>JAMPIV010009331.1:0-600000 GCA_024509875.1 Oreohelix idahoensis | reverse complement strand
TGAAGATGGGTAAACCTGAAACGTCCTGCGTTTCTTGTATACTGTTCTTTAGTTAAACTGACTCCAAAATCATTTTCCATTTGTTCATATTTGTTACAAATGATACTTGTTTAACTGATGCTTAAAAGTATATTTACCAAAGCCTTCTAATGCCTTGTTTTCCATGGCTCAGAAGAAGGAACGAGCTCATCTTATACTTGAATCAGTTCTTATAAAGTATTAAGAAATTAGTTTATAGCTGCATGAACGAAAGCAATTGTCTCCTTTTCTGCACACGGGACGTGCTGTTCATTATTTTCTTTTAAAAGTGCGAACATAACAAAACAGCAAATCCTTGCTATACATAGTTAACAACTGAAGATTATTCAATGCTGCATAAATATGCTAAATTAACTATTTCTGGCAATAATGATAATAGTAATGTGATTACTTCTTCTTTCCCTAGACGATACAAAGGTCAACAAAGTAACGGCTAGATGAAGTCCTGAACCACATGGTTATAATTTATTTGTCTTTGCCTGTGATTTAAATTTGCGCATGAAAGCCACTGTAATGAGATATAGAGCTGAACTATGGACAAGTTATAAACGTTAAGTAACAATACACACATCTTATCACATTCACAACAGCTCGGATTGAGGCTTAACCTTAGCATTTTGGCTTGTGTTTTTAATTCCTTTGGTTTTCTTTCTTGTTCATTTGGGCTGCTCTGCTGATAGAGACTTATTGATATTTTCAGTGCTTGCTATGCTTGGTTTACAGTTAACAGAGCTTTTTACATTTGCTTATTTAACAACTAATATCTACTGCTTTTCAGCCAGTGGCAGCATAACCTTACATAAGCAACTGTCGCTGTTCAGTGCTGATTTTGAGATTACCCTTGATACACCCTCTCCCGCTTCCTCTTGGAATATATTTCCAATTCCATTAGTTATCACAGCAGAAGCAATTTAGAGACAGCAGAGACTGAGTGGATATAATTAGAAATAAAAATACCCAGTCAGGGACAATTTCTAATCGGGTATCTTTATAGAAATCCCAGTGCAGGAACCATCTGGTATGAAAATTTCACCACTATGATGGACACAGTATTTACCACTACCAAAGAAATTATTCTTTTGGGCGACTTCAACATTGACATGCATAACACAAACCAAACGTGGGAAAACATCATACTATCTTACAACTTAAAACAAATAGTCAACCAGCCTACCAGGGTAACAACAACATCATCCACAACAATTGACCACATCTATGTCACCTGTACAGAAAACATTACAGAATGCTCTGTTCCTATTGTAGCAATGAGTGACCACTATCCAATATGTTGCACGTGGTCAAAGAATAAATATAAAGCTCCCAGAAATAAACATATAAGTATTAAATTTAGAAGTTTCAAAAATTTCAACCATGAACTATTTTTATATGATTTGCAAGCTGCACCTCTGGCCAATGTTTACCAGCTTTCTGATCCCGATGACACCATAGCTCATTGGACACGTATCTTTCACTGTGTGTTTGATAACCATGCACCAGCTAAAGAAGTTCGTGTGAAACGACAGATCAAATCTCCTTGGATCACAAAAGCAGTGCTAGAAGCCATGAGGCATCGAGATCGAGCTCACAGAAATAAGGACTTTAACACATACAGAGCACAAAGAAACAAGGTACAATATTTAATACGTAGAGAAAAGAAAACATACTTTAAAAACTTAATTCAGAACAAAACAAACAGTAAAGATATGTGGAAAGCAATCAACACTCTAGCAAACAAACGAAATTCGCCAGACTCATTAATCCCCAATACCTCATTTACTTGTACAGACTTTAGCAATTACTTTCAGGTAGAAATAACCAGTCTTAAATCTATGATACCAGATTCCCCTTGTGACCTAGGCCAACTGTGAGCATTCTGTGAGAACAAATGCATGAACACAGTTCCATCCGACATTCCGTATATGACAGTTAATGAAGTGTATAACTATCTTCTAGGCCTTAAAGAGAATAACTCATCAGGACTTGATGGAATCAGTAATCGAATACTGCGCTATGCTGCGCCAGTTAATAGTGATTCACTAACATACATATACAATCTATGTATCGCAAAGAGTTACTTTCCGTTGCACTTTAAAGTCCCTAAGGTATATCCTCTTTTCAAACCTGGTTCCTCTGATACTCGTAACCTTGGTAACTATAGGCCAATCTCTCTAATATCATCGCTATCCAAACCACTGGAAAAACACATTTATAAAATAACACTACGACACCTAGTTAACAACGACTTGCTAATTGATAGTCAATTGGGGTTTAGGCCTAAACATTCATGTCACACTGCTCTGACTAAGATGATAGATAACTGGCACCTAAATATTAACAATAACATGTGTGGGGCAGTCTTTGTAGACTTTAAAAAAGCATTTGATATGATAGATCACGCTATTTTAATTAGAAAACTAGAAACATCAAAAGTAAACTTTCAACTGATGACAATAATTACATCATTCCTGTCAGACAGAAAACATGCAGTTTCTTACAATAACTCCTATTCTAGCCCAGCAGTAATAAATACTGGCGTTCCTCAGGGTTCTATACTTGGTCCTCTACTTTTTACCATATACATTAATGACCTTCCACTTCACATCAAGCACTCATCCTGTGATCTGTTTGCGGACGACTGTACTGTTTACAAGAGTGATAAAAGTTGTAAAACACTCGAACTATCGTTACAAAAGGATACAGATAATCTGATTAAGTGGAGCAACGGTAATGGCATGCTAATAAATATCAAAACAAAATGCATGTTAATATCAACTAGCCAAAAATTAAAAAATTCAGAGAAAACAACACTTCAGATCTACATTGGTACCTCACTAATTGAAAACACTAATGAACATAAAACTCTAGGTATAATCGTTGACCAGCATCTAAATTGGAACTCACATGTACACGCACTGACCAAGCAAACGGCCCAGAAAGTTTACCAGTTAGCTAAAATCAAACATTTCCTACATTAAGATGCATGAAAACTGTTCTATATATCTCACATACAAGCAAACCTTTACTATTGTTCCACAATCTGGGATGGTTGCTCAATGTCCAACACAAAGAGACTCCGTTCACTACAAAAGCGTGCAGTGCGTCTAGTCTCTGACAACTGCCTAACTCAGTGTGTAGATTTCTATAAAAATCTCCAAATACTGCCCTTAAGAAAACTAAATTTGTTCACAAATCCTGTCACACAATGCTCCAGCATATCTGTGGCCAATGTTCAATTACAATGAAAGACGCAGTCAATGCTTTAACAGATTGCAAGTGCCCAAGCCTAGGCTTGACTTATTCAAGAAAAGCTTAGCATACTCTGCTGCTCATCTCTGTGGGATTGTCTTCCACATAACCTAAGAAACAACCTCAGTCCCTATTCATACAATCACAGACTTTTTGAATACTTTCTGAATTCTGATTACATGCCCCCCTAATCGGATTATCTTTTCTTATAACATCAACTGTAGGTTCTAATGATGATGTTTGTACTTTTCAACAAATGCTATGTCATGCTTATAAGTAATTAATGTTAATATGAGTGTGCTATATTATTATTTTACTTTACAACGTTGAATTCCTTGAAATTGATATGTAAAATGCATATGAGAATAAATGAATTCAGTATGAAAGGTGAGCGAAAGGAAGGGCAGAATGTTAGATGGGCCTGTGTGCCCAATTCTCAACCCTTTGAAAATAAAGTTTGTTCGTTCTCTCCCTAGTCACCCGTTCCTTAATTTGCACATATATTTCATTCCCTCCCTCCACTTTTTTCTTCTAGTTTTCAACTGCACTCCATTCCTTACCTAGATCCTTAGTGGTAATTTTTTCCACACTGGAATTTGTGACAGTGATACAGGATATTTCTAATTAGGGTTGCATCATTTTTTTTCACTTTTATTATATTTACCTTAGTTCTCCCTTTCTTTCTCTCCTTTTTTTTGTTCATTTGTCCCTGAAGAAGGTCTTGTGGCTGTAACATAGGCATTTTCTTTGTCCTATGTTCTAGCATAGATACATTACTTATTTTCGTGTACACTGCTGCTTGACACATTTGTGAAGATGAAATTACAATATAAAATAAAATATGAACCTGGTGAGAATTTCCTAGAGACCCTCTTAATCCTGAAGCCCCAACAGTGCTATCTGCAGACTTCAAAGGACCTGGGTGATCAGTTGCTCCTTTGTGCACCTGTGGAATTCCAATGCTAGATTCGGGGGAAGGTACCAGTGGGTTCAGCCGAGCAATCTGAAAGTGCATGGAAACATTCTCTTAGAGCCCTTTCCATGTTCATCATGTTGTAAAATTTTAAAATTATAAAACGACAGTGACAGCAATGATGCCCCCCCCCCCCCCCCCCAGTCTTAAGAACTTAACAGATGTTAAGAACATTTCCTTCACTGTCTGAATAAGTGTCTAGGGTTTACTAACTATTATAAGTATTGCCATCCACAAACTCTGGCCACAGCATTATGTATAATCGTTCTTCTTGTATATTCAGATTCGAATATGAACTCCCTGTCATAAAAAATGTTAACTGTTACTATATTCAAACTCAAATTCTCAACTTTGAATCACTCCTCGAAGACTTTGGTTTCCAACGACTTTCAAATTTATTAAGCACATAAAACATTCATGAGCGACACATTGCTCTGATACAATTTGACATCTTCATCCAAATAATCGATTCCTTTCTTCAAACTTCTATTTATAACTGCATACACATCTCTGTAAAATTCTTCAGCTATCAAGACTAATCCCTTGGTGCTTGTATAGCATATTCATTCTTTTGTCCGTTTATTTTATTCTTGAGAATCCTTCTCAATACATTTTATAATTTTCCTTCAATGTTCATATTAATCATATTTGATGCCTTCTTGCACACTTTCTCTTTGTCGGCAATTACATATATTTTTCAACGTTCATAACTTTGAATGGCGGTTATATTAACCTTGGCATGTCTTCGAACCTATATAATTTGGCAAATCGAGCCTATCTTACCGTACATTTCACATATCCTGATAAAATGGGTTTGTCCCATAATGAATTACATTTCTCTCCTGATTTCTATTTTGAAATCAAAAATCTTGAACACACTTGGTGAGTAGAATTATCTACACTCAATTAGTGGACCACGCCACACAAGCTGACACTGTGGAATCCTGTAACTAGGTTCTACGTCATTCTTCACTACCCCGTAGTCATAGTTAATGACCATATTTATTTTGTGTTTTGGTGAGGCACAACATGGTGCAAAGCGATCTCTCTAACTCTACTTTTACACAATCGCTATGCCCCATGATGCGCACTCAACAACAGACAACAACCAAAAATACCTGCATGGTGGTTGTTTTATGCTTACATTTTAATAATTTTCCATATGCACTACATAGTTCCCAGGGTCTCTCAAGAGACAAAGATATAATAGGATTACTGCACCCTAAGGCGTGTTTTTTTTTTTTTAATCGCCCGCTATTACTCGAGGCGAAATTTCAGGTTAGTATGTCTAACCTGAGACTGATATTTACGTGAGTATACCTTTTTTCCTTGTACAGAGACAGGTGTCCCTTGCCATTCAGGTAGATACTCGCCGATTTCGGAGGTACCCATTAGAGCTGGGTTGGCTCAGGAGCCGCCAGTTCCTGGTTGACAACCCTCCTTCAAATGTCCTCACCAGAGCTCGAGTTATTCCAGTCCAAATCCCGGCCGACGAAAAATCTTCAAATGTCCTCGCCCGGGTTTCATCCTGGGTCACCCGCGCAGTTTAGTAACCACTACACCAGCGCGGCTCCCGAGGTGTGTTGTAAAAGGGAACTAATATGAGGTTGTGTATGGGGGGGTGATAATCTCATCGTGTAAAACAAATTGCCACAGAAACTAACGCTGAACTATCATGTGGTCACTTAGTGCAGGCTTCCTGTAAAGGCAGCAGCTGCTGTGGTGGCTTTATGCTTCATAAGGAGCGCATAGGAATATGATGCAAAAGTTCTTGGACTTTCCAATTTATAACAGGCATGCTATGCTACCAAGGTACTCAAAATACTACTGAATAAGTACTCCTTCATGGAAGCGCAGCATAGATGGCTGCTTCCACAGTATGCTCCTGGCCTAGATATCGCAGACACCAAATGACTTCTAAATCTCATATGCACCGTGAAGTTCCCGAAGGTCTCAGAGGAAACAAAAGAAAGAACAGGACTCCTGTTCCCTCATGCCTGTCATAAGCGGCAAGTAATATGAAGCTGCACATGACATTGGCAACCTCAACATGTAAAACAAATTGTTACAGAAACCATCACTGCAAGAGAACATGAATGCTTGGTGTAGGCTTCCTGCAAACGAACCAGCAACAACTGAAACTCTTACTTACTTAGGCGTTCCTCTTCTACCATGAGGTGTCAACAACTGAAACTCTTACTTACTTAGGCGTTCCTCTTCTACCATGAGGTGTCAACAACTCAAACTCTTACTTAGGCGTTCCTCTTCTACCATGAGGTGTCAACAACTGAAACTCAATAAGTGAAATGGGACATAATAATGATGATATCAAAATTTAACCAATTTGATTACAAACGTTGTTTCCCTGAGCCTTTTCATGTTCAAAAGCTAGGATGCTGTCTAAGCGAAGTGTTTTTTTTAATTATCAGATCATGTGTTCTTGTCCACTATCAGTTTTATTGCTTCTCTCATTTCTTTTTCCCAGACCATAACCAGCAGTCACATCTTCCTACTGTTTCATAAACAGCATTTGCCCCAAAAGTTTCCAAGCATCATCGATATCTCATGAGATTTTCACTGTGCCATAGCTATGTCAAGTTCATGGTAGAATGTGTTAAATTATTATATTACCATCCAATGCAGGTGTGCACATTTGTATAAAACTAATTTACAATGGTCTGTCATTCAATTTAACTTCTAAGAAGCCATCTGACATTGCCCAAAATTCCTTCTCTGTTCTAATTCTTTCTGCATCTAAAATTATGTCTACGCCTCTGTTATCGCCATTTCCTCCAGAAAAAATTATTTTGTAGTTGTCAAAATATATTATGCATGCTTCGATACATCAAATTTCACACAATCCTAATAAATTTTCAATCAATTTTTTCCAATTTCTTCTTGATGACTTTTGATTTTCCATCCTGCACAAATATCTTATTATCAAAGTATCTTTAACTCTAACTTTGCTGAAAGTAGTTCAGGTGGCAGTTGGGTATCAACCGTACTGCCTGAAGCTCCCTACAAGGCAAAGTGGTTCCTCTCGTACTCCAATTAATGTCATTCTCATTTCTATGAAGTTGTTTTGATTCATTACTGTACAAGGGACAATATTATGGTGGTTTCCTCTTGCCTTCAGTATGTGCATGGGAATCTTAGCTACCCTTTGACTACAAATCTGAACCCACAAGGCAGTAGGGAGGGGAGAAGTTAAGGCACCCCATTCTACCGGCATGTCATGTCATTAAGTGTTATAGGTGTTTTCTACAGATAGTTGCCCCTCACAGCTACACCATCTCGCTCCTTATTCTGTAATCACAGCTAATCTACATATCAAGACCATTCAACTCTGCCATCTTTGTTGAGGAGCATGACACAAAGATGGGCTACTTTTTCTGTTCAACATTCATGTGTTTCTAAAAAAAAAATATGAAAATGTTACCTTTTGTCCCGGAGCTTTTGCCAAGGGTCCTGGAGCTTTTGCCAAGGGTCCTGGAGCTTTTGCCAAGGGTCCTAATCCATCTACTCCTGCTGTAGCTTTTTTCTTTTTCACTTCCTCTTTTTCCTTGCTTTTCTTTTTGGTATCTGTAATAAGTGCAAGAAATAACTACAGCTAGAAGTGCTAAGGAAGCAGAACCGTTATAATAATAACTGAAATTAACAGACCTAGTTTTATTTCACATCAACATGGCAGTGTAATAGGGATATGAAAGCAATAATACTTGAACTTTCTAAATATGTGGTGTTGTCCAAATTTTGAAACACCCCGCCTGAAATCTACTACTATGCACATTAAATAAAAATAGCAAAACAAAACAAGTACCTGTCTGCTTTCAGAATTAAGTGTATTTAAACAGTTAATATATATGGTTCAACAAGGTGCCCCAACTGTATATTTATGTCAGTTTTACAATGGAAATATAATTAAACACATAAGATTATTTGGGCAAATAACCTTTGACAACAACAGCAGCAAACAAAAGGCAAGGAGTTAACAACATAAACTATTCTGACAAGGCATAATATATGCAGAAACTGTAATATACTGTATCCATAACCCCATTGTATGTAGAGCAATTTATGAGATGTGCTAAAAACATAGCACATTCTTAGCCTGTGTTTTGGTATTATAAAAGCTATTTTGTAACACCTATTTCTCTTTTGCTAGACCTATCAATCAGCACATTATATGCAAAGAAAAAACACTGCTGAACTTAATGATGGTATCACTGCAAAGCAAAAATACTTTCTAGAACTAATTTAATAAACAATGTGCTCAGAAATTGACATTTTGCAGGTCTACCCACTAAATTGTGGAACATATGCATACAATTCCAGAGTGAAAATGAATCGGTCATGAAGATATTGATGTAATTAATTGCAAGACCGTGGAGAATGAAAGAAAGTAGATGTCTTTATTTTACTGGCCTGGATGTCAAAACATGATGTGACTGAAATATCGGTATGCCCATCATTTTAAAGTTTCGTACAGACTTGTCACTGTCTATATTTTGGAACACTGAAAAATTCAGATCTTCTGATAGCCAATCGCAAAGAGTGTAAAAAGGTAGTCCCATAGCAGATACTGCCATAGGGAATGAAGTGTGAGAGACTTCACCATACTAGGTCCAGCATTGTGAGATGGGGTGACAAGCTCCCTTCCTCGCTACCTTTTCCTTCCCTAACTCAAACAAAGAGTGTACATGGATATCTTCTTCTTCTTCTTCCTCGTTCGCCCTGAAAAGGACGGTGGTTGCGTTGTGTCTGTTTACGCCGTAGCTGTGATATCCGCACCTTTCGGTCGACACATCTGACTTCAGCACGGCATTTTTTAGGGACCGGGTTTGCCTTCCCATTTCGATCTGTACTCGCTCAGCCAGACTGTACTGCTGCAGACTGTTTCCAGGACCACCACGTGGAGGTGGAGTACAGTCTTGACCAGCTCTTGTTCGGTGGTCCTGATGCAAGCAGTCAAGCTATGGGTCACTGACTGCATTCACTATTGCTGCATCTTTGGGTCCCGTACATGGATATAATATCTTAGGTAACCTTGAATAAGATAACACAACTCTGTTGATCAGCCTTCGGAGCATGGGAGGCCCAAACAGGAAGATGGAATTAATGAAGTTCTGAAAAACAGTAACTGACAATAGCAACTACTATAAACCCTGAAGATTGTCATAGCATAGTAAAGGTGCTGGGTTTGAAACACGGTGTCGTCACGCTCCAGTCTACCTAGCTGTAAATGGGTACCTGACTCATCTTGTGACTTAGGGAAGAAAAAAGGCAGCGAGGAAGGGAACTGGTCACCCTGCCTCCTGATGCTGGACCTAATATAGTGAAATCTCGAACACTCAACTTCCGATTGGCTATCTGCTATGGGACTAACTTTTTTAATCTTTATAGAAGATTGTAAAATACATCGTCAAACATCACTTGATGGCAACTATGGAAGACAAAACTATAAGAGTACAACAAATGTGATTGGGGGGGAGAAGAAGAGAACATCAATAATTATGACAATATTAAACTCTTGACATGAGTAAATTGGGGCCAAAGGTAACATTAACAGCTGTTTCAATGCTTAGCACTGATGACATCTCACTGAGAAAACTAAAGCTAGACAATCAGAAGAGGAAATAAAGAAAGAATATGAGTACGTGAATACAACTGCTAATGAGGAATGTTTAGGATATCAAGGATGGAGAAAACGATGATCTGAGAACATAAGAAATAAAGTATTGGCTGTAAAAGTGTGAGAAGCTCAGCAATCCTAGTTAAACAACAACAATCACCACCAAGTTGATTTTAGCTTTTCTTACTTGATTTTTAAAAATTAATAAATTAAAGTACAGAATGATCAGGGGACTATACAACAATCTCTTTCTTTACAGAAGAGAAATCGTATTTTTCTCAGTTTAAAAAAAAAATAACATTCGCAGCACAATTGATGAAACATTCATAAAGCATTTTCTTTAAATAAAACATAAATCTCATCATCATCTCAACCCATAACCCGTCATGGGTCGTAGGGATGCCATGGTGGAAGCATCAGCAGACAGGGTCCTCCACTGCTTTCTATTCTCAGCAATGCGTACAAGTGTGGAAAAACCGTGTCCTGCCCATTCTTTGATGTTATCAGCCCAGGATTTTCTTTGCCTTCCTCTTCTCCGTTTACCTTCGACTGTTCCCTGGAGGATCGTTTTCGAAAGGGAGTCATGACGAGTTACATGCCCAAACCAGGCAAGCTTTCGACGTTTCACTATTGACAGAAGTGGTTCTTGGTGGCCTGCATAGGTGTTTATCTTCTCTCTAACATAGACATTTGTTTTGTGCTCTTTATAGCAAATGCGCAAAATTCTTCTATAACATTTATGCTCGAAAGCCTGAATCCTTTGCTCCGTATCTGCAGTGAGTGTCCAGCCCTCACACCCATACAAGAGAATAGATAATACAAGTGATTTGTATAATTTGATCTTCACAGGAAAACTGATGTTACTTTTCCAGATCACATTCAACCTTGTCATGGCAGCTGAGGCCATCTCAAGTCTTGTCTTGATTTCTTTACTTGATCTTCCATCACTACATATAGTGGACCCGAGATATTTAAAGGTGTTAACTTCTTCTAACGTTTGCCCATTTAACGTAATGTTGGTCGGAACATGTTTCTTATGGCTATTCACCAATATCTTGCTTTTTTCTATATTAATTTCCATCCCATACGTTCTTGTTACTTTCTCCAGTCTAGAGGTAAGGTCTTGAAGTTCTGATTCTGTTCCAGCTATCAGATCAATATCATCAGCAAAACGTAGATTACACAGAGGTCGGCCTCCAATCGATATGGTTGATTTATAATCGTAGAGAGCCTCCTGCATAATATGTTCTAGATATATATTAAAGAGCACTGGTGACAGGATACATCCCTGGCGAACTCCTACAGTTGTTTTGAAAAATTCTCCAATGTCGTTGCTTGCAAAAACAGCACTGCTTGCGTCCTTGTATAGTGCTTCAATGATATCTATGATGTTGGTATCAAAATTGAATTTTCTCATTATTTGCCATAAGCCTTCATGCCAGACTCGATCGAAGGCTTTTGTGAAATCGATGAAGTTATGGTATAAATCATGTTGATGCTGGAGATGTTTTTCGATCAGTAATCTAATATTGAAGATTTGTTCTGAGGTATTTCTTTTTGGTCTAAAGCCAGCCTGTTCCTCTGACAAGATTTCTTCTGATTTCTGTTTTATTCTGTTCAAAAGTATCCTTAACATCACCTTACTTGGATGACTAATAAGGCTAATGGTTCTGTAGTTCTTGCACATTTTTAGATTTCCTTTCTTTGGAAGCTGTATTACTAATGACTGCGTCCATTCTTTTGGCCATTTTTTTGTACTCTATATCTTCTGGCAAATTGTTGTCATGATTTTTACTATATCTGGTCCTCCATATTTCAAGAGCTCTGCTGGTACATTATCCACACCCGGTGACTTCCCTCCTTTCATCGAACATATAGCCTCTTCCTCTTCTTCCCGAAGTATTGCTGCATTTCCGAGTTCCCTGTTTTCACACTTAATGTTGTTTAATATGCCTAAGTCAGTGTCAAGTTTACAGTTATATAATTCTTTACAATATTCTGTCCACCTTCTCATTACAGCTCTTTTTTCATTGTGCAGAGCCCCATTGCTATCTTCTATGACAGTTACCCTGGGCTTTTGGGGTTTTGATAGTCTTCTTAATGTGTCAAAAGCTGCCTTGCTGTTACCTTTTATTAGCCCCGTATTAATGGACTCACATTGATCAGCTACCCATTTTTCTTTGGCCTGTTTCATTTTCTTTCTAATATTTTTATTCACCATACTGTATTGCCATGCTGCTTCAGGAACCTCTTTCTTAACCTTTTTCATTTCCCGCCGTGTATCACATAACTTCAGAATGTCATCTGTAACCCATGGTTTGTTTATTTTCTTTCTTTTACCAAGTATTACCAAATATTAACATAAATAATAGATAAAAAAAACAAAATACACAGTTTATAGTTAAAAACAATAAATAAAAATACAAAACAAGCAACATTCAACACTGATAAAACAATTAAAATAAATAAAATATAACAAAAGCATAAATAACAAAAACAAACATACTGCTGCTGTTCTTGTCCTGCACTGATTTCTTCCTTTCATCTGTCACCATGGTTCTGTAAAATTCATCGCAGGGATGATCCCAAATGCTGTCCCCTGTGGCAAAGTTGAAATAGTACACATCTCCGGTTGGAGTCTGACTGTAAAGAAAACAGAAACAAATCAAACTTTTCATCATATGCATTATTTAAATTTCAGGTGTATAACATTAGTATCCTATAAGCCCCATGTAGCTCCCAGGGGTCTCAGAAAAGACAAAAGAAGAATAAACTTACCACACACTCTGGCATGTCGTTACAAGGCAACTAAAATGAGGTTGTGCATGGAACTGGCAACCTCACTATGCAAGACAAATTGCTACAGAAACCACCACTACAAAAGTATAAGAATGCTTGGGGCAGACTTCCTGCAAGGAGGCCAACAGCAGAGGTGGCCCCATGCTTTATAAGGAGCGCAAAGGAAAAAAAAATGATGATGATTATACTATAATGAAAATCCAAGACTTTAGGACTTAAAAAGCTTTCAAAATGAATGACCTGATTATAAGCCGAAGTATTAAAAAAAAAACAACAAAAAAACAGATGTACGAGAAATTTATGGTATATCTGGCACATTGTGACATTTTTCACTCCCTTTCAATTGAAGGGCACAAATTCTAATTGATCCTTGAGTAAATGATGCAACCATTTTGTTGCTGAGTTAAAACCCATTCATTCAGTTCTTCTTCAAGAGCAGGGTACGATGAAGTGCTCCTTCTGCTTGTTCGTTTTGTTTCTTGCAAGGATTCTTTTATTTTATGACAGTTTTGAACAAGTTTTCTGTTGATTCTGAATTCCAGCATTGCATTGGAACTGACATGGATATCTGATCTGACAATTCTATCATTTTCAGCTTAAAGCCAGCTATGTAAGAAGTATGTTTTCTTTTCAAACTCACTGTTGTTGTTTAACTAGGGCTGCTGAGCTTCTTGCTCTTTTGCAGCCAATACCAAGTTGAAGACTCCTTGGTATTATCTACACTGTAGATCTAGGCTGTTCCTGTGGCTAATCTGCCATTCCGAAACGTGCTAAGTTGAAGTCATGAGCTCCAGTTTCTCCAGCTTGGCTTGCATTTAAAGGATCGTCACTTCTGATCCCAAGCATTCTCTGCCATCCAAGGGGGCTCTCCAACTATGCAGATCTAAAATACTGTGCTCTGGTTCTGGGCTCTTCCAAGGAATTGTCACATCCTGCACAGAGCCACTTCTCAGCTCCTCCTGCATATCACTGGGTCCATAGTGAGATCCTCCTGCAAGCAGTCAACCAGGTCAAGGCCAAAGAATCGCGTCTGGGGCTCAAGTGACTTCTCCAAGCTTTGTGTGCAATGCTGGGTTCTCAACTTGTTTCACCACGGGGGGAATCCCTGGAAGTGTGGATGATTTCAAAATCAATGAGGGTGTGATTAGCCTCACAGAGGTTCACTTCCACATATGTATATTGTTGCATTGCGCATAGCTGGTGGTCATATAATCAAACTCAGTGTAATAGAACCTTTCGGACAGCATTTCTTTTTTTTTATTTAGTAAATGCTGGTGTGTTTACAACGAATTATTTAAACAGCTGTGCATGTTGGTGTACGAAAGCATGACAGACATTTTTTATTTATGTCGTTTGTGCCTGTATCAAGTGTATGTTTTTTATCTTAATAATTACCACAATTTAACAGCGTAATAAAAGTGACTCAAACAAAAAAATTTTTAAAATTAATAACTTATGAAATTTTGTTAAAAACATTTAATGAAGCAACAAGTTTATATCTGAAAGATACCAGTATGTGGCAGGAGGGTGGGGGGAACAACACTGGAAGGTTTCATTAATTTTATTTGGTGTTTTGACTTGAATATAAGCCAGGTGTACGTTTTTTTAAGGTTCAAAATAGGAATAAATGTCTCAACTTATACTCGAGTATATATGGTAATTACATTTAGTTACTTATTAGTAAACGTCACAAATAATCTCTGTCATTTGGAATTGAAAGAAACCAATGTGCAACAAGATTTCTTGCTCTGTCAGTTTGATCATTGCCACATCTTGCTTTCTTTTTCTAATGACTGATGTTTAAAATGGTTTAATGACTGATGTTTAAAATGGTTTAATAACTGATGTTTAAAATGGTTTAATGACTGATGTTTAAAATGGTTTAATGTGCTTTTCTTGTTCATTCCTTTCTATATTTTTGCTGCTCATGCCACAAATAATTGTAAGAAAAGTTTATTCCCTACATCAATTGATTGCTTTCTATGGAACATGTGGCCACTGCTGTAGTAGACCTCATACAGGGAGTCTGCTCCAAAGAGCTTCTATGCTAATGCATGTGGCAGTTTCCAACATTTTTAACATGGTAGGCTTGTCAGCCCTATGACGAAGCTCACCGTAGTCACTCCTTATGTCATGCCTAGTGGAAGCAGTAGTCATATTCTTCCTTTGTCTCATCAGAGACCTCGAAGAACCACATTGGACAACAAGTTTATTACAGGGGTCAGCAAAAGGTAGATTCCAATCAACCGGTAAATAACATGGGATGATTTGGTACATCTCTAGATGACAGAGGGGGCGGGGAAAGAGATAATATTAAAGCTAGTGAAATTTTGGACTAGCCCTTTCCGGCTGGCATTTAAAAGCATCCCCGGAGGGGTTAACGGTACTTTCCCCACATTCCCGGTGTGGTGTTGTCGTTCGGAAGGTCCTGGGTTCATGTCTCCTGTAAGCCTATCACTTCGGCTGTCTAGTTTTCTACTTCTTTATTTCTCACGAGCGCCTGAAACAAACCTTTATCTGTGTATTATTTATTATTTACCAGTGAAAACTAATAAGCTAGCTTACAAAAATTCACTCTAATCATGACTTCATACTTGGCATTAGTTTGCTGAAGAAGAATAAACTGTATGAGACAGCAATGCGATCTGTGTTTTCCTTGGAAGTGAAGTTAACATAAAATAAGATTTTATTAAGGCAGATATACAGACAGTTCAGTGTATCTAAAGTACATCCAAACATGCTACCCAGTTTCCTGCTGCTTGTGCATTACCTGCTTCAAAGTCAATGAATGCAGTCATTCAATGTCATGCTATTTCAGCTATACAGCAACAGCCAACTCTCCTGTTCTACCTTCTCCTTTGTCTGTTTGTCCTTCACAACTCCTTCCAATGTCAATGCTGCTTACAGCTTGACCATCTAATTCTCAGAGGTCTATGAGGAGACAAAGATAGAATAGAACTACTGCTCCCTCAGGAATGTCGTATGAGGTGACTATTATGAGGTTGTGCATGAGGCTGGCAACCTCATCATGTAGAGCACACCGGTACAGAAACAACCCCTGCAAGAGCACATGAGTGCTTTGATGCTGGTTTTCTGTTCGAGCATCAGCTACAATGGTAGCGTCATGCTCGATAAGGAGCGAAAAGAAGAGAATGATGAAGAAGTTGACTATGTTTCATCCTTAGGATTTATCCTTTGTCTTTCTATAGTCGGCGTCTGTAGCCTAATGGATATGAACGCAGTTTCATAATCCAGATATACCAGGTTCGAAACCTGCTGCAGGCGGTTTGGTAGCAGATCGCTTTGTGTGGATTTTTAACAATGGTATAAGCACCATACTGTTCAGAAAGCAATGGCAAACTACTGAATGAAAAAACTGCCTAGAAAAATCACAAACAGCCAATAAAAGCTGGGGTTGATTGCCACGTCCTGTAAAGGATAAGCAACTAACTTAACTTTCTATACAGCTGCGGTAGCATAGTGGTTAGTGCACTGGCTTCCTAGCTCAGTGGTCCATGGTTCGATCCCCAGATGAGGTGGGATTCTTTTAGGCCGCAAACGGCTCCTGGGTCGACCCAGCCCCAATGGGGTACCAGAGCAACTTCTGGGTTCGACAGCATACATAGGGACAGTTTATGGAAAATACTGAGGGCTTATGGAATTCCAAGCTGCATAGTGTCAATCATAAAAAGCCTCTATGCCAACTTTACGTGTAGTGTTGGTCAGAACAACATCATCTTTGAGGTGAAGACAGGAGTACGACAGGGATGCCCCTTATCAACCACTCTATTTTTAACAGTCATAGACTGGGTGATGCGCCAGACAACAGAGGGCAGTCCAAGAGGAATAAGATGGACAACATTTTCTACATTGGAAGATCTGGAATATGCAGATGACATTGCACTACTAGCACATTCACATCAACACATCCAGGAAAAAACGGATAGACTTAATAAGTTTAGCCAGCAGATGGGCTTGAATATCAATTTAAAGAAGTCTGAGGTCATGACGCTCAATGTGAGCAACCCTGAGCCCATATCAGTAAGGAATCAGCAATTGGTACAGACAGATACCTTCACATACCTAGGAAGCATAGTAACACCAGACAGCGGGGCAGGCAAAGACATCAACATCAGAATGAATAAGGCAAGAACAGCCTTCTTTAGCCTAAACAACATCTGGAAGTCCTCCCAATACAGCACAAGCACAAAATTAAGATTATATCAGAGCTGTGTGCTTTCTGTGCTTCTCTATGGTGCGGAATGCTGTAGAGTTACAGAGAAGGAAATGTCAAAATTGTCCTCTTTTCACACAACATGCCTAAGAAAAATTCACCGAATCTTTTGGCCAAATACCATCACTAACCAAGATCTGCTTACTCGTAGCAAGCAAGAGGACATGTACACCATCATAGCTGGCAGACGCTGGAGCTGGGCTGGTCATGTCCTCAGAAGAGACCCCGATGCCATCACAAGAACAGCTATGCTTTGGACCCCTGAAGGAAAACGAAAGAGAGGCCGACCAAAAACAGCCTGGCGGAGGACTGTGGAGGCTGAGATGCAAAGAATGAACCAGAGTTGGGGCACTGTACGAAGGATGGCCACCGACCGAGCAAAGTGGAATCAATTTGTTGTTGCCCTACAAGACGCCACTATGCGTGATGGCCACTGACTGCTTTGAGGTCGGCGGCTAAGGATCAAAGAAGAAGAAAGAAGAAGAAGAAGCAACTTCTGGGAAGGTTAAGGTGGCCAGCATGATGTAGACCACATCACTCCTAGTGTGTCGATGGTAAAAAATATGGGCCCAACACCATATTCCCCATACGCCTCAATGGGCGTACAATGGGATTCTTTTCCCTTTCCTTTTCTATACAGGCATAAGATCAGAAGTTCCAATGGTCTAATTTCTTATTAGGCTTCATTGACTGCTTTTCATCCAACACCTCATTTCATGTGATGACTTTTTTTATTCCTCCTTGGTTTAATTTTCAAACGCGACACATGTACCATGGTGACAGATTAAAAAAATATTATACTTAGCTCTTTTTTCCCCACGAGACTAAATTCCATCGTTATTTTAATGCTACTTTTAAACTGTGGCTTGAATTAAGTTTTTTTTTAAATGTCGCTTTGTTTAACCAAGTGCCCGATTGACAGAGTGGTTAGAGCACTGGTCTCTCACGCATAGGTGCCAGGTTCATTCACGGTGTTGACACGCTTCAGTCTACCCAGCTGTAAACGGGTACCTGACTTTGCTCTTGAGTTGAGGAAGGAAAAGGCAGCAAGGAAGGGAACTGGTCACCCCACCTCTCGATGCTGGACCTAGTATTGTGAAGTCTCTAACACTTCACTCCCCTACGGCAGTATCTGCTATGGGACTACCTTTACCATTTACCTTTTTATTTTGTTTAACCACAGGGAAAAGTACAGCCAAAATCAGATCTGAGAAAAGATTAAATATGAAATTACCATGGTCTCCAATGCTCTGGCAGAGGTGCATTTATTCCTTCCCTTGCTATCCAGAGGAGATGCTGTTCTTTTTCAACATCTATCCCAAGGCTGGCTGCATATTCAATGATTTCTATGAACAAACAAAAATACATTCAATAAACAAGGCTTAGAAAAAAATATATAAACAACACTGCTAAATATTACAATAATTCATAACCAGTGATACAATTATGCAGCGAGACATGGACAACCTATGCTAAACAAGAAAGAAGGCTCAAGGCCTTCCATCAATGCTGTCTACGCTACATCCTCAGTATTTTGTGGCAGGACAAAGTGACAAATGTAGAGGTGTTGTCATGTGCTGGGCTTCAAAGCAGGTATACACTGCTTAGACAGCGCAGACTACGCTGGCTTGGCCATGTCCGCAGCATGGAAGATGGTTGCGCCCTGAATATCTTCTACGGACAACTGGCAGATGGCAAAAGAACAGTTGATCAACCGCAGCTGAGGTTCAAAGATGTGTACAAGAGAGTCATGAGGGCACTGGACATAAATCCAGCAACCTGGGAGGATGAAGCTGCTGATTGCACCAAGTGGTGATGATCTTTATGGTTCGACCTCAGATTGGATGAAAAGAAGCTCTCACTGCATGCAGAAGAGAGGAGAAAAATTCAAAAGGAACACCAGGAAAACAATCAGCTGAGGGCTATCACCTCAGGGGCACATTCCCATAGTCTGTTATGACTGAAGGGGCTATTATTATTATTATTATTAAGACACGATTACTGATGGCAATGAATAAAAAGAAAAAAAATTATGAAAACAGTTATATGAAACATATGATGTCTAGATGACTGTGATCACAATTTACAGTACACGTGACAAGGACTACAAGAGATAATAACTGAAGAAAAAAATGAAGCAAAACAGAAGAACATCTAGATCAAGAAAAATTAAGAAGCACTGATGATAATAATTATGTCTTTTTAAATAAAGTAAGCACATGGACATAGAGCAGGCATGAACCCGAGTTGAGGCACCGCAAGAAGGATGGCCACCGACCGAGCACAATGGGGACAGTTTGTTGCTGCCCTACAAGATGCCACTAGGAATGAATGCCATTGACTGCTTTGTCAGTCAGAGGTTAAGGATCTAAGAAGAAGAAAAATAATAAAAAAATTATACAATAAAAAAAAGTTGGCTTTAGTACTGCTTCTGATAACAAAACTTAGGACAAGGTAATTGTTATCTACCTCTCTCCTTCAAATTTTTTTTTACGCCTACTTTTCTTCATTTCATTCAGACACTTTTTAAAAGGTACATTTCAGTTTAAAAAATTATTTCATAACATATATCTTATTAAATTTCAGCAAACAGCAATAGTTAAAATAGATGTACACTTCATTATCTTGTTTTAAAGAGAAATAAAAATGATACCAAATATAAAATATTAAAAAATATATATGTAAAAAACATAAGATATAACATTTAAATTAATCAACCACCAATACCATTTTCTGTTGGTTCATAGTTCTCATCATAGTCCTCCTCAAGGATCATCTGATCATTGACCATCATCTTGGACAACTAAGTTTCTTTAACAGTGTCCAAACACAAGAAATAAAGGGGCAGTCTGCAAACAAGTTACAGAACAGCTCAACTTTTGTTCTCAGCCACGTCTCAGTTCAATTTCTTGTGTAATTTGCATATACTTGATAAATATAATCTGATTCACATTTCAACAGGAAAATTAAACTAATAAAACTAAAGAAAATATCTAAATGTTATGAATTCTTTCAGCTTGGTTCACATTATGCAGGTTGGATGCCACTGCTCTCACAAAGATGGTGAGCATTACTTTTGGTTTTTATGGGAAGACTCATTTTTGTTTTCCTGGAAATGAAAAAAAAGGCAATTGTAGGATTTTTTTATCACACAAAGACTGGTTAACAATAAGCTCTTGTTAATATGACTATGTCAAATACAATATAACATGTGATAATCAATCGGTTCAAGGTCTTTCTCATCTCTCCCCATTTGTTCTTTGGCCTACCTCTGCTTCTCTTACATCTTCCGCTTCATTCCTGCATGCTAAGGTAGATAAATTACACACATCTAGCCAGGGCCAAATTATCCATTAGGCTAAGTAGGCTGAAACCTAGGGGCCTGGACTATTGGGGGCCCATGCACAAGGTAAAAAAATTTTTACGTATAGATTTTTCAATAAAATGTGTTTAATGTGTTTACCTTAATAATAATAAAAATAATACTAATAAGCATTAATAAAAATAATTACTAATAAAAGAGGCAAGCAATGCTAACAAACTAACATACCAGTCTATTAATAATACTAGTATATACTATCACCATGCTAAAGGGTTTGAAAAAAATATTAAAAATATTGCTCATTAGGTGAAGAGGGGCTCAAACACCAAAAAGCCTAGAGGTCCTTCTTGGCTTAATCCAGCCCTGCGTCTAGCATAAACTCAGTGTCTAGCATTACTGGTTAAATCAAATGAAATGTGCCAGGCTGAAAATAGCAGTGTGCATGTGATGGAAATAGTAAGTCAGACTATTTCAAGTTGATCAAGGTCGATAGGAATTCATGACTAACTCATCATCTTCATGTTTAGGCTAATGCTTTAACTCTTTAGTGCAGTATTAAATGTCTATCGAATTTGGAGGCTAATTTAGTACCCAACATCAATACTGCCTTAAATAAGAATTAAGAGATGCAGTAGTAAGGGGTAAGGAATCGTAACCCTAAACCCTGATCATAACCCCAACGATTTGGGCGATTTAAATGGCCGCCAGATCGATATACATTTGGATGAACTCGGACAGGTCAAACCGTTCTTCATATCAACTGACTTCACTTAGGACTAGTACTTTACCTTGAGCTGTACATATGAGTGGGTTAGTGGTATTTGAGTTAATCATACACTGGCTAACACCAAGCACGCAAATATGCTCATATAAAACACAGGCTCGAGGACAGTTCGAACACTAAAACCAACATTTTATTTTTACTTGTCATATGATGCGAAAATTGTGTTGGCTGCTAGTCTGGACATGTTTGCAGTTAAACTTCTATAATATTTGTGACAATAACTATATATATTTAAAGCTACAGCTAGTTACTTACGCTGATTATATATACCTATTTCCCCTCTAAAAGAATTATCAATGTGGGGGGAGATACTAAAAATAAATTCATCAGGAAAAAAGGCTATGTCTATCCAAGTTGTCGCCAAGTTCAACAAATTAGGGGGTTAATACAAAATGTTCAACCGGTGCTTGATTTTAAAATATAGTACCGTTTCCTGTTTCAAGAAACAAACTACAATACATGATTAGTGAAAGTTTCGCTGCCGCTAATGATGCTTGAAATATTGTAATATGTTGTTAGATGCCCACGATGTAAATTTACAGCAGAAGATGACAGATCTAAAAATGAATTTATGTAGGCCTACTGAAGTACATTACGTAGTATAGCAGTATATAATAAGAACTAAAATTTATGAGTGACAGATGGTAAAAGTTAAATAGGAATAAAAATGTCTAATAATAGGTACTGAAATTATGTCTAATGCGAAATAAATTGAGAGAAACTTAAAAACAAGTTAGCGAGTCTCAAATGAATAAAAAAAATGTTATCATCTAAAATTAGGCGTTAAAAATGTGATATTAAATACAAATCAACAAGCCCTGGACGCGGACACACTCTGACACGCACACAATCTTTTCACTTCTTTATTTATTTATTTTTTTTTAAAGCAACGCAGCAAGTACGATTATTTAATATAATTAAAAATTACATAAACATCGTTTATGGGATATCGTACAACATAGGATAAATGATTGGGAATGATGTTGCCAGTATGCAAATGTGCAGATATATATATATATATATATATATATATATATATATATATATATATATATATATATATATATATATATTTATATATATATATATATATATATATATATATATATATATATATATATATAAATTCAATACTACTAGACACAATATATCCTTATTAAAATCATTTGGGCGATTAATATTATACATTTATAACTTGAAAGAAGCGACATTCAACAGCTATTAAGATTTTTATATATTACGTGTTTATTTTTCGTTAGCTTTGAAGTTCAGTACTGCGCCAAAGCTACCACATGCCAACTTACGACATGACAATACACTGTGTACTACAACAATCTTTTTTATCACGTGACTTTGTTTGCAACCATGGCGGCGAAGTTAGGTTAACTAAGTTTCACATATTTTGAAAACAGAATCTTTGTCACAGGAAGTGTTCGTAAGAAAAATGAATTATTACTAGAAGGTATAGTTAGGGCATGGCATCTGGAGAAAGATCAGTTACTTTAGACACAACACAAGAGTTTCTTAGATCTTTTTCTGTGATAGATGTGGATTCTGATGAGTCGGATTTCGATGAACTCACTCCTATACCAGAAAATCTGGGAGAACCTGCCGAGGATAACACTGATGTCGATGGTGGTGAGTTGTTGACTTTTCCCACTTTGTTTCCTCATATTTTTTTTCATGTGAAAAACTTCTGGCACTTTATAAACGTAAACTTATAAACAAAGATTTTAACTGTATAGCGAAGAATTCTGTTAGCGAAGTTTTCAAGTAGGCCTGTATAGATTTTTTTTTTCCTAACAATAATTTGTAAGGACATTACGTTGAGTTAGGTGGATAATTTTATCTCTGCTGTATGTGCCTCGGGACACATTATTTTTAGCTGTTCTCTTTGGCAGTATCCCGTTCAGCCTCTGGTGGGTTATAATTAGTATGGGTCCTATGTAGTATGCCTCTATCATTTTAGATGTTTCTATTTAAATCGAGTATTTAGACTTTTTAACTATTTTTTATTAAAACTAAATACGTATTTACATTTATGTATTGTTATATCTATTATATTGATTATCTATTATTATCCATTTATAAAGACTTAGGTCTATATAGGCCTATTTGTGTGTGTGTGTATATATATATATATATATACACATACACACACACACAGATATACATGTATATCACCCCACAACTTCCCAAGGATCACATCATTATTTCCTTTTATGCTCCTTGTGGAGCACAGAGCCACCACCACTGCAGCTTGTCCCCTTGTAGGAAGCTTACACTATGCACTTGCAGCAGTGCTTTCTGTGGCAATTTGTTTTATACAATGAGCTTCCCAGGCTGGTGCATTTGAGTTGCCTTGTGTGACATGCCTTATGGTGCAGTAGTCCTATTCTTTCTTTGCTTCTTCATAGACCCCCATGAACTACATGGGGCAAGGAGCACAGCGCATGAACTAACTTATACCACCTGTCCCGTGCCATCAGCCCAAGATCTCCCCATGTCCTTCCCATCTCCCCCATCTCTGTCTCCTGCTCTTTTCTGTATGTGTTCTTTGGTTTCCCTCCACCATGTCTCACACCCCTTGGAACTCCAGAACAAGGACCACATTGCAGTGCTATCAACAGGTTTCCTAAGTGTCTTCCATCACTTGTTCCACTATCTTTTGTCAGGCTCCTGTCATCAATTCCACTCTAGTGATCCCACCATACCATCTCAATCCTTTTGTTCTGTGCAAAAACGCTTTCATGTAAGTCTGTTGCTTTTTGCATTTTTATTGTTCTCCATGTTTCAGAGCCATACAATAGGGTTGACTTGACATTTGAGTTGAAGACTATGATTTTTGTGTTGGACTTTAATTCCTTTGATCTCCTTAGATTGCATAGTGCCATGAAAGCTCCTTTTGTCTTTTGTATTCTTTTTTTAATATCATTGAATGCCCTTTCAGCTTTGTCTATATGAAAAGATGTATGTGTGACTGAAGGGTTGTTTCTTCAAGCGCAATTTTGTTATCATTTCCTACTTTTATTCTCATAATCTTTGTCTGTCTCTGCATATTTTCAGTCTGACGATGTGACTTGTTATGAAGTATTTTCATTTTAGCATCTGGTTACGGTTTTTGGACAGAAGAGCCAGGCCATCAGCAAAATCTAGTTGATCAAGCTATATATATATATTATTATTGAAGAAAAATATCCCCGTTCAACCTCTGATGGGTTATAATTAGAATATGTATTGTTTTCAATTCCAAATTATATGAACAACTGCTGATATGAGAAAGTGGCATCACATTTGTCAAACCATTGTATGTATATATAGTATTAGATGTATTAAAAAAATATTAAAATCATCAATTAAAATTGATTAATTAAAATATATTTATATGTATTTAATTTTATGTGCATGTGTATTTAAAAGTGCGTACAGAGCACTTTGTACCCATAGATATATACATTTAAGTCTTAATGTTTTAAAAAAAAGGCTAGGATGAAGTAATATAGCAATTTTCCTGTATATTTATGGTTGTATTTATAAAGTATAGTTGGTTTTTTTTTCACATTTTCTGTTTATATATTATGAATAATAATTGTTATTGGTTTTTTTTTAAAAGTAAAGAACTAGCAAAAACAGGTAGCAGAAATTTATCATTAGTATTTTAGTTAACAATTGGGACTAATAAATGGTAAGAACAAGTTATATTTTAAATGTTTTACTCCCATTAATATTTTTATACTCTCAAAATATAATTTAATTTTCTTTTTAATATTTAGTGGTTTTGATAGATCATAAAAATCATGTTAAATTATTTAGTCTCTAAATTGTATCATGGGAGCATAATTGAGGTTCTTGCATTTACCATAAACTTCGAGTTTAATATTTCTGGATTTAGGTACTTGTTAGCATAGTTAACCGGTGTCTTTATTTACTTTCAACTACCCATGACTTTTACATCCGTACTAGCTTTTAGTTCCTATCCTTTATTTCTGAAAGCTTTTGTTTCCTTTAGTGCTATTTGTTTTTTTTTTCAAAATTGTTATTGTGCTTGTTAATTTTAGTAATTTGGTAGTTGTTTCTCATATGTATCTCTGGTATTTTAATACTCTTTTTATCGTTTTTATATTAGCTAGTTTCAGAATTATTATTAATTGATAAAATTTGCAATTTTTAAAAAATGATTCAATGTTATTAATTGTAATTTTGTCAGAAATTAGCTATATATTGTCTTTGTTGGGCTGTTCATTGGTGCTTACAATATACTTTGCTGAATGTATTTATGTATATATTGAAGTAAAAGAACTTCAGTGTTAGTTTGTGTTCTTCTTGGTTGCATCTCTCCAAGTCTCCTTTCCCAATTTAGATGGTTGTAACCAGCCTCATAATTTAATTTATTAATAGTGTAACTAGTCTCATGTAGACCCCTGTAATAACCTGCACACGTAACCTTTTTGTTGTTTTAATGGGATACTTTTTTTAAAGTCATGGCAGTTATAATTTTCATAATTTTGTGCACTGAAATGTACCTTTGTAACAGCATAGTACCCATGCCCAGAATTTCAAAGACATATCTTTACTTAGGCAAATTATATATATAAAATTAGAAACTGGTTCCTATATACGTTCATCATTACTTTCCATATAACTTTAATATTAGTTCTACCACTATAGTTTCTCATTACAAAAGACGCAATTGTTCTGTTTATAGACAGGTTTTCCATAACTCTGCCATGTCGTACAGTTATTCTAGTTCAATGTGTTTTGCATCATTGTGCCTTGAGCGATGTGTGTGTCTGATCTTCTTTTTTTTTTTATAAGCAAAACACTTCATTTGAATTTATCATAAGATCATAATTTACATAATCATCCTTTCATCATGTATTAGACATTCATTTTGTGATCTTGCATAATAACTCAGTCATTTTTACCTTGATCTTCATGTTATTATATATATTATAATAATCTTCATGACATATTCTACATAAGTGTCCTGTTTTCCTTCGTGATCATCTAGTTATAATATCTTGTGTAATCATCCTATTACCAAAGGCGTACATAAGACCCCATATTGTGTGAGGGTGCATTTATCAGTATGGACCCCAAATGTACTGAAAACTAAAATTTATTCCAACCTGTTTTAGATTTGTTTTCTGTTGTTCTTAACAATAGTCAGATTTTCTTTGATACAATTTGTGTTTTCAAAATTTGAGAGACATCTGAGTTCTGAATTAATTTCATTCAAAGGTAGAAGCACAGACATTTGCAGAGTTAAAATGAGCTCATATTTCTCTTGTAAAAGTATATTGTGGAAATAAGTGCGAGATCTGTTAGTTTTATCCTGAACAAACCTTTCAGGATCCTTGTGTTGAGATCCAGAAAACCATCAGTTATAATTAAATGGGACCACTGATTCACAGGGTTGCCCTGAAATGTGCTATTTCCTATCATCCTGCCTCGCATGAAGTAGCACAGGGTTTCTTAACCTGTGGTCTTTGGCCCCTTTGTGCAGTCCGTGAATGGACTCTAGGGAGTCCATCTACATAATCAAACATTTAAAATATAAAATGTTTAATTATGTGTTTATGTACATTTTTTTCTGAGAAGGGGCCCGAAGCTTTCACTGGACAATCAAAGGGGTCCATAGCCTTTATCAAACAACTAAGGGGTCCGAGGCACAAAATAGGTTAAGAAGCCCTGATATAGCAGTTTGCTGTAGGAACAGTGTTCATACTCTTCAACATTTGCTGAGGGAGACTGGGTACCTGTGGGTTTGCCCAGAGTGCAGTGATGTTGACTCTGAAGAGCAATAACATGTCTTACATTTTTTTTAAAAGCCACATGTAGTGTCTTCTCATTATGACCGCATCATTGTTTATCATTCAAAATTAGGAGGATATAATTTATTTTGACTTAAGTAAAAAAAAAGGTAAAGGAACCCGTTACACGCCCATTGAGGCATATTGGGAATATGGTGTTAGGCCCATATTATCTTGACCGTCGGCACACGAGGGGTGATGTGGTCGGCATCACGCCGGCCGCCTTAACCTTCCCAGAGTAGCTCTGGTACCCATTTGGGGCTGGGTCGACCCAGGAGCCGTTTGTGGCCTAAAAATTTTTCCGCCTCATCTGGGGATCGAACCATAGACCACTGCGCTAGGAAGTGTTTGCCATTAATAAGGACTTACTTACTTAGTCGTTCCTCATCTACCCTGGGGTGTAGAGGTTTGCCAGAAAGGTCGCCATACTATCCTACCGGTAGTCTTCTTCCCGAGCTGGTTCCAATCTAACTCCTCGGTCCTTCACAGCTTGTCTAATATTATCCTCCCAGTGAACTGTGGGTCGTCCTGGAGGTCTGGATCCCTGGCTCTTGGTTTCCCTTATTTGTCATGGTAGCGGATCTTCTCCCATTCTGCAGACATGGCCAGACCATCGTAATTGGGACTGATCCACTCTGGTCTGCAGGGGCTGGGTTTTGAGCACTTGACATTACGCCTGGTTGCAGCACATGTCTCTTCTTGTTACTTCAACCACATTCCTCAGAATATCTCATTTCTGAAGTTTGGAGCTGGCATTAAGTGGGCTGAAGTCATTGCCCATGACTCGCATTTATATGTTAAGACTGGAATAAGAACACGATTAGTAAATATTTACAAGTTAGATAAAGGGATGGCCATTTTTCTTTCACTTGTCAACTTCCCAAGGAGATCGGCCTTCAGCATATTGCGTTTGAGAACTCGAGTCTGTAATGTGGATAGCTTGCTTACTGAGTTATACTGTTGAAGTAGAGATAATTTGTTATTGCTAGAGTATATATTTGAAGGCCCCCATGTAAGTCCTCCAGGGTCTCTGAGGAAACAAAGAATATGCCTACTGTTCCCACAGGCAAATGGTAGGAGGCTACTAATAAGAGGTTGTGCGTGAGACTGCAAAATGTCTGCAAAAAGTACGGCTGCACGAACAAGTATTTTGGCGCTAGCTTCCTCAGGGGGTCCTTCTGCATTGGTTGATCCGTGCTGCAGAAAAGGTAAAGGTAGTCCCATAACAGAAACTGTCACAGGGGAGTGAAGTGTTAGAGACTTCACTGTACTAGGTTCTGCTTTATGAGGTTGTGTGACTAGTTCCATTCCTCGCTGTCGTTGCCTTCCCTAACGCAAGAGCAGAGTCAGGTACCCACCTACAGATGGGTAAACTGGAGCGTGATTCTGCCAGGTTTGAACCATGCTCCATACGGACCGAAGCAGGAGATGGTGGTAGATACGGAGTTCAGAGGGCGAGAGTACAACCGTGTGGCTTGATTACGTAAAAGAAATGAGCAGAACTGAACATCATTTTCTCCATGAGTTTGAACACCAGAGGTGGCTGAATATGCTGGTAATCGGCATTTGATTGAGAAGATACGGGACAATCAAATGATTTAAATCAGTGTGTCTCAGTGAGGTTAATAAGCCATGATTTGGTTTGGTTTTGGTTTTAAGGACTATCTTTATTGCACATGGACAACTCCATCAGTGCTCCGATCTCCTCCCTTAGATAACCCAAGGAGGATCTCAGCACAGTGCACGAACTCCGTAGCACCGGCGAGAATCTCAATGTTTATATATAGGAATAACACATTCTGTAAATGTTTTTGTGATGGGTAGGTATCTTTATATTTAAATTTTGCCAGGACAGCGGCTTTATGGCCTACTCTTGACGATTTCCAACTGCCGAGGGATTTTTAACGTGCGCAGCTTGCACACGGGACCACCAATGTTTTCGTCCTTACCCTAGAAGGCTAAGCATCCGATCTTACTATCCAGGAGACCAGGGGGGAGTATGACATCATTAGGACTACTGTTTCTGGAAAAAATTATATTCCCTGTACTGGGAAACGAACCACGTACCTTTAGAATTCGAGGCGGGCGCCATACCTCTTAGCCACTCCGACCCCAAAGCCATGATATAGCAACAGTAGCGCAACTATAGTGCAAGGGGCCCTCGGGCACAAATTCACCCCCCACGGCCCAATAGCTTCTACAACCTAGCACTAAATTGTATACTTTGCTCATGTTTCTAAAACGGTATGCGTATTTTAGAATGCATCTTTTTATATAAACTTGCATCAGGATCAGCGAACCAGAGCTGATCAAGACCGTACTCCACCTCCACGTGGTGGTCCTGGAAACAGTCTGCAGCAGTGCAGTCTGGCTGAGCGAGTACGGATCGAAATGGGAAGGCAAACCCGGTCCCTAAAAATGCCGTGCAGAAGTCGGATGTGTCGACCGAAAGGTGCAGATATCACAGCTTAGGCGCAAACAGACACAACGCAACCACCGTCCTTTTCAGGGCGAACGAGGAAGAAGAAGAAGAAGATATAAACTTCAAAGCCGTTGTTTACCTGCTTATGGAGTGATCCATATGTGACCCATATGATTATATTGGGCAGCAATGCATGTTTTATTATAAAATTATCATATTTTTTTCGCTTCATTATAGCACTTTTTTATACCCTGTTCAACCAGACAATGGGCCGTTTAGGTTATAATTGGGGTATATTGAGTGCTTTTTTTCCATTTTGAAGCTAGGTCGTTGTTAGCCCTGAAAAGGGCTGGTCCTGAGAAGGACCCCTAGCTTACTGTCTGGAGTCGTCTCGTTATCTTTTTCCAATATTGCGGCATCTGCAATCATTTTATCCCTTTTTGCAAACGTGATATTTCTTGTTTCCACGCCTGTTTGTTGGTAGTCCTGAAATGGACTATACTATGAGCTGAGACGTAGATTCTTGTTTGCTTTTGGTTTTCCCAGCCTGTGTGTACCTCTGGTGTCTACTGCTGATATTTATATATGGTGAGTTATATACGAGTCGCTGGGCCTCAAGGGGGTGGGGCCCTCCTTATATATCGAGCTTAACAACTTAAATTGATATACGACAAATGTGTATACAAATGTAAATACTTACTTCACCATCGTCATCATTCTTCAGCTCTCTACGAACCACCGTTGTGGAGTCAGTCAAAAAAATTTCCGACCGCATCTCCGGCTCCTGAAATCTTAGAACTTCGATTCCGGACTCCGATCACCAAGGTTGCCACTCAAGTTCTAGAGATAAACCCAGATATTCTTCTTAAAAAAAAACCCAGAAATACCCAGCTGTGGCAAGACTGCCAACCACAGTGTATTTTAACTAGTCAAATGGCATATATCACTGGCTAACAAAAAAAAAATTTTTTTTTCTTTCTCTAACATTTCTATGTTTTTCTGGTCAATTTTAATGCGCTGTTTTTAAATCTGCAAACCATTTTTCTCTATCAGGTCGGGATCTCTAGAAATACGCAATTGAAGTTTTTTAACAATGCATACAGTATTACAACATCATTCGTACAAGAAGTATAACAGTTATGTAGGCTTGAATTTCTGTGCAGTCGACTTTCGTCGGTGAATGGCATGTGGTACATCGCGATGAAGCATCCAACAATAATCGGCAAGCATGGTCACAATCCACCGTCCTTGATAACGTGACTCCATTACGGCGATATCTTGATGGAATCGTTCTCCATGTTCATCGCTGACTTCGCCAAGGTTGTCAGGGAAAAAGTCAAGATGCGAATCGAGCAAATAGATTTTGAGGGACATGTTACAGCCCATAATTCTGTATGCATCTATGCACTGCTTAACAATATGCACATAGTCGACAGATTTGTGATTTCCCAGAAAGTTATCGACGATCGATTTGAATGCCATCCGTGCGCAAAGTTCACTACCATGTAACAAGTTCTCGAATTGTTTGTCTGCAATAACTTTCCTAATCTGAGGTCCTACAAAGATACCCTCCTTTATCTTTGCATCGCTAACTTGCGGAAACTTTTCTCGAAGATAAGTGAAAGCTTTGCTCGTTTTATCTAACTCTTTTACGAAATTCTTCATGAGCCCCAACATTATATCTAACGGTGGTAACATGATGCTGTCTTTGTTAACTAATGGCTCGTGTTTTACATTTTTATGCCCGAGCTCCATACGATCCCTGATAGGCCACACCTTTCTTGCATAATGTTCCTGTCTGTTGCGGCTGTCCCATTCACATAGGAAACAACAAAATTTAGTATACCCAGTCTGCATGCCCGTGAGAATTGCAATGACTTTTAGGTCTCCACAATTTCGCCATTGGTATTCATTGTACTTTATTTTTGCCAAAAGTATAGCCATATTGTCATAAGTTTCTTTCATATGAACAGAGTAGGCGACTGGAATTGATAAAAATAAATTTCCGTTATGCAATAACACGGCTTTTAGACTAGTCTTGGAAGAGTCGATGAAAAGTCGCCATTCGTTGACTGTGTGCTCATGACTGAGGTGCACCATTACACCGTTTACATCTTTGCAAAAGCAAATGTCATCATCCATCTCAAAGTATTGAACAAGTTCTCTGTGTCTATGACGAAATTTAGATATCGGAGTATTGGGCGCTAAAAGATTCCATTCTTTGAGTCGCGAACCGAGTAATTCCGCTTGTCCTTTGGTAAGAGCAAGATCACGTATTAGATCTGAAAGTTCTGAATGGTTAATTAAGTGAACACCATCATTCACCGGTATATAATCCGAGATAGAATTAGTTTCTAAAGCAGGTAAACTATCACTTTCTGATGGTTCATTCACGTTCAACGGATATTGTTCTGGTGGAACTGGGATCGGACTCGTGATTGGATCATGAGGCACTGGTTTCGAAACCGATTCAATATTTGGATAAACCACAGACTTTCTAGTTTTAAAAGTGAAACCATGGATATTTGTCAAGCAGAAGTAACAATCAGTAGCGTGATTTGTCGGTTCACGCCATATTACTGGCACTCCAAAAGGCATCGACTTATGCTTCGGCGATTTTCGTAACCAACCTGCCTATGTGTTTGCACAAGTCGAACAAACTGCATTTGGCTTCCAAGATTTATTTGCATCATCAACTTTCGAATCGAAATAAAATGCATATGCTTTCTTTAGTAATGGTGTAAAGTTTTTCTGGTGAACACGATCGGTAAAATATCCGCACACTTAACAGAACAGACCAGCCGAATTTCTACAACTTCTAGAAGCCATATTTCGCTCAGAATTATTTCAAAATACAGTAACTATTTGAAAAATAGTGTAACATATGTCATGCATCTTTTAGCAGTATAAAAAGTAGAATTATTTTGCATTTTATTAATTTTTAATAAGATATATAGTAAAAATGAAACGGAGAAAATAACGGTTTCCCAAAAATATATGTATTCACAAATATCTTAAGAACCCGATGTGATAGAGATAAACGGATTTCAAATTTGAAATCAGCGCAAGAAACTGACCTTAGAACACCTATTCTTATATAAGAAAGAAAAATGTTGTTTGTCAGTGTATTCGGAGTCGGATTCTGAAATTTTTTTAGCCGATTCCGACGCCACTATAAAACGACCGACTCCACGCCACCCCACTCCACAGCCCTGCTACGAACCATAGGTCTTCACTGTCCAGTGCTATCCGCTCAAGATACTTCCTTATCTCTTTTATTTCTGTCTCCTGAAACTGGGATATACTTTGGCGTTTTAACACAGAGACAAAGGAAACTATAAGGGAATATGTAAGGGCAAGGGTCACTTCCGATGTGACTTTCCATGGGCCCCACTCGGTGCTGTGCTCCCCAGGGCGTGCCCGGCTCATGCAGGGCTGAGTTAACGCCACGGCCGATGTGATAGCAGCACCCGGACACTAATGTGGGCTGATAAATAATATATGTAATGGCGAACAGTTTCTTTGCTCGTATTGTGCGTGAGCCAAATTAAAGTGCTTTTCACCCATGGAATAATGATATTAATAAAACATGTAAAGACGCAGTGTTAACTTGATGTTTCAGGTATAGCGGGGGAGGGCTTGTGTGGGTGGACGGAATGAGGGATCTGGAAATCGACATTATCCCAAGGGAGACGAGTTCCAGACAAAGTGAACTCGGCCACACAATTGTATCCCACACAATTGTATCCCACACAATTGTATCCCACACAATTAAAAAAAAGGTAGTCCCGTCGCAGATATTGCCATAGGGGAGTGAAATGTTAGAGATTTCACTCTACTAGGTCCAGCATCGTGAGGTGGGGGTGAGCAGTTCGCTTCCTCGCTGCCTTTTCTTTTCCTAAATCAAGTGCAGAGTCAGGTACCCAATTACACCCGGGTAGACGTCGATAGAAAAACTACAGAGTTTTAACGTTCCACTCTGACGATCAGATCCGTCTTCTGCGGCGGCACTGTTCACAGTAGTTTTTAATATCTTATTCACTGTTTCATTTTTCTATCTCCCTGGACTTGTATATAGGTTCCCCCTTCCCCTCGTGACTTTCTTAGTACCGTATATCCGGGGGGGGGGGGGGCATTTTGCGGTATTAATGAAATTGTGTGCGCTTAGCTATAGCCACCTTGTGTCTTCAAAGTCGTGCTAACATGTCATCTACATTCCTGCTGGCTGTACTATTAATTCTCTGTCTCCCACATACACACAACAAATATATATGTACACACACACTACAGTGCCTCTTGGACTTTGCACAGTTGTCAACAGTGAACGTCTGCATTGCCGGTATGGCTAACACAGTCTTGTCTTTAACCCCATATCTGCATACATAGTAGGCTCATTGCCTCGATATCGATGGCCAGAGTCACAGTTCTTGTCTTATCGTTTGTAATAAACGAACCATGGGAGCCGCGCTGGTGTAATGGCTACGGCGTTGTACTGGCGACCAGGTTTTCATGGTTCAAACCCGGGCGTCAGCGTTTGAAGGAATGTTTACGACCGGAAATTTGACTGAATAACCTGAACGGCTCCTGCACATAAATCCCGTGTGGATGGGAAGGAGCGAAGCTCCTGACCGGTTTGGAAGGAAAGTCCACTGACCCCCCAGCCTTGCAATGACATGTCATTGGGCCAAAAGAGCTGGAAAGCTCGAGTGCCGCTGGTTAGAGAAAAAAAAAACGAACCTGTTTAAAACTTTTAACTGAACTGTTGAATTACGCAATGTGAAACTGTTGGTATCCTAGTTTCTTTGAAGGGTCTCTTATCTATCCGATGAGGGTTCAGTCGGACCTTTTTTGTTTTCCTGACACGGTGCAAGTTATGTTGTTTGCCAGCCTGTCTCAGATAACTTGCCCAATCATCTCTTTCTTTCTTTGCTTATTTATGAATGTTGTACTTTTTGAAACATTTCTCGGTGCAGTGTCATAGGTTCATAATTGAGAAATCAGGTGATCGTATTGAATATAACATGATAGTTATTGTTTAATACAAGCTACTGAACTTGACGCTTTTAGCAGCCAGTGCCAAGTTGGAAGAATCCTTGAAATTATCTACATTGTAGATCTAGGCTTTTCTGCCATTCCGAAACTTATGGAGTTGGGGTCATGAGCTCCAGTTTCTTTCCTTGGTATTCTATCCTGGCGTGGCATGCATTTAAAGGATCCTTACGTCTGGTTTCAGGCTAGAAAAAAAAGGGGTGGGGTGGTCTTCAAATAATCGTCATCGGCTGCCATCTCCACATCGAAGGTTGGCTGTAATGTATATCTGTCGTAGATTTTCGATAGGGGAATTAAGACTTGGGTTGGTCCCTTCTGAATAGATTAGAATAAGTGATAGTCACAGTGAGAAGTAGTAATAGCAATAGATTTCCACGAGTGAGATGGTAGGAAAGTGATAGAGGCTGTCTCTGAAATCAAGAAATCTTCTCTCTTTCACCTATCTTCTACGACAGATTTAGATTGAGTCAGACAGTCTACACACATATATATGAAATATATACATATCCACTCACATACATACACACATAAGACGACAGTTAGACGTACAGACGTGGGAAAAACTATGACACTGATTATATGAAGAGTTTGGGAAAACGAACTGACCGACACGCTGGAATAAATTTTATGAGTAGTTTATTTATCAAGACTAAACTTCTCTCACAACATATCAAATCACATCAAGCATATACCAAAAAAATCATAAACAAAAATCAAGAAATGCTACAAGAATGATAGACCCGTTGGTATGATCCTTCCCTCGATGTATAGCTCACAGTCCCGTTAGAAGAAAGTGATAGCCCAAAGAGTCACAGATACATTTGATTTAGTCTAAAATTCTTCCCCTTTAAGGTATGAATAGACTGGATACTCTGATCTAGTCTAAGGGAATATATATATATAGTTAGCAATACCTTGCATAAAGAAATTTTATGACAGCAAAAAATGAATGGGTGTCAAAATACCACCATAAAGGGATCGCTCAGTCCTGCATTCACTCTATTCGCTCAACTGTGATCACGTGCATTTTGTTCATACTCACAGCTTTGGTAGCCACTTCGGGAACAAAAAAAACAATATTTTTAGGACTTGCCCATACAGAATCTTCAATGGTAATCTTGGCCAAGAAAACCCCAGGTCCAAAAAGACGGGTTGAATTCACTACTTCCGGGACCGTTCTCTTGGGAATACTATTGTTTTGGATGTCTGTTTAAAGTCACATAAAATTGTCCAGGCACGAGCGTTTATAGCGAGCACAGTGTCAACATCTTAGATTTCAAACGAATGAGGAATGTCAGGTCGGCACCTTCTCTCAGTATAGGAATTTAGTTGGTCACACCACCACTTGTCAACAGTGTCGGGAAAGTTACTGATTGTAATATGTTACTTGCCACAAAGGCTGAAAAATGACTAGCGTTTTCTCAGGAAGAATCAAATCAGGCTCGATGACCCGTTACTTCTTTAAAATCTTAAAGTTCTTGTAAAAGTTATACATCAAATCTTTAAGGTAAGAATGTTTGTTGTTTTCTTCACAGATTTATCTCTTTACTCAAACGCTGGCAAAGTTTTGGTACCACAGTTTCACTATATATAAATGGAAAGAACACATATCAAATAATTATACATACTATAACTGATAATTTAAACTGCAAGCGTAGCTTGTCGTATAGTTTAACCCTTCCCGTGGAATAAGTTATATTTTAAAATCAAACATCCTGAATTAGGAATACCTACGCATTCCGTCAATACTCAAGATGTAGCAGTCATTTAATAAGTTAGTTTTAAAATATTCTCGACTGCGTATTAGCAGTTAAATTAAATCCATTATGGCTACATGATTTTAAGCTAGAAATTATAATTTATTCCGCTTTCCCCTGTAACTCGTCGACTAGAGAATATAACGGACTTAATAATTTAACTCTCTGCACAAATCTAACTAGCAAAATGAAATAAGCGATTTAACACTTTAACACTCACAAAATACTAGATAAATAATATAAGATTTACCTCAACACAGAACTACTAAGAACTTAAACCACTACGATCATACTAAATGACATCTCTCTTAACAGAGATTCTAGAAATCGAACGAAGGCTTGTTCTAGTCTTGACTGCGAAGTTACTGAGTGAAAATGAAATCTAACTCCCTCCAGTATATATGAACCACCAGACAAAGATGTACACAATTTCCATAAACTACGCAATAGCCTCCCCTTCTCTTAACACCTCCTGTCTTCGCACCTCACGCCAAAATGACCATTCTGAGCGAATGCGTGATGGCGCCTTCTCCACCCTGACACTGAGAATCTACCGAGGGAACTACGTGTCAGATGCAAAATACCAGACGAATGTCTGATACTGCGCCCGGGGAGATGTCGGGATTCACGCCTCACCTCAGCGCTCACCGAGAAGCTACGTTTTGACAGGTGAGAATGCAGACGATATGTCGGCCCTATGTCTGAGATAGCCAAATATTCACCGTTATTTCGTCAATCTGCAGCGATTGACCGAATGCATTCTCACGCCAAAACGTCTGGTGCAAGGGACTGACACGTTACGTAAAAAGTTACTCGTTTAATCAGCAATGAAATGCGTTTCTAAATGAAAAACGAAACTGGCGAAGTGAGAATGGGAAAAAAATATTTCTCGCAAACGAATGGATGCGAAAAATACAGGAAAAAGGTAAAGAGTGATAATAAAATAGAGGATACGGGTGAAAGAAAAAGAAGAGGATATAGGCAATTCAATTATCATAAAACCTCTGTGACAATATCCAACGTCTTCTGTCTCTTGTCTTGATGGTGCACTCTGATAGACTCTTTCCTGTTCATCTCGTGATGTTTTCTTTCCACTTATGGCGCTGGCTTCAGCTCTCCCTTCCACTATTGTGTTCTGCAAGGTGTTACATCTTTTTACGTGGCCAGAATATTTTAGCTGTCTAACTTTGATCGTTATTAGTTTTCTTTTGATACCTAGGTTTTCTAGGACGTCCTTATTCGTTTTCTTCTCTTTTCATAAGATGTGCCCCATTCTTCTATATATCCACATCTCGAGAGCCTCAATTCTTTCTTCCAATTGCTTATTCATTGTCCATGTTTCTACACCATACAGTAATGAAGAATATATATAACACTTAATGGTTCTCAGTTTTAATTTGTAAGTTAATTGTTATTTGTCTCATGTTGTTGAATGTAGCTTTGGCCATTCCATTTCTCTTCTTGATTTCTGTTTCACGTCTGCCATCTTCTGTTATTATCTTCTTTCTTCTTCTTCTTTGATCCTTAGCCGCCGACCGTCAAAGCAGTCAGTGGCCATCAACGCCTGGTGGCGTCTTGTAGGGCAACAACAAATTGATTCCACTTTGCTCGGTCGGTGGCCATCTTTCGTACAGTGCCCCTACTCTGGTTCATTCTTTGCATCTCAGCCTCCACAGTCCTCCGCCAAGTTGTTTTTGGTCGGCCTCTCTTTCGTTTTCCTTCAGGGGTCCATAGCATAGCTGTTCTTGTGATGGCATCAGGGTCTCTTCTGAGGACATGGCCAACCCAGCTCCAGCGTCTGTCAGCTATGATGGTGTGCATGTCCTCTTGCTTGCTCCGAGTAAGCAGATCTTGGTTGGTGATGGTATTCGGCCAAAAGATTCGGAGAATTTTTCTTAGGCTTCCGTTATTATATGACCAAGATATGAGAAACTCTGGACTTTTCCATTATTTTCCCATTTATGCTTATCATTAATGTGGGCTTATCAAGTGCTTTGCTAATTATCATAGTTTTTGTTTTCTCGATGTTAATGTCCAGTCCATATTCGTGATTAATGCTGTTTACTTGTTTCACTAGTTCTTGTAAATCCTGTTCACTTTCAGCTAACAACACGGTATCATCTGCATATCTAAGGTTGTTTATTGACCTTCCACTGATGTTCAGTCCTGGCATTTCCTGTATCTGTTTGAAAATTGTTTTCTATGTATAGATTAAATAGGTAGGGGAACAGCACACAACCTTGTCTGACATCTCTTTTTATGTCTATGTTTGGTGAATAATTCCTTCTAGATCTTACTGTAGCAGTTTGCTCCCAATAAAGGTTACTGAATATTCTTATCTCTTTTCAATCAATACCTATGTCTTCGAGGCATTCAATTATTTTCTCTTGATGGACTCTGTCAAAAGCCTTTAGTCAATAAAGCACATGTACTTTTAGATCTCTGTATATTTTTCTGCTAATATTCTTAGGCAAAATACTGCTTCTCTTGTTCCGCTGTTCTGTCTAAACCCAAACTGCTCTTCGTGGACTTCGCTGTCTACTTTAATTTCTATTATCTCCTATATGATTTTGACCAGTATTTTAATCGCATGACTCATCAGGCTGATTGTTCTGAAGTCTGAACAATCTGATGCCTTAGGTGTTGTGGGCAATGTTATAAAGACTGATGTCTTCGTGTCATGTGGCATATATATCCTGTATTGTATATATCGCTGCACAGATCTCTGATTGTATCAATACCACAGCTCTCGAAGGGCTTCTATCATTTCAATTTTTGTGTTGTCTGTGCCTGCTGATTTTCCTTTTTGTATCATACGTATTGCATTCTCTACTTCTGATCTGAGAATGTTTGGGCCTTCATTATAATCTGGTGATGATTTTTTTTTACCTCGTCCTCGAATAGTTCTTTTACATATTCTGCCCATCTGTTTGATATGTCTTTCTCATCAAGTAATATTGCACTATTCTTATTCTTGATACAGCCTCCTCCTTGCGCAAACCTCGACTTATTTGATAATTTCTTTACTTCTGTCGAAACATTTCTATTTTGTGGTTACTTTTTCTTCTGGGTTTTCTCTTCTGTACTGCTCCATGCTTTCTGTCAGTAACTGTTCATGCTTATTTTTGACATCGACAAGATATTGTTGTTTTATATCTGGTTGTTTCAGTGCTGATTTTTCTACCTGGGGTTCCTGTTTTCTTCTGTTTCCCGCTCTGTTCAGCTTTATATTGACTTTGTTGACGACCGGATTGTGATCTAATTTATGTCAGCGCCTGGATGTATCTTTGCACTTATGACACTGTTCTTAAATCTATGTTTTATCATGATAAAGTCAATTTGATTTATGCAGGTCTTCCAATGATGTGCTCCGGCTCAACATCGTTTTCTTTGGTGGTCCTTACAGAGCACGGAGCCACCACAGCTGCTGGTTCCCTTACAGGAAGCCTGCACTAAAGTCACACCCTCTGGGAGATTTGGTTTCTATTGCAATTTGTTTTAGATGATGAGGTAGCAAGCCCCCCATACGCAACCTCATATTAATCGCCTTGTACTGCATGCCCGTATCTCTTCAGACACCTCGAACTACACGGGGCGTCCTGGGTCATGGTGGGGTGTAATATCCTGGGTCATGGTGGGGTATAATATTACGAATAAAGTACAGTTAAAGCCCAGGCTCTGTTGCCTATGTTTTTAATTTAGTTAAGAAAAGTCACGCCGATTTGGGAATGAAGCTAATCGAGCAGCTGCCAGAATAAACATTGGCTGTGTCCGGGGCCTTCCCACTAGGTCACGCTGCGTCACGCAGGTAATGTGTTATGCTTCAGGCGTGACATGATAACACGATTCAGTGACCTGATACATTTGACGGTTGAAGTGTAGATACTGCAACCGTTCAAGGCAAATGACAATGAGGTAGATGAGACGTGTCAAGAGACATTCTTGAATGTTCCACGACAATGAATGTAAAGCAGTTCTACATTTCTGCTAGTAGTCCTTGTTAAGGCTGCCATCAAATTAGCGCGTAACAGACGTAGAAATTAAAGAAAACACACACTTGCTAAAAATGAAAAAGAAATAACAATAAACGATTTATCAACAACACTGGGATAAGCGCATGACGTGACGAATCCAGGAAGCCTGCTAGTAGTCCTTCTAAGGGCTGACACCAATGCTAGCCAAAATTTGCGACTGATTTAACGATCAAGTGTTCAAAATTGGACTCATGAAATTTACTCACTATACCCTAATTATAACCGAAATGACCCACCTCGGGTCAAGCTGTACAAGGTATCGAATCTCTTAAATAAAAATATTAAGCAGATTATAACAAAGGTGGGCGTTTACAACTCTAGCAGAACAAAAAGATGCACTCTATCTGTCCAGAATTATGGAACAAAATTGTATTAATCTGAAATAAATAATGAAGGAAACCTGAGCTTCGTGAATAAATAAATAAAGTTAATCTAGGGGTGTTGTGTGTCATTTCACGATTTCCGTTCACAGTAAGGTGATGGCGCCGTTTGGATAGTCCTTGGTTCCATCACTTATACATTATTTCTTGTCTTGTGTCCTCCTTGCTGTTCAACGAGTGCCTGTTAATTACCTTTATTTATTAATACCTGAAGAATTCCCAACTTTATACCTAGTTGGATCTGGTTTCAGTGCAGTAGGTGGACTTCTTATAAAAGAATGAACTAGACGTGGCCTTCACCTGACCCCGTTAACTTTAAAACATAATATTGAGGCTGTTGTTAAAGGGCATGAAGGCTGAATGTCGCATTTAAAAGGCGAAACAAAACGTAAGAAGTTAATTATTTTAATATCGTTTCATATGTTTGTGTGGAGCGTCCGCTTGACAGAGTGGTTAGAGTGCTGGTCTCTCGTGGCAAAGGTTTCCGGGTTTGAATCACGGTACCGACAGGCTCCAATCTACCCAGTTGAATATGGGTACCTGACTTTGCTCTTGAGTTAGGGAAGGAAAAGGCAGCAAGGAAGGGAACTGGTCACCCCCACCTCTCAATGCTGGACCTAGTATGATGCAGTCTCTAACACTTCACTCCTCTACGGCACTATCTTCTATGGGACTCCCTTTACCTGTTTTTTGTTTGTGTGAATAGTTACTTTTTTTTTTTTAATGTGTATCATATTTGGGAGATTTGAAAATATATTGTTTAAAAATTATCATTAACGATTAAAACAATGTAACAATTTATGTGAGTGGAAGTTGGTTAAAAGAAAAGTTTAAAAAAAAACCACCACCGCTGAAGGAATCAGCTGCGACGTTCGTGCTCCATCCGGGGAGATAATAGCAATTCTGATGATGAGTTCAGAGCGGAAATTTCCGGTCCTTTTTTTTTTTGTATGTTGTCTTCGCTCGTTTCATTTGTTTAGTTGTTTTTTGTGCTTATGACAAACTTAGTGATACCGTATCTAGACTTATGCTAATGCTGACTAAATAAGTCGTGAGTGGCGGCTAGAGTGAAGTTGTGTATAGGGCTGTCAGACGCATCGTGTAAAGTAAATTTCTGCAGTAAACACCCGCTGCCATCAGTATATATATACAGGGTGTTCCACGAACAAGCGGCCCCATTCAAAAAGTGACAGTAGCCAGATTTTTCAGCATTTTTCAATGTTTACAAATATGTCGGTTATAAAAGGTTCTAAGTAGTACTAGATTGACCTAAATTATTTTCCGTGGTTGGACCGTGAGTATTTGAAACCCATCGTGTGTGTTTAAATAAACTGTCTATCACAATGCCGTTTTCACTGCAAGAAAGGATAGCTATTGTTGAGAATTATATCCGTACGGGATCGCTAGGACTACTTGGCCATTCACACTACTTCCGACACAATACGTCAGCATTCCATGACGTCACGGGCCGCTTTTTCGTGGAACACCCTGTGTGTGTGTGTGTGTATATATATATATATATATATATATATATATATATATATATATATATATATATATATATATATATATATATATATATATATATACTACTACTCGTCAAAAGTCAAGGGCCACCTATTATTTTCAATACACTTTTATATAAGCGCATAGAATGATTAAATGAAGGAAGTTCACTCTTAATTTGTTTTACAATCAGCAGACTTAGGGTAGTTTCATCACTTGCAAAAACCATGCCACCGAGAAGAAGTCTTGACACCTTACAAAGAATGAGGGCTATAGCGTGGGTTGAAAGTGGTTTATCTGTCCGTGAGGTTGCTAGACGGCTTGCAGTGTCACACTCTACTATCCAAAGAATTTTGGAGAGATTTCAGGCCACAGGAAGTGTAGACGATCGCCACCGGCCAGGTCGCCCTAGATGCATCAATAGACTTGATGACCGGTACCTCTTGTTGTCAGGCCTGCGCCATCGAACAGTGACTTGTTCCACTCTAAGATGTCAGCTGAGACAAACTGTAAACGTTAATGTCAGCCAAAGCACCATTCGCAGACTTTTACATGAATTTGGACTGGCTGCTCGACGTCCTGCAGTCAGAATCCCTCTTACTCCTGCTCATCACAGAGCCCGTGTTGCTTGGTGTCGCGAGCACATCCGATGGACAAGGCAACAATGGAGTCATGTTCTCTTCACTGATGAATCTCGCTTCACTGTGTCATTCAATGATGGCAGGATTCGAGTTTGGAGACGACCAGGAGAGCGATTTACTGATGACACAATTCGTGAAGTGGATCGTTATGGTAGGGGTTCTGTCATGGGCTGGGGAGGCTTCTACAGACACGGCAGGACCCCACTCTACATCCTCCAAGCCTATATACCCCAATTATAACCAACTTTCAGGTTGAACAGGGTATTACAGCAACATAGTAGACGAAATCAACAACAACAACAACAGAACGAAATCTTGAGACCAATTGTTCAGCCTGCTCTGGAGGCCATAGGTGGTAATGCCATCCTCCAAGATGATAACGCTCGACCCCATCGAGCTCGTGTGGTGAATGAGTTTATTCAGCAACATGGGATCATCAGGATGGCGTGGCCAGCTCATTCACCTGACCTTTCTCCGACTGAGCACCTCTGGGATGTCCTTGGTCGAAGATTGTCAACAAATCACCCCCTGCCAATGGATGTTGCACAGCTGACCGCATTTCTGCTTCAGGAATGGCAAGCTGTTCCCCAGGATACTCTTCGGACCCTTGTGGACGCGATGCATCTACGCTGTCTTGAATGCCTTGCTGCAAACGGTGGTCATACCCGATTTTGAAATGTCTATTTGTCCAATATCTATTGTGTGACTTTTGAAAAGGTGGGTGACACACTTCACAGCTTCATTGCGTTTGAATGTGTGTTTCCATTTATTTACGTGACATGTCAATTTGGTATTCAATAAATGCCGTTTTAACTGATACCAATTACGTTTATACCAACGGGCTGATCACCCGTTTGCCAGTCACTTCGATTACGGAAACAACAGCAAATGGATTGATTTGCCGTTGCCCTAAAGACGCCAATAGACGTGATGGGAAACAATGGCAAAGAAAACCTATCTTCTGTTTCCCTAAGACGCCACTAGGCGTAATGGCCACTGACTGCTTTGACGGTCGGTGGCTAAGGACGGAAGAAGAAGAAGAAGAGAAGAATTACGTTTATATCAGATTTGTTTTATGGTTTCAACCAAGGTTCTTCTAAGTGGCCCTTGACTTTTGACGAGTAGTATATATCCCAGCTTTTTCTGTCACTAACGCTAAAGGATGCAAATTTGTTGAAAGCTAGAAATTAATTGTATTGTTTCCCTTATATGTACTCTCCCGAAAATATTAGCAATCGACAAAGAAAAGTGCGCAAATGACGGTGTGCAAAAAAATATTTATAGAACTTGGGATCCTCGCTGCTGCTACGTAGTTCGTGTACTGTGGTGATGCAGAGTTGTTTAAAAAAAATGCTTTTGAATAAGTAAAATTGCCGTTAGATATTGGTGCTTTTGAATTTAATTCCCATCTTATGACGGGCTTTTACACTAGTAAGACATGAAAACGTTAGTGCAAGCTTTCCTGCAAAGGAACTCCAGTTGCAGTGGGACCCCATGCTCCATAAGGAACGAAAATAAAAATGAGTATGAATGATGAATTACTCATAACTATAACACTTTTCGCTCAGAGTTTTTACACAACCTCAGCGTTTGCTTTCATGAATGACTTCCTATTCTTCTGTATATCCGGTGTGTCAATGACCTAGATTCTTTCTTCCAATTAATTGCGTTTAGGCTGCGGAAACTGCTTATTGAAACAGAATTCGTCAGAGAATGGTCTAGTTGGCGGGCAGAATAAATGATAAACAGGTTATACGCAATGAGTAGAGAATATCTCTGTTCCTGTGCCCACAACACATTACTTATTATGTACCGTTGACAAAATTATTAATAACTATTAATATGAACCAAGTAAGAAAATTCTTGACTGCTACATCTTATACAAGCCAAGCCAAGATAAATATCGACACAAGTGACAGCGTATTTATCCCACATCGTCCTGTTGGGCTTTCTAATTACTTTACTTCCGAGCGCAGCGTTCTTTGTAAATTATCGGAAACGTGTCGTCTTCAGTGTGCATCGATTGATAAAAGGACGCAAGTACATAGATTGCTGAAAAGACGCATCCATATAAATTTCCGAAAATATATAACCACGTAGGTTGCTGCAAAGACATAACAACATAGAATACTGAACAATCTTAATATAGAATACTGAAAAGTCGTAGTACATAGATTTCTGAAAAGACATAACCTCATAGGTTGTTGAAAAGACATAACCTCATAGATTGTTGAAAAGACATAACCACATAGATTGCTAAAAAGACATGACCACGTAAATTGCTGAAAATACGTAACCACATATATTGCTGACGAGACGTAATCACATAGATTGCTAAAAAGACAAAGCCACAAATATTGCTGAAAAGACAAAGCCACAAATATTGCTGAAAAGACATAACCACGTAGATTGCTAAAAAGACATGACCACGTAGATTTACGAAAAGACAGAACCACATAGGTTGCCGAAAAGACGTAACCATATAGATTACTGAAAAGACGTAACCATATAGATTACTGAAAAGACGTAACCTTATAGGTTTCTGGAAAGATATAACCACATAAATTGCTGGAAAGACATAACCACATAGATTGCTGAAAAGACGTAACAAAATAGATTGCTGAAAAGACTTAACCATCTAGATTACATATCGTAACCAGATGGATTGCCGAAAATACGCAGCCAGACACCGGGAACAGAAACTAACGGCAAGGAAGCGAAATCGGGAAGAAGAAAAAAAAAAATTACAGATCGTAGTTAATTTGATCAGAGGATTCTATTCTCCATGTCTACAGGGACCAGCAATTTCCTTCGACTGGTCAATTCACTTCGTTTTCAGAAATCCCTCGTTGATTTGCCGTCTAGAGAATGCGCCGTTTTGTGCTTGACGATCAGCGGTTCCAACATTTTTAAACTCAGCAACCCATTTTGTTAAAGAAAGCATTGGCAGGTATCACAAAGCAACTGAAATTTCTGTCATAGACCTTCATGTTCTGACATTTTTTTTTTAAAGTGGGGGGAGGGGGGGGGGGGGCAGGGTCATTTGGCCCGGCCCTCATTTCACACGAGACGCTATACCTCAGCCAATGATACGATATCCTCACCTGTCTTGTGGTTAAAAAATGTTAATCCCTCTTCCCATTCACTGAGGGTACCCCACAATGTTAAATGGCCCAGGCTTAATAGGAGCTGCCGAAAAGCCTGTTCATGCTCACATATGAGTCATCCACGGGAATGACACTTTCTGGCACAAATAAATCCTGACGAGGAGGTTTCATCACCATCATCCTCTTTCAGATCTCCAAGGAGCATAGACCTTCAACAAACTTATGCCAAGTCTGTCTCCCCGGGGGTCATCAGATCCAGGTCTTTCCATGTCTTCCTTATCATTTTATTTCTCTAGCCAGTTCTCTTCTCCGTGTGTGTGTTTTTTTTTTGGTCAGTCTACCACTGCTTCTTTTACCATGGGGATTCCTAAACAAGGACTGCCATGAAAAGCTATCAGCAGGTTATGAGCGTGTGTTTTATCCATCCGCCAGCGCCTTCGCCTCATCTCTTGTTACACGTGTTGGTTCTTGTCGTCAGTTCTGCATTAGTGATCTTTTCATACCACTGTAATCATCAGTTTTGCATAGGCACCCATTAATGAAAGTATGTAGGTTTTTGAGTATTGTGTTTTAATTTTTTTTTTAATTCTTAAAGTGGCTTTCATCATTGATATACCGCATCCACCTTACTCTTTGAGGAGGGCACGAATGTTTTCTGTTACCATATCTCGGATCGTGTTAAAAGTAGTAACTTCGCATCATTTATATTTGTGTGCGACTTTCAATGTCCCGTCACATGATTCATATTTCCACCCTTTAAACATTCTTTTGACTTTTCCGGAATTCTAACCAATTTCCTTTGATAATAGTTTCTTAAGCGTCGCCAGACTGCATTTGCAGTTTGTAATGTTTCCTTAACAGAAAAGCCTTTTAAGGGCGAGGTTGATATTTCTGCAAGTAGTTCGTCGCCGTTCTCATCTGAACTTTGGACTGGTCATGAAGAAGTTAATTGCTTAATTCCAAGTATGTCAAATCGAGCTCCATTGTAGTGTGTAAAAGGTCAAGGTAGTCCCATAGCAGATACGGTCGTAGGGGAATGAAGTGTTAGAGACTTCATTATACTAGGTCCAGCAGCGAGAGGTGGGGTGACCAGTTCACTTACTCGCTGCCGTTTCCTTCCCCTAACTCAAGAGCAATCAGGTACTCATTTACAGCTGGGTAGACTGGGGCGTGTCGACACCGTGAATCGAACCTGGCACCTCTGCCGCGAGAGATCAGCGCTCTAACCACTGCCAATCGGACGCTCATTGTAGTGTTTACATTGGTATTTAATTATATATCTTTGTTTAAATGCAAAGGAGAACAATTTAATTATATTTTTATTTTTAAAATTGCAAAGGAGAACCGTTTAAAAAAAATGTTTTTTTTTCCTCTCTGTATTTTTTATATTATTAAATAACTCTTTGAGCTGCATGCAGCCACAACTACAGTTCATCTCCTAAGAGGAAATCTGCCCCAAAGCTTTTCATGTACTGTTGCAGTAGTGGTTTCCGTTGTAGCTTGTTGTCGTAATGAGATTGCTGGTCTCATGCTTAAGAATATATTAATCGTCTCTGACCGAGCAGTGATTCAATTCATCTTTGTCTATAATAGTGTTTGGTGTTGTTGTGTAACAAAATATTTACAGTCGTTGTGGCAATTTCTGTAAGATCTTACAGTTTTATTTGCCCTTACATAATATTTATTATTAAATGTACCGGTACTGTGATACAGTTGACGTGCCCGCCACCAACCGTTTTTTTTTTAAAGTACCCCTTTAAGCCATCCCTTAAGTAGTATGCGCATACCAGCTGTTAATGTGAATGAAACGCCTGACACCACAAAGAACCGACGGATTTATTTCCAGACAGTACTTATTGTCACAGATACAGTGGAATGTGTGGCCAACACTGTAGTTTGGATTCCAGCATAGATGCCGATTTTGTGAAGATAACCATTTACTTAGCGTAGCCAGGATAGATTTCCCCCGAGCCATTTCAGCATAATTGAGTAGAATCAGCTACGAATGTCCGCAGCTTAACAATACTCCATGTGCCAACTCATGAAGATCAGTTCGAAGACCGCCTATCAGTTTTCGCCAGACGCGTCTTATGAGAATTCACAAGGGTTGGTGAAAATGTCTAGACCAGGAGTGTCAATCCCTCGGGTCCGTGGGTCATTTTTGGCATATAGACATAGAAGATCTAATTTTGGCCCGCCAAGCTGTTTGAAGAATACGTAACCTTTTCGAACTTTAAGATTTTAAGAATATTTTTCAACAAATGGCCCGGTGGTTGAACTGATGGCAAGCGCCAGTGGAACAAGAGATAAGAAGAAGACGTTGGAGATGAATAGGGCACACATTGAGGAAACCTTTTGATAGCATTACCAGGCAAGGTGAACATTTTTAGGCTTCAACATAACTGCCTTCTTTCGTGACATATCATTCAGTCCGATTTTCCAACACACAGTTAACTTTTTCTTTGACTTCCACCATTTTCAATCCGCTGCGGGATCTAGAAATGAACTCGAAATTGATAACACTAACATTTTACAAATGCATACATTTTGATTTTATGTGCAATTCATAGTGTCTTCTTTGATTCTTAGCCCCCGGCTGTCAAAGCAGTCAGTGGCCATGACGCCCAGTTGCGTCTTGTAGGGTAGCAACAAACTGCTTCCACTTTGTTCAGTCGGCGGCCATGCTTCGTGCAGTGCCCCATCTCTGGTTCATTCTTTGCATCTCGGCCTCTACAGTTCTCTGCCAAGTTTTTTTTTTTTGTTAGTCAGCCTCTCCTTCGCTTTCCTTTATAGTGTGCTTCTATCAAATGTACATCCAGAGTTATTACAGTTTAAAGTTGCACAATGACTTTCGTGACATCCTGTATATGTTACAATTTAGCTTTATTGTGCTGGTATTCTACATTTCACGATGTTTGCAAAACTTACTAAATAAGGGGTCAGAGTGGCTTAGAGGTATGGCGTCCGCCTCGAATTTTAGAGGTACCGAGTTCGATTCCCAGTTGAGGGATATAATTTATGGACATTTTTTTTTCAGAACCAGTGGTCCTAATGATGTCATACTCCCCCCTGGTCTTCCTGGGTAGTGAGATTGGATGCCCAGCCTTCTCGGATAAGGGCGAAACAAATAGGAGGTACCGTGTGCAAGTTGGGCACGTCAAAAATCCCACGGCAGTTGGAAGTTGTAAAGATTAGGCCTATCTGGAAGGCCGATGCCCTGGCAAAATTTAAAAATTATAAACCTACCCACTGTGGTGAAGTGGGATGTTATAAATATTTATAGGGGACTTAGTGTACTGACTGAGATCAGCTGTGAAGGTATCTATATCTATTAAGAGTAGTGTATTATAGATAACCTTACTTGCTACCACATATCTCTATATCTCAGTCAGAATTATTCTGGAATAGTGTGATGCTACGTTATGTGTCTAGGGTATGTGTATGATGAAGTGTAAGTCACAACAACAGACAGATAAACAATTTAATTTAATCCACTACTCTTGACAACACTGTGACACTCACATACATATAACACTCTACAAAGATATCTTAAAAGAGTCACTGATAAACTTTCGAATAACAATATGTATTCATTACTGGCATGAATGAATATGTGTCCTGATTCAACTACAAGGGAACCAGGAATCACAATCAATTTAAATTACAAGTTATGTACAGAATGTATTTAATATGAATATTGTAGTGACATATATTATTACAAATGTTCTTTCTATGTGTGTCAGTTGTGTAGTAGTAAAATGAGGTAATACTGGTTTTGTTTTGTTCAAGCTCTGTTGGTATTTGTCATCATGACTTCAATAGTTTGTCTTTAGGGACCAGTATTGGAGATGTTCACAGTTCCTGATTTTAAGACAAGTAAATTCCCCTCTTAATGTAAATTTTAAAAAGTCAGTTCAAGATGAGGGGACATAATGTTGAGCTCAGCTGGCCAACTCTGCTTATCTTGAGTGATGGCGGCAGGAGAGGACTCCTCTGCTCGAATTCTCTTCTGGGCTCTGGAGACACCTCACTGATAGCTAAAAGGACCAAGGAGTATGCTGTCCGACACTGGATTCAGCAAAGCTCTGACCAGGTGCTGCTCACTACCATCAAGACCACTGTCCCTGAAATCAAGAAGGATGTACCTTCTACTTCATAACTAATTTATATTTTCTTTTTACACTGATCACAATACATCACAAACATTGCGTTCAGAGCGTTAGGCCACCAGTCAGCTTCATCTGAAATACTTTATTCCAGTATTACCCTTCCTAATGGTTACTACGCCTCTGCACTTCCAGCATTATTTCTTTCTAGTCAATCATCCAGGTGTCAGTGTACTGTTTGGCCATTCCATGCCGTTTTACTTCTCTCCGACACCCTCTGTTCAGGCTGGAGCATTTTAGGCTTTACCTCACGTTTGCCACTGAACTACACATATATATACAGGCATAAATCAACAATTCACATTCAATTTTCATTAAAAGATATTAAATGGTTCAAGCTTACCACAATTCATACGAATAAACACAGATACGTTGATTAGCAATGAATTCTGGCACAAACTGGCACAAATTTCCATCTGCTTATCTTCCAGGCTTTTATTGAGCAAGATTTAAGCTGGCTTCAACGCACTGATGCTTTATCAAGATCATTTAAACAAGTGGTCTCGAACTAACGCTCCCAAGTGTGTATATCAGCGAGACTGGCCAATGAGCCACGTTTCGACAAGTGTTTGAAAAAAATGTTATCTTTTCCCGTCTCCCCTAACAACCAAGATAGTATTTATAGCCCGACCAATCGTGGTTAGGCTTTCATTTGTTGCGCTCCAATCAATTTGGAGTTTACATGGTAGGCTATTTCTGTAACGTAAATTTTTTTCAAACACGTTAAAAAAAAAATCTTATGAGCAGAAATGATTTTATGCTGTCAGGCACCCCAATATTTTATTTTGGGTATAATTTATTAATTCCTGGACTATTTGCGTAACGTTTTACATATTATTTGTCAGCAAGCCCTAAGGAACCCAAAAATACTAATTTAAAGGAGCTACGTGGCTGCGTTCAAAATATGCAATTTCTTCTACCTCCTGTTTCGAAGATGTGCTGTCTGGGTACTGTTATGTTTTCAACCGTAAACCCATCTAATGTTATCTTTTCTAATAAGAGTCTGTTATGATTTATAAACCTAACTCTGGGAAAGGGTAGTGTATTTTATCACTGTCCGTCTGAAAAAAAATTAGTGCATGTAGACTTACACGCGTGATGGCAGCATTTGCGTATCGCGCGAAGCGTGTTTAGTGTTCGGCTTTCTGCCTCTCCCTTCTCGCTATCCTTTTGTCCATCTGTTCGTTCGTTTTGGTAACGTAATATAATTAATGTTAGGATTAATTTAGGTCATTACGCAGGGCCTCTCAATGCTTTTCCAAGAAATACAGCACACGTTTCATTGAAGAAAGCGGGTAATAATACAGTAAGCTTTTATATCAACGTGAAAGCGTTACAATTTGCAGACGAAGCAGAAAACAAGGGGGATTTCGAGTACATTCCTTGTGACAGCACTGTCATTTTACCATTGCTCTTCTCTTTATTAATTTTATTTGTTAGGCTTCATATTTACCTAATAATTTATATATGTGGATTAGAATATTTCATGACACCTCCCCTCTTAAAACAGACATTATATGTCAGTCCGTTATTCTATATACACATAGAGAAATTTATTATTATTTCTGGGGTTTACGGTGATTCTCATCACACGGATGGCGGCTTAAAAAATCCGCTCCCAAATTGGTTTTTCAAGATATATACTCAATGCTAAAATTATATGGAGCCAGAAGCAAAGACCATCGGAGTAACCTAGAGTTCTCATGCTTAGCCTGTGCTAGAAACGATAAAGGTTTGTGGTCAGTTTGCAACTTAAATGCCTTCCCATATAGATAAATATTGAATTTCTTTATTGCCCATATTACTGCAAGACATTCTTTTTCGCTAGTTGAGTAGTTGATTTCAGCTTTATTCAACTTTCTGCTAGCATATGTGTTGCTGTCATTTTCGACGGAGTCATCTGTCAAGTTATTTGCTTATGTTTGTATCATAAGTATAATTGTGTCTTTACCTGCGATGTCAGGTTGATTAGGGGTTGTCTTCCCTTGTTTATTCATTCATTGTGTTTGACCTTTAGGGTCGGAGGTTGACAGTTCGGCGTAGGCCTATGGGAAGGTTTTTTAAGCGGGAGTGAGATATACTTCCGGGAAGCCGGGAGGTCCTGTTTTTCTGAAGGGACCAAGAGTCCATTGTTTTTCGGGGAGAATCTTCGAAGTAACTGCTATGGCAGTTTTCCCCAGTGAATCTCTGTGCGTCGGGATGACGACAGAATTCCTTGTGTAGTTCTGAGGATTCATTTACCAGGTAATACCGACCTTTATGCATTATTACGCTTTTCGGTGGCAGAACATGTAAAGGATTACCTAGGGTGAACAGCAGTTCACGGATCCGCCATTTCAGAACTTATATATTTGTGCTCGAGGTAGCCATCCAAGACTGTTAGTCTTATATTGTCCAGAAATCCAGTGACGAAGATATATTGTGGGAGCCGCAGATTGGCGGAACTTCTATCTACAATAAGTATTACTGCAGGGTTGATGATAACCTATTTAACAGAAGTACACGGCCGACGTTAGGACGAGGCCTGTGCTTCCGGCTATTATACTACAGCCTGATATGTGCAATTGGCGGGGAGTGCCAAGTTGCACCTGTGTGTCAAAGTAACTAAGGCATCTGACGCGTTTAGTCAGAGACGCCAAGGGCGACGCTACGAACTGTCATTATTGAAGAACTTTGCTATTGACCATGCACGTCTATTCTGATGTTTACCTTTTTGAATGCCAAATGTATACCTATCGATGTCAGGTCAGCATGACCTTGTTACACTGACTGTTCCTGTTGATATTATGTGTGTTCCCGTCAATAAATGTCTTGAAACATGCCTGCAGTGTCAAAGCATCCTTGATTACTGCATGTGAGAGTATGGGTTGCAGGATCTACATCTATACGAGCCTAAACACATTCGCGTCTTCATTCGCACCCACACTCAATTCATCATACGCTCGCACTACACATCTAACAACATGTATACTGTCTTGGGCCAGTGATCACATCAACAAGAAAAAAAAAAGACAGTTACATTTCTGGTGGACCAGTTACGTGGGCTCTTATGATACATTTCTTGTCGCCAATGTGGCCTAGAAACTTACATTTCTGATGGACCAGATCTGTGGGTTTAAAAAGAACAGAGCGAGCATTTGACATTATTGTTGACATTTATGGATCCAGAAATTTACATTCCTGGTTGGCTGTTACATGTATGATGTCTCCAGTTTTGTCGAGAAAGTTACAAGAAGGACAAGTACACATTACACTTCTGATCTGTGGGTCTAAGCTACACACGGGACAGCCGTAACACACAGCGCTAATTCTACACTTGCAAGTTTTGGCTACAACAGGACAGATATAGGTCATCAACGGTTGACCCAAATAAACAGTACGAGCATTTATATTATAATGCTACATAAAGCATAACAAGACATGTACTGAAGTTAACTACTAGGCATTTGCTACGTGGACCATAACTGCATAGAAGGCGGGTTCCTATTGTAAACAGTACTGCTGGTTGTTACACGTTTCATTCAACAACAGACTTTTCTAGGTCAGAGCATTCAAGCTACATTGTTGGAGGTCAAGTGTCTGTAAACAGTACGTGGAAATTGTAAACATTCAATGTGCAAGCCCTAATTTGAGAAGGTCATAGTAACTTTGGTTCGTGAATACCACTTTATGTTACAGTGGATTTGACGTTCAGTGCGCGTTTGACATTTCGTTTCTGTGTTCGCAAGGAGCAAGGAATTTATTTTAGTTTCAGCTGTGACTGAACTTGTTCTGCAACACATTGAAATTGATTGCTATATGTTTATGTTACTTCTACTGTTTTTGGTGTATTTTTCTGCGGGTTTTTCGGTTGGTGGGTCTTACGGTAAATATGCCACTTGATCGAGGCTTACTGTAAGCGTTCTGTAGGTGCAAATTTTCTTAATTTGGAAATTTGCTAGTGACAATTGGTCGCTATTGATGTTAGCTGTGATGTAATTGTACTTAACGTTGTTTTTGTAATATTTTGTCTGTTTTTCAGTTTTGATTGTCGATTTGTTTTGTTTGTATTCTGTAGGTCTCTCCTTTCTTGTGTATTTCTCTACACATTTTTGGTTTAAACAGTGTTGCCATTTGTATTGTTTTGTATTTTTGTCTTTGTATTTTTTTTTTTTTGTACTACATTACTGTCATGCACAGTCTACATACACATACTTGGTCATGTTTTGATATTATTGATAAGGTAGACTCTTCATATAGAGTTTGTTAAATAATATTATATAAGATATTTATACAAGTTCTTTGATAAAAGACTTGTTATCTACAAAGATTGAGACAAGGTGAAATACATATTCAAGTTCTTTATAAAAAAAAAGACTTGTGCCCATAGTGAGTGGGATATAAGGGATTTTTTTATCCACAGGTACTCAGTGATTTTTTGGGTACATTATAAACAAGAGGAACATACAAAGTCTTTGTCTAAGACTAAGACAGTAAATAAAGTGAAGTGAGTATACAAGTCTAGCATTTCAGACTTGTCTCCCATTGAAGTGGGATAAGGTAATTTATTTAATTTTTTTTCAGGTTTCTGTTCTCAGTAGGCAAGATGTCTACATTGGACTTCTTTATTACACAAGAGAGAGCCCTTGCTAAAACTGGTCAGCAGTTAGAACAATGAGTAGTTGCTCAGTATGACAAGGCATTAGCTGAAGAAGAGAAAAAAAAAAAGAGGCTGAAGAGAAAATTAGAAAGAGAAGCTGAATATTGCTGCTGAAGCTGAGAATAGAAATTGCAGATGCAGAAAGAGGTATCAAAGATTTGAAGCTGAACAAAAGAGATTGGACAAAGAAGCTGAACAAAAGAGATTAGACAAAGAAGCTGAAAAGAGATTAGACAAAGAAGCTGAACAAAAGAGATTAGACAAAGAAGCTGCTGCAGAGGAGAGGAAAGCTCAAGCTGAGGCTGAAATCAGAAAAATGGAACATGAGGAAAGAAAACAGAAGATGGAACTTGATGAAAAACTCGCAACTTTGGAGTTAGAGAAATTGAAATTGGCGAGTACGGGTGCTCAGCAAACAACTTCGAGTACGACAAGGGAGTTTGTTAGTAGGATTAAATTGCCTCATTTCAATCCTTTAAAGGATGACGTAGCAGATTATCTAGATAGATTCCAATTTTTGTGCGATACGCATAACATAAAAAAGGAAAAATATGTTGAACAACTGATGCCATTTTTTACAGGTGACACAGTGACTACTCTTATGACAATAGACGAACATGAGAGGACTAATTATGATGTTGTCAGGGCAGCATTGCTAAAAAAATACCAATTAAAAACAAGAAGACTATCGTCTTCGTTTTAGGACAATGTTGCCAGAAAATGGAGTAGATTTCTCTGATTTTGTTACAAAGATACGTCGTACATTTACACGATGGGTTGAGTTGTCTCAGATTGAGAAAACATATGAAGGTCTAATGGACTTATTATTGCGAGATAAGGTTTTGTCATCTGTTAATGATTCTTTTCTTGCATTCCTTCATGAGCGTAAGCCTAAAAACTTAAAAGAAATGGAGGAATACTGTTGTCAGTATGCCACAGCACATCCCCATGCTACAGTTAGCAATTCTAAAGTGAAAGAAGGGTTGCCAGCTGCTTCGGCAACACCATATGGCCCTAATTTCAAAAAAAAATTTCAGGGTGCTCAACAAAATTGGAATAGGGGAAGTAATCAAAATTACACTCAGAAGCGGAGTAATCCAACACATGATGGTTCTTCGTCTATGCAGTGGAGACAAGATGGTAGTTCTCGTAATTTTAGTGGTAATAATTTGAGACACTTTCGTAAAGGCTATCCAAATAATAACTATTCAAATTTTCGAGGTAATCATTCTCGACGTCAAGATTATGACGATGGTGAATTTAGAAACCGGGATTCAAACCGGAATGATGATTACAATAGGCAATATGATAACAATTACAGGGGAAATGATAGTCGAAATAATTACAGGGGAAATGATAAATCGAGGTAGACCTAGGTTTAACAAAAAAAGACCTTACCAACAGGCAAACTCTGCGCAACAAGAGTTTGATGGAGCCTGTAATACAGTAAATGATAGTGGTAACTCTAGGGCTATCACTGGTTGTGCTTTCGATTTTGGGAGAGCAACTGAATGCCCCCAATGCTTAACATTGTTTGACTCATCAACTGTATCTACGCTAAGTTGTGGTCACCCTCTTCCTGCTCTACCTGCTACAGTTGCGCATGATGGGAGAGGATCTCTCATCTTAGATAAAGGTCTAATAAATGATAGGCTAGTCTCAGTACTTTTCGATTCGGGATGTACTACCGTCGGGGTTAAGGAGTCTCTGATAGATCCTTGCTGTGCCACTGGAAAAAAAACAATCAAATGTGTTACATTTGGTGGTACTATGGAAAGCTATCCTACTGCTATTATTAGGATTGACACTCCTTTCTTCACAGGAGATGTCCATGCATGTCTTCTTCCTAATCCTATTGCGGATCTTATAATCGGTCGTATTCATGGGGTTAAGGAATGCACCCCGCAACAAATTTCTAGTTGGGAAGAAAAAAACATTCAAACGGTCAATGCAGTGGTGACAAGAGCTCAAGCTCTTAATCCCCCAACTTCATCTGATAATAGTAATGAAGTTGATAGCCAAGACGAGCACTTGGTGATTTCCCATGACTCGTTTGTTAAACGTCAAGAAGAGGATCCTTCTTTGAAGAAATACTTCCTTCTTGCAAAGAAAGGGGATCCCAATCAAAATACGAATCACAAATCGTATATTACTATGAAGAATGGTATATTGGTACGAATGGTACAACACTCGGACAAGTCTATGCACTCGCAAATTCTTGTGCCTAAGTGTATGAGAGCCTTAATTCTTCGGCATGCACACGATTCTCAGTGTGCGGGACACATGGGTTTTTCCAGAACTAAAACTAGAGTCCTTGCGTCATTCTTTTGGCCATTCGTGAATAAAGACATCCGAATTTATTGCCGATCTTGCAAAATTTGTCAAGAGGTCAAGTCTAGGGGTCCGAGACATGCTGCTCCTATTCAGGCTGCAGATATTCCGATTCGGCCGTTTCAGAAAATGGCTATAGACATCATTGGTCCGTTCAAAATTAAGTCAGCCAGAGGACACCAATTTATCCTCACTTGCGTGGACATGTGCACGCGTTGGCCAGAGGCTATTCCTCTGAAGAGCATATCAACTGTCGATATCGCTGATGCTCTTTGGCTCGTATTTTCTCGTCTGGGATTCCCCGGAGAAATACTGTCGGATCACGGCACTCAGTTAATTTCGGACGTTATGTCTCAGGTAATGGCTACGCTAGACATTAAAAGGTCTCTCAGTAGTATTTATCATCCAATGTCCAATGGATTGGTAGAACGTCTTAACAGGACACTAAAGAACTTACTTGGCAAGATAACGGAGGATCATCCTGAAGATTGGGACAGGGTTTTACCTGCAGTCCTCTTTGCCTATAGAGAGGTTCCCAACGAGCATACAGGGTTTTCTCCTTTCGAACTTGTCTTTGGCGCGCAACCGCGCGGGCCAATGTCCTTGTTACACGATTTGATAACTTCCGATAATATTGACGATGATACACAATCGTCATATGAATATGTTATAGCTCTTAGAGAAAAGATTATCGAATCGTGCAGGTTAGCAACTTCATCTTCCGAATTTGCGAAAGAAAAAGCTAGGCGATTTGCTAATAAGAAAAGACGCCTACGTCAACTTTGTCCTGGAGACAAAGCATATGTCTTACTGCCCTCAAGAGAGAATAGACTTCTCATTTCTTGGAAGGGTCCATACACTATAGTCTCGAAAATTTCTGATGTCGACTATATTGTCGATGTGGATGGAAGGCATAAAACCTTCCATATAAATATGCTAACAGAGTTTATTGAACGTCCAGACTATTTACAGCCTATTTTCCAGGCGACGGACGACTCTCCAGTTCAACATGGTCACATCTCATCCCTGTCCGTTATACAGGATGAGGAAAGCTATTTTTTCTGACGTGAACTTACCTCTTCCTACGATTCCACTTATTTTATCGGAATCGTGGAGAGACGTTACAGTCTCTTCCAACTTGTCTTTTGAGGAACAAACGTCAAGTATCCTCTACGTTACAATCATATCAGGATGTCCTTACCGACATTCCTGGACACACAGATGTCATAGAACATGACATCATACTTACTGATCGTAATCCGATCAGAGTAAGACCATACCCAATACCTATTCATTTTCAAGCACAAGTCGAGAAAGAATTGGATGAAATGATTCAACTACAAATAATTGAACCATCCACTTCAGCTTATTCTTCGTCGATAGTTATTGTTCGAAAGAAAGACAATAACATACGTCTTTGCGTTGATTATCGCAAATTAAATCAAGTTACGAAGTTCGATGCTGAACCTATGCCGTTATTAGATGATCTACTTATTAGACTTTCTAAAGCTAAATTCTTTACTAAACTAGACTTGTCGAAAGGTTATTGGCAAGTCCCACTGACGGAACACGCCAAACCTCTCACTGCTTTTTCGACACCTAGGGGTCTGTTTCAATGGAATTTTATGCCTTTCGGGCTTTTCTATGAACGCCCCAGCGACTTTCGTACGCATGATGCGACGAATTCTATCAGATCGTGCAGATGTCATTGCATATTTAGACGACATCTGTCTTTTCAGCGATACTTGGGAAGAACACTATGTGGGTCTGAAGGAATTGCTATCTACTCTACGTGAGCATAGTTTGACTGCTAAACCCTCTAAAGCTTTTGTTGGGTTTAGTGAAATTTCCTTCCTAGGTCATCGAGTTGGTCATGGTCTGTTGAAGACAGAGGACCAAAACATTTCAAAGATATTAAATATCTCGGTTCCGAAGACAAAACAGCAAGTGCGTAGTCTCTTGGGATTGATACAATTCTATGGAAGATTCATTTGAGAATCTGTCCTCCATTATGGCACCACTTTCAACGTTATTGAAAAAAGGTTCTCCTAATATGGTGCGTTGGTCCCAAGAATGCCAATCTTCATTGGATCAGGTTAAGAATTTGTTCTCATCTCATCCTATCTTAAGACTACCGACGATTGATAAGACTTTTGTCCTTCGTAGTGATGCCTCTTCCACTGGCATTGGAGCGGCACTAATGCAGGAATATTCAGGAACTCTGCATCCTGTAATGTATATTTCTAGGAAGCTGAATGCGGCAGAAAGGAATTACTCGGTTTTGGACCGTGAATTGTTGGCTATGGTTTGGTCCATTCTTAAGCTACAAAGGTTCCTTCTGGGCGCGCATTTCTTTATGGAAACCGACCAAAAAGCTCTTACGGCTATGCAAAGTAAGGATTTGAAGAGCTCGAGATCTACTCGTTATGCTATTGCTCTTCAGCCTTTCCATTTCACGGTGCGAGCTATCCGTGGTTCGGATAATGTGATGGCGGACATATTGTCTAGATGCCCACATGATTCCAGTTAAATCTTGTGTCCTAGTTTTTCCTGATATATTTTCAGACTTAGGTCTGTCCTTAATATCATAATATGTTGTAATACAAATGTATTTGGATGATGTTTAGATAATTTAACAAATTTCATTTTGTCCATCCATCAGTGATATGTTGCTAAAATAGCATTGACATTTGTATATTGCTATGATTATATTATTTAGTAATGTTTGATATATGATTGGTATTGCCAGCAACTTAGGTTTCTTGAATGGTATCCCTTAGTTTGTTTGGCTTAAAGGAAATATTTTCTCCTATGTTGGGAGATGATTTGTACCCTCTTCTATTGTACCTGATATTAGGTTCATTGTTTGCATGAGCACAGAAGTGATACTGGTGCTATCTTGCTCATGAACGAAATTTAAAAAAAATTGCATTTTTTTTTTACAGGGGGGTGGTAGTAATGTTGCTGTCATTTTCGACGGAGTCATCTGTCAAGTTATTTGCTTATGTTTGTATCATAAGTATAATTGTGTCTTTACCTGCGATGTCAGGTTGATTAGGGGTTGTCTTCCCTTGTTTATTCATTCATTGTGTTTGACCTTTAGGGTCAGAGGTTGACAGTTCGGCGTAGGCCTATGGGAAGGTTTTTTAAGCGGGAGTGAGATATACTTCCGGGAAGCCGGGAGGTCCTGTTTTTCTGAAGGGACCAAGAGTCCCTTGTTTTTCGGGGAGAATCTTCGAAGTAACTGCTATGGCAGTTTTCCCCAGTGAATCTCTGTGCGTCGGGATGACGACAGAATTCCTTGTGTAGTTCTGAGGATTCATTTACCAGGTAATACCGACCTTTATGCATTATTACGCTTTTCGGTGGCAGAACATGTAAAGGATTACCTAGGGTGAACAGCAGTTCACGGATCCGCCATTTCAGAACTTATATATTTGTGCTCGAGGTAGCCATCCCCTCTCTCTGTTAGTCCTTATATTGTCCAGAAATCCAGTGACGAAGATATATTGTGGGGATTAATTTTAGATTGGCGGGGCCTCTCACTTTATCTACAATAAGTATTACTGCAGAAAGGGGTTGATGATACACCTATTTTATCAACAGAAGTACACGGCCGACGTTAGGGGATCTTTCGAGTACAGTGCATTGTGACAGCACTGTTATTTACTACATTCTTCTTCCTTTATGTGCAATTGGCATATGTATTTATTAGGCTTTATATTTACTGTGATAAGGTAATATGTGGATTAGCGTTTAGTCAGAGACACCTCCCCTCTTAAAACAGACATTATATGTCAGTCCTTTATTCTATATACACATAGAGAAATTTATTATTATTTCTGGGGTTTACGGTGATTCCCATCACACGGATGGCGGCTTAAAAAATCCGCTCCCAAATTGGTTTTTCCAGATATATACTCAATGCTAAAATTATATGGAGCCAAAAGTAAAGACCATCGGAGTAACCTGGAGTTCTCATGCTTAGCCTGTGCTAGAAACGATAAAGGTTTGTGATCTGTTTGCAACTTAAATGCCTTCCCATATAGATAAATATTGAATTTCTTTATTGCCCATATTACTGCAAGACATTCTTTTTCGCTAGTTGAGTAGTTGATTTCAGCTTTATTCAACTTTCTGCTAGCATATGCCACTGGGCTTAATTCCCCATCCAATGCATCTGATTTCTGTAGTAAAGTTGCACCTAACCCAATATTACTTGCATCCGTCCTTACTATGAATTCTTGACTTAAGTCAGGTAATTTCAAAATGGGTTTACTTGTGAGCTTTTCCTTCAATTCTTGGTAAGTCATTTCACATTGTGGTGTCCATGTAATGCGATCTGGAAGTCCTTTACGTGTCAATTCAGTTAACGGTGCACATATGGAATTAAAGTTTTTGATATACTTCTGGTAGAAACCACATAATGAGACAAAGGATCTCACGTCCTTCTTGGTTTGTGGTCTCGGGGCTTTCTGTAGTTTCTCTAAATTCTTTGGGTCAGGGGTCATGTTTCCCTGATAAACTGTGTGTCCCAAAATTCCAATTCTTTACATCCAACGCAACATTTGGTTGGTCGGGCTGTTAAATTTGCCTCCCTAAGTCGATCAAACAGCATGTTCAGAGAGTCAATGTGTTCCTCAAATGTTTCTGTTGCTATAAGGATATCATCCATAAAATTTGTTATACAGGGATTATTCAGAGGATCCAATAATTTTCTCATCATTCTAGAGAAGACACTAGGCGCATTCTTCAATCCAAATGGCAATCTATTAAACTCATAGTGTCCTTCTGAGGTACTAAAAGCTAGGTATGGTCTAACCTCAGGCTTTACTGGAATCTGATAGTATCCTTTACTCAGATCCACTTTTGAGAAATATTTAGCTTTATTTAGTCTGGCAAACAGCTGATTTGTATCCGGCAATGGATCCACCTGTCCTTCTGTAATAGCATTCAGTCTCCTGTAATCTATACAGAGTCTATGTTCTCCAGAGGGCTTCCTTAAGAGTACCACACCGGAACTATACGAAGACTCACTGTGCGAAATAATTCCTTCCTTCAACAGATAGTCTATCTCTTCCTTCAAAGCTTTTTCCTTAGCAAACGGAATCGAATATGGTTTCATACAGACAGGTGTGGAGTCTATGAGTTTCATATCATATTCCAATAGGTTTGTATGCCCTGGTCGGTCTGTTAACACCTCTGCATGATTATTTAGAACCTGTTGCACTCTCTCTTTCTGAGTTTTCGTTAAATGTGTACTGATTTTCACCTGTGCTGCTGTCTCACAGGGGTGTAATGGATATTCAAATGATGAAAGTGGTTCCTTTTTCATCTCCATGGCGATGGACAAGGTCAACAAGTGTGTCTCTTCCTGATGTTCTCTTTCCAAATATTTCTTCAGGAGATTCACATGATAGATTTTTTTCTTTCCCCTTCTTATCTATCTTATAATTTGTTCTAGACACCTTCTCTAGAACTGTATATGGACCCTGCCATCCAATTTGTAACTTATTCTGACTCCGGGCAAAAGAAGCAGTACTTTCTCTCCCACAGCCAAATTTCTGTCTTTCGCCTTCCTGTTATAATAGGCAGCATGTTTCTTCCTGGCTTGTTTCAAATTTTCATTGGCAAGTTTCCAGCCAGTTTTCAACCGAGTGGTCAGCTCATTCACATATTGGTATGAAGATGTAATGTTTTCCTCTGCCTTTTCATCAGTCCACGTTCTTAACAAAGCTACATATGGACCTTTAATTGTGTGGACCTATTTGTCCATGCACCGGTATGGTCTCTTCCACTCGAAGCTTTATAGTGATGATTTTTCTCCCAGAATTATCATTCACAAAACGACCGCTACCAATTTTTCTCTTGGGGCTGTCTCCCCACTTAAAATTCTTGATGAGAGATTTCCTCCCTACATCCTCTTCCTCCAGTTTGTTTAAGTCCGATTGAGGGATTTTCGGCTTATCCTGGGGTAAGACATCTTTTTGCACTCTCCGCATAGTGGCCATAGTAAAACAGTTAAGTGAAGCTTGTCCGTGAAAAGGGGCTTCCCATTCCATTTGGTCCACTTTATCAAATCTATATCTCTTTTTATTATCAGGCCTAATTTTGCCCCGTGGCGTGTCCAGGTCCTGATCCATGTTCCCACTTGTGGGTGTTCCCTCATGTGCTATGCTACACCTTTCTACAAAATTTTCAATGTCCCATCTTGCTTTGGGCCAATAATAATTGTGAGCCACCTTTTGAATGATGGTACCTATCTTCTCATGGTCCCCATCTGGTTTCACATGTAGGCTCCTTATTAATTCTGTCCTGTATCTTTTTGGAAGAACCAGCTGTCCGTGACCATGGGATCTAGCTCCAGTCTTCCTATACATCAACATGTTTTTCATGTAAAAATCTCCCTTGCCTGGAGTTGTATGACAAGTTGACAATTTTCTGAAACAAGGCTTGAGTGTTTTATCCCCAGCCTGTGCCTTCCTCATCTCTTCTGGAGTGGTATCTAACATAATATCCTCCTCCTGTCTTGAGGTCGACCTGACCTGAAGGGTTGCCATATACACAGGTTTCCTTCTGCAACGGTCAGTGTCATGATTGTCCATCTGACAATTCTTACACCACCTTTTTCCTTGGTTGAAAGATTTTCTTTCATTATATTTCCTTTCATCGAATTGTGGGAATTTATTTTTATTGTCATACCGTGGCCTATCAAATTGGTGCTTACCTTTATTTTGATCCCTAGGATCAAATTTATTAAAGTTCTGTGGTGCCCTAAAGTTATCCACTTGTTTCTTTTTATTACCTGTTACCTCTGCTTGAGCTGCTTGATACCTTTCAGCAACATTTAGCAACTCACCCAGCCTCTCTGCACCTTGTTCCATGAGAAACTTTCTCAGGTCTGGAGCCATGGACTCTCTTAGTTGCTCTATAAGGACCATTTCCTTAAGATCTTGGGTTTTCCCCAGAGAAGTCCATTTCTCCAAGTATGTCTCTATTCGTGCAGAGAACTGGTGATAGGTTTCACCTGACAGTAGTTTAGCATTCCTAAATTTTTTCCTGTAAAACTCTGCATTCTTTTCATATCTTAACAAAAGAGCCTGCTTTAGCATGTCATAATTTTCCTGATCACCTCTGCTCATTTTTGCAAAAACTTCATAAGCTGCCCCACGAAGTCCCTGAGATAACTTTAAGCTCCACCTTTCTCTCTCCAACCCATACGTGGTAGCTAATAGTTCATACCTATTTATATAGCTCTCAATATCATCGTCTTTCTCAACAAAATGATCTAAATGAAAGTTCATAGCTGAGGTTGAGGCTCCTTGAGTAACTGTAGCATCAGAGGCAAAGGGACTGGCACCATTTTCAGGAGCATGGCCTTGAAACTCAAACTCCCTTAGTCGTAACTCATGTTCCCTTTGTAATCTTTTCTCCTCCTTTTCTGCTTCCCTCTCTGCAGTCAATCTTCTTTCTTCTGCAGCTAATTTCTTCTCTTCTCTTTCTGCAGCTAATTTCTTCTCTTCTCTTTCTGCTTCCAATTTCTTAGCCTCAGCCTCAATCTGCAACCTCTTAGTCTCAGCCTCAGCCTCAAATTGTAACTTCTTAATTTCCCTTTCAGCCTCTAACCTTCTTTCGGCTTCTTTTTCTAATCTTCTTTCTTCGCGTTCAATAAATTTGTCACATTCCGTTGTGACATAGGCAACCATAACTTGCCCATCTAATCCTAACTCTTTTGCAGTCTGAACCGCAGCAGATCGAAATTTGGCCAGGTCCGCCATTGTCTATCAGGTAACTTTATATAATGTCTAACCAACAATTCAATCTCTAATGGACAACACAGGCACCGTGAGCTCAACCTTATTTAATTCCACCCAAGGATACCTTTTAATTCTTATATTCCCTGAAGTGAATTACCCCCAATATTTTTAATAGTTAAAGATTCAAAATCCCAAGAGCGAGACCCCAATATATGTGGTGAAGTGGGATGTTATAAATATTTATAGGGGACTTAGTGTACTGACTGAGATCAGCTGTGAAGGTATCTATATCTATTAAGAGTAGTGTATTATAGATAACCTTACTTGCTACCACATATCTCTATATCTCAGTCAGAATTATTCTGGAATAGTGTGATGCTACGTTATGTGTCTAGGGTATGTGTATGATGAAGTGTAAGTCACAACAACAGACAGATAAACAATTTAATTTAATCCACTACTCTTGACAACACTGTGACACTCACATACATATAACACTCTACAAAGATATCTTAAAAGAGTCACTGATAAACTTTCGAATAACAATATGTATTCATTACTGGCATGAATGAATATGTGTCCTGATTCAACTACAAGGGAACCAGGAATCACAATCAATTTAAATTACAAGTTATGTACAGAATGTATTTAATATGAATATTGTAGTGACATATATTATTACAAATGTTCTATGTGTGTCAGTTGTGTAGTAGTAAAATGAGGTAATACTGGTTTTGTTTTGTTCAAGCTCTGTTGGTATTTGTCATCATGACTTCAATAGTTTGTCTTTAGGGACCAGTATTGGAGATGTTCACAGTTCCTGATTTTAAGACAAGTAAATTCCCCTCTTAATGTAAATTTTAAAAAGTCAGTTCAAGATGAGGGGACATAATGTTGAGCTCAGCTGGCCAACTCTGCTTATCTTGAGTGATGGCGGCAGGAGAGGACTCCTCTGCTCGAATTCTCTTCTGGGCTCTGGAGACACCTCACTGATAGCTAAAAGGACCAAGGAGTATGCTGTCCGACACTGGATTCAGCAAAGCTCTGACCAGGTGCTGCTCACTACCATCAAGACCACTGTCCCTGAAATCAAGAAGGATGTACCTTCTACTTCATAACTAATTTATATTTTCTTTTTACACTGATCACAATACATCACAAACATTGCGTTCAGAGCGTTAGGCCAACAGTCAGCTTCATCTGAAATACTTTATTCCAGTATTACCCTTCCTAATGGTTACTACGCCTCTGCACTTCCAGCATTATTTCTTTCTAGTCAATCATCCAGGTGTCAGTGTACTGTTTGGCCATTCCATGCCGTTTTACTTCTCTCCGACACCCTCTGTTCAGGCTGGAGCATTTTAGGCTTTACCTCACGTTTGCCACTGAACTACACATATATATACAGGCATAAATCAACAATTCACATTCAATTTTCATTAAAAGATATTAAATGGTTCAAGCTTACCACAATTCATACGAATAAACACAGATACGTTGATTAGCAATGAATTCTGGCACAAACTGGCACAAATTTCCATCTGCTTATCTTCCAGGCTTTTATTGAGCAAGATTTAAGCTGGCTTCAACGCACTGATGCTTTATCAAGATCATTTAAACAAGTGGTCTCGAACTAACGCTCCCAAGTGTGTATATCAGCGAGACTGGCCAATGAGCCACGTTTCGACAAGTGTTTGAAAAAATGTTATCTTTTCCCGTCTCCCCTAACAACCAAGATAGTATTTATAGCCCGACCAATCGTGGTTAGGCTTTCATTTGTTGCGCTCCAATCAATTTGGAGTTTACATGGTAGGCTATTTCTGTAACGTAAATTTTTTTCAAACACGTTAAAAAAAAATCTTATGAGCAGAAATGATTTTATGCTGTCAGGCACCCCCAATATTTTATTTTGGGTATAATTTATTAATTCCTGGACTATTTGCGTAACGTTTTACATATTATTTGTCAGCAAGCCCTAAGGAACCCAAAAATACTAATTTAAAGGAGCTACGTGGCTGCGTTCAAAATATGCAATTTCTTCTACCTCCTGTTTCGAAGATGTGCTGTCTGGGTACTGTTATGTTTTCAACCGTAAACCCATCTAATGTTATCTTTTCTAATAAGAGTCTGTTATGATTTATAAACCTAACTCTGGGAAAGGGTAGTGTATTTTATCACTGTCCGTCTGAAAAAAAATTAGTGCATGTAGACTTACACGCGTGATGGCAGCATTTGCGTATCGCGCGAAGCGTGTTTAGTGTTCGGCTTTCTGCCTCTCCCTTCTCGCTATCCTTTTGTCCATCTGTTCGTTCGTTTTGGTAACGTAATATAATTAATGTTAGGATTAATTTAGGTCATTACGCAGGGCCTCTCAATGCTTTTCCAAGAAATACAGCACACGTTTCATTGAAGAAAGCGGGTAATAATACAGTAAGCTTTTATATCAACGTGAAAGCGTTACAATTTGCAGACGAAGCAGAAAACAAGGGGGATTTCGAGTACATTCTTTGTGACAGCACTGTCATTTTACCATTGCTCTTCTCTTTATTAATTTTATTTGTTAGGCTTCATATTTACCTAATAATTTATATATGTGGATTAGAATATTTCATGACACCCACAACAAAAATGTTTATAGAATATGTGATTCCTGTATACACATATTGCGATTCTCGCCGATGCTATACAGTGCACTGTGCTGAGATCCTCCTTGTGCGATCTAAGGGAACGAACTTTATTTTCAAAGGGTTACGAATTGGGCGCGCAGGCCCGTCTAACATTCTGCCCTTCCATTCTCACTTATCCTGCATTCTATACCCTTTCATTCCCACATGTTAATTTAAGCATTAAATTAAAGGCATAAAACATTGTAAAGGTTATATAACAGCATACAATGACATTACCCAATGTTACGTTGGGATAAATTAGAGGATCATGCATGTATACTCGAATGATAGCAGGTGTTCATTCAGGACATTATGGTCAGTACACATAACAAAGCCGGTAGGTGAACAGGTCCACGGGAAAACATGGTTGACATTTAATACATAAAGTCACTTCACAATAGTATCCATCAACACATCAAAAGTACATAGCAATGGATAAGCGTAGTAGATTATCCCTCGTCCGTCAATAAGGTTCAAACGTTAGGCATCTTTAAGTGGCAATAATATAATAATAATACAATCCTCTCATCTCCACTCAATTCTGGCCGTTGTACTAAAGGTTCGGTAATCCACGAAAACCAAAGTAATGCGGCAGAAGCAATCAGTGCAAACCAAATATTAGTTGCCTCATATCTCAAAGTTACTTGTAGTAAATTATGGTATGAACTTCTAGATACGTTTATGAACCATCTTGCACATAACGTGGCAGCCTCCGAGAATCAACAATGCCACAATATATATTTATAAATCACGCTCCATTATCCCGGAGCCTCGAAAAATTACATCCCTCTCGGACGCAAACACAAAGACGGAAGCCCCGTTAATTAACACACTGAACTCCACGACATGTGACAGAAAACGTCACTAGTTGACCGTCGCTGAACACGGGTGAACGCTTCGTGCAAACCGTGGTTTGTCTACAGGCGAACACATTTCCTCACATGTAAATGGAAATGTGCTAGCGTGTAGTAACATGCCACACTATTTTATCTGCATCCCAAATCTGTCCTTAACACCCAATCATAATCAAAATAAAGTATTTGCTTAAGCAAACAAGAACGTAATAAAAAAATAAAAAAAAACCAAACAAACAAATCCAAAACATCTATACGGTAAATCAGACAATAATTCGAGTATGATCACATTGGGGTAGTATAGAATAGGAACTCCTGAAATATTTGAACAGTCTGCTATTGAGTCAGTAGGAACTCCGTGTTTTTCTTTGCTCTCCCTAACTCAAGAGCAGAATCAGATAGAACGAACGTACAAACTTTTATCTTCAAATGGTTTAGAATTGGGCACGCAGGCCTGTCTGACATTCTGCCCATCCTTTCTCTCGTCTCCCATACTGAATTCATTTATCCTACACATGCATTGTCAATATTATTTAAAAAATAAATAAACAAAATCAATGCAGTAAAATAAAGTAAAATCCCAACATTGTAAAGGCATAACAGTTACACACATTTACAGGACTTTATCATAATCAATAATGAACAGGGCAGAATAATCCTTAAAAAATACACATCACATTAGAACATGATTTGGGAACATAACTAAATTAGGGTGGCATATAATCTGCACTCATGATATATTTGAAAAGTCTGGGATGAGATCGGATCACTGATGGAGTTATCCGTGTGCAATGAAGATAGTCCACCAAACCAAACCAAACTAAATAGTAAAAAAAAAGGCAAAAGTACGATCGTGTTGTAACATTTGGATACATAAGTACGTCTTCGTGCGCAGCAATATACACCCAATTTGTTTAGATTACCAAGATAAGTTTAAATTCTGAGTGTTTTGAAGGAATATTATATCCTTCGACGAAGCATTAGTACTGTGTACAGCACACTGACGGTTGATAGCAGAAAACAAAGGAATGAAAGAAAAATATTTGTTTGCTGCAGAATATCTTCAAAGATTCATTCACAATCTGCTGGTCAAATTAGCCGTGTCACATCTTATATTGTTGCTGAGGGGTTTCTGAAGCTTTTCCTGGAAGTTGTTAAAAGTTGGCTTTGGCAAGCGTAATAAATTTCTTGACACCCCAGACGTAAACGTCTTTTATATTTGGTCATGCGCCCTAATATAACCGAGTATGTTGAGGGGTACGCGCCTCGCCAAAACGAGGCAAATTTTTTTTTTTTTTTAAATTGTTTCCTAAAAAAAATATTCGGTGCTTTGCTGTTGTAAGTTTATAACGAAACACTGGTGAATAGATTGTTAATGACATTGCGAGCTGGCCTCGCATAGGAATTCACTTACTTACTTACTTAGTCGTTCCCCTTCTACCGTGAGGTGTAGAGGTTTGGAAGAGAGAGCGCCAGACCATTCTATCAGCTGTCTTCTTCCTGGCCTGGTTCCATTCTAGTCCTCGGTCCTTCAAAGATTGTCTAATGTTGTCCTCCCAGCGGACTCTGGGTCGTCCTGGAGGTCTGGATCCCTGGCTCTTTGTTTCCCATGCTTGTCGTGGTAGCCGATCTTCTCCCATTCTGCAGACATGGCCAAACCATCTTAGTTGGGACTGTTCTATTTGGGTCTGCAGCGGATGGGATTTTAGGCCTTGACGGATCATCTGGTTGCGGACCATGTCTCTTCTTGTTACTTCAACCACTTTCCTCAGATACCTCATTTCTGAGGTTTGGATCTGGCTTTTGTGGGTTGTAGTCATTGCCCACGACTCGCATCCATATGTCAAGACTGGGACATAGGTGGAGCGGTATACAGCCATCTTCGTTTTCTTACCAACCTCTTTCTTGCTGAGGAATCCACAATTTATGGCCTGAAAAAGTCTCCCAGCCGCTGCTTTTCGAGTGGCCAACTCTTCTTTGATGCCTCCCTTTCGGTCTATAATAGCTCCGAGATATTTAAAGCGGTCGACCTGCTCCAGGACCTGTTCTCCCAACTTAATCTGATGTTTTCTTTCTTCTCGTGATATCACCATGGATTTTGTTTTAGAGCTGCTTATGACCACCCCTCTCTTCTCCAGCTCTTCCTTCCAGACTTGCAGGTTGGATTGGAGATGTGCCTCTGATTTAGCAATCAGGGCAACATCATCAGCAAATGCCAGCTCCGAAATATAGACCTGTCTCATCTTCCAGTACCCCACTGAATACTTTCTTGTTCTCTCCTTACATGCCTTGATGACATCGTCCATAAGGAGTATGAAGAGGTAAGGTGATAGGATATCACCTTGTCTTACACCAGTGGTGGTCCTGAACTCTTCTGACTTATGGTTTGCTGTCCTCACATAATTTCTGCAAGACTTGTAGAAGCTCTGTATAGCATGAATCAGAGGTGCTGGAATATTCTTCCTTGCCAAACAGTCCCAAAGTTTGCTCCAGGGGACCCTGTCAAACGCCTTTTCCAGATCTATGAAACAAAGATGGATCTCACTCTTATACTCAAGGGCCTTTTCACTCAGCTGTCTGAGTGTGAAGATTAGGTCTTGAGTACTTCGGTTTGCTCGGAATCCGCACTGGACCTCATCCAATTGTGGCTCAGTGTCACGTAGGGTTTATATTCATTTAATTTCCTACATCTTCTTCCTATTCTTTCACCCGAATTCTCTCTTTTATTATCTCTGTATTTCCTTTTTCCTGTATATTTTTCATCCATTCGTTTTGCGAATATTATTTTCATATAATTCGCAAACTTTACCTGTTTTCCTTTCTCTAAACTGAGAATCGCACCTGGGTGGTATTGCGTACATGTCAGTCGCGCTGGTCGGACGATAGGCGTGAATTTACAGCATTTGCTAGACATTCGTCTGAGGGTCTCTGGCCTGGGGCGTGAAAATTCACCCGAGGGACATGGAAAGTAGACAGAGAGTCTGCATTTCAGTAAACGCATGAGGTTTTTCGTCAGAAAAAAACCCGGCTTAGCGTGAAAATCCACTCCGCACTGCAGACGGTGGTCTGAGATTTGCAACTCATGCAAGCCCTCGGCCACTGATGGCTGTTACGTCACGCGATAAGCGGACGAAGGTGTTATACGGACAGGGGAGACTATTTCGCTTGGCGAAATAAGATTAGGATCCTGTGTCCGATTTTAAAGATATTGGCCAAGTTTGAAACTTTAATTTCTTTCTCGCTCATAGACTCACAGTAGATAGGTTGCTCGTAAACAGAATAGCTGTTAGCGAAGATCTCAGTTTGTTTCGGCAATTTGTCGAACTTCTAGACTTCCAGAAATATTTTCAGCATTTTTATTCTTAAGTTGTGCGACTACCTGTAATTCTGTGGTTGAGGTAATTAATATGATAGATATATAGATTTTTTGAGTGTTAAAGTGTTTAATCGCTTAATTCATTTAAATCTATGTCTTTAGCGCAGAAGAGAAATAAAGTGGTAGGCTATTATATTTTCTAGGGAAGCATTCAGTGGAAAGCAGAATAAAATAAAAATTTCTAGCTTATAACGGCAATATGGTGCTATTTATGAATTTAATTTAACCGCTAATACTCAGTCGAGTGTATTTTTCTAAACTAACGTATAAACTCTAGAATCGAGCCTCATGAATGGTGACGGAATACGCACGTGTTCCTAATTCATGAGGATTGCTGATTTTTAAATATAACTTACGTCACGGGAAGTTTAAATGATAAGCAAAGCTCTCTGCTTGCAAGTTTAAATGTAAGTTATAACCAGTACAGATTCTGTTTATTATATTATATGTGTTATTTTTCCTCCACACAGTGAAAGTTTTGGGGTGACCCTAACTTTACCAGCACCTAGTAGTAGTTTCCATACTTGTGAAGAAATAGACAGTCCTTATTTTGAACCACGTGGGTTTCTTAAGTACCACTGGTCTAACAGTGCATATGCAACCCGAGTTAGCCAGAAATACTATCTCCCAATAACGGGTTTTCAAAGACTGTAATGATAAATACTGGACCTTGGAGCCAGATCTTAATTTCTTCTAGAAAAACTCTACGTAATCTTTCTGCCTGGTGGCGCGAAATACTTCAAGTATTAACTAACATTTCCCGACTATATATATATATATTTGTGGACTAATCTGTGGTGTGACTAAAGTGAATCCTATACTGAGGGAAGGCACCGACCTGACATTCATCATTTCTAGAAACCTACGCTATTGACACTGTGCTCTGCTAACTCCCGCGCCTGGAATAATTGTTAGGTGACTTAATCAGACATTTGAACAAATTTGCACACCCAAGTAGTCGTTCCCGGAGACTCCGAGTTAAATACGTCTTTTGGAACTGGGGACTTCTTGGCAGAAGACTGCATTTTTTGAGTCTGTGTGAAAATCTAAAATCAGTGTGTTCCAAGAGGCAGCGAGCAAAGTCGTGAGTACAGGTATGAGAGGCCATGGCGGAATGAATGAGTGTACGCTGGTTTGAGTGATATTTTCACTATTATATCTTTGACACCCTGTTGCTGTCCTAATTTTTTTTTTTCAATCTGCATAATTTGTTGCTAAGGCTAGAGTTCTTGTGTTTTTGTCTTAGGTTAAATCAGATTTTTTTCAAACTCTGTGCATATAATTACAAGATAAAACAAAGAAAACTCTTAGACTCAAACCCTATGTATCTGTGACTCTGGCGCCATCATCTGTTCTCTTAACGGGGCCGGGCTAAACCTAGAGTTAACACTATAACGGGGCTATCATCCTTGCAACATTTCCTTGAATTTTTATGACTATGTGTATATGTATTCTCCTTGATGTACTTTCTTTGATGTTGTGAGCCGATTTTTCCTGATATTAAAATCGCTCTTGAACTTAATAATCGTGTTTGGTCAGCTCGTTCTAGATAATATATATATCATTGTTATAGTTTTCCCACGTCTGTGTGTTTACCTGTCGTCACGTGTATGTGCGTGCCTGTGAGTGATAGAAATATACGTAATATGTATATTGGTGTAGTCTGTCTGACGCTGTAACAACTGTTGTAGAAGATAGGTGAGAGAGAGAAGAATTCTTTTCGCTTTCAGAGACAGCCACTATATCAAAATCTATCATCTCACGTGTGTGGAAATTCTATTACCTTTCACTAACTCTCACTGAGTCTATCACCTATTCAAACCTATTCAGAAGGGACCAAACCTAGTCTTAATTCTCCTATCGAAAATCTACGACACTCAGCTAGGCGTCGGAGTCTCTGCTCTAGGATTCTAGAGTAGATTTTACCAGGGACACTGAGAAGGGATATGCCTCTATGGTTTCCACATTGTCGATTGTCACCCTTTTTGAAAATTGGTGTTATGATGGCAATCTCCCAATCCTTTGGTATGGTCTTGTTGCACCATGCTGCCTGTAGGACCTTTAAGAGTAATAGGTCACCTGATGCTCCCATGTACTTAACCATTTCTGGTGTTATACCATCATGCCCTGCTGCTTTGCCCATCTTGATTTTCTCTAGTGCTGCCCTCAGTTCTTCCATCTTTATGTCATCTTCACCATCATTGGTTTTCTCTTCTGTGCTAGTGGTTATCATTTCTGATGCTTCACCATGCTCACCATCCAGGAGTTCTGAGAAATATTCTTTCCATCTTTCCATTACTTCCTTCGGGGCAGTAAGCAATTTGCCTTGCTTGTCCTTTATAAATTTGAGAGGGCATTGTTTTTCTTTCCTCATGTTCTTTAGGGTCTTATAGAACAATTTCTGGTTTTCTTGTGCATCTTTTTCTAGCTTTTCTCCAAATTCTTCCCAGGACTTCTGTTTTGCTGCTAGCACTTTGTTCTTAGCTTCTGTTCTGAGTGTCACATATTCTCTATATTTTTCCATTTGTCCTGTTGTGTTTTTAGCTCCTAAGTATTGTTTCCATGCTATTTTCTTCTCTCTTATTTTCTCTTTGACTTCATCTGTCCACCAAGGTGTCCTCTTTCTCTGGTTCCCAAGTCGGACTTCACCGCATGCTTCTGGAGCAGCTGTCTTTATGATATCCTTGAATTTATTCCAGAGGGTTTCCAAGTCATCAGGTCGTTCTTCTGTGTTGCTTACTGCTGTAGCAATAAGCCCCTGATATCTGGTCTTAATTTCTGGCTCTCTCAGCTTGTAGGTCCTAATGCTCATTTCTCCTGCTCGTTTACTTGGTTTCTTGCGTGATGTTGGGCAGTTCCTAGGCTGAGCAACTCTTTCAGTTGTTCGTTTGATTGTTAGCAGGTAGTGATCACTTCCAATCTCTGGCCCCCTCCAGACTCTTGCATCTCGGACATATCTGAATGAGCTTCTCCGAACAATGGCATAGTCGATCACTGACTTCTCATTCTTGGTTGGTTCACATCTAGTGTATGCATGTATGCGCTTATGGGGGAACTTTGTGTTTGTAATGATCAGATTCTGCTCACTGCAGAATCTAAGGAGTCGCTTTCCATTGTCATTGAGAGTATCTTCTCCATATCTTCCGATAACTCCACCCCATCTAGCATGGTCATTTCCAACTCTGGCATTAAAATCTCCGAGCATAATAACTTCATCTAGGCAGTCATCCACTGTCCTTTGAAGCAGCTCGAAGAATTCCTCCTTGACCTCTGCTCTCTCATCCTCATTTGGCCCATACACTATGACCAGGTTGACTATGGTTTCTCCTTCTTTTAGTTTTACAACCATAATGCGCTCCGAGACAAAGTTCCATCCCTTGATACTATCTTTTTGATTTTGGGCCACAATGCAAACGTTCGTCGCCTTTAGAATCAGTCCTGTTTTCTCTCTTGTAGTTCGCGTAATCATGATTTAAAGCAAACAGGTGATTGGCCTGTTGTGCCTTTGCATGGTGGAGGGGCTGCCTCCTTACGGCCTCCATGCAGGCCGCCCTCCTCCTTTTTCATCCGGGCTTGGGACCGGCATAGGCGGAGTTGCATAGGAATTCACACAAAATGCAAATACTGTTCATCCAAGTATGTTTCAGTTGCTACAGATATATAGATGTAAGTACTGTACTGATATGTCTGATGGAGCACACATTTATGTGTTTATTTTAATATAATTTAACTTTTTTTTATTCGCTGTGTTGATGAAGATTTAACTGTTTCCGAAATGTAGCATACATAAATGGAATATTTGAAAAGAAGAAGGACAAAACATTTACCAAGCATTCCTAACCTGCTGAGCAACTTAGATCTATCATTTAAGAAGTTGTCAGGGCTAGCAGTAAGGGGCAGGGTCATCGCTGAACAGAGTGGAGCTTACCTGAGAACAACCTCCAGCATGAGAATGATAGGAAACTCTATACAGAGCGATACAACAGGAGGCAATCTGATCATCAGAAGAGGTCCCCCCGTCGAACAAGTGTTTCGGCCCTTTATTCTCCTTTACACTCTAAGGGGGTCGGGCCTGCCTGGGTCCTGACTCCCAAGTGTCTCCGCCTCCTGTTGTCTTATGTAGAAAATGAACCCACTCCACCTTGGTTGCAGCTTTAAAATCCACAATTCTGCCAGCAGAGGCAATTGTGAAAGTAACCCTTATGTTGAAAACAAATTATTGTGCCACAGCATACCACGACTAGGGACAGACACTGACCCACCTGCGCAAAGCCAACGAGGCTTGAATCTACTTGCGCCCGACACCTCATATAATAAACGCCGCGTGTTGCCTGTAAGCCACTGTTCTTTCACCAATACAACGAAAAACTCAACGTATTGCGGACTTAGAAAAATTGTCCACTTTCCGGATGTTTCCTGTAACGCAGGTGGGGATAGAGTTTACTGTCCAGAGTTCCATAGCCTATTGCGGTTGTTCCACAGCCAGCATGATGCCTTTTCCGCAGTTTCACTAAGCCTCTTCAGTGCCCTTGATCTCGACTGTCCCCTCAGCCCCAACAGTCTCAATAAATCATACACTGATGCAGCCACGAGCCCTCTTGCACCCACCTCAACAGCCATGACCCTTGCAGTGAACCCATCGTGTCTCAGATCCGCGGCCAGATCACTATACTTGGCCGCTTTGAACAAATGTTGCTCTTCCAATCTGGATTCAAATGGCACGGTCAGTTCAATCAATATAACCTGGTGCGATGATGAAGAACGCATCACTATATCCGGCCGTCTTCGAGATTTCCTGATACTTTTTGGATATGCCTCTCGTCCACCGCCATCTCCCAGTCATTTGCAGAGTCAGTGAGAGATGACTACCTGATTTACTCGGTTTTGGGTGTGCCTACTTTCGTGCTCTCAGAAAGTATGTGTTTGCGGTGTTCGGCCTGCCATTGCTATTCGCCTTCATCCTTGCCAGATCTATTGTCGCAGCCAGCTCATTTAGCACTTTGTTGTGGCGCCATGTGTATCGCCCTTGCCCTAATGACACCTTGCAAGCTGAGAGCACGTGTTCAAGTGTCTGCCTCTCATGGCACAGGGGGCACTGCTCATCATCCGACTTTCCCCATCTCACAAGGTTTGTGGCCGGCCGATGGTAGGAGGTCATACATTGATCTAATATCGAAGCTGAGCCTAAGAGGTGCCATATATCATTCCATGTCCAGGACCTTTGCAGGGCTCCTTCCCATGTAGTCCATTGGCTTGTTGGACCTGCTGCACTGCTTTTTGCAACCTCTTATGCATCTACTGCAGCCCTGAGATGGTTGTATGAAACTACACTAACCAGGGCAGTTATTGTATTGGACTCTCAGTTCATTCTTCGATGGGTCCACAGTGGATGGTTGCGACGTGAATGCAAAACTTATATTGAGGTCTCAACCTTTCAGCAACTGGTATGGATTTACTGTCCTGGTCACGCAGGAATACGCGCCAGTAGTAGAGCTGACAGACTAACCTCGAGGTCACCCATAGTGGGGTACTGGATTTGGATAAGGAAGCGCTAAGAAGGACAATTAATGATCGTATGTTAGAGGCCGACACTGCAATCGATAAATCAACGCAACTCAGGCTGCTAGAAATGGAATTTTGCATTAAGCGTAGAACTAGCAGAGGCGGACATATGAGAGGATGGGTCAGGTGTGTATACAACCATCGCGTTACAGGAACAGTCATATCATTCGACTGCACAGGTCACAAGAGATTGGGATACCATCCATTCAACAATTTAAAGATAGGAACTACTGATGAGTGTAACTCTGGCACCGATATAATGACTGCTGAATATCTACTTCAAAGATTCCCAACATGTGAGGAATGGATAAAGCACATATGGCCATCACCAGTGCCATTCGGAGATGTCAACAGCCGCAGACTGACCACTGCTTTTTTTTTTAACATATTCAAGTTTACGTCTGAGGGTGAACGAAGAAGAAGATACCTTTCGACAGGTGCTGAGGGAGACTGCGCATCTGTGGGTTTGCCTGGAGTTCAATGATGTCGATTCTGAATAACAGTAACAACGAGGTTAGCAACGGATGGAGCTCCGTTAGCGAGTGGAAACACAAGTGTCTGGATTTTTATAATTAGTTCAAGTCGAGCTGACATAAATCAAATCACCATTCAAAGCTTTATCGTTGAAATGTATAGTATAGTAAAAAGCACTTTACTGCAAAATAGCTAATTTGGACCACGTTAAGAGAGTAGTTGTTAACGCTGTAGACTATATCAGAGTTATCGCTGTAGACTATATCAAAGTTAACGCTGTAGACTATATCAGAGCGCGAGTCCTTAACCACCGTTAATTTCGATGTATTTCTTTATTTTTTTTTATGGCTGAGCGGGAGGCTGAATAAATTGATGAAATATATCACTGCGATGTTCGTTGATTGAGCAATGTCATCGTCATTATCACTACCTTTCATCATTTCCCTGTGGAGCAGAGGTATTCAACAGATGCATTCAAATCTTTCCTGTCCTATATCACCCATTCAAGGTCTGACCATGTCCTCTAGATCCCTGTCATGTCTGTCTTCAGTTCCCTTCTCCGTTTATTGTTGCTCTCTGTATTTCTCTTACCCTGCGGACCCCACAGCAGGGATTGCCTTGTAATGCTATCAACTGGTTTTGACAACGTGTTTCGAAACCAATACTAACGTCTTCTCATATGTTGTTGCACTATTATTTGTCTGGTTCTCTCCTCAGTTCAACATAAGTGATATTGTTATACTGTTTCAATCCTTCTATTAAAAAAAAAAAAACAACCGTGGAGAAGGGAATTAGACGTAGACGCGGAGATAACGGAGACAACGGAAAACACAGGACAGGAACGCTTTACATGTAGTTGTCGAAGGCGTGTGCTCCACGAGGAATTTTAATGGATATCGGCCCGTTGCAACATTCCAGGCAATGAGGAGGCAAACAAACTTGCTTAAGAAGGGGGAGCGTTACAACAAAATGATATAGGGACAACTTATGAAATGATAAAAACAACTATAAAAGCCACATTCAAGTCCAAACGAGAAAGAGAACACCCAGACCATATTAAAATGATGCCAATCGTCAGCTATCTAGGCGAGACCAGGTCATCATTTTCCAGCAACGCGCTGAACACATCAGATTGATATACCATCTATACCACAGCCCCTACAACAGATTGATATACCGTATATACCACAGGTACAGGATTGGTATAACAGGTCTCTGCACCTGTGGTACCAGCCCCATGACAGCCGAACGGCTGCTGCAGTTCTGCCCAACATACAGCAATGATCGGAAGTAGCATATCGCAACAACATATTTCTCTCCACGAAAAACTGTTTGGAGATGTCAGGAACCTTGAGCTGACTACTGCCTTTATTAGAGTCATTAATGTGGAAATCTGAAGGCGAACGAGATGTCAGGAACCTTGAGCGGACTACTGCCTTTATTAAAGTCATTAATGTGGAAATTTGAAGGCGAACGAGATGTCAGGAACCTTGAGATGACTACTGCCTTTATTAGAGTCATTAATGTGGAAATCTGAAGGCGAACGAGATGTCAGGAACCTTGAGCTGACTACTGCCTTTATTAGAGTCATTAATGTGGAAATCTGAAGGCGAACGATGATGATGAAGAAGAAGAAGAAAGCATCAGAATAGCGTTATCAGCCGAGACTGGTCAGACTAACCTCTTTTTGTCGTTATTTGAAACTTTCAACCACACCTATCCATCTTCCTACTCACCCACTTCACCGTATCACTACACACATTTCCTCTCTGTTCGATTTGTTCTCTTTCCCTTGATATTCACATCTGCCACAACGGTCTTCGATCATTCTTTTTCTAGGTTACTGGCCAATCAATTTTCCCTGTTACTTTTTTTGTCGTAACTGTTATTTCAAAAGAATATTTCGTTTCAGTTTCGTTTACACGGTCTGTGTTATGTTGTTATGGTATCCGGATTGCGCAACGTTCTAACAAATCGCGTTATTGAAATACCTATACTGTATACAGTTGTTCCGAATTATGCTTTTTCCTCTTCAGACACTTTCAGACGTCAACTTTAATAGGTTTTTAAAAAGCGGCGGTCTGGCTGAGGTTGTTGGAGTTTGTCCAGGAATGGCACTGGTGAGGGTCATATGTGCTTTCTTTTCACTATGTCGAATGACATGATTACTAAATGTATGTTCAGTCAGACTGGAATTATCCAGAAAAATTGAGAATTAACATTTATAACGCCTTAAAGAGAAGGGCCAGCTGTAGACGGTGTCAATTTTTATAAATCAGTAACGTAATAACAACAAATCACATAACGTTTACAAGACTCTGACACTATATTTATTTCAATGACAACAAATGACATAACGTTGACATGACCCAGATACTATATACATTCCATGAGAAATGATATGACATTTACAAAGCTCAGACTAAATATATTTCAGTAACAACAAATGGCATAGCGTTGTATTATATATTTCAATGATGATAAATGACATAACGTTTACAGAATTCAGGCACCATATATATTTCGATGATGATAAATGACATAACGTTTACAGAACTCTGGCACCATATATATGTCAATGATGGTAAATGACATAACATTTACAGAACTCAGGCACCATATATATATATATATATATATATATATATATATATATATATATATATATATATATATATATATATATATATATATATATATATATATATATATATATATATATATATATATATTAATGATGATAAATGACATAACATTTACAGAACTCAGGCACCATATATATGCCAATAATGATAATTGACATAACGTTTGCATAACTGTCGTAAATTTATTTTGAGAGAAAAGAGTCGTAGAAATAGTGGTCCGGTTTAGAGTGGAAAATGATGATGGAAAGCTCAGTGATAGAAAATGTAGATATTAAATAGTTGCTTCACAGCGTGCTGGAGGAGAGTAAAGACAGATTTATTTACGACAAATCGCTTCTCTCAATCTTCTCTTCCGCTCTCCTGGTCAAACAATTATTTGCCAGTTTTCCAGACTCGCATCTGCGCGCACACCGATTTGGTGTTTTGCACACACACAGACGATGTAGATACAAACTATCTTAAACGAATAGGGGAAAAGTTGGGCTTTGGGTATATCCAACACACAGAACTAAATGAGTTTATGTGATTTTATTCACTTTAAACATCAATCACTAACAAATATCAGGTATTACATAAATTATCATAAGTACACAAATGCAAATAACAAATTTGGGAGGGGTGAAGAAGATTGGTATCGACTAAGCCCTTCCCGCTGATTAGACAAAGACAAACCCAGTCCAGAGATAGATAATATCAGGAACATAGGTACGTTAACCTAACAGTGAAGTTAATTACTCTGAAAGAGGTGTTACAAAGTTAGGTATAGGTGATAGAAAAAAAACCTGTTCTTCCCAGCTGTTCTTCCCTTTACTAAGCAAATGGAAAGGAGGGGGTTTTTAAACAGAGTTAACCAATTAGCAACTCCCCCTTAAAGGAACAATGCAGGGAATACAGAAAAATTATATTACTAGGCAAGAAAGTTAACAACAGGTTTACAAAAGAAAACGATTAAATTTCCTGTCATTCATACACACGCGTGAGGATCCACACTCATATACTCACACACTTACCGAATGCAGCCTCAGACGATCCATAAAAAGTATATAAAAACAGCAAGTAATCTTTTGTCATATGAACTGTCTAGTCCTTCGATGTCCCGCCCCAGATGTTTGCGAGGGTTTGTTGGTAACAAATATTCTCACTTATCGCAAGACTTGAAGACTAAGAGTTCTCGTGTTTTTTATTATATATATAAAAGGAGTCTATGGGATGGTACTAACACAGTTCGGCACAGGGGTGAAAATGAAGTGGTCTCTTTTAATCCTCCGCTATGGTAAAATTCCTTCAATGTGTGATGATAGTTTTATTAAATCCAATTGAGGAAAAAAAAACTAGGCTGTCACAGTCAGGAGAATATGTACTCTCTCACAGTAAACAGTAAATATAATATCGCTACTGGCGATGAGTACCTTCCAGTTTATCTTACAGGTTTGTAAGGGTAATTTGATGATTATTCTTTAAAATGTTCTTGGGTGGGCTTTATTTCATTTAATTCTGACAGCTAGGTCGCAAGGACCGCCACAAGATTATATTTTAAAAGAAATGTTTCTTCAATATGACTGGAAGTTTATAGGATGATTTCTTTATTTCTTTCTTTATTTAGCTGGGACCGCAGGTACGATCACTCGCTTTGCACAGAATAGAAAACACTGCAAATTTATATATAAAATCCAGGGGAAAATCTATAACAAGATTTCAATAAAGCTAGTGCTTCTGTAAAGGTCTGGCCAGCGAGTGATAACGTGTCTAGTCTTCATGGTCTATTTAGCTAAAATGGAATGTAAGTTGAGTGGGACATGATAAACTTGACAGCTTATTTGATCTCACGAACTTTTGGGGATCTGACCGCCAAATCAAGAGAAGAAACCGCACCCTGGTCTTCGTATCTCCGTTCGCTGCTGCCCGTTTCGGTTTTCCCCCGTTCGCTCGGTTGCGATTGACACCGAGACGCGAAATTAGCGGCAAGCAACTGCGTCTCGTATCAGGGACCACTACTGTCTTTGATAACGCCGATAGTCTCCCCTAAAATCCCTCAGTTCGTCTCTTTGATCTCGTGCCGCCTACTAAATGAGTCCCGGTGGAATGAGTTCTGGCAAACGAAAAGTTACAACAAATGTTCAGGGGTTCTAATGTTATGAAAAGCTAAAGGTCCCTTTAAATCATCCATCATATCAGGGAAAATTCACTTGTCAAACTAGACGTACGTCACAATAACTCAGGCACCATATATATTTCAATGACAACAGATGGCATAATGGTTACAATACTCAGACACACACACACACACCCATACACACACACACATATAGTTATTGTTGTTCAGAATCCGGGCAAACCCACAGGTGCTCAGTCTCCCTCAGCAAACGTCGAAGGGTTTGAATGCTAATTGTTCCTGTTGTGCGCTGGGTGTATATACGCCAGATGCATCCTCTCATTCGTTCATCCCTGCCAGTCTTACGCCTAATGCCAAACTCCAGCAATCTTGGCCTTGATGATTCATTGATTGCAGTGTAATTCTCTAATAGACGATTGTTAATTGTCCTCAGTATATCTCCATTATCCATATCCAGTGCACACACTATGGGTGCTCTTGAAGCTAGTCTATCAGCTCTTTTATTGCCGCGTACCCCTGCTTGACCAGAACAGTAGATCCACACTAGTTCTTGAAGATTCGAAGCTTCTATGGAGGTTTTCCATTCATGCTGTAGCCATCCATGTTGAATCGTTCGAAGCATGAACTGAGAGTCTGACACAATAACTGCCCTTGTTAATGAAGTTTCAGACTATATATATATATATATATATATATATATATATATATATATATATATATATATATATATATATATATATATATATATATATATCTATATATATATATATATATACAGTACTTTGCAAAAAAAATGGCAGTCACATTTTCGCAACACAGCACACTGATAGAAGCAAATAGTAATAAAAACTGTATGTCCAGAGGAAGATTGGTATCTCCCCTATCTATTAACAGTGGTTTCAGTACAATATAATGTTGCCTTCTCCAGCAAGGCAAGCCTGGATGCGGCGAGGCATACTTCCCACAAATGTTTGTAGGTAATTGTGAGTCAGACTGTCCCAGTATTTTTCAGCTACCTTCTTCAATTGTTCAACGTCTCTGAGTCCACTCTTTTTTAAATGATTCTTGAGTAGTGCCCAAACGTTTTAAATTGGGTTTAGGTCGGGACTGTTGCTGGGCCACTTCAGCACTATCACATTCTTCTCTTGCAGCCATGCTTTGGTGGTATGAGCTGTATGCTTTGGGTCATTGTCATGTTGAAATGTGCACCCATCGGGGTACATGACCTGCATAAATGGCAGAAGGTATCATTCTAGTATGTCGATGTACCTTTCTTTCGTGAGAATTCCTGTGAAAACACACAGTGGGGTGGCACCTCTTGCTGACACCCCTCCCCAAAGATGGAATTTCTGGGTATGTTTCGGTCACTGGTACACAGGCGTTACAGAGTCTTTCGTCCAAATATTTATTTGAGCAGGATAAGACCAAACAGAACATTCATCTGAAAAAATCACATTGTCCCATGACACATTTTGGTGTTCGTGGCACCAGTTCAAGCGCATCTGTTTGTGAGTCTCTGTGAGCAATGGTGACGAAATTGCCCGCTTTTTTGTGTAATTCATCCTGTGTAGCTCCCGGTTGACAGTAGCATTAGATACCTCTGGGCTTCCCAAATCGATCATGCGCTGCCGTATGTTTTCTACACTCTTCATTGGCCCAGCCCGAACGATTTGGGCGAGATGCCGATGGTCCTTTGTGTCCAAAATTCTTGGCCTCCCACTACCTTCCTTTCGCTCGCTTCCATTACCTGCTTTTAATTTACTCACAACTCTGTAGACAGTCTGCTCAGGAATGTTCAAGGTTTTAGAAATGTTGGAACATGTTTGATTTCCTTCATTCCAAAGCTGTGAAATTAACATACACTTTGACTTTGTATCCATTTTCTGCCACTAGCATTATAAATTGTCGTCTGCTCTATTATCAAGGGACTTTACTCTCCGCTAATTTTTTTTTTAACTTTTGGTAGTGTTTGCTCACTTAAGTGGAGTGCAAATTTTGAGAACATGCATTTTAATTAGATTTCAGCATTTTAGTAACCAATATGACTGCCATTTTTTTTGCAAAGTACTGTATTTATATATATCTATATATATATATATATATATATATATATATATATATATATATGTTCCCGGATGAGCAGATAGAAGTACATTACTAGAGTGTTTTTGGTTTCTTTCCATTATACAGTGTAATCAAACTGTTCATGAACACTGTCATTTGAACGCTTTTCTTTGTTGATTGTAACTATTTTCGGGAGAGTATATATAATGGAAACAATACAATTTTTCGCATTCCTCAGCTGTGACCAACGTACACACGGCGAGAATTATGTTATTTTAGATTCAATTTAAAAGTTCTTTGATGACAACATTTCGTGTGAAAGTGCGTGGATTGTTTTCAAAGAGTGTTCCCTGATAATGTGGTTTTAACAAAAACCTTCACGTTTTCATGATTTGTACATCGGGTGAGGGATCATGCACACCAATTTTTACGCACTTTTTCTTTGTTGAGCGCTACTAATTTCGTAAAAAAATAAAAAATAAATAAAACCAAAGTATTTGTTTTATATAACACCCACGCCGCGTAAGTTGCACACCGTGCGTTGCGCACTTTTTTTTTCTGGCGCGAGTTACTATTTTGAGTGAGACCGACCGACGTAACATACATCGGTAATTATGTTAGTTAGGATATATATTTCAATGACAGAATAATGTTTACGAGACTCAGACTGTTTGTATATTTCAGTGATAACAAATGTCAAAATATTTACGAGACTCATGTTTATTATATATGTCAATGACAACAAAATGACATAACGCTTACCAGACACCATTACATATTATCGTGGCGTGCTTTGTTAACTGGCCTAAGCTACATGTCTTTCTGCAGTTTCCGGCCATATTGATTTTCACCCCATCTCTTGTTTGTCAGTCCCCCGTCTTTGTGTTCTTAGACTCTCCAGTATCGTGTAGTGTCTGTGTTGTCATGTGACTAAAATTGCACGCGGAGAAGAGAAGTGGAGATAGACATAAAAGTGTTAGAGAAAATAGTTCTAGAACGAGTGACACAGGACTTGGCACGAATTTCGTTGAATACACATGCTCCTTTGGGTGCAGTGAGTTAATTAATAAATGTCTAACATTCCGATTGACAGAGTGGTTAGAGCTCTGACCTCTGGCGGAAAAAGGTACCAGGTTCGAAACACATTAACGTCACGCTCGAGTCTACCCAGTTGTAAATGGGTTCCTGACTGCTCTTGAGTTAGGGAAGAAGAAGGCAGCGAGGAAGGGAACTAGTCACCCCCACCTCTCGAAGCTGGACCTAGTATAGTGAAGTCTCTAACACTACACTCCCTTACGGCAGTATCTGCTATGAGACTGCCTGACGACGTTCCATCACTTACTTGCTGTCATAATGTTATGTTCATTAATTCGATAAATTTACGTTGACAATCGTATGTGTCTCTTTTTCCTGTGGTTCAGATATCTTGTTTTAGATGTGTTTTCAGTTTCTTTCCTTGCTTTGAGGCCAGTTTTATCGACGTTTTTTATTTTGTCTTTCTCCTTTTATTTGTCTGCCTCTTTTAATTTAATTCATTCATCATTTTTTTTTCTTTGCACTCCTTACGGAGCGCGGATACACCATTGTAGTTGGTTCCCTTGCAGGAAGCCTGCACCAAGGCATTCACATGCGGTTTTCGCTGTGGTTTCTGTGGGAGTTAGTTTTACGTGATGGGGTTGTCAGTCCGATATGTCGTAGCATATTAATATAGTGAGCGGCCCTTATGACGTCATCGTCTGCATGTGTAGTAATCTCGATACACTTTGCCGTAAAAGGGGGTTAGTTTGCAAATAGCAACCGCTGTTACTATCAAACGCGCGTGAAACAAGCACACAATTATATTATTGTCATTGTATGCCATGCATGCGGGTGCTTAATTTAATTAATTAAACCTAGAAAAAAAGGTTGGGTATGGGACCGGCTAACGTCTTGCTGTATATACTGGAAACTACACAAATTTCAGCTTCAGTATGGGCCAGTCTACTAATGAAGAATATAAGCTGAGGAGAAGACAAGGAAAAAAAAGGGGGGGGGGAGGGGAGGGAAGGGCATGCATTTAGGAACACCTATTGATAGCATTACAAGGCAGTCCTTTTACTTGAACCCTCACTGGAGAGAGGTGAAGGAGATTGACTAACGCGTAGATTAGAGAACTGGAGACAGAAGTGAAAGGGATGAAAAAAGACGTGAGCAGACGTTGAGCAGACGGCACGCGACCGAAAGACTTGGCATAAGTTTGTTGAAGAGTTGTTCTTTCCTTGGAGAGCACAATGGTGATGAATTAATCAAAGAGCCTAATATAACCGACTAGGTTGAACGGGACGCGCCTCGCCAATACAAGGCAAAACTTTATTTAAAAAAAAAGAGACGAGATTGCTTGTTGGGACTGTAACCGAATTTCCTCGCCACGCTTAAGGGGGGACGTAACTTGACAACGGGAGTAGAATACAAATAATCTTATTACCTGCTTCAGAAAGGACCGTGTTCGGAATCTGTTAATACTACTTGGGCGACCGCCCGCCCGCATTCCACCTTGATTTTCGCCAGCAGTTACATAAAACTATTTATTGAGACCCCATCTTTCACCGGTTTTTTTTTTTTTTTTTCGGGGGAGGAGGAGAGGATCCAGACCATTCCCCAAGATGTATAAAGTTATTGTTTACCAGTATGTTTCTTTGTCGGGCATGCCTATACATTTCTTATCTCAGTGACGTCAGTGTACGAGTCCTAGTCTGCGTTAATTTTTTTTTTCAAATACACTATGGTCCATGTTATATAGAAAAGCACCGTTAATTTAATTACATCATTGGTTTAACAAATTATAGTGCACAGCAGCACTCCGTTTATCAGTGTTGTTGTCACAGACGTAACAGCACACCTTAATTAAACAAATTTCACATTTGTTAACGACCGTTATTAACAAACTGTCAGGCTCAGAGAGCGAACAAATTGTTATCATTGTCTGGAACTCCCCATGTTTGCAGAAAGGGCTGATTGACTTAAGTATACAGTTAAAACAGGCTCTAACATTTAATATAGAATAAAGCTAATATAGGCATACCTCGGAGATATTGCAGGTTCGGTTCCAGACCACCGCAATAAAGCGAATATCGCAATAAAGCGGGTCACACCCATTTTTTGGGCTTCCCAGTGCATATAAAAGCCTAAAATCATGTTTACACTATGTCTATTAAGTGTGCACTAGCGCTGGATTAAAAAAAAAAACACACTGTACTGTAAAATTAAAAATACTTTATTGCTATAAAAAAAATTACTAATCTTCATCATCTGAGCCTTCAGCGAATCATAATCATTTTGCCAAAATCTATCCGCAGAAGAGGGCACGTTCTAATAAATAAAGATGAATAATTTGAAGAAAAAAAAGCGCAATATCTGCGAAGCACACTAAAGCAAAGCGCAATAAAGCGCGGTATGCCTGTATAGTTTTAGGAAATATCGTTGGATGATCAAGCGACCATTCGCGAAAGATGCCTCGGTTTTTAAGAAGAGCTTTTAAAGACCTTCTTAATCGCATCCCCGGAAATGTTAAAACATAAAAACAATAAAACGAATTAAAAACGTATGATGGTTCGATCCCCAGTTCAGGTGGGATTTTTTACATAGACCGCAGATGGCTCCGGGGTCAACCCAGCCTTATGAATTGGATAACAGAGCAACTCTGGGAAGGTTAAGGCGGCCGGCGTGAGGCTGATGTGTGCCTATGGTCAAGTAAATATGAGCCTTACATCATATTCCCAATATGCCTCAATGGGCGTGTAACGGAATCCTTAACCCTCTCCCCTTTTATATTGGAAAAGTTTTTTTTTTAATCTGATGACATTCCAAACGATGGTTCATGCGTTTGGAACATACTATGAGTGTTAAAAATGCAGCAGGAGAGCTTAATTGTGTGCAGGATATTCCATTATTTGCGTTGAAAGTATACTTTTTCTTCTCGGAGGCGTGGGGGGTATGACATTATTAGGACCACTGGTTCTGAAAAAAAATTTCCATAAATTATATTCCCTCTGCTGGGAATCGAACCCGGTACCTTTAGAATTCGAGGCGGACGTCATACCTCTTAGCCACGCCGACCCCTATATTTTCAGTGACATCATTTGCTGCATTCTCTCCTTTTATCAGTTTCCGTTTTCCTGTGATGATGGGAGTCCTTAAATCCTCGTTCCTTAATGATTTATCAGCTTTCCATAAGTTTGTACCGTTTGTTTCTAGGTTTAGGCTTTCACTTATTTCTTTGCCGGCTACTCCTGCAGCTTGGTTGATGGTCTATCTGTAACGTAACGTGGCTTTTTACGGCCGGATATTACTTTGCAGCGTGTTTGTTATCTGTCTGGCAGTCCAATGGGCTTGCTCAAATTTCTCGTTCGTCTGCCCAATATGGTTTGTAGTTTGTTTGTTTCTTTTTTTTTTTTTTTCCTGGCTACTCCAGGAATTTGTTCCTTTGTAAGCTTTTAGGATTGCTGTAGTTAAGTTTTCTGTTAATTTCCTCGCTTTTTTTTTTGTATGTGTGTGATGCTTGCTGGTCTCCTTGCATCTTTGCAGGACTTATCAGTTAGTTCCTGGAACTTTTCCCATTTTACCTTTTTTTTTTTTTTTTTTAAATTTCACCTTGAAAGCGGCTTTTTTGTGTCGGTGCATAATCTACATTGCCTGCTCTTTTTACATGTGTATGGTCAGTTCCTCAAACTTATTCATGTACTGTTTTGTGCGTTGTGTATGTTTAGCGTTATTTGGTAACGGCCATGTCTTGAGTAGGCATTGTTTTCCATCGCCTTGGATAAAAGGTTGGTAGGTCCTGTATCTGGTTGATTAGCTGAAAGTTGATATCTGTTTACCAATCTTCCACTTCCTGTCCTCTGGTATCAGCCTCATTTTGTACCTCTGTCTTTCTGAGTGGCTGTTAAAGTCACTCACTATAATGCAGACATCTTCGATGGGTTTCCCTAGTGGGCAGTAAACCTCTTGTGTACATGTGAAATGCGTGTGGTATTTCATAATCTTTACTCGGCCAATCGCAGTTTCTCCTGTTATACGAATGTCTTCTTGTTTGAGCTTGTATTTCCTCAGCCGGCCGGGAGTCTTATTTCAGAAAAGATACGGCCCACGTGTCTGTCCCTGTCTACCTATGTGTCTGGTATCCTGTAACTTGTAAACTGCAGTTTTGGTTCAGGTAGGTTTCTTGAATGCAGGCCACATCGATTATTCCAGCCTTGAGTCTTGCTGCGAATTCTTATTTCTTTTTCATAATTCATTCTGTATTCCATTTGATAATTTTAATTCTCTTGCTTTGCTGTTATTTTGGCCAGGCCGAAGTAGAATTTTTCACTTGTTTGTTCATGTCTCTCTTTCTCTCTAACTCTCTTCTCTCTCTCTCTCTCTCTCTCTCTCTCTCTCTCTCTCTCTCTCTCTCTCTCTCTCTCTCTCTCTCTCTCTCTCTCTCTGTCATTCACATCATATTGGCATTTGTCGTGACCAACGCTTGTATTTGTGCAACTCTCGCAGAGCTCTTTTGTGTGACTGAGAATCAGGTCAGAAACTACCCTGGTGTCAACAAAACCCGGAGCTCACCAGCATGTCGGTAAACACCATTATCTGACGGTGTATAAAGAGGGGAAGCAGTTGTTGATATGGAATTATAAAAAAAAATAAACTGAAAATATACTGCTCATGAAACTATACAAATATTATACTTTTGTAATGCTAGGAGCTCGATAAGCACAATGTTTCACTTGGGTTATCGCAGGGTTGGGGCATATTGATATCGTACTTATACAACCAGTCTTATCGATATGTTTCCTAGAGTTGTGAGTACAATTTGTTTGTTATATAAACAGTCTTATCGACATACGTCCTTGAGTTGTGAGTAAAATTTATTTCCTAGAAAAGCGTTTTCGTAAACTGAAAAACTCGAATAACGAAAAAATGCGATCGGAATCGTCTTTTCGTGGTAGTTTAGTTTAGTTCTGTACTGCTTAATTTCTTTAAGGTCGTTAAATGTAGTCCCGTTGCAAATACTGCCGTGGTGCTGTGACGTTTAAAATACTTGACTATTCAGTACTAGGGCCAACTTTATGATGCTGGGCGAGCAGTTTCCATACTTGCTGCTTTTGCCTTCCTTAATTCAAGAGAAGAGCCAGTCACCCATTTACAGCTGGCTAGATTGGAGCTTGGCTCTATCAGGTTTCGAACCCGGTAACTTTGCCGCGAGAGGCACGCGCTTTAACAATTGCCAATTTAGGGCGGTGTGATATGTACGTATATGAGTATATGAGGAGGACTGTTGTAAGACGGGTGTCGTGAAACATTCTAAATCCACATATATAAATTAAAAGGTAACTGTAAAGCCTAACACATAAATGCAATAAAAGGAAAGAGAAATGGTAAAAGTACAGTGCTGTCACAATGGCGTACAAAAAATCCCCTTGTTTTCTACTTCGTCTGCAAATTGTAACGTTTCACGTTGATAGTAAAGCCTACTGCATCACTACACGCTTTCTACAATAAAACGTGTACTGCATTTCTAAGAAAACCTTGAGATAGGCACACCGCGTAATGACCTAAATTAATACTTCCATTAATTTCATTTTATACACGGCGTGATGAAAAGACAGATGAACTTAGGATAGAGAGAAGGGAGGGCTGAAAGCAGGAACGCATGCAACCCTAACACGCGTCTCGCGATATACAATTAATGCCACCCTCCCCAAGCGAAAGGCCAGAAGCAATACTTTTTTTCAGATAGACAGTGATAAAAAACACTACCCATACGAGAGTTAGGTTTAAAAACCTGAAAAATGCTTATTGGGAAACATGACATTCTACTGTTTTATGTCTGAAATCCTGACATTAGTATGACAGAACAGTCGAAAAGGCAAGGACAGGTGGCGGTTCTAAACATAAAAGAATAAAAAATACACGACTATCCTAGAAAATGCATATTTTGAACGCAGCCACTTAGCTCCATTAAAACTTATATATTTGGGTTCCTTAGGACTTGCTGACAAAGAATATGTTAAGTGTTACGCAAATAGTCTAGGAATTAACAAGTTATAGCCAAAATAAAATGGTGGTGCTGTCAGACAACACCAAAATCAGAATTGCGCAGTGGCAGGTTTTGAAACCACCATTGTACGGGAAATAGGCCAACATGTTACCTCCTATTTGATTGGCGGGAAGTAAATGTAAGGCTAAACACGATTAGTCGGGCTATAAATACTAATTCTTTGTTGTTAGGGAAACGTGAGTAGGAGTACTTTTTTTGAAAAGCTGTGTAAACATGGTCCGATTGGTTAGACCCGCCAATATAGTCAATTAGGAGCGCCAGGTCAGTGCCACACTTTAAAATAAACTTACTAAGAAACAGTGCGTTGAGAGCCAGATCATATTTTTCTAAATAAAAGTCTGGGACAGAGGCAGATCGGAATTTGTGTCATTATTCATCGCCAGTCAACGTATCTGTGTATTATTTCCATGAATTGTGGTAAGCTTGATATATTCAATATCTTTTTAATGAAAATTGAATGTAAATTGATAATTTATGCCTGTATATGTGTGTGGTTCAGTGGCAAACATGAGGCAAGGCCTATATAGTGCTCCAACCTGAACAGAAGGTGTCGGAGAAAAGTAAAACTGCATGGAATTGCCAAACAGTACACTGACACCTATCTTATTGACTAGAAAGAACTAATGCTGGAATTACAGAGGCGTAGTAACCATTTAGGAGGAGAATACTGGTGTAAATTGTTTCAGATGAAGATAGCAGTTGGCCTACCGCTCTGAACTCAGTGTTTGTTCTGTATTGTGTTCAGTGTAGAAATAGATTATAAATTAGATCTGAAGTAGGAGGTACAACCTTCTTGTTTCAGGGACTGTGGTCCTAGTTATTGAAGCAGCACTTGGTCTGAGTTTTGCTGAATCCAGAGGCTGACAGCATACTCCTTGGTCCAGATAGCGACCAGTGAGGTGTCTCCAGAACACAGTAAAGCAATCGAGCAGAGGAGTCTTTTCCTGCCGCCATCACGAAAGTTAAGCTTCTGTGGCCAGAGTAGCTCAACATTATGTGCCCCCTCAAAAATGGACATTTTGTTAACCACAGAGGGACAATTAATGGGTTCAAATGACAGGAACTGTTAAAGTTTCCCAATACTATTTCCCCGATAACACTGACAAACAACATTTTTCTTTCTTATATAAGAATAAGTGTTCTTATGTCAGTTTTTTGCGCTGATTTCAAATTTGAAATCCGTTTATCTCTATCACGTCAGGTTTTTAAGATATTTGTGAATACATATATTTTTGGGAAACCGTTATGTGCTCCGTTTCATTTTTACTACATAACTTATTAAAAATTAATAAAATGCAAAATAATTCCACTTTTTATACTGCTAAAAGATGCATGACATATGTTACGCTATTTTTCAAATAGTTACTGTATTTTGAAATAATTCTGAGCGAAATATGACTTCTAGAAGTTGTAGAAATTCGGCTGATCTCTTCTGTTCCGTGTGCGGATATTTTACCGATCGTGTTCACAGAAAAACTTTACACCATTACTAAAGAAAGCATATGAACTTTATTTCGATTAGAAAGTTGATGATGCAAATAAATCTTGGAAGCAAAAGGCAGTTTGTTCGACTTGTGGAAATACATTGGCAGGTTGGTTACGAAAATCGCCGAAGCATAAGTCGATGCCTTTTGGAGTGCCAATAATATGGCATGAACAAGACAAATCACGCTACTGATTGTTACTTCTGCTTGACAAATATCCATGGTTTCACTTTTAAAACTAGAAAGTCTGTGGTTTATCCAAATATTGAATCGGTTTCGAAACCAGTGTCTCGTGATCCAATCACGTGTCCGATCCCAGTTCCACCAGAACAATATCCGTTGGACGTCAATGAACCATCAGAAAGTGATAGTTTACCTGCTTTAGAAACTAATTCTGACTCGGATTATATACCGGTGAATGATGGTGTTCACTTAATTAACCTTTCAGATCTAATACGTGATCTCGCTCTTACCAAAGGACAAGTGGAATTACTCTGTTCGCGACTCAAAGAATGGAATCTTTTAGCGCCCAATACTTTGATATCTAAATTTCGTCATAGACACAGAGAACTTGTTCAATACTTTGAGATGGATGATGACATTTGCTATTGCAAAATTCCAGTCGCCTACTCTGTTCATGTGAAAGAAACTTATGACAATATGGCTATACTTTTGGCAAAAATAAAGTACAATGACTACCAATGGCGGATTTGTGGAGACCTAAAGGTCATTGCAATTCTCACGGGCATGCAGACTGGGTATACTAAATTTTGTTGCTTCCTATGTGAATGGGACAGCCGCAACAGACAGGAACATTATGCAAGAAAGGTGTGGCCTATCAGGGATCGTATGCAGCTCGGGCATAAAAATGTAATACACGAGCCATTAGTTAACAAAGACAGCATCATTTTAACACCGTTACATATAAAGTTGGGGCTCATGAAGAATTTCGTAAAAGCATTAGATAAAATGAGCAAAGCTTTCACTTATCTTCGAGAAAAGTTTCCGCAAGTTAGCGATGCAAAGATAAAGGAAGGTATCTTTGTAGGACCTCATATTAGGAAAGTTATTGCAGACAAACAATTCGAGAACTTGTTACATGGTAGTGAACTTCACGCATGGATGGCATTCAAATCGATCGTCGATAACTTTCTGGGAAATCACAAATCTGTCGACTATGTGCATATTGTTAAGCAGTGCATAGATGCATACAGAATTATGGGCTGTAACATGTCCCTCAAAATCCATTTGCTCGATTCGCATCTTGACTTTTTCCCTGACAACCTTGGCGAAGTCAGCGATGAACATGTAGAACGATTCCATCAAGATATCGCCGTAATGGAGTCACGTTATCAAGGACGGTGGAGTGTGACCATGCTTGCCGATTATTGTTGGATGTTTCATCGCGATGTACCACATGCCATTCACCGACGAAAGTCGACTGCAAAGAAATTCAAGCCTACATAACTGTTATACTTCTTGTACGAATGATGTTATAATACTGTATGCGTTGTTAAAAAACTTCAATTGCGTATTTCTCGAGATCCCGACCTGATAGAGAAAAACGGTTTGCAGATTTAAAAACAGCGCATTAAAATTGACCAGAAAAACATAGAAATGTTAGAGAAAGAAAAAAAAAATTTTTTTTGTTAGCCAGTGTAATCAAACACTTGAAGTCATGATGAAAAACAACAACCAAGCTTGAACACAACCAGTATTACCTCATATTACTACTGCACAAATTACACACATAGAATAATAATAATAAACTATGTCAATACAAAGTTCATATATATAAACTGTGTAAATAATACTTGTAATTACATTTGATTGTGATTCCTGGTTCACTGTGTAGTTGAATCAGGATATCCATTATTGACAAGAATTAATACATATATTTTTTAAACTTAATCACTTGACTCATTTAAGATAGTCTTATAGAGTGTTATATGTGTGTGAGTGTCACAGTGTTGTAAAGTGTTGTAGAATAAATTAAATTGTTTATCTGTCTGTTGTTGTTGTGACTTACACTTCATCATTTTCAAAACCCTAGACATTTAACGTAGTCATCACAATATTCCAGAATAATTCTGACTGAGGCATACATGTGGTAGCAAGTAAGGTCATCTGTAATACACCACACTTATTAGATACAGATACCTTCACAGCTGATCTCAGTCAGTACACTAAGTCCCCTATAAATATTTATAACATCCCACTTTACCACAACGGGGGTAAAACTGTTTTCACTTTCTTTCCCTTCTGTTTTTCGTTTGTCTGTCCCTGACGAAGGCCTTGTGGCCGCGACGTAGGTTTTCTTGTCCTTTCTCCCAGTAAGATGTATTACTATTTGTGTTTTTGTTTTGTGATATATATATATAAGGTAATTCCATAGCAGATACTGCCGTAGGGGAAAGGTGTTAAGAACTTCATACTAAGTCCACCTTTATGTGATGGTTTGATGTTCCCTTCTTTGCTGCCCTTGCCTTCTCTGAGTCACGAGCAGAGTCAGGTACTGGGTAGTCTCGAGCGTGATGCTGCCAGGCTTTAAACCCGGAGCACCGTAACTTTGCCAATCGGACGCTCTATTGAAACCTTTTAGCGTTTACCGAGTTGTAAATGGGTACCTGATTCTGCTCTTGAGTTATGGAAGGGAAAGGCAGCGAGACGGGGAAGTAGTCACCTTGCCTAATAAAAATGGAGTTTGTATTTGTAAAGGTTCTAACACTCTCCTTCGACAGTACCAGTGCTCTTCAATGATTCAAAATCAACACTTCAGGCTTTAGAAGAATACCTTCAAACTGAAAATAAAGAAATAATACAGCTGGCCGAAACATGTGACAACCTGCTGACAAAATACGACATCAGAGTCACTCTCCAGTGGATACCAGGGCACACAGACATACCAGGCAATGATAAAGCAGACAGACTAGCAAAACTAGGAGCAAGCATGGTTCAAACAAACACTCCAGCAAACATGCAGACAGCTAAACGAATACTCCAAAACAACTTCAAAGAGGAAGAGCAAAAGGGTCTACTGGACGTGCTTTGTATAAAGAAATGGCCCATCCCAACATAAATCACAACATTAACAACCTACGACGTAAGGAGCAGGGTACAGTCTTCCAACTAAGAATAGAACACACCAGACTCAACAAGCACTTAAACAAATTAAACCCCACACATGAGCCTAATTGCCGCAACTGTACTCATCCGTATGAGACAGTTCAGCATGTGCTGCTCACTTGCCCAGGACTCTCCACAGAAAGACGACAGCTGTTGCCGGGCTCCCCAACAATCACAAACACTCAATACAGCACCACTCAACAGCTACAGAACACATGTATACCCTTCAAAAGAAGTTAAGGACCAATAGGTGAAAATGACCCAAAAATAATAAAAATTAAAAAAATTATATTTCATAAGCAATTAATCTGACATTGATTTTTCTCGAACAACAAACATTCAACACGTGCTGCGTGGGCCACCAACATACCGTGTGGCTAGTGTTTAGCTCAGCATGCACGCTGAAAAAATGCTGCTGAGACACCAAAATGTGGGTGTTTTTAATGATGTCTGAGCATGAAAAAAATACCTGCTATTCCAAAAATGAGTGATGCATGTGGGAGACTATAGTGTTGGTCTTGAGCTGTACTCACAAAATTGTCTTTATAAGCAACACAAGTGCTGCATAACCATTGCACAACAATATGCCTCAACGACGAAAGCTGAGTGTTGTGGATAAAGGAAGAGCCATTGCGTGGTTGCAGGAAGGTCTTACTGTTCGAAATGTGGCTCAGAGGCTTGCATGAAAATAGTGTTGATTGTCACTGATAAGCTTGTCATGTTATATTTTGATATGCTGTGTTTTTATTGTTCATTTTCATTTCACTTTGCACCCTTAATAAAAATGGTCCTTAACTTCTTTTGAAGGGTATATATTCTCCAGCTTGGCACTGACTGCTAAAGAGTGACGAGCTCAGCAGCCCTAGTTAATCAACAACAATAACGGTACCTGTGCTATTAAACTACTTTGACCTTTTATGACAGTTGTCTGTTACTTTTCTGAGATACTAAAAACATAAAGGTTGTCTCATAGTAAGATACTGCCGCAGGTGAGGGAAGTGTTAGAGACTTCACACTATAAAAGGCCCAGTACTGAGAGGTGGGGGTGACCAGTTTCATTTCTCGCTGCCTTCGCCTTCTCTACCTAAGAGGTATCCATTAACAGCTGGGTAAACTAGAGCGTGATGCCACCAGGTTTCGATCCCGCAACCTTCATAGCGAGAGGAAATCGTTCTAACCACTTAGCCAGTCGGGTGCTGTCTGATATAATAAAAAAAAAAAAAAGGTAAACGTAGTCCCACAGCAGATACTGCTGCAGGGGGGGGGGGGGGGGGGGGGGGGGGGGGGGGGGGGGGGGGGGGGGGTGTACTAGTCCGGGGCGAAGTTCGAGCATCAAGGAAGTGCGGCGACCAGTTCCCTCTTTCTGCGTGCTTTCCTTCCTTGTCTCAGTAGTCGCGTCAAAAAGTCAGGTACACCATTTACAGCTGGGGGTTGCAGACACGATTTTACGCCTTCACCCCCATACTGTGAATCGAGCCCCTAACTTGCAAGATCGGTTGGCACTGCCGCGAGAGACCAGCGCTGTAACCACTGTGCCAATCGGACGCAGTCTGGGATACTATATTGTCTTAATACACCAAGTGCATCCAGCTAGAAGGCGTTTGAGAATTATGATGCTAAACAAACATGCTGCATATGTTGACAACCTCCGGCGTTCTTATTTTATTTCTCCACCTTTTTTGTTTGTTTCTTTTTGTTTTTCCCTGGGATGTGACCTTGTGGGTCAGACCTGCGAACCGGATGTATAGCCATTTTTGTCTGCTCTGTTCTAGGCGACCTTTCTCAAGGCGCTCCCTACATTTTGTTTTTTTTAAAGATCCAGCGGCCGTTGTCTTTTTCATGGTTGTCTTCTTGAGTTAAAGAAGGAAATGGCACCGAGGAAATAAGCCAGTCTTAAAGCTGAGACCTAGTATATCTAGAATACAAAGTATTTTCTATTTGGACATGCGCTTTAATATAACCGACGGATTCTGTGTCAAAGTTGATGGGTGCGCGCCTCACCACAACGAGGCAAAATTTTATTTTTAAAAAAGACTGTGTAGTAAAGTCTCTAACACTTCACTTATGTACGGCAGTATCTGCTGTGTCAGTGGTTCTCACCGTGGGCCATGTGATTCCCCAGGGTGTCATGCCGTATTTCTAGGGAGCCACATTAAGATGGTAAAGTACCTTTATTCCAGCTAACAGCGATTATGAGGAGGTCCACGGAGATAAATGAGTCTCAGAAGAGGGCCATGAGCAAAAACAAGGTTGGGAACCCCTGTGCTGTGGGACTACTATTCCCTTTTTACGTCGAATTGTAGTGCCTTTTTGTGTGTGTGTGTGTGGGGGGGGGGGGGCACATATTTCTAGTCATGATGTCTGCACACTACATGTAGCTACACCAGTCCAATCAGTCGTTGAATTTTATAGTAGGTTCAGCACCCGTATCGCTGGAAAAAGGACCTTAGATACAAATATGTGTTACTGTATTTGTAGCTAATTTTTAAAGTCGCGATTGGGTCCTTTTTCTGGCGATACGGGTTTGGCCGCCATTTTCGGTCGAACCTTAGTTGTCGTCACTCAGCCTAATCTACCGAGACAGTATACTCTGATCTGGATTGTAAGGGATCCTGTTACACGCCCATTGAGGCATATTGGGAATATGGTGTTACGCCCATATTTTCTTGACCATCGGCACACTAGGGGTGATATGGTCAGCATCACGCCGGTCGTCTTAACCTTCCCAGAAGTTGCTCTGGTACCCAGTTGATCTGGATTGTAGCATACGCCTATTTTCCTCTCAGGGAAAATGCCAAATCTGCAGAAGCATTATCTTCCGAAACAGCTGCATATTTCGATAATATATTTTCTTTTCCTAACATGTAAAATGTTGCGCCCAGAATGTCACACAATGCAAAATGATACACTGATATCTTGATACCTCGATACCCTCTTATCTTGATACCTAGATACCCACATATCATGATATATGCCCTGGCATGTTCCGTTTTGCAGCACACGACCCCCGTGTTTATCAGCTTTAGACGCGAGTACCTTGCTTTTTTTAAAACAATGTTGACGGATATAAGATGCCAAACTTTTAAACCTGAGAAAAGAGCGTTCCGATTGGCTAAGCGATATCCTCTCGCGACACAGTATCGGATTCCGGGATCAAAACCTGGTCGCATCACGCTACAGTCTCATCATCAGTTGCCATCTCCACAACGAAGGTTGGCTGTAATGGATCTCCAACGTCTTCTGTCTCTTGCCTTGGTGGTACACTCTGATAGACTCTTTCCCGTCCATCTCTTGATGTTATCTTCCCACTTATAGCGCTGTCTTCCCCTTGCACGTTTGCCTTCAACTCTCCCTTCTGTTATGGTCTTCTGCAAGGTGTTATGCCTTTTTATGTGGCCAAAGTATTTTAGCTGCCGAACTTTGACCTCTCTCATTAGTTCTCTTTTCATACCTAGATTTTCTAGGACCTCCTTATTTGTTTTCATCTCTTTCCATGAGATACGCCCCATTCTTCTATATATCCACATTTCAAGAGCCTCAATTCTTTCTTCCAAATGCTTATTCATCGTCCATGTTTCTGCACCATACAGAAATGCAGAATATATATAACACTTTATGATTCTCAGTTTTAATTTATGAGATAACTGTTTGGATGTCAGTATATGTTTTATGTTGTTGAATGTAGCTTTGGCCATTCCTATTCTCTTCTTGATTTCTGTTTCACATCTGCCATCTTCTGTTATTATATGACCAAGATATACGTAGCTCTTGACTTGTTCCAGGATTTTCCCATTTACGCTTATCTTTAATGTGGGTTTATCGTCTGTTTTGATAATTATCATAGTTTTAGTTTTCTCAATATTAATGTCGAGTCCATATTCATGACTTATACTGTTCACTTGCTTCACTAGTTCTTGTAACTCCTGTTCGCTTTCAGCTAACAACACGGTATCATCTGCATATCTAAGGTTGTTTATTGATCTTCCACTGATGTTCAGTCCTGGTATTTCCTGTATCTGTTTGAAAATTTTTTTCGGTGTATAAATTAAATAGGCAGGGGGACAGCACACAACCTTGTCTGACACCTCTTTTTATGTCTATGTATGGTGAATAATTCCTTCCCGATCTTACTGTGGCAGTTTGCTCCCAATAAAGGTTACTGAGTATTCTTATATCTTTTCCATCAATACCTATGTCTTTGAGGCATTCAATTATTTTCTCATGATGGATTCTGTCAAAAGCCTTCTTATAGTCAATGAAGCACATATACATACTTTTTTGGACCTCTGTATATTTTTTGCTAATCTTCTTAGGCAAAATATTGCCTCTCTTGTTCCACTGTTCCGTCTAAAACCAAACTGTTCTTCTTGGATTTCGCTGTCTACTTTACTTTTTATTCTTTCCTGTATGATTTTGAGCAGTATCTTAATTGCATGACTCATCAGGCTGATTGTTCTGAAGTCTGAACATTCTGTTGCATTTGGTTTTTTGGGCAATGTTATAAAAACTGATGTCTTCATGTCGTGTGGTAATATCCTGTATTGTATATATCATTGCATATTTCTGTGATTGTATCTATACCAAAGCTCTCCAGAGCTTCTATCATTTCAATGTTTATGTTATCCATGCCTGCTGATCTTCCTTTTTGTATCATATGAATGGCATTCTCTACTTCTGATCTGAGAATGTTTGGGCCTTCATTAGAATCTGGTGATGGTTTTTTACCTCTGTTGTCCTCGAAAAGTTCTTTTACGTATTCTGCCCATCTGTTTGATATGTCTTTCTCATCAAGTAATATTACACCATTTTTGTTCTTGATACAGCTTCCTCCTTGTGCAAACCGCGACCGATTTGATAATTTCTTTATTTCTTCATGCATATCTCTTGTCATGTGCTTTGCTTCCAAGTCTTCTATTTCCTTTCCAGTCTAGCCAGCTGCAAATGGCTACCTGACTCAGCTCGTGAGTTAGGGAAGTCAAAGACAGCGAAAAGGGAACTGGTCTCCCTACCTCGTATAGATGCACCTAGTATGGTGAAGTATCTAACACTTCGTCTCCCTACGGCAGTATCTACTACAGTACTACCTTATTATCTGAGATAAGTGCAAAAAAAACATAAAAGTGACAGTGAGAAACTTGGAAATGTAATAAAGAACACATCAAGAACGAGTGAAATGATTCAGCGTTCTGGAGTGACATCCCCTTGGACACCGGATTTGCGCAAGAGCTATTGTGAATCTGCCCACGGCGCTTAAAGACGGCACCGATCCCTAAATCAAGTAACCTCGTTTTCCCACCCTCTCCACCCGAATAAAGGAATACGCAGAACTCCGATTAATCAACTGAGCTTGGTGGGGGGGGGGAAAGAATGTTCAGATGAGGAAATTAACACGCGCCTCTATTACGTAAACACCCCCCACAAACACCATGTTTCACACCCAGGTTTCCGTACTCCTATCTGTCAGTGTAGGCCTCCGTAGCATAACTGTTCAGGCTAAATCAGTTTACTGCGTTTGGTGGGATACAACTTGGTCCGCTTGAGATCAATAGCTTGTTGTGTCGTGTGAGAAGCTAGACATGGATGAAGATGAGAGAAGCGACGATCGTGTGGAGGGGGGAAAAAAAAAAAACAACAACAATACACAGAGGTCATTTCTGCGGGCTGTATACCTAAAGACAGACACGGGACTGAACTAAAGGGCGGTAATTGATTAACTGTACGTGGAAAAGATCAGAAGGTCGTTGTGTTGGGGTTCTCTTCGTGGTGTGAAGCAACTTTGATGGATTGATTTTTAACGAAGCTTTTGGCCTCACTTCGCATCCCAAACTGCACGCATAAAATGATGCGAGATGCGCAAGAATGATGACGTACAAATGTTGCTAGGCATGACGGTAACTGAGAAAATATAGTAGTCTGCGATTCCACCGTTGGGTGTTAACGATGTGTCTTTTCTTAAGTTTGGCATAGCCACTAAATGACTTGTCATTGTGTGGTATAACCAGAGGCGGACCTAACGTATTTGGCACCCGGGGCGGATCTTTCCTTTTGCACCCCTCTCCCGTGTTTTATACAACAGTGTGTGTTTGTGTGTGTTATTTAGGCACCATCCGTTTTTCTTTCGAAATTCAGAGTGGCATAACAGGTTACAATGTGTCTGCACTTTACCAGTAATGTTGATGACTGTCGGCAGTGGCAGTATTCTTATGATTAAGCTAAATCCAGCGTTATGACTGTTATGACTTATCTCAATACTGGGATATTCATTCATTACCCTCAGCTCCCTACGGAGCATATGCCTTCAACAAACACATGCCAAGTATTCCTGTCACGTGTCATCTCAAATAATTCTTACCACGTTCTTGTCACGGAATTGCCTCCCCTGCTTTGCAGTAGTGGTCCAACAGTGGCCAAAACTCAAGAGCACCTAATATGGGCCTTCAAAGGTGGCTACCTTCGCACAAGATTACTCTTGGCAGAGTTGTAGATAGAAGGAAAATGATGCTTCTATCTCAAGGGGGTATTCATAAGATATTTCCGAAGTCAAGAACAATGCTGCATTGGCAGGGCAATTGTTAACTTATATCGGTGCGCCGCCTTTTATGAAGAATTAGGGAGCCGCGCTAGCGTAGTGGTTACAACACCGCTCTGGCGACCGGGTGATACAGGATCAAACCCGGGCGACGGCATTTGAGGATTTTTCGTCGACCGGGATTTGGACTGGATTAACTCGAGACCTGGCGAGGACATTTGAAGGAGTGTCGTCGACCAGGGACTGGCGGCTCCTGAGCCGACCCAGCTGCAATGGGTACCTCCGAAATCGGCGAGTATTTGCCTGAATGGCGAGGGACACCTGTCTCTGTACAAGAAATAAAGGGATACTCACGTAAAATCAATGTCAGGTTAGACATAAATAATAACCTGAGATTTCGCCTCGAGTATTAGCGGGCGTACGAAAAAAAAAAAGAAAAAAAAAAAAAAAATGAAGAATTAAACAATTATAAATTTCAGCTCGTTCAAGCCCCTCCCGATTTACTCAGTGGAATTCTTATTATTATGCTATAGCTCTGTTTAGAGTGTATTTAGTAAATTGACTGAGACAAACATACAATACATTCAAAATGATTAAATCGACGTTAAATTTGTATATTTATTTACAAATAACAGATTTAATAGTCATTTAGGTTTTAACAAGGTTTTAAAAAATGAACAATTATTTATTTAGAAAAGTTTATCATCACTGTTGTGATGGAATAGAAATGTGTAAAAGAGGTCACTTCGCATCTTTTGGGGATTACTTAGCTGTCAGTGACGGTTCTGCTCCTTCTGATGGGTTGGTTCTTGGTAGACTGATCACGCTCATCGCTGGTCAAGGTTGTAGGGCGCAGCAAGTTCCCAGAAGTGTCAGGGAGTGTATACAAAGTTGGTCCTCCGTCTTAAAGCTCTCCTGAGTATTGCTTTTTCCGACACATAGTTATAGGTCCCTTTCTCCTATTTCACCATCCCATCTACCTCAGACTTTACCCTCGATGAGAATTAAACTTAATCCCTAGAGAGGAAACTTTCTTTACATTTAAATTGAATAGCTTTATATGTGCTTTACATTCAAATGAAAAGGTTAATAGTATAGATAGAATATGTTTACATTAACATTTACACTGATTGAAGAGTGTTCACAATATAGATTGAATATGTTTTCATTTACATCTACACTGATTAAAATGCTTTGAAACTTTAATTAATTTTAAAGTGCATATGTTTAAATAGACATTTACACTGGTTTTAAAATGAAATATTATAATTAGAATGTACATCATTTCTTTCATCTTTCCCTCCCTGCTCCACATGGAACTTGGGACTACCTATGCTTTTAGTTCTCTTTAAGACACTAGCGATAAAGCAGTCACCAGCCCTTGCAATGGTGGTTCATGAATTCATAATTCTATACGATGCCTCAAATGACTTGGACATCCATTTAGCAATTTTCAGAGATCAATATTCACGTGTGTGTATATATATACCTCAGCAAGAAAGAGGTTGGCCTCAGCAAGAAAGAGGTTGGTAAGAAAACGAAGATGGCTGTATACCGCTCCACCTATGTCCCAGTCTTGACATATGGATGCGAGTCGTGGGCAATGACTACAACCCACAAAAGCCAGATCCAAACCTCAGAAATGAGGTATCTGAGGAAAGTGGTTGAAGTAACAAGAAGAGACATGGTCCGCAACCAGACGATCCGTCAAGGCCTAAAATCCCATCCGCTGCAGACCCAAATAGAACAGTCCCAACTAAGATGGTTTGGCCATGTCTGCAGAATGGGAGAAGATCGGCTACCACGACAAGCATGGGAAACAAAGAGCCAGGGATCCAGACCTCCAGGACGACCCAGAGTCCGCTGGGAGGACAACATTAGACAATCTTTGAAGGACCGAGGACTAGAATGGAACCAGGCCAGGAAGAAGACAGCTGATAGAATGGTCTGGCGCTCTCTCTTCCAAACCTCTACACCTCACGGTAGAAGGGGAACGACTAAGTAAGTAAGTAAGTATATATATATATATATATATATATATATATATATATACATATATATATATATATATATATATATATATATATATATATATATATATATATATATATAAGTTCACATGTTAGTAATGAAAATTATAAAATGTAAAATGCACAACTTACGCCAACCTTGACTCACAGACTGTTTGCTCAGATGAATAAAGGCACTTACACGTGTTCTTGGGGTCGTTATTTTAACACTAGATTCCCCCTATGACTCCGTGTTTTCAGTTTCCCAAGATCCCGGTTCCTTATTAAATGATAGAAATTTATTGGGCTGTTTAAGTCCTTTACAGTACTCCAACAAAAGTCCGGTCTGAAAAATGGAATTCTGAATTCTAACTTCAGGCAGTCTGGTTTCGTCTTGGCAAGCGATCTTCACAGTGTCTTAAAACTGCGAAAAGGTCAGATTATATGGCCCTTCCTCCCCGCATTTGTTTTGTTACGATGCTAAGAAAGCTCCAATTGTTTCAAACCTGATTATTGTGTGGGGTAATTTCAAAATTATTTCTGCCTGAAATAATATGCGTGATGCAAAAGGTCACGTCTCCCATTATGGAATGAAAATATTCTATCCTCTCTCGGCCATGTTTACAAATAACTTATTATTACTTTAATATAAAGAAATGTCTTTGTAACAAGGTGTGCCGGAAACGTTGATGTCATGCATGTCTGTCCAAAATGTGTCGCACAGACGAGTAATCTCGTTATCTGTCGCTTGAGCACACACAATCCGTCTCTTTACCATCTTGGCAGAGAATGCACCCTGGCCTTATCAGCGATTAAACAACTGCGCTGGGTGATTTTAATGTTACTCCGTAGCCTGATGTCGGGCACACCCGAAATTAACCAATATAGTTGTCGGCTAATATTATCTTATCAGTTCCTTCCCCAGCAGGGAGAAACAGGTAAGCAAAGAAACCTGTTAACTTATCGCTGAGAGGAGTGTAAGAATGTTTGAAAATACAAAATATCTGCTACATAGCATAGAAAGAAAGAGGTGCCGACTATGAAAAGCTTGTAATAAGTCAGTACAACAAATGTAACTGATTACTGCCGTAGTGAAGCAGAGATCGACCCAAAATAATTATGTGACAGTTCTCCTCATCACTTTCACCTCTGTCTCCAGCTCTCTTCTCCAGGTATATCTTGGTCTACCTCTGCCTCTCTTGCCCTGGGGGTTCCAGAACAAGGACTGTCGCCGGAGAGGGGGGGGGGGGGGGGGGGGGGGGGGGGGGGGGGGGGGGGAACATGAGGTATACGGGATATGTCCGCACAAACAGGTCACGAATGTAAATATACATACGTGTATTTGGGAAAGGGTAAATTTTTAGGACATTCTCCCAGTAACGGTATATTTATATTGGGTAAAAGGTAAAATCCTTGGACATTCTCCCAGTAACGTTATATTTGTATTTGGCAAAAAGTAACACCCTAGAACATTCTCTCAGTAACGGTATATGTACAAGGGGATTGACATAAGTCTTGGGCCTGACCATGAAGGAGTCACAGGAGGAAGATGAAACTTGGCACATTTAAAGTTCATCATATTTGCACTGAATGTGTAAAGTACGCGTTTATTTCTTCCATGGGTTTTCCCGCTACGGTGCACGGCGCAATGTACCCTATTGACCGGATCTGCTGCTCCAAAGATTTGACAAAACAATGGAAAAGGAGGCCAGAGCTGTGATAAAATTTCTGTTGTTTCAGGGAAAACTACCTACAGTAATACACAGGGAGATGGAACCAGTGTTTCGTGATTCTTGTCCTTCATATACTTCGGTAAAAAATTGGTGTCAACAGTTTAAGTGCGGCCGCTCAAATGTTGCTGATCTGCCAAGATCTGGTAGACCAGCCTCAGAGTGCAACGATGAAAATGCAACAAGAGTGAAGAAAATCATTGACCAGGATCGAAAAATGACAATTGTGGAGATAGCTAGTAGAGCAAAACTAAATGAAAGAACAGTTTATAGAATTTTATACAACAGACTGAACATGAGAAAAGTGTGTGCACGCTGGGTTCCGCGACTGTTGACACGTGAACAGAAGCAAACGAGGGTAAATTGCTGTCAACAGTTGCTCAAAAAGTGTCAGTCAAAAATTTTTTTGGAGACCATGGTTACAGTAGATGAGACTTGGGTACACCATTATGACCCCGAATCCAAAATTGCCAGCATGCAATGGAAAAACCTGGGCTCCCCAACACCTGTCAAGCCGAGAGCGCAGAAATCTGCAGTAAAAGTGATGCTGACTGTTTTTTGGGACGGCAAAGGTGTCCTTTTGAAAGATCATCTGCCTCGTGGCAACACAGTTAATGGACAGTACTATGCAGATCTTCTCACAAAACTAAGAAAGGTTGTGACCAGGAAACGATGGATAACGTGCACTCAGAATCTTCCTTTGCTTCAAGACAACGCGCCCTCTCACAAAGCACGGCTTGTGCAGCTAGCAGCCAACGATTTGAATATTGAAATTCTTCCACACCCACCATATTCTCCAGATTTGGCTCCATCAGACTTTTTCTATTCCCAAATCTTAAAAAAACAGCTAAAAGGAAATCATTTTGACAGCGATGAAGAGGTTATACTGGCATGTGATGACTGGTTTAGTTTGAAAAATAGGGTGTTCTACTCCCAAGGTCTTTTCAAGGTCAAGCAGAGATGGCAGAAGTGTGTCAATTCAGACGGTGGCTATATTGAAAAGGAATAAACACTATACAAAATTTCAGCTCTCTGTGACATGTCCTTCATGGTCAGGCCCAAGACTTATGTCAATCCCCTTGTATATTGGACAAAAAGTAAAATCCTAGAACATTCTCTCAGTAACGGTATATTTGTATTTGGCAAAAAAACTAGAGCCCTGGGACACATTACCAATAACGGTATATTTGTATTTGGCAAACAAGTAAAATCCTCGGACATTCTCCCAGTACCGGTGTTTCTGTAATTATATTTGGCAAACAAGTAAAATCCTCGGACATTCTCCCAGTACCGGCGTTTCTGTAATTATATTTGGCAAACAAGTAAAATCCTCGGACATTATTGCAGTCATGGCATATTTACATTGGGCAGAACGTAAAATCCTAAGACATTCTCTCAGCAACGGTATATTTGTATCTAGCAAAGATCACGACAACATTCAATTGAGATGCTATCTGCCTGGTCTAGGCTCAGATTGAGAATTTGAGGCTGTATTAAGATGAACCGTGAATCGTGCTCTTTACTGCTGTAGACAATTGTTGTGTTTATTGTTGGAACTTTTTATCATGTATTTCATTTGTCGTCTCATACGCCATCAGGATAATATACGTCACGAGCTATTATATTCTACTAGACATACATCCTTGTGTTATCTATAAACTGTGGTGGCTTTACATGTCTAATATTTTACACAGCATGTGTAATTTACACACGGATCAGGTAGTTGTTACAGCAAACCATTATCCACAATACTGTCTGTTTACCCATTACACATTTTCATTTCTTTCTTCTTTTCTATTTTGCGCTGCTGACGGAGCATGGAGCTAGCCCTACAGCTGGTCCCCTTGCAGGAAGCCTGCACAAAACATTCACATGCTTTTGTAGCTGGTTTCTGTAGCAGTTAGTTGTGGATGATGAGGTTGGCAGCCCCATACCCATTACACCATACATACATACAAACATACATACCAACGCACGTCCACATACATATTTCTGATAACGCATACTTATAGGTACGTACACATACGTGTAGGTACACATACTCTTTTCTTCTGCGTTCGGTTTGTAGTCATGCTAAATCTGCAGACCTGTCGCCAGGACGAAGACCATCAGTCTTTTCCAGGTCGGCGCGGCAGCCCCATAGCTTCTGCTGGAGCTCATCACCTTTTGGCCAGGTCGCACGTCGCAATTTATCATGGGTTGGACAGTTCTGGAGAATGTGTTCTGGAGTCTGGATATCAGTTCCACATGGGCATTCATTCGTATGGGATATCTTGAGGCGATAGAGATGTCCAAGTAATCTGCAGTGACCAGTTCTCAGGCGGAAAATTGTCGTCTGTTGGTGTCTGTTTAGGTGGTGGATTGGGTCATCTCTGCTGTATATATTCCCTTCCTCCTTCCACTGATTTTTGTACTTGTTGTGGATGATGGTTTTTGCTTCCCGATAGGGCAATGGGTGGCTGTATTGTTCCATTTTACTGCCACTTCTTGATAGAGCATCTGCTTTCTCATTACCAGCGATTCCACAGTGGGCAGGTAACCACTGAAGGGCAATGGTTGATGACCTTTGGATGATGTTAAGCTCAGATCTGATCTCATTCATCATGTTATCATTTCTGGTGTTTTGTATTGATTCAAGTAATGATCTACAGTCTGTGAAGATTACTATCTTAGCTTGTGGCTGCTGTTCAGGTCTGGTGAGGATTTTCAGGGCTTGCAGTAGTGCCATAGCTTCTGCCCTAAAATTTGAGGAGATCTTTCCAGTTGGGAAGGCCTTTCGGATGATCTTTCCATTTAGGAGTCTTATAAAAATGCCTCCTCCACCGTTCTTTACTGCCCCCTCAGCAGATCCATCTGTGTATACATGTGTCCACTCCTTCGGGTTGTACTTTTCTTCAATCATTTCTTGAGCCAAAGTTTTTAGTTGTTGAGGGGTCAGGTAGCCTTTCTTTTTTATTTCAGGGACTTCTGTGATGATAGATATATTTCCATGGCAGTCGTCTGGCTCCTCGTAATCAATTAACATTTCCATCTCAGTAGATCGATTTGGGAGGAGGTCTTCATGGCATCGATGCAGATGTTTGGAGATGTTTAGGAAGCTGGTTCTTTTCAGCCTGTTCTTTGTCACACTATGGAGTTTGGCATGCATTGGATGACTTGGCATTCGTAGAAGCTTCTCACTGTGAGTGAATACCTTTTCCTCACGTCTGTCATCAAGAGAGCGGATGTTGGTGTATCGCTCCATTGCCTGGATTGGAGAAGTCTTCATCCCTCCAGTGATTAGTCTAAGGCCTGAATTTTGCACTTTCCCTAGACATTCTGTGTTTGTTTTAGATGCTGTGGCCCAGGCTGACATGCCATATTCAAGTACAGGTCTGACTGTGCCTGTATAGACTTTTTTAAGTATGTTGGTATTTGCCCCCCAACTTGTGCCAGCCAGTTTCTTCATAATAGAGAGCTTTCGTATTGCTCTCTGTTCTACTGCTTTTATGTGCGGCTGCCAGGTGAGTCTCTTATCCAACTTGACTCCTAGGTATGTTGGGTTTTCCTCGATTGGAAGTTCACTTCCATTTAGCTGCAGTTTGATCGTTTCTCGGCGATTTGACAGAGAGAAGCAGGTTGCTACTGTCTTGGAGAGGTTTATCTGTACTCCCCAATCTGATGCCCATTTACCGATGGTATTTAGCGCTTCTTGCATCCTGAACTTCGCAGTAGGCAAATGTTCAGCAGCACACCAGGCAGCAAAATCGTCAGCATGAAGAGCCCTGGAGATATGCCCGGACAGTTTCTCTGCAATATCATTTATATATATGATAAAAAGTGTGGGGGAGATAACTCCTCCTTGTGGCACACCCTGTTGTAGAGTGACGCGATGGCTCAGTTTCCCGTCAAGTTTTACTCTTGCTGTGCGGTATCGAAGAAAGTCCCGTATCCAGTTGAACATTCTCCCTTCAATTTTGCTGTTGAGCATCCTAAGGAGGAGTCCTTCTTTCCATACCTTATCAAAGGCTTTTGTCAAGTCTACAAAAACCGCCAGTACTTTCTTTTTCTCCTGAAAGGTATTTTCTACTTCCTGGGCTAGATATACTAGTTGGTCTTCGGTGCTGCGATTTTTCCTAAATGCTGACTGTGTGTTATCAAGCAGATGGTTTTTTTCCAGATGTTTCAGTAATCTTGAGTTCACCATTCTTTCCATTACCTTACCCAGACAGCTCAGTAGGCTAACTGGTCGGTAGCTGGACTTGCTTGTTTTCTCCTTTTGTTTCTTTCTGATGGGAACAATGATTGCTTCTCGCCATTGATCTGGAAATTTTCCAGTACTCCATGACTGATTGAAGATTAGGAGGAGCTTGTGCCTGGCTACAGGTCCAAGGTTCTTGATCATATCATTTTTGATGCCATCTTTTCCTGGAGCTTTTCTGCTCTTTAGTTTTGTTATGGCAGCACTGAGTTCTCTCATAGTAAGGGGTGACTTCATGCAGATATCTGGGTTTTGGTGCTTCAGTTTTTCTTTTACTTCCTTACGTACTTCTTGGATCCGTGCATGTGAAAGTGATGTGGTGCTTTCTTCCTTGTAGAAATCTGCCAGGATGTTTGCTGCCATCTTTCCTGTGTGGTATTTTTCATTTTCCTTGATGACAGTCTTACAGTAGCTGGTTGTTGTTTCTTCATTTAGCACTCTTGTCAGATTCCATAGCTTGCTTGAGTCCTTTTCCATGTTGAGACTGCTGGTCTTCTGGTGCCAACTCCTTTGGATTTCAGCTTTCTTTTGTTCATTGAAAGCTTGTTTTATGCTGTTGTGCCTCTGTGTGTTCTCTAATGTGGGATTTTGCTCCATAGTTTCCCGTGCTTTATTTAATTCACTATGGAGTTTTCCCAGGTTGTCACTCCAGTATGGTTTGTAGTCTCGTCGTTTACCTCGTGGAATTGACTTCTTTGCTGCTTGGATGATTGCCTCACTGATGATGGAGATGTTTTTATTGATGTTATTTGAGTGGGCAATGTTCTGACAGAAATTGTCGGCTTGTTCTTTAAACAATCCCCATTTTGCTTTTTTGAAATTCCAGCTAGGAGACATATTGATTTCTCCTGCACTTCTTATCTCAGATATCTGTAATGTGACTGGTACATGGTCACTTCCCCCAAGTTAAGTATTTACTGTTCTGGTGGTGAGTCGATGTATGTCATCTGTAGCCATAGCAAGATCTGGTGTGCTCGTTGTTTTCCATACTCTGGAATAGAAGGTGGGCTTATCCTCTGGTTGGTTTATTAGAATTAGTTTATTCTCTACCATCCAATCTTCCACCTCTTCTCCTCTTGGATCTGTTGCGTCATAGCCCCAGCTGGGTGAGTGGCTGTTGAAGTCACCCATAATGAGGTGTCTCGATGCTGCAAGCTTCACTTTGTGTAGCTCCAGAGTTGTGGTTGGGGGACTGTAGCAGTTTGTGATCATTAAGTCTCCACTGGGCAGCAGTAGTTGGACTGTTATGTATTCAAGTTCGTCCCCACCAGATCTGTGTGTCTCTACTGCTGGGATTGAGGTTTTAATCAGTGTGAGGATTCCTCCCTTAGTTCTTTTTGCCCTGTCTTGGCGGAAGGAGTGGTATCCACGTACAAAGAATCGTTGGGTATCTTTTAGGTGAGTTTCTTGGATGCAGATTATATCAATGTTATTTTCCCTGAGGAATTCTTGTAACTCCGGTTTCTTGTTCCTCACTCCTTCTGCATTCCATTGAGCCACTGTAAGATAGTGGGTTGGTTGGTCAGTTGCTCTACTTTGCCTTCCCCCCGACCATTTGGTTGGCAAAGGCACCGGTTGCTTGGGTGGGCCCTTTCGAGGCTAGGGGCCCGGCTCCGCTCCTCCCCGGTTGTAGCTGATAGGAGCGACGCCATGACGTAAGTCGAGATTGTCGCATGACTCCATACCGCAAAAGCGTGTGTGTCCTAATTTTTCCCGGTGTCTGCGCCGTAGCTAACACACTCCGTCTTCGGCAGGCCGGGTTGTGTTTGTTGTTCAGGGTTGTCTCCCATAGCCTTTCCATCTCCCGGTGGTAGCTGCAAGGCAGCAGGTTGGTTTGTTTACCGAGGTTTACCTTCCCCGTGGCTAGAGCTTATAGCGGCTCTTACTCGCTTGGTGCACCCGTCATAGGACATATGGGGGATTTCAGTGGGGGTATCAGTGCCACCTGTTACCCCTCCCTGTCCTGCTGGGAGGACATCGCCGTTTGGTCCGCGACTGCTTATTCGTCCAGCAATGCTGACTTAATTCGCAGCTGACACACCATATCTGGAGGTCGTTCCACTATCCGCCACCCGTGGACGCGCCTGGTTGGGGTCGGTCGCCCCTTTGCCAGGGTATACATACATACATACATATCAGAAGCTTTGTTCCCCACACAGTACATAGACGTTTGCTGATGTGATACACTAAATTGCAACATACCATATATGTAGGGTTACCAGGCGTCCGGATTTGTCCGGCTTTCCATACTCAAATTGTAAGTCCGGCCGGATATTTTTTTTAACATTGTTAAAATATCCGGCTTTTATGCGAGTGACAAAATTACGTGAAAGATGCAACTTCCAAAATTCCCTATTTGAATTGTAGTTCCAAAGACTGAATGAAAATCGTCACCCCCACAGAATCTAGCGAATGATTATAAACAGTCCTGTAAGATTTCATGTTGATGGATTATGTGTAGTAGATTATTATCGTATTTTAACTCAAGTTTTGTAATTATTGCTATGTAAGTGTATTGCTACCTGTTGCGAAAAAAAAACCACTTTGTAAATATCGCGGTACAAGGTTTAGTCGGTTAAAACCTCGTCGTTTATCACAAATTACAAATAATTGTAAATTAATATGAAACAAATATAAAGGTATGTTATCAGGCACTCGCAGGGAATAAAGAAGTAGAACACCAGACAACAGAAAAACAACAGACATGAGTGGCTTACCCAGGATTTGAACACTGGACCTTCCGTGCGACAACCCCGCCTAGCCATGCAAGCGAATCACACTATCCGCCCTGCCATCTACGCATCATCAATAAATGATGTTTCAATGGCAGGTCAACAGTGCGAACCACAATACATGACACCAGAAGTCCACCATGGGCAGTTCAGCCTATTAATAATTGTAACGTCAAGATGGAATCAAACATTAATTAATGACATATTACACAAACCTGCTTTTAATGTCAAAATGAAAGTGTGTGTTCACAGATGAATAAAAAAAAGCAATGTCCCTGTTTTGCAAGTGATTGGCAAAAATCAGAAACAGAATGTCTCTGTCCAGGAGTGGCACATCTGTGTCAATAGCAAATACCGGTGCCGCTGGTACAAAACATACACCCATACGAACCCACTCATACACTCACACAAAGAAACAATATTAATGCCTTTTTGGTTTTGTATGTGTGTGTGTGTGTGTGTGTGTGTGACAAATTTTCCCACATTTATCTTTCGGGTAAGTATGAATTAGTATTCCCATCTTATATTATTTATATATTTTGCCAGAGAAGCATCATTGTTCTTCATAGAGGAATCTTCGAAGCTTTCGTGCCACTCTTTGCGTGTCATTGATTCACTTCTGAAGGAAACTTGAAATGAATGGACTACTGTCACGGATTGCCTCCCCTGCTTTGCAGTAGTGGTCCACCAGTGGCCAAAACGCAAGCGTATATAAAATGGGTCGTCAAAGGTGTCTACCTTCGCACAAGATTACTCTTGGCAGAGTTGTAGATAGAAGGGTAAAGTCGCTTCTATCCCCAGGGAGTTTTCATAAGATTTTCCGAAGTCAAGAACAGTGTGGCATTGGCTGAGCAATTGTTAACTTATTATCGGTCCACCGCCTTTTATGAAGAATTAAGCAATGGTTATAGCCCGTACAAGCCCCCGGCTGGTGTAAATCCAGCGAAATTCTTTTTATAAGTATTAGCTCTGTAAATATAAATATATGTCTAAATGTAGATATATATTAATGTCTTGCTCATTCGTATGCTTTCACACTTATAATAACTGAATGTTAATGGTTGTTTAGTTTAAAATAACATCCAACACATTTAATAATCAATTAGGTTTAACAAGTTAAAATAGTGATGAAATGATGGTGAATTTTAGATTTAAATAAAATTTCTCGTCATTGAGACGGGTTGAGGATTTAAATTAAAAATTAATCGTCCGTTTGCTGGTGCCTGTTAGTTAGCACTTAGGTTGTATGAGCGAGTCCTGCAGCCTTGGTTTTTATCGATTCTTTTGTGATGATGACTCTTCACATGATAATTGCTTCGTTCATCAAACGGTCTGATAGCTTAGTACCACGATCCTTTAGACAAAATAAAACAAATGCCTCTGCTAAGTACATTTGTGGGCTGCAAATTAACAGGCGCTTTGTCTCGCTGTCCACCCACCAATGTTATTCTCTGGGAATAATTATTCTTGAGAATGCACAGCGTAACTCAGGGGAGATGATTAGAAATCACCAATATTCATCTGGGTATTAAAATGGGGAAAATGTGTCTGGACAGCGCGAACTGCAATGATTTGCTTGAATTACAAGTAACAAGATACATATATCTCACAAAATGATATGATACACTTGAGGCACATGTGATGTAATCATCACTCATCACTGCTCCAGTCAGAGTCTGGGGTCACCTCTGCTGTCGGTTGTCTGTACGACTAGCAAGAAGAAATCACCAGCGCTTGCTGTAGTGGTTTATGAATATACTAGTTTCATATGTTGAGGTTGCCAGCCTCATATATAACCACTTAGCAAGAAAAACATGTCAAATTCACATTGGTAAAATAAATGTTCACACTTACCGCAAAGTAACGTTTGGGAACACAATCTCCTCGCACAGTTTAGAATGGACACAGCACTTTATTAGATGCTTCAAATCACTTGGTCTGGGAAATTAAAGTAATCCTCTTATGGCGGGTGTTCTGCAAATCACTTGGTCTGGGAAATGTTAGTAGTCCTCTTATGACGGGTATTCTGCGAATCACTTGGCCTGGGAAACTTTATTAATCCTCTTATGACGGGTGATCTGATTCCTTAGGTATCCAGACTTCGTATTTAAAATGCGGGTTTAATTGTTTTGTTTCAAAGTTGCCCAAATAGTTTTGCCCGGGTCTTTTTAAGTTTCCAGTCTCTGTATTTAAATATGCGGGTTTACTTTTAAGTTTTAAAGTTACCCAAATACTTCTGATCTGTCACTCATAAGTTAGGAATTCTTAGTCCGATCATTCTCTTTCTGGCTCCTGGGAGTTGCTAATTTGACGATGCGATGCAGTCTGATTTTTGACTCAAATTTTGCTAGATTATATCTCTCATTTCTCAGTTCAAACCCTTGATTGTTTTTCCGACGAATTTTTCAATGAGAACCATTGTTTATCCCGTCTCTCAAATCACTCCAATCGAAAGCTCTGGACTATATGGGTAGGGGTGTTTAATTTCATTCTCCCCCGCGTGTTTAAAAAAAATTAAATTTTAAAATTCCATCGCGTGACCTCTTTCAATACTGTAATACTTCCGCTTCCATCTTGTGCAAAACTCATAACCACCATCTGTGCACTCATTTGATGTCCAGATGCTACCTTCCAATATTGTCTCCCCCAGACAGATTATCGGCAACATTGATACCGAGAAGGCTCAGATGAAACGATTATCTAATTATCACCAGTGTTTTCGCCCGTCCCTCAGGCAGCTTCCTTAGATACCAATCTGGCTTTCTGTGCGTGTTCGTGCGAAACCGCGTTGCACAAACAAAATGAAGAAATGAAGTGATACTGCCGTAGTGGATGATAGTTATGAAAAGTTCACGACTTATTTCGTCACAACCACGGGAGAATTAGTGACGTCCTCAGGACATGCAGCAGAAAGATCACAACATAAGTATTTCCCGCCTTGTTTTGGCGCGTTAATTGCTTATATTTTCTATAAACGTTGAATTGACTTTAAGCAAGGCTATGTCTTTTATCTAAAAATTTACTCCATAGTTTGATTTGATATTCTTTGCAGAATTCGTTAAATTCTTATATTGTGAATTGTATTTTGCGGTTACTTTTCAGTTTAGCAGAAATGCCACGTACGCTAAATGATTCTTTAAGATTTTGATTACTGTCGAACATTACATTATATTTGGGGACTTTCAACAGAATTTCGACACTTTGACACAGGATGTCACACATAATCTCGTTAACTTCACAAGTCCACCCTCGGATCGTTAACATCACAGGAGTCCACCATAATCTCCTTAACGTCACAAGAGTCCACATCAGATCGTTAACTTCTCAAAAGTCCGCCATAAAAAAAAAAATCATTAACTTCACCAGGATTGCATATGATGACATGAAATACAGAGTTCTGCACGAAGGACGTATTAATATAATATTTTTTTTTATTTTTTGTAAAATGAAACTGTCGCAACAAGGATGCCATTTGTCACAGATCTTTCTCTTACTGGCAGAAAATAAATGTCAGTACGAGAATAGGATAAAGAAATGTCCGTATCTTTTATTGCGCAATGGTTTCTGATGACATCATTATTTTTGCGCACATGGAAAAAAAACATTCGATGTGGAGATGGCATCTGATGATGATTATTGCATTCACGACATCGTTTTGTTAATTCTGCGTTCTGCGGCTTCCTGATTCATAAATCTACTAAAATTGATTATTATAGTTCACAAAATATAAGGCCTCATCCCTCATTCGTTCGATCATCCAGTCATTGAGTTAATTTTAATTTTATTATTTTCGACTTTCAATACAGCTTCAGTGTTTGTCGGACGTGAGAATGTTTGACAAAGCACGAAACAGGGTTGGAGTTAGGTTAAGGGCGGCTATTTGACAAAACACGAAACAGGGTTGGAGTTAGGTTAAGGCTAGCTGATTGATAAAGCTCCAAACAGGGTTGGTGCTAGGTTAAGGCTGGATGATTGATAAAGCTCGAAACAGAGTTGATGTTAGGTTAAGGTTGGATGATTGATAAAGCTGGAAACATGGTTGGTGCTAGGTTAAGGGTGGATGATTGATAAAGCTGGTGTTGAGGATTGCTTCATGTCTGCAGCATGGCGCATTCCTCAAATGATTATATCTCCGCGACTGATGTCGATGATTGTTTCATGCTTACAGACATTTGGATTTGTCGACGATCCGAATGGCTGTATCATGGAACACCTCAATCGAATAGAGATATATCTCATCGACCAATGTCGATGATTGTTGCATGTGTGCATGCATTTGAGTTTTGATCACACTCGGATCTGCACCATGGAACATCGCAATTGAATATAGATTAACGACGTAGTATGCATATCACTATGCATGACGCGTATGTCTTTATAACGTCATTCGACTTGTGGGTTTTGACCCGAAGGGCAGTGTGTTTCAGAAGTGTGGCCATTGCCACTTATATTGTGTGGTATAACCACTGGAAAGTGTGTGGCGTTGTCCACTTTTTAATTGTGTGGCTGGGAAGCCATTTGAGCAGTGTATTTCTTGAACCAAACGTAAGTCGTCGTATGAATAACGCAGTTTGCATAATTATGGCAGATTAGCCTGGCGTGGTATGCCAAAGGAACATTATGTTACTAGCAATAGTGTAAGACTAGTATAGATGGATATTGTACAGCTAGCGGCAAGCGTAAGCCTAGTGTAACGGATATTAAACGACTAGCAGTAGACGTAAGCCTAGCATAATAAGTGTATTGCTAACCAGAACTCTAGATAGAGATTGTGAACATGTGCTTATGAACTAATGAGAACTCTTACAGATCGTACATGAATGTGATGTGACTTTTGTTCCCATGTAGTTGGTGTCTGCTCATGGTATGAAATTACTAATTAAATATTTTGAGTCGTCAAAATCACAGTCTTATCAACTGTCGTATTCGGAGTTGAGTTAAATGCTATTTATCTTCAACTGATCATGACCAGTGATGATTAATGTCTTAACACGCTGCATCTCACACTGCCAATATAATCAATAAGACAAGAGACTCATACAGGTCAGTCAAGGGTCGAATATTTAATATGAAATATATTCAGCACATAATGTATCACAAGGGTTAAAGCAGACATTATCGATACCAACGGACAGTATTACGGAATCCTACAAAAGTGATAAGAACCCGAGGAACTTTGACTCTATAAACTGAATACGCATATAATAACTTGGTCATTGTGGTGAAGTGGGATGTTATAAATATTTATAGGGGACTTAGTGTACTGACTGAGATCAGCTGTGAAGGTATCTATATCTATTAAGAGTAGTGTATTATAGATAACCTTACTTGCTACCACATATCTATATATCTCAGTCAGAATTATTCTGCAATAGTGTGATGACTACGTTATGTGTCTAGGGTATGTGTAGGATGAAGTGTAAGTCAAAACAACAACAACAGACAGATAAACAATTTAATTTATTCCACTATACTTGACAACACTGGGACACTCACATACATATAACACTCTAAAGGATATCTTAAGGAGTCACTGATAACTTTTCAAATAACAATATGTATTCATTGCTGATATGAATGAATATGTGTCCTGATTCAATTACAAAGGAACCAGGAATCACAATCAATTTTCATTACAAGTTATGTACAGAATGGATTAATATGAATATTGTAGTGACATATATTATTAAAAATATCCTATGTGTGTCAGTTGTGTAGTAGTAAAATGAGGTAATACTGGTTTTGTTTTGTTCAAGCTCTGTTGGTATTTGTCATCATGACTTCAATAGTTTGTCTTAAGGAAACTAGTATTGGAGATGTTCTCAGTTCCTGATATTAAGACAATTAAATCCCCCTCTGAATGTTATTTTTATAAAGTCATTTCAAGATGAGGGGACATAATGTTGAGCTCAGCTGGCCAAACAGCTTATCTTGAGTGATGGCGGCAGGAAAGGACTCCTCTGCTCGAATTCTCCTCTGGGCTCTGGAGACACCTCACTGATAGCTAAAAAGACCAAGGAGTATGCTGTCCGACTCTGGATTCAGCAAAGCTCTGACCAGGTGCAGCTCAATACCATCAAGACCACGGTCCCTGAAAACAAGAAGGATATACCTTCTACTTCATAACTAATTGATACTCTAGTTCTACACTGAACACAATACAACACAAACATTGAGTTCAGAGCGTTAGGCCAACTGTCAGCTTCATCTGAAATACTTTATACCAGTATTTACCTCCTTAATGGTTACCACGCCTCTGCACTTCCAGCATTATTTCTGTCTAATCAATCATCCAGGTGTCAGTGTACTATTTGGCCATTCCATGCCGTTTTACTTCCCTCCGACACCCTCTGTTCAGGCTGGAGCATTATAGGCTTTATCTCCTGTTTGCCACTGAACTACACATATATATACAGGCATAAATTAACAATTTACATTCAATTTTCATTAAAAGATACTGAATGGTTCAAGCTTACCACAATTTCATGAAAATAAACACAGATACGTTGATTAGCAATGAATTCTGGCACATTTACTGGCACAAATTCCCATCTGCTTATGTTCCAGGCTTTTATTTTAGCAAAAATGTGAGCTGGCTTCAACGCACTGTCGCTTTATCAAGCTTATTTAAACAAGTGGTCTCGAACTAACGCTCCTAAGTGATTATATCAGCGAGTCTAGCCAATGAGGCCACGTTTCGACAAGTGTTTGAAAAAATGTTACCTTTCTACGTCTCCCTAACAACCAAGATAGTATTTATAGTCCGACCAATCGTGGTTCGTCTTTCATTTGTTGCGCTCCAATCAATTTGGAGTTTACATGGTAGGCTATTTCTGTAACGCAAGGTTTTTTCAAACATGTTATAAAAAAAATTTTATGAGCAGAAATGATTTCATGCTGTCAGGCATCCCCAATATTTTATTTTGGTTATAACTTGTTAATTCCTAGACTATTTGCGTAACGTTTTACATATTCTTTGTCAGCAAACCCTAAGGAACCCAAATATCCCAATTTAAAAGAGCTACGTGGCTGCGTTCAAAATATGCAATTTCTACCTCCTGTTTCGAAGATGTGCTGTCTGGGAAGGGTAGTGTATTTTATCACTGTCCGTCTGAAAAAAAAATTAGTGCATGTAGTCTTACACGCGTGATGGCAGCATTTGTGTATCGCGCGAAGCGTGTTGCATGCGTTCCTGATTTTCAGCCCTCCCTTCTCTCTTTATCCTTTAGTCCATCTGTTCGTTCGTTTTGGTAACGCAGTGTAGAAAAAGACATGAATGGAATTTAAAATTTAGGTCAACTTGCATATTTCAAGGTTTTTCTTAGAAAGGCAGCACATTTTATTGTGTGTTTGGGAAACGCGTGTATGTTGCAGAAGGCCTATATTTAACGTGGAAACGTTACAATTTGCAGACGAAGCATAAAACAAAGGGGATTTCGAGTACTGTCATTGTGACAGCACTGTTCTTTACCATTCTTCTTCCTTTATTTATTATATGTATTTATTAGGCTTTATATTTACTAGATAATTTATATATGTGGATTAGAATATTCCACGACACCTCCCCTCTTAAAACAGACATTATATGTCAGTCCTTTATTCTATATACACATAGAGAAATTTATTATTAGTTCTGGGGTTTACGGTGATTCTCATCACACGGATGGCGGCTTAAAAAATCCGCTCCCAAATTGGTTTTTCCAGATATATACTCAATGCTAAAATTATATGGAGCCAAAAGTAAAGACCATCGGAGTAACCTGGAGTTCTCATGCCTAGCCTGTGCTAGAAACGATAACGGTTTGTGGTCTGTTTGCAACTTAAATGCCTTCCCATATAGATAAATATTGAATTTCTTTATCGCCCATATTACTGCAAGACATTCTTTTTCGCTAGTTGAGTAGTTGATTTCAGCTTTATTCAACTTTCTGCTAGCATATGCCACTGGGCTTAATTCCCCATCCAATGCATCTGATTTCTGTAGTAGAGTTGCTCCTAGCCCAATATTACTGGCATCCGTCCTTACAATGAATTCTTGACTTAAGTCAGGTAATTTCAAAATGGGTTTACTTGTGAGCTTTTCCTTCAATTCTTGGTAAGTCATTTCACATTGTGGTGTCCATGTAATGCGATCTGGATGTCCTTTACGTGTCAATTCAGTTAACGGTGCACATATGGAATTAAAGTCCTTGATATACTTCTGGTAGAAACCACATAATGAGACAAAGGATCTCACGTCCTTCTTGGTTTGTGGTCTCGGGGCTTTCTGTAGTTTCTCTAAATTCTTTGGGTCAGGGGTCATGTTTCCCTGATAAACTGTGTGTCCCAAAAATTCCAATTCTTTACATCCAACGCAACATTTGGTTGGTCGGGCTGTTAATTTTGCCTCCCTAAGTCGATTAAACAGCATGTTCAGAGAGTCAATGTGTTCCTCAAATGTTTCTGTTGCTATCAGGATATCATCCATGAAATTTGTTATACATGGATTATTCAGAGGGTCCAATAATTTTCTCATCATTCTAGAGAAGACACTAGGCGCATTCTTCAATCCAAATGGCAATCTATTAAACTCATAGTGTCCTTCTGAGGTACTAAAGGCTAGGTATGGTCTAACCTCAGGCTTTACTGGGATCTGATAGTATCCTTTACTCAAATCCACTTTTGAGAAATATTTAGCTTTATTTAGTCTGGCAAACAGCTGATTTGTATCCGGCAATGGATCCACCTGTCCTTCTGTAATAGCATTCAGTCTCCTGTAATCTATACAGAGTCTATGTTCTCCAGAGGGCTTCCTTAAGAGTACAACTCCGGAACTATACGAAGATTCACTGTGCGAAATAATTCCTTCCTTCAACAGATAGTCTATCTCTTCCTTCAAAGCTTTCTCCTTAGCAAACGGAATCGAATATGGTTTCATACATACAGGTGTGGAGTCTATTAGTTTCATATCATATTCCAATAGGTTTGTATGCCCTGGTCGGTCTGTTAACACCTCTGCATGATTATTTAGAACCTGTTGCACTCTTTCTTTCTGAGTTTTCGTTAAATGTGTACTGATTTTCACCTGTGCTGCTGTCTCACAGGGGTGTAATGGATATTCAAATGATGAAAGTGGTTCCTTTTTCATCTCCATGGCGATGGACAAGGTCAACAAGTGTGTCTCTTCCTGATGTTCTCTTTCCAAATATTTCTTCAGGAGATTCACATGATAGATTTTTTCTTTCCCCTTCTTATCTATCTTATAATTTGTTCTAGATACCTTCTCTAAAACTGTATATGGACCCTGCCATCCAATTTGTAACTTATTCTGACTCCCGGGCAAAAGAAGCAGTACCTTCTCTCCCACAGCCAAATCTCTGTCCTTCGCCTTCCTGTTATAATAGGCAGCATGTTTCTTCCTGGCTTGTTTCAAATTTTCATTGGCAAGTTTCCAGCCAGTTTTCAAACGAGTAGTCAGCTCATTCACATATTGGTATGAAGATGTAATGTTTTCCTCTGCCTTTTCATCAGTCCACGTTCTTAACATAGCTACATATGGACCTTTAATTGTGTGGACCTATTTGTCCATGCACCGGTATGGTCTCTTCCACTCGAAGCTTTATAGTGATGATTTTTCCTCCCAGAATTATCATTCACAAAACGACCGCTACCAATTTTTCTTGTGGGGCTTTCTCCCCTCTTAAAATTATTGATGAGAGATTTCCTCTCTACATCTTCTTCCTCCAGTTTGTTTAAGTCCGATTGAGGGATTGTCGGCTTATCCTGGGGTAAGACATCTTTTTGCACTCTCCGCATAGTGGCCATTGAAAAACAGTTAAGTGAAGCTTGTCCGTGAAAAGGGGCTTCCCATTCCATTTGGTCCACTTTATCAAATCTACTTTTCCTTTTATTGTCAGGCCTGATTTTGCCCCATGGCGTGTCCAGGTCCTGATCCATGTTCCCACTTGTGGGTGTTCCCTCATGTGCTAGGCTACACCTTTCTACAAAATTCTCAATGTCCCATCTTGCTTTGGGCCAATAATAATTGTGAGCCACCTTTTGAATGATGGTACCTATTTTCTCATGGTCCCCATCTGGTTTCACATGTAGGCTCCTTATTAATTCTGTCCTGTATCTTTTTGGAAGTACCAGTTGTCCCTGACCTTTGGATCTAGCTCCAGTCTTCCTATACATCAACTTGTTTTTCATGTAAAAATCTCCCTTGCCTGGAGTTGTATGACAAGTTGACAATTTTCTGAAACAAGGCTTGAGTGTTTTATCCCCAGCCTGTGCCTTCCTCATCTCTTCTGGAGTGGTATCTAACATAATATCCTCCTCCTGTCTTGAGGTCGACCTGACCTGAAGGGTTGCCATATACACAGGTTTCCTTCTGCAACGGTCAGTGTCATGATTGTCCATCTTACAATTTTTACACCACCTTTTTCCTTGGTTGAAAGATTTTCTTTCATCATATTTCCTTTCATCGAATTGTGGGAATTTATTTTTATTGTCATACCGTGGCCTATCAAATTGGTGCTTACCTTTATTTTGATCCTTAGGATCAAATTTATTAAAGTTCTGTGGTGCCCTAAAGTTATCCACTTGTTTCTTTTTATTACCTGTTACCTCTGCTTGAGCTGCTTGATACCTTTCAGCAACATTTAGCAACTCATCCAGCCTCTCTGCACCTTGTTCCATGAGAAACTTTCTCAGGTCTGGAGCCATGGACTCTCTTAATTGCTCTATAAGGACCATTTCCTTAAGATCTTGGGTTTTCCCCAGAGAAGTCCATTTCTCCAAGTATGTCTCTATTCGTGCAGAGAACTGGTGATAGGTTTCACCTGACAGTAGTTTAGCATTCCTAAATTTTTTCCTATAGAATTCTGCATTCTTTTCATACCTTAACAAAAGAGCCTGCTTTAGCATGTCATAATTTTCCTGATCACCTCTGCTCATTTTTACAAAAACTTCATAAGCTGCCCCACGAAGTCCCTGAGATAACTTTAAGCTCCACCTTTCTCTCTCTAACCCATACGTGGTAGCTAATAGTTCGTACCTATTTAGGTAGCTCTCTATATCATCGTCTTTCTCAACAAAGTGATCTAAATGAAAATTCATAGCTGAGGTTGAGGCTCCCTGAGTAACCGTAGCACCAGAGGCAAAGGGACTGGCACCATTTTCAGGAGCATGGCCTTGAAACTCAAACTCCCTTAGTCGTAACTCATGTTCCCTTTGTAATCTCTTCTCCTCCTTTTCTGCTTCCCTTTCTGCTGCTTGTCTTCTTTCTTCTGCAGCCTGTCTTCTTTCTTCGGCTTCCAATGCTTTAGCCTCTTTGTCAGCCTCAATCTGCAACCTCTTAGTCTCAGCCTCAGCTTCAAATTGTAACTTCTTAATTTCCCTTTCAGCCTCTAACCTTCTTTCGGCTTCTTTTTCTAATCTTCTTTCTTCGCGTTCAATAAATTTGTCACATTCCGTCGTGACATAGGCAACCATAACTTGCCCATCTAATCCTAACTCTTTTGCAGTCTGTACAGCAGCAGATCGAAACTTGGCCAGGTCCGCCATTGTCTATCAGGTAAATTTCTACAATGTCTAACCAACAATTTAATCTCTAAGTATATCTAATGGACAACACAGGCACCGTGAGCTCAACCTTATTTAATTCCACCCAAGGATACCTTTTAATTCTTATATTCCCTGAAGTGAATTACCCCCAATATTTTTAATAGGGAAAGATTCAAAATCCCAAGAGCGAGACCCCAATATATGTGGTGAAGTGGGATGTTATAAATATTTATAGGGGACTTAGTGTACTGACTGAGATCAGCTGTGAAGGTATCTATATCTATTAAGAGTAGTGTATTATAGATAACCTTACTTGCTACCACATATCTATATATCTCAGTCAGAATTATTCTGCAATAGTGTGATGACTACGTTATGTGTCTAGGGTATGTGTAGGATGAAGTGTAAGTCAAAACAACAACAGACAGATAAACAATTTAATTTATTCCACTATACTTGACAACACTGGGACACTCACATACATATAACACTCTAAAGGATATCTTAAGGAGTCACTGATAACTTTTCAAATAACAATATGTATTCATTGCTGATATGAATGAATATGTGTCCTGATTCAATTACAAAGGAACCAGGATCCCAATCAATTTTCATTACAAGTTATGTACAGAATGGATTAATATGAATATTGTAGTGACATATATTATTAAAAATATCCTATGTGTGTCAGTTGTGTAGTAGTAAAATGAGGTAATACTGGTTTTGTTTTGTTCAAGCTCTGTTGGTATTTGTCATCATGACTTCAATAGTTTGTCTTAAGGAAACTAGTATTGGAGATGTTCTCAGTTCCTGATATTAAGACAATTAAATCCCCCTCTGAATGTTATTTTTATAAAGTCATTTCAAGATGAGGGGACATAATGTTGAGCTCAGCTGGCCAAACAGCTTATCTTGAGTGATGGCGGCAGGAAAGGACTCCTCTGCTCGAATTCTCCTCTGGGCTCTGGAGACACCTCACTGATAGCTAAAAAGACCAAGGAGTATGCTGTCCGACTCTGGATTCAGCAAAGCTCTGACCAGGTGCAGCTCAATACCATCAAGACCACGGTCCCTGAAAACAAGAAGGATATACCTTCTACTTCATAACTAATTGATACTCTAGTTCTACACTGAACACAATACAACACAAACATTGAGTTCAGAGCGTTAGGCCAACTGTCAGCTTCATCTGAAATACTTTATACCAGTATTTACCTCCTTAATGGTTACCACGCCTCTGCACTTCCAGCATTATTTCTGTCTAATCAATCATCCAGGTGTCAGTGTACTATTTGGCCATTCCATGCCGTTTTACTTCCCTCCGACACCATCTGTTCAGGCTGGAGCATTATAGGCTTTATCTCCTGTTTGCCACTGAACTACACATATATATACAGGCATAAATTAACAATTTACATTCAATTTTCATTAAAAGATACTGAATGGTTCAAGCTTACCACAATTTCATGGAAATAAACACAGATACGTTGATTAGCAATGAATTCTGGCACATTTACTGGCACAAATTCCCATCTGCTTATGTTCCAGGCTTTTATTTTAGCAAAAATGTGAGCTGGCTTCAACGCACTGTCGCTTTATCAAGCTTATTTAAACAAGTGGTCTCGAACTAACGCTCCTAAGTGATTATATCAGCGAGTCTAGCCAATGAGGCCACGTTTCGACAAGTGTTTGAAAAAATGTTACCTTTCTACGTCTCCCTAACAACCAAGATAGTATTTATAGTCCGACCAATCGTGGTTCGTCTTTCATTTGTTGCGCTCCAATCAATTTGGAGTTTACATGGTAGGCTATTTCTGTAACGCAAGGTTTTTTCAAACATGTTATAAAAAAAATTTATGAGCAGAAATGATTTCATGCTGTCAGGCATCCCCAATATTTTATTTTGGTTATAACTTGTTAATTCCTAGACTATTTGCGTAACGTTTTACATATTCTTTGTCAGCAAACCCTAAGGAACCCAAATATCCCAATTTAAAAGAGCTACGTGGCTGCGTTCAAAATATGCAATTTCTACCTCCTGTTTCGAAGATGTGCTGTCTGGGAAGGGTAGTGTATTTTATCACTGTCCGTCTGAAAAAAAAATTAGTGCATGTAGTCTTACACGCGTGATGGCAGCATTTGTGTATCGCGCGAAGCGTGTTGCATGCGTTCCTGATTTTCAGCCCTCCCTTCTCTCTTTATCCTTTAGTCCATCTGTTCGTTCGTTTTGGTAACGCAGTGGAAGTCATCGAAGCACCCAGAATATACTGGGGTCCCGGAAGCGCCCGTAACATACTGGTGTCAGAAAGTGTCTGGATTTCGTGAATACTGGATTTCCCCCCTTCAAGTATCGAAGAAAGTTAAACTGATGATGAACGTTTTAAAGGCAAAATCATTCTTTCAAGCCTAACCGGCAACTGAAATGCGCAGGACAGAAAGTGACGTCACTACATCGATGCCGTCAACGTTAGCAGACAACATTGCCTGAGAGAATCCGAATTTTCTTCCACCAAAGAGACTGATTCACGCAGATAGAACGGTAATCTTCCACTCGAGAACCTGAACCAGTGGAGAATGTATCTCTTCATCAAATTCATCTGAGGCTGCGACGCAGATCGATTGAAGAAACTACGTTTGAAGACCGAAGCAATACTTTCAAACGGTTCCCTGCTGCGAAGGTCAAGGTCTACCATCAATGGACCTCAGCTGTTGAAGACACTTGGATTAGAATTACATGCATTCATGTATTTCTCAGAAGGACAACTAAACAGATAAGTTCTTGATTTTACTTGGGCGCTTGAACATTATCATATTGTCCTTGCATTACCTTTGGTCTACAGTTCATCATCACTTGACTTACTTTTTACTATCATCTGTGTTCCCCCATTCATGTTTTTTGTATATTCGTATATTCGTCGTGTTTAATATTGACTGGAATTTTCCCAGGAAAGCTTCAGTGAATGTTAACTTCTACTAGATTTACATGCTTATTTTGCGGACTGAGGATCTGACTGATTATATTTTTTCTTTTGAGTCAGGAAATAAATGTTTCTTCAGTTAGCATTATAACCATATTTTGTGTACTTAGCAGTTGCGTCAAGTGAATTACGTCCTCTTTATTTACATAACCTACTTTCAGTACTGTTGACAATTGTTGTCGTGTGTGAGCTAAAAACTTCTTTGTCTACACGTTTGTCTAAGACGACTTGTCTTGTTATATTTTTGTGATGTAAATTCTTTTCTTTCTTTTACTGCTTACTGAGTATAAGTCTCCTTTATTTACTTTATAAGTGTAAAGTGTTGTCGTATAATTGAAAAATCATTTCATTGTAAATCATTTGATTGTTTTCACTGTCTTTGTCACATGTTCTCCGAACTTGTTTGTTATTGATTAATATATTCATGTACATATTATAGTGAGTTCTATAAACCTAGTGTATATTATAGACTATTGAAGGTACTCAGAAACCTATTATCATGTCTACACTACAGGAATTCATTGATATTGGAAAAAGTTATGGAAAATCAGGAGCGGAACTACAAAGTTTTGCAGATACGAAATATGATGAATATTTATCACGTCTGGAAAGAATGGAACAGCGTGAAATGACTAAACGAGCTGATGAGCTTAGGAGGTTTGAATTAACCCAAGAGAGGGAAATAAAAGAAAAAGAATTAGCTCAACAAGAAAAAGACAGAGAATTTGAGAAAGATAAAATGGCTCAACGTGATAAAGAATTAGCTCAACAAGAAAAAGACAGAGAATTTGAGAAGGAAAGAATGGCACAACGAGATAAAGAAATGGAATTAAGGAGAATGGAACTTATGCAACTTGATCAAGCCCATAAAAAATGCCATGGAAATGGAAACATTAAAACTTCATGCAGAAAAAGAAAAAGCTTTAGAATTAGCTAAAGTGCAGTCTGAACAGACTAAGACTGCGGCTGCTACAAATATTTTTTATCCTAAGTTAAAAAATGCCACATTTTGACCAGACTCGCGATTGTGTTGACTCTTTCATATCTAGATTCATCATCAAGGTCACAGCTCTGAACATACCCAAGGAAAGATGGAGCAGTCTTTTACTTGATTTTTTGACTGGTGACTCACTTAAATGTTTCATGAGTCTTGATGAGAAGAGCAGAAGCGATTTCGATGTCGTAAAAGAGGTATTACTAAGACGTTTCCAGTTAACTGAGTCTGGATTCAGAGATCGCTTTCATGCTGCTAAAACCAAGCAAGGATGCCGATTTTGGTGAATTCATTGCATCTATTAAACATTTCCTTAGCAGATGGATTGATCTATCTGGTATAAATAAAACATATGAAGGTGTTATAGATCTCATGCTGCGAGATAAAGTTTTATCCGCATGCAGCACTGAATTAGAAGCATTTTTACAGGAAAGACATCCTAATTCTATCGATGAGTATGAAAAACTCGGAAGACAGTATCAAACCGCACATCAGAATAAAGATCTTCATAGATCGACTATTCGAGATCCTATGCCTGTGTGCGCTGCACAACATGATCACAGACCTCGATCGAAGAGCTTTGATGGACGTTGTCGTTCAGATTATTATCAATCCGACAGAGGTTTTTATAACTTCCGTCGTCATCGCTCTCCTTCGAATTCATATCGACGAGGTTATAGAGGATATTCACCTCATGATCGTGGGTATCACAGAGGCAGGGATTATGATGGTTCACATCAAAAAGGATACTATAAACAGAGATCATCTTATGGTAGAGATGCCAGGAAAGATGACTCTACTGATTTTTATTATAGCAATAAAAAGTCAGTCAATAATAACAAAGGTAATGCCAGATCTCCGTCGAGAGACAAAAATAAACAGAGACATGCAAATAGTTGCAGTGTTAAAAAGGAAAAAGGTAATGATGATAATGATCATGCGAACGCATGTATGGTAATGAATGATACATGTTATGAGTGTCAGTCGAAAAACAGATTAAAGTCTACAATTACACTTGATTGTGGTCATTGTATGCCAACAATGTCGGCATGTGTAAATGTCGGTTATCTTACATTTCATCCCGGAATATTGGATGGTAAGATAGTAAGAGTTTTGCGTGACACGGGGTCTTCAACGATAGGCATTAAGCACTCGCTTATCGAGCCCTCTGCTTTTACAGGCAAATCAGTTAAGTGTGTCACATTTGGTGGGAATATAGAAACTTTCCCTGTGGCACGAGTATACATTGATACTCCTTTTTACACAGGCACTGTCTATGCCTGCGGCTTGAGAGCACCCATAACTGAGATTATAATAGGAAACATACCAGGAGTTAAAGATTGCACTCCTGAGGAGATTGCAATGTGGGTTGAATCTCACCCACAGGTGGCAAATGCTGTTGTAACGAGAGCACAACAGTTAGCTACGGACATGGCTACACCACCTCCTCCTATAATGGATACAATTATGTCTCAAGTTGGCACTGTTTCACCTTCTGTTTTTGCAGAAAAACAGAAGAGTGACCCAACTTTACAAGGATTGTTTAGCCGAGCAGAACAAAAAACTATTAAATACACAAGAGGGGCTAAACAATGGTTCAAGATAAAGAAATCAATACTCACTAGATATTATGATGATGGCAAAACAATTATACATCAAGTGATAGTACCTAAAGAATACAGACCATTGGTCCTACAAACAGGTCATGATTCCCCTATGGCAGGGCATATGGGGATCAAAAGAACATTGTTTCGTGTTACGTCACAATTTTATTGGCCTGGGGTTAATAAAGATACAAAGTTATACTGCAAATCATGTACAACATGCCAAGGTATAGCACGTAAGGGCAGGTTCCATACGGCACCCTTACAGATTACAGACGTGCCTGAGAGACCTTTCAAAAAGATTGCAGTAGATATAGTGGGTCCGTTATCAATTGTTTCAAATAATGGATTTCGTTATATTTTAACTTGCGTAGATCTTTGCACGCGTTGGCCAGAGGCCATACCGTTGAAAACCATCACAACTGCATCCGTGTCTGATGCATTATTTTCGATATTTTGTCGAATCGGTTTTCCGGAGGATATATTGTCAGATCAAGGATCACAATTTACTTCCAACATCATGAGGGATTTAGAATCCATGCTATCTGTTCACCACTCGTTTTGTAGTGCGTATAGGCCTCAATCAAACGGTGTGTGCGAGCGCTACAATAGCACTCTAAAACAGATGTTATCTAAGATAACTGAAGAATGCCCTCGTGAATGGGATCGGCTTCTGCCGGCGGCCCTCTTCGCTTTTCGTGAAGTGCCTCACGAGAGCACGGGATGGTCTCCGTTCGAATTGGTTTATGGTTCGAATCCTCGCGGACCAATGATGATACTCAAGGATTTGTTGATTGGAGCATCAATTGATACAGCCACTCGAAACAGCTACGAGTTAGTGATTGATCTCCGACAACGAATCATCGATGCGTGCACGTATGCATCCCAGAGTATAAAATCAGCCACTCAACGATCAAGATTATTACATAATCAAAAGAGAATATTAAGATCATTTAAACCAGGGGAAAAAGTTTGGTTGTTGCTACCTCATAACGATAACAAATTACTGATATCATGGCAAGGTCCATTTGATGTTATCAAACAAGTCACAGATGTTGACTACTCGGTAAACGTTAGAGGTAAAATCAAAACCTTCCATGTCAACATGCTAAAATTAGCAGTTGAAAGACCACAGGAATTAATTCCTGTCATTAACTCTATTGATGATTCTTCACATCATACTGCTTCTTTTGCAGTTGTTCATGAAGAAGATACTACTTCGTCTATCCCTTTACAATTTCAACTACCTTCTTTGCAATCATCGGAATCTTGGAAAGACGTGACTATTTCTTCGTCACTATCTTCGTCACAACAAGATCAAGTTCGGGATATTCTCATTTCTTTCAATGATGTTCTCACCGACCTTCCAGGTCAGACATCGCTTATATCCCATGATATTACTCTTACTGATTATAAACCTATCAAACTTAGACCCTATCCTATATCTTTACACCACAAAGATAGGGTGGAAAAAGAGTTAAAAGAGATGATACGTTTAGGTGTGATATCTCCTTCGGAATCACCATATGCATTCCCAATGGTGATAGTTAAAAAGAAGGATGATTCTTTACGTATTTGTATTGATTTTAGGCGATTGAATAAAATTACAATCACAGACGGGGAGCCTATGCCACTTTTAGATGATCTTTTGTCAGAATTATCTAATGCTACCTTCTTTAGCAAACTAGATCTCTCTAAAGGCTACTGGCAAATTCCTCTTGCCGAAAATGCCAAACCTTACACAGCTTTCACAACTCCTTTTGGGCTCTACCAATGGAATTATATGTGTTTTGGGTTAGTGAATGCGCCAGCGACGTTTGTGCGCATGATGCGCCGCCTTCTTGGCGATCGTAAAGATGTCATCACGTACATCGATGACATCTGCCTATTTCATGACTCGTGGGAAGACCATATTGATGGTTTAACTTCCCTTCTACATACGTTACGTATGCATGGTTTGACTGTGCGACCTTCAAAGGTCCAAATTGGTTGTCAGGAAATTTCTTTTCTTGGTCACCGCATAGGTAACCACAAACTGTATCCTGACGACAATACAGTCAAAAGAATTCTAGAGATTTCTACCCCTTCTACTAAGAAACAAGTTAGAAGCCTTTTAGGCCTAATAAACTATTACCATAAGTTCATCCCGCATTTCGCACAACTATCTACCCCTTTGTCCGCACTGTTGACCAAAGGTAGTCCTAATAAGGTACGTTGGGACAAAGATTGCGAAAGCGCTTTGGTAACAATTAAGAAATTATTTAGCAATGCACCTATTTTGTTATTACCGAATATACGTATTCCATTCATACTTCAATCAGATGTCTCGAGTTACTCAATGGGTGGTTGTTTGCTGCAATGTTACAAGGAAACACTCCATCCATGTTTCTATGTGTCGAGGAAACTGACTCCGGCTGAACAGAAGTATGCGACAGGTGAACGTGAGCTCCTGTCTATGGTCTGGTGCCTGGAGAAGCTGTCAAGATATCTCATCGGCACGCACTTTTACATTATGACAGACCATAGTCCTCTTACTTACATAACAGCTAGAACAATGCGTAACGCTAGAATACACCGATGGTATTTGTTAATTCAAGAATTTTCATTTACGATTCTGCCTATTGCTGGCTCAGACAATAACTTGGCAGATCTTTTATCGCGCAACGTCTTTGAGAAGAAATTGAATTAACTCTTTAGTCACCATGTTGACAAGTGCTATTATTAATGTTATAAAATTTAATGTGTCTACTTAATGATTATCATACTTATAAGTAGGTAGTACTAATATTGATATGTTTGGGAGACGGGCGTCTTCTCCATCACTATCATCCGTGCCACAAGTGTCACGTTTGGAAGTGAGGGGGATGATGTTGAGGATTGCTTCATGTCTGCAGCATGGCGCATTCCTCAAATGATTATATCTCCGCGACTGATGTCGATGATTGTTTCATGCTTACAGACATTTGGATTTGTCGACGATCCGAATGGCTGTATCATGGAACACCTCAAACGAATAGAGATATATCTCATCGACCAATGTCGATGATTGTTGCATGTGTGCATGCATTTGAGTTTTGATCACACTCGGATCTGCACCATGGAACATCGCAATTGAATATAGATTAACGACGTAGTATGCATATCACTATGCATGACGCGTATGTCTTTATAACGTCATTCGACTTGTGGGTTTTGACCCGAAGGGCAGTGTGTTTCAGAAGTGTGGCCATTGCCACTTATATTGTGTGGTATAACCACTGGAAAGTGTGTGGCGTTGTCCACTTTTTAATTGTGTGGCTGGGAAGCCATTTGAGCAGTGTATTTCTTGAACCAAACGTAAGTCGTCGTATGAATAACGCAGTTTGCATAATTATGGCAGATTAGCCTGGCGTGGTATGCCAAAGGAACATTATGTTACTAGCAATAGTGTAAGACTAGTATAGATGGATATTGTACAGCTAGCGGCAAGCGTAAGCCTAGTGTAACGGATATTAAACGACTAGCAGTAGACGTAAGCCTAGCATAATAAGTGTATTGCAGAACTAGCAGGATAGTTAAGTCTAGTTAGCCTCTGAATTTATGCCAAAGGACATTGGCCGTTAAAAGGAACTGACCTCTAACCAGAACTCTAGATAGAGATTGTGAACATGTGCTTATGAACTAATGAGAACTCTTACAGATCGTACATGAATGTGATGTGACTTTTGTTCCCATGTAGTTGGTGTCTGCTCATGGTATGAAATTACTAATTAAATATTTTGAGTCGTCAAAATCACAGTCTTATCAACTGTCGTATTCGGAGTTGAGTTAAATGCTATTTATCTTCAACTGATCATGACCAGTGATGATTAATGTCTTAACACGCTGCATCTCACACTGCCAATATAATCAATAAGACAAGAGACTAATACAGGTCAGTCAAGGGTCGAATATTTAATATGAAATATATTCAGCACATAATGTATCACAAGGGTTAAAGCAGACATTATCGATACCAACGGACAGTATTACGGAATCCTACAAAAGTGATAAGAACCCGAGGGACTTTGACTCTATAAACTGAATACGCATATAATAACTTGGTCATCCACAAATACTAGAAGTCATCGAAGCACCCAGAATATACTGGGGTCCCGGAAGCGCCCGTAACAGCTGGAAACATGGTTGGTGTTAGGTTAAGGTTGGATGATTGATAAAGCTCGAAACAGGGTAGATGTTACGTGAAGGCGAGCTATTTGGCATAGCTCAGAACAGGGTCGGTTTTTGGTTAGGACATAGCTCGGAACATGGTTGTGGTTAGATTAAAGCTAAATGCTTGACATAGCTCGAAACATGGTTGGTGATAGGTTATGGCTGGATGAAGCGTAAACGGATAGACACTCTGGCAACGTGGCGGCCTCCTGTCTACTATAACCTGCTTCACCCGTTCATTCATTTACTGCGTGTAGCCACATTATGCGCGTCCGATTGGCAGAGTGGGTAGATCGCCGGTCTCGCGGCAAAGGTACCGGGTACGAAACACGGTGGCGTCATGCCTTAGTCTACCAAGCTGTAAATCGTTACCTGACACTTCTCATGCGTTAGGGATTACAGAGGCAGCGAGGAAGGAAACTAGTCACCCCACCTCTCGAAGCTGGGCATAGTAAATAAAAGTCTCTAACACTTCATTCCTCTATGGCTGTATCTGCTATGGAACTACTGTTATATTTTGTTAGCCATAAGATAGTAACACGTCATCGCCCAATTTACTGCGTGCCATTGTTACTGTTAGTTTATAGTAACACGTCAGCCCAATTTACTGCGTGCCATTGTTACTGTTAGTTTATAGTAACACTTCAGCGCTCAATTTACTGCGTGCCATTGTTACTGTTAGTAATTATTAAATACAGTACAATATAACGCGAATTAAGCAATCAATGATTCCGGATCGATTCCTGTTTTGCCAATTATTTACTCAAGCTCACGTCTACATACACTACATATTTTTTTTTATTGGCGGCGAGAACTTTTTATATTCGACCTGCGTTATGGCCTTGGTGTCTTCGTACGGACAAGACCAATGAAAACAGTTTAAAATATATATTGCAGTATAAGAAATTACAGTATAATTTAATGGAAAAAAAAATCACGTTCAACCTGTTATGGGTTATAATGAGAATATGTAGTGTCACTAAATGAGTGTCAATGATCAGAGTGGTTTAGAGTGCTGGCATGTCGCGGCAAAGGTGCAAGGTTCGAAACAGGTAGGCGTCACGCTACAATCTACCCAACTGTATATGAGTACCTGACTCTGCTCTGGAGTTAGGGAAGGCAAAGGCAGAGAGAAAGGGAACAGGTACCCCCCCCCCCCCCCCACACACACACACACCTCAAAGCTGGACCTAGTATAATGGATTCTCTAATACTTCAATCCCATTCGGAAGTATCTGCTACGGGGGCTACCTTCTAGTGTCGCTAATTCAAGATACCAATTCTGATTTCCTATATCTGAACATTGTCATCATGTCGCCCCCTCAACCTGCCCAAATAGACGAAATCAAAACTTTATTTATATTTTTAAAAATTACCCCCTTTCAGTGGCATAGATTAAGGCGTATTATTAATAGTTTATATCACAGCTGAATTTAGACTTTGACCGTAGCCATTTTGTACGTTAATTTTGTTCCCTCGAAAAATAATGGCTTTTACAGAGAGTGCATTTGTGTGGATGTGCACGTGTGTGTGTGTGTTTGTGTTTTCCCTTGTCCCAGAATGGCAGTAAACGAAATCAATGCACAAAAGAAAGTGAAAACTAATTTAAATGCATGATATTTTTTTTTAAACCGTGAATAACTTAAGATGATCGCAGTGTTCAATTTTGTGAAACCAGGAATGAAGTCTCATTTAAGCGCAAACAGAGTAACGAACCTGGAAAGATTAAACTTCAACGATTCAGATCCCCTCTTTTTTAAATGCTTTTAGGTTAAGTTCTCTTTTTTTTTCCCGTCGTGCAAAAACCACGTCGTTGTCCCTGACAACGTTCTTGTGGTCATAATGTAAGCCATTTCTTTGTAATTTATTGCATTAAGACTCCCATACCGTCAATGTGCGTCCACCTCACCCATTAGTGTATTCTTACTGCAGTCTTTCACATTTTCCAAGTATTTCCTGCTACTTTGTTTCATTCACTCATCAAAGTAGCACCAGGCACGATAATGCAGCGTGAGAATTCTCAATTGTCAAGCGTGTTTGAAACAGGGAGAACCTGAATGAGTAACTGATTGGAGGATTATTGCGTGCATGCTTGCATGTGTGTGAGTGCATGTGTGGGCATGCATGCGTGTGTATGTGGCGTCCTGCTTGCGCGCGCGCGTTTATGTAAGAAAGAGGGGGGAAAAGGCAAAAGGAGCTTTCATTGCAGTTGGAAATATATGGAAATCAAAAGAACAATACAGAAATAAAAATCTTCAACTCAGATATCAAGTCAGTTGTATTGTATGGCCCTGAAACATAGAGAAAGCACACACACACACACTCACACACACAGACAGATAGAGAGGGGTGGGGAAACGAAGTTACAGGCTTTCATAAATGGGTGCTTCCGTAGAATCTTCTTCAAGTATCATGCCAGGTGGAGTAGGCGATCATATCTTGCCAAAACTGTCTATCTCCAGTACTATTTATAAATTCTGTTATTGACGTCTTTCCATATCATGATGTCAAACTGTCCAATATCTTCTCGCGTTGTCGTCCTGAATATCTTTTTCCTTTAATCTTTCCTGTTGTTATAATATATTCCTTCCTTCTTCTTCTCGTAATGTGCCCAAAGAATGTCGATGATTTCCTTCTAACATGAGGAATAAGCTTCCTTTGCGCATTGGTCTCTTTCAGGACATCCTCATTACTCTGTTTAGCTGTATTTTTAATATTGTTCGGTAAAACCACATAATTTGTGGCATCCAGTGCTATTCCTGCTTGTTTACTAATTGTCCATGACTCACTTCCGTATGTTAGGAGTGGTTCTATATACCATTGAATAGCTCTTTTATTCACTTCTATTGACAAAGAATTGCTTCAAAAAACGGTTTTTATTTTATCGAACCCAGCTTTAGCCTGACCTATTCTACACTTTCATTTATGAGATGCATCTTCCATCCTATGTTATTAACGCACCTAGGTATTTCAATCTTTTGAACCGCTTTAAAACTGTTCCATTTAGTTTGATAGTGAATTCTGGAGAAGTTCATTTTCTTCAAGATGGGCATTACTTCTGTCTATTTGCCATTCAGGCTAAGACCTTTATTGTCGTTTTCTTTACGATTGTATCAATCATTTCCTGCAGCTCCTTCTCACTTTTTGCTATTAAAATTGTGTCATCAGAATATCTGAAGTTGTTTGCATAATTATAGACATGCATAGAAGATTTGAAATTGTACAACAATATCGCCAAATTGTAACTGGTTACTGTAACAGAATGGATTAATTCATTCTGTTTTATTTGTTAGCCATTTTATTATTTTCTTCATCATTACCATATTCGCCATTTTTCCATTTTTTAAATATTTTTTTTTTAAAGAGAGAATATTCCCTGGAATATTTCACTCCCACAAATGGAACAGTCCCATTTACGATGATTTTGCCATGTATGCAGAATAGAAGATCGGCTACCACAACAAATATGGAAAACCAAGAACCAGGGGTCCAGACCTCCAGGACGACCCAGAGTTCGGTGGGAGGACAACACTAGACAATCTCTGAAGGACCAAGAACTAGATCGAAACCAGACCGGAAGGAAGACAGCCGATAGTATTGAATGATGCTCTCTCTGGCAAACCTCTACACCCCAGGGTAGAAGAGAAACGACGTTCACTTCCACTAGCCTTATCTGTTGGCAGATCATGACAGCGACTTTCTGAGTTGCTGTGTCTTAGTTTATGAGCGAGACCTACCACTCATTGACTATAATAGTGTATGTTCAACTAAGTTTTACTCTTATGCTCTTCCTGAGTATCTCTTTGTAAGCTTGGCAGAACCGAATGCAGTAGTCGTAAATGGATATTAAGAGGAAGGCTGCAGTTCAGATGATAGGAGGTTTAGCCGTTCCAAAAGTTGGGATATTAACCAATTGCGCAATCATGGGGGAGAGGTGGGGGTTAAAATAATCAGTAGTGGAAATGAATTTGACATATGGAGGTCACTATATGTTTAGTATAACTCATTGGGCACTGATAAGGAAATTGATTGGACCTAAACTGACGAAATTGGACATCCAGTCCAGTATTAACTCTCAGGCATGTGTATATGGTGTCAATGGAAGGAAGAGAAATAAACAGTAGAGCGTGTCCTCCAAGACTGTCGGCTCTACGAGAGGAACAGATTGGCAGCATGACCCTTACCAGCTCAGTTGACGAGGATTGTATGGCGATAAGAAAAGCCAGGCGGATCGCCAACTTTTTTTAGAGAAGTGTATGTTAGAGTGGATGAACGAAGAAGTATGTGAGAACGATCGAAGGAGAAGAATCAGGCACTGGTATAAAAATTTACGGGACATACTAAGAACTTTGGACCTCTCTTGCAGTAGTCTTTATTATTTCTTTGCTTCATATACCATTACTCCAGGCGTCAAGACATTTATACACCCAAGAAGCTAGTTGAGTGTGAAGAGTTTCGAATTTCAAAAGTTTATGGCCACATAGGAAAACGAAGAGACCATGAAAAAAGAAACTTTTCGTAAAGTTTAAAGTAAATTAAACGTGTATGTCTGTTATTTTCATCCCATTTATTACTGCCTACTGTTATAAAATTTTTCTTGTAAAAATGTATTTCTGGATTCTTCGTGCAGTGCACCTGTATTCATATTTATTTTATGCCGTACATCCCTTGACCATAAACCATTTGGAAAATAAAAAATCATGCATCCCAGGGTGCGCCACGCACCTTGGTTGATAACCACTAATATAATGTGTGTCACCAGGCACCGATATTAAACTAGGAAAAAGGGTAATGAAAGTATACTTAAGAGGCAATATACAGAAATACGAATGAAAGATACCCATGGTGCGAAAAAGAGGGAAAGGTAGAGACACCAAACTAATTAAAGTTAGTACAAGCGTCCTCAGGAGTTAGGGACGTTGATTATTTTTATTGACGTGTCATTCTGTTTGATATGAAACAGGTGCACAAAAGTACCCTCAACCCTTTTGCGCCTAGGGGAAAACTTTTGAGTTTAGGTTGGAGTAACACACTGTAAGAAGTTAATTTTTTTTTTTAAAGTGGGTAATTGGTACGTGGACACCAATTAACGCATTTCACATTATGTCGTATTTTGAAGTCGTGGGTCAATCACCTGGGCTGCGCCAGGTTTGCGGATAATTAAAACCACCAGTCGATGCTAAACATCAAAACCTAAAGGTTTCTGCGCTGTGATGTATTGACGTGGCCAGCTGTTGTACAAGTAATGTGTGTGCGTGTGCCTACGTGCGTGCGCTTATGTGCGTGCAAACTTAATGCGTGTTCGTATAGATTTCCGTGAATCCGTGCGTATTCTTTCAGCGATCAATCCTATTTTAAACTGTATATATATATATACTGAAGCACATTAAAAACGCACCACTATTATATATACTGATGCCGAGAAGCTGGAAAAAAAAAGTGTGGGAATGGATTTTCCCCAGGTTTGTCAGGAGGTAAAGAGCGAATGGCTGCTGGAATGGAAAGTGCATGATTCAACCCACGGGTTTGTGTACAGACTACATGAAAACAATGAAAGTTACACGTGCAACACGATTCCCAACAGCTATGACCCTGAAAATGTGTACGCGTTGTGGCAGTATACTCGGTATGAAAAGGCCGTTGAGACAAAACACCCAGTACATGTGCTTGAAATGCCACGACTATCTGAAAACGACCGCCAACGAGCCATTGGTATGTTGGAGACCGGAATGAGCTCGCGGGCCATTGCCAGAAGGATGAATTGCCACCACAGCACTGTTGTACGTCTCAATGAACGTTACGGAACCACTGGCAATGCCCGGGATAGACTTCGGAGTGGCCAACCACGAGTTACTACCGCTGCGCAAGATCGTCATATTGTGCTGAGTCACCTAAGGAATCGTTCTCACCCGGCAAGTCAGACAGCAAGAGCAATAGTGGGTAGACGTGGGCAAGTCTCTTGAATGACAGTCATACGACGACTCAGAGATACAGGCCTTACTGCAAGACGACCTTATGTTGGGCCAAACTTGACTCACAGACATCGTCAGCAGCGCCTGCAATAGGCAGAGCAACATGTCAGATGGACTAGACTGCAGTGGAATGCTGTCCTATTCACAGACGAGAGCAGATTTAACATATCCTTTGCTGATAGACGTATGCGGATTTGGAGACGGTGTGGAGAGCGCTTTGCAGATTGCTGTGTTCGTCAGCACAACCGATTTGGAGGTGGCAGTATTCACATTTGGGGAGGATTCAGTTTTCACCATCGCTTGCCTCTTCACGTCTTCCGTGGAAATGTTAATGCTGTGACATATCGAGATGAGGTTCTGGATGCATTGGTTGCTCCTGCGTTCACAACTTATCCAGATTTGCAGCTTATCCAGCAGGATAACGCACGTGCGCACACCGCATGCATTACACAGCAATATCTACAGCAGCAGAACATTATGACGATTGATTGGCCTGCCCTATCACCAGACATGTCCCCTATAGAACATCTGTGGGACGAGCTTGGACGCAGAGTCTACAGGCAAGGTTCTCCAGCTAATCTGCAACAGCTCGAAGCTGCTCTTACACGTGAATGGGACTTGATTCCCCGGAATTTCCTTCAGAGACATGTGCGTTCCATGCGGAGCCGCTGCCAAGCTTGTTTGCAAGCACACGGTGGACATACCAGATATTGAGGATAGTGTGAATGAATTTTTTTATTGGTTGCATTTTTGGTTTTCTCCCTTGCCTGCACAGAATGCAACGAATTTCTTAACAATCAAATGTACAAATTAATGACCAGCATGGATTCATAGGAAAATGAATAAAGATTCCAAATATGTAAACTTGTAAACACTTATATTTATATTTCACACTCTGTTCGTGGATTATACAGGTGGTGCGTATTTAATATGCTTAAGTATAGTTCATCCACGGTGTACACTCCAAATAAAGGGATATAATGCTAAATCGCCAGGGGAAATAAAAAGTACATGTACAAGTAAAGATCACTCAGAACCAAGACCGGCTGTTTGACGGCGCGGTCGCACCAGGCGCTGACTTTTGGGCACAGAATTGAATTAAAAAAAAATAAAATAAAAACATTAAACATTTTTAAAATAACGAGAAAAATTAAACAGAAAATATCAAACGGAAAAAGTACTTGCTTATATAAACTGATCGTTTTCCTATATGTCTAAATTATTCCCCCTTTTTTTCTTTTACAAACAATGCATGGAGCGCCCATTTGTAATTAATTATGAATAAAGAAAAAAAAATTCCAACCGTAAGATTTGAGAAACATATATGTATGTTTTTGTAAAGTGCTACAGAAGACATCACTTGCAGAAATTACAGTGTGATCCAACTCAGTAGCATAAAATTGAATGTCGTAACAAGAGTACACACACTACGGCACGGTAGAAAAAAACGGAAAAGAGGAGGAGAGGGGGGTGCGCGCTATCATGAGACTTCGCAATACCTTGAAATATCCCTTGGGTCGGCTGTACTCATAACCATTAATATGTGTGTGCAAATCTTAGCCTGCCGTGGGAGTCTATATGCGTTTAATCTGGCGTCCATAAAAGTGAAGAGTCATAGCTTGGAGATCTAGAAGCTTTTAATAATTGCATGAAAGATCTGTGGTACCTTAGTATACTCTCAGACGTCTACTTGAACATTGAAATCAGTAGTCAGCTTGAGGCTATTTATATCGCCGTAGAGCTTTTCCACGAATGGTACTGGTGTCGTCTGTATGTGCTTTCTCTGTTCCACATATGTTGGGCATCTTTAAAACAGATGTTCAGCAGTCAGTTCATCAGTGCCACAGTTACACTTATCGGTAGCTCCCATCTTGTGTGCTAGTGTAGAGACTAGTGGCGATCGTTGTATTGTGCTTGTTGAATAGATGTTATCTTAATCTGTTGTGGCCCGTGCGAAGTCTGAAGATTACCTCTTGTTCTCTTCTGCTTAGCTGGTAATATGCATCATTTTGTGTATGTCCTGGCTGCTCTGCACCCAATTTATTTCTGTATCTAATTATGATCAATTTCTTCGAAATATTTTCTTGTATCAGGCTGAGGGAACTTTCCACCTTCCTTTGCCAATATGTCAGCCTCTTCATTGCCGGGAATGGTACAACATCAGTGGTATGGCAGTTTCAAACAGGCACCACGCAGTTTCAATAGTAGAAGGTAACCTACCAAATGGATATTTTAAAAAAAACCCACACGCCATCAAATGCAAAACATAGATATTTGAGATGGTTTCAGTTGCAATTGAAAAGAACGAATATGAATCGTAAACCAACGTCTACAAACCCCTAGTATACAACAGGATAAAGAGAGACGTAATAAAGAAAATGGAAGGGTATAAACCACATTCAAAACCGACAATAGAAAGCAACACTTACACAACAAAAGCCAGAGAACTTGCAACCTGGAAGAACCAGCACAAGAAAAGCAACACGTGTATTATACTGTATAGAATACAGAACACTATGTAGCCAAATTACAACCCACATCAGGATTGAACCCAGATATTCCATACTCAGGATAAACACCAGTTCTGTTGTACATGGAGCAAACAAACAAGAACAACCACCAACTAGCCCCGAGAGCACCTAAAGCGGGGACATTGGATATGGAGATGTTACAAGGACAATTAACAATCGCCTGTCAGAAAACAACACTGCAGTTGATGAATTAGCACGACCTTAGACTGCTGCAATTTGCCATCACGCGTAAAACTATTGGGAGATGGACGTATGATTTAAAAAAAATAAAAGTTCGCCCGTTCAACCTAGTCAGTTATATTAGGGCGGATGTCCAAATAAAAAAGACCATTAGGTCTGATTTGTTTGTATGGACGTATGAGATGATGGGTCAAGCACATAGTGTACAACCAGCGTGCTACAGGAACAGTCAGCAATCATACCCTTCGATATTTGCTGAGGGAGACTGGGCACCTATAGGCTTACCCGGAGTGGAATATCGATTCTGAACATCAATAACAAACAACAATTAAACTCCCAACACACCAGGACTAACCATAACACCTGGGATCGATCATTAACCTTTGACTGTGAATGCATTGACCTCATTGTCACATAGTCAGTAAGAATGTTTTTGAAGTGTTATTTGTTACTAGCGTAAATATTATAGGATGAGACTAAATGTTGTGGCTGCCTCTCTCTATCAGAGAGGAGGTATCTTTGCTTAGTGTCATTAAGTGAACCTCTAAGGACCGACATGTATGGAAAGAAATTGTCATAATTGACATCAGTGGGGTTATATGTTTGATAGAACGTCCGATTGGCTAAGTGGTTAGGAACTTATCTGTCGCGGCACGGTTACCGGGGTCCTGGATGGAAATCTGGTAGTTAGCGTCACGCTGCAGTCTATCTAGTTGTAAATGGGTACCTGACTGCTTGTGAGATAGGTAAAGCAAAGGCAGAAATGAAGGGAACTGCTCACCCCGCCTCATAGAAAAGCTGGTCTCAGTATTTCGAAGTCTCTAACACTTCACTCCCTTAAGGCAGCTTCTGCTATGAGATTACCGTTACCGTTTATGTTTGATAGGATATGTGGGTATGCACAGCCGACATCATGCAATCTTGACCGCCGTGTCCAACTGATAAAGACATTTTATTATATTGTTATCCGATAGGAAATGTCCTTCTTGTGATCAGTGTACCTTCTGTTGTGTCTCTTTCCTAGAGAGCTTGATATCTTCGCCTCAGAGTGACAAATGTCGAGGTGTTGTCACGTGCTTGTCTTCAAAGCATGTACACTCTGCTTAGACAGCGTAGACTACGCTGGCTTTGTCATGTCCAGCGCATGGAAGATAGTCGCATCCTGAAAGATATCTTCTACGGACAACCGGCAGATGGCAAAAGAACAGTTGGGCGACCGCAGCTAAGGTTCAAAGATGCGTGCAAGAGAGACATAAGGGCAATGGACAAAAATCCAACAACCTGGTAGGATGACGCTGCCGATCATACCATGTGACGATGCTCTCTGCCGTGCCACCTCAGATTGGGCGAAAAGTAGCTCTCGCGGCAAGTAGAAGAGAAGAGAAAACGTTGAAATGAACACGAGGAAAAAAAAGCAGCTGAAGGCTGTCTCCTAAGGGACACATTCCCATAGTCAGTTATGACTGGGACCCCAAGATGCAGCAATAGTGAATGCAGTCAGCGACCCATAGCTGTACTGCTTGCATAAGGACCAGCGAACCAGAGCTGGTCAAGACCGCACTCCACCTCCACGTGGTGGTCCTGGAAACAGTCTGCAGCAGTGCAGTCTGGCTGAGCGAGTGCGGATCGCAATGGGAAGGCAAACCCGGTCCCTAAAAAATGCCGTGCTGAAGTCGGATGTGTCGACCGAAAGGTGCAGATATCGCAGCTTAGGCGTAAACAGACACACCGCAACCACCGTCCTTTTCAGGGCGAACGAGGAAGAAGAAGAAGAAGTTATGACTGAAGGGGCGATTATTACTGTTATCATCATATCTTGCCCCCCAAAACGTTTTGCACAGATTGTTTATTGGATTTCACATATGTATGTGATTCCAGACATGCTGCATGTTTTCAGTGCAGCTTCCAATCAAATTTTTGTATTTTCCGCTATCCAGACTTTTATAGAAATCACACAGTCTGCTTTCTCTGTGCTTATTTTGATAAACAACCGAACAGTGTATTTTAAATAACTCCATCTGCAAATGTTTCTGCACTTCCTCTGGATCCACAGAAAAGGGATCTTCAACACGCTTCAACGTGAAATCTTCAGCTTTATATAAAGTAAGTCTTCTTTATTTATTTTTTTTTTCGTTCTCCCGCTAATACTCGAGGCGAAATCTCAGGTTATTATTTTATGTCTAACCTGACATTGATTTTACGTGAGTATCCCTTTATTTCTTGTACAGAGACACGTGTCCCTCGCCATTCAGGCAAATACTCGCCGATTTCGGAGGTACCCATTGCAGCTGGGTCGGCTCAGGAGCCGCCAGACCCTGGTCGACGACACTCCTTCAAATGTTCTCGCCAGGTCTCGAGTTAATCCAGTCCAAATCCCGGTCGACGAAAAATCCTCAAATGCTTGCGCCCGGGTTTGATCCTGTATCACCCGGTCGCCAGAGCGGTGTTGTAACCACTACGCTAGGTCTTCTGATAAACTCTTCAACCAAAACCTCAGTTTCCTTCACATACATTTTTCCTGACTTTTCTCCTGTGTGTCTGTGGCAAGGGATATGTTGTGCACATGTGGAAAGTGATAAATTTCTCCTTTGGATAGCTGAATTCTGAAAAGATTAAATTTCATTTTAAAAGCCTTGACTGTGGCACACATTTAAATGTAAGTTGATTTTTTCCCCCATGAAGTTGAATGTTGAGATCATTCAAGTGTGTTGTAATATTACTCAGGAAAAAAAAAATCTTGATTCCAGGTTTCATTTTCAAGTTCCGGAAATATTTTTAATTCAATTTTAAATCGGTACTTTCAGCTAAACAAAAAATAGTAGCAGAATCCCTCAATCTCTATTTTAATTGGTCACTTAGATTGTTAAATATGTGAGCTATTTTTCTTTGTACTATCATGCGTGATAAACTGATGCTCTCACCTATTCTCCTCTTTCATTTGAAAAGCTTTATTTTTTTAGCTGAAGATTTCCAAAATCTTTCGTGGGCCGCACGGTGAGACCATGCGGACCTTATGTGGCCCGCGGGCCGTATGTTGTGCATGCCTGGTCTGGAACATGTTTTAAAGACGAACGGCAGTGGTTTTATGTATGTGTGATTGTGTAGAGTCTAGAAGCGATGGTTGTTTGTTAATGCTAGTGGCGATCGTCGTATGTGTTTATGCTAGTGGCGGTCGTCGTGTGTGTTTATGCTTGTGGCGATCGTCCTGTGTGTTTATGCTAGTGGCGATCGTCGTGTGTGTTTATGCTTGTGACGATCGTTGTGTTTGTTTATGCTAGTGGCGATATTTGTGAGTGGTTATGCTAGTGGCGATCGTTGGGTGTGTGCTAGCGTAGAGACTAATGGCGATCGTTGTATGTGTGCTAGTGTAGATAGTAATGGTGACCGTTGTATGTGTGCTGGTGTAGAGAGTAATGGCGATCGTTGTATGTGTGCTAGCGTAGTGTCTAATGGCGATCGTTGTATGTGTGCTAGTGTTGAGAGTAATGGCGATCGTTGTATGTGTGCTAGCGCAGAGGCTAATGGCGATCGTTGTATGTGTGCTAGTGTAGAGACTAATGGCAATTGTTGTATGTATGTGTGCTTGTGGACTATCCAGAATACACTGTAGAGACTAACGGCGGTCGTTGTGTGTATGTGTGCTAGTGTAGAAACTAATGGCGATCGTTGTGTGTATGTGTGCTAATGTAGAGACTAGAGGCGATCGTTGTATGTACGTGTGCTAGTGTAGGGATTAAAGGCGATCTTTGTGTGTATGTCTGCTTGTGGACTGTCCAGAGACGGGTAGCACGACAAGTGTGCTTGTGTGTTTCAACAGCTCGGAATATAATTTCTGAGTGTCACGGATTGACTGATAATTTTATTTTACCAACACGTCCCATTTTTCTTACTCTTTTAATGTTCTGGTTTCCTCGTTTTTTTGCATTTTTTGGGTTTTCTTTTTCGGATTTTACCTACGTAGCCCATTATTCCCCTCTCAGACCCCACCCCGCGGCTTTGATTTCGTTCTGGCCTTCATTATAAATTCCCCACTTGGTCAGTAGTGGTCAGCTTACGATAATATTACCTAAGCTGCACCTGGTGTTTGTCTGACTAGAGGGAACTAGAGCCCCTTTATCATATAATGCATTTTCGTTTAGGTTAACTAATAATTTGAAATAAAATTAGATGCAAATACAGTAGCAAATATTTGTACTATTCTTTGCATTTCAACTAACAAATCAAAAAGAAGAAAACTAGTTTACTTACCGGTTTATTGAATAGAATCAGTAGCGTGAATTTTTAACACATACTCCGTTGAATTTTATATTCCGTTAGAATTCCACTATTTAGCAACAAATATTCCGTTAGAATTGCAACACTTAGCAAAACATACTACCTTATAAAACAATATAATAAAAACTAATTATAATTTAATTATAGGCTATATATATATATATATATATATATATATATATATATATATATATATATATATATATATATATATATATATATATATATATATATATACAGTAGAACTCCATTTATCCGAACCCCATGGGACCGAGCATCGTTCGGATAATCAAATGTTCGGATAATTGGATTACATAATGTATCGAGTACATGTACACATATTTCTAAAAATAATTAACCATCACAAGGAAAATACACTATAAAACATATTTACTTGTACTGTAATAATAATACCCACACTGTATTAGATCACTGTATCACCAAAATCTTTCATTACACTGCAGTGCATGTACTACTTGTATTAATTTTTTTTTTTTTAAGAAAGAGAAATGTTTTCAAAATAACATTACAAACGATTCAAAACCAGGCGCAACTTACGTATACATGTACTTGCACAGATGTAGCCCACTATTTAAAATAATGAGGAATCCTCTTTTTGCACCAAACTGGATAGTCTCCTTTTGGCTGCTAAGTCCCGCATTCTCTTCAACAGCAGAAGCTGTGTAGGACAGCTGTCATCTTCTTGCTCGTACCAAGCCATCGCGGATTCTAGTGCTATAAAGGCCTCTTCAGGACTTGGTCGACGTTTTGGGTTTTCTTCATAATCTACAAGTACATCATGTACTTCTGAGGAGTCTTCGTCATCGGTCACTACATGTATTTGGTTTTCTTCTTGCACAAAAGACAAAATTTCTTCGTCATTCAAAAACTGAAAACCAGAATCATTATCATCTTCTAGCCATATGTGTGCATCATCTTTGTCACAGTCCCAAAATCCGGGCATTGAAACAGTTCCACAACTTCATTTATACAATCATCATTTGTGGCCACTGCAGTAGTTTCATTTCCTCTTTTTTTCCCAAGCAATCTATTCCAAGCCTTGTTGAGATTATCTTGTGACAGGGTGGTCCAAGCATCAGCTAACATATAGCAGCAGTCTTTGAGATTAAGCTTTTTAGAAAACGCCACCACACTTTCTTCATCTTCAGCCAACAATAATCGACGCAGGACTTCCTTCTTGTACATCTTTTTTAAGCTTTGCTATAACACCCTGATCCATTGGTTGAATCAGTGCTGTTACATTGGGAGGCAGAAAAATTACTTTAAAATTTGCATCAACTGCATTCAATGTATCCTTCTCTGGATGAGATGGTGCATTGTCCAGTAGAAGAATTACTTTTCCAGTTTTCTTTTCTTGTTCTCTCAACCTCTTCACATTTGGGATGAACTGATTTGTATACCAATCAAGAAATATTTCACTATTCATCCAAGCACTCTTCTGTGCTTTGTAGCACAATGGGAGACATGTCACATTCTTTAAACAACGTGGTTTTTTGGCTTTGCCGATCATTAGCACCGGTAAACGATGACTTCCACTGGCATTCGCGGCTACCAAAATTGTTACTCTCTCTTTGCACTTTTTAAACCCAGGGGCAGCTGCTTCGCGCTGAGATGCAAGTGATTTTTGAGGCAATGATTTCCAGTATAAGCCAGTCTCATCGGCATTATACACATCATCGAGTGAATAACCTTCTTCTTCCAAAAAAGCCAAGAATGTTTCTTTAAAATTTTCAGCGGCAGTTGCATCGCTAGATAAAGATTCCCCTTGAATCTCCAGTTCTCGTATGCTATGACGAGATTTAAAGTTTCTTAACCATCCCTGGCTAGCCTTAAAGTCAGGAGGACCGTCAAGTTGACCGTTGAACTGAAGTGACTTTTCACACAATAGAGAGCCAGAGATAGGTTCCGATTTGCTTCTTCTTTGCAGACACCATATATACAAAGCCTCTTCCAATTTCAAATATTTCGCATTTCTCATGGTTTTACGTTTCTTCGACCCATTTTCACTATCCAATTTCGATGCAAAACTCATAATTTTATCCTTGTTACTTCTGATGTCAGAGACGGTAGCTTTCCCAACATTGAAAATCCTCGCAAGTGAAGACACAGTTTCATCTTTTCCTAGTCTCTTGATAATTTCTGTTTTCATTTCAATTGACAAAACATTGCGGTTCCTTTTATATGCTTTAGGCCTACTGGAAGATGCCATATCGCACAGAGAAATACTTGTACACCAAAATTATTTTAAGTTGAACTGTCTGTTTAGCCAGTGTTCTGCCTAGAACGCACACGTACTATGGAGTGGTAAACCAGATATTAACTGACTTTATGATCTAACTGACTTCCTGTACGTAAGCGACCGACCATTACCCCAACCCATCCTCTACAAATTGTTCGCACACATTTGAAGCTTGCCGCATGAAAAGATTCAGAAATGTAGTCTAACGTGACTGGTGGCGATTGATTTTTTTTTTTCTGGAAAAAGTGTTCGGATAATTGGATGTTCGGATAATTGGGGTTCGGATAAATGGAGTTCTACTGTATATATATATAAAATATGAGATCATAGACCAATCATAGACTACTCACTTACTGAAAAGATCAAACAAAACATAGAAGATAAGGAAGCCAAAATAAAGAAAAATATAAAATGTTATAATATTATATAATTTTATTATATAATTTTATATTTTACAATTATAAAATTATAAAATTTATATTATATAATTTAAAATTATAATATATATATATAAATAGTTATTAAATAAATATATATTTATAAATAAAAATATATATAAATATAATCTTATAAATATACGTAGAAGAGATGTTAAGAATAGACAGACCTAGGGAACTGCATAATATAGTCAAACAATATTTAACACGAACAAATGTTAATATATAGTGGCTGGGAATGTGAAGGTCTGATGCTGTTCTTACAATACATATGACTTTTAATGGCAAAAGTCAATTAAATATCTGTTAAAGTCAGTTATATAACTGGAACCACCAGGCCTTTACACCCCTCCATTTTAATATTATTCTTGTTCAGAGTTTCTTCTTTATTTTTTCTATTTTTTTTTAAATTTATTTAACGTATAAACATAATTGTGATCGTCCCTATTTACAATGATTTGACAAATGTGATGCCACTTTCTCATATCGGCAGTTGTTCATATTATTTGGAATTGAAAACAATATGTATCCTAATTATAACCCATCAGAGGTTGAACGGGATATTTATCTTCATTAATTAAAAAAAAAATCTTACTCGATGCTTATTCTCGCTACTAGCCCTGGTATTGTCCAGCCGAAAATGGCGTCTACGTCGTTCAGCCTCGTTTTCGATTCTGACATAGTTGGCGTAACTCTTATATGATAAAGGGGCTCTAGAGGGAACGCTTGTCGCTCGTAACAGCGTTGATCTCGAGCGAGAAATAGTTTCTTTGAAGAAGCGAACCGCTAGCGGGATTTAGGGGAGATAAAACTTACGTTCGTTCTGAGATTTTGGTTGTGGCCCTTGAACGGCGCAGTGAGTGCTAGAATAATATTATGTCTTATCTATGAAACTTTCTCGCGGTTGTTGTCGCTGATGTAGACTCTAGAATAACGCTTGTCTTATGATTACGTTACGCCGAACATCTGTGGGAACATGCGATGCCAGGTGGCAGTGGGTAGCGTCTCTGGTAGACTATAAATCTAGATAATTTTACTCAGTCAAGCACACTCGTAAATTTTTCCTGCCCGTAGATGACCAAATGAGACAAAGGCAGATGTGGGCACAAAAACTAGATTGTGTTGCCTATTTCTCGTCATCTCGGGTTTCAGGACACCCCATTGCTACTGCAGGATTCCAGTGAGGCGACGACCGTAACATTCTCATCGATCTCACGATTCCTGAAAGCAATTAGCACCACGAGTTGTCACCTATACCTGAAGTACAACCCTTTTTCAACGCCCATCCCTCTAATGGGAAATGAGCTCATGGAGTACATAACGAGCCATAGCAAATCTGAAATCGTATTTGGCAGTAGTGGTTTCCTACTTGCCTCTTGATCACCAGTCAGAGCATAGTGGCTTCCAGCACATCTATCAGCCCAGCGTCTTCAGCAGAATTGAGAGCACCAAGACTGTGTGCTTAAACTGAGTGCTCAGTCACAAATAAAGTTCAAACCAGCCAAACCGGATTTAAACATCAAGTACGCAGGCCTAATTTCGCGCGCTGGATAATAGCGCTGTTACAGATGTGGGGGGGGGGGGGGGGGGGGGGGGGGGGGGGGGGGGGGGGGGGGGGGTGGGGGGGAGGGGGGGGGGGGGGGGGGGGGGGGGGGTGTCTTGATTAGTAGAATAATATGCAGAATGGTACATTAGACAAGTTCATCACAAAATGGATGCATCATGCTGGTCATGCGAATGTCGATTGGTAAACAGATGATGATTAACAGTTCATATAGTAATCCAAGTACTGGGTTGGATGGGTCCACATATAACTGACGTTTATTATACTTGAAGATATAAAGTTCATTGAATTGGCATAGCATAAGTTACATACATGATATTGAATCCTCCAATAGTCACGTCTCATCAAAACATTTCTGGCCGCTGTACTAGGGGTGCATACTAACGATGATCACCCAGGTAATGTGGGCCAGGTAAAATGCAGATGCTGAATTATATTATAGACTACTTCTCTACAAGGTACGGAACTTCTTCATAAGTTCGGAATCTTCTCAGAAACAAGTGGCGGCCTTCGAAGTTACTTTAATGCCACATAAAATACATTATTCCTCCACAATACTAGGAGCTGGGAAAGTACGTCCTTCTTTGACGACTACAAATCACGAAAGCCCCAGAAACAACCGTTTGCATACATTAGTGCAAAACGCATTACGTCATAAACTACCGATGACATATTAAATATATCGCGTTCAATATCAATGAAAACCCGTGCAACAACATGATTAACCACAGATAGACATATTACCGCGTAGATGAACTGCTAATAGCCTAAGTGTGGTCAACATGCAAAAATACATTAATAATCATCCTTAACAAGAACATTGGACCGTTTGTCCTAAATTGACCTCGTCTTGTGTGTGCTTCTGGTCATTCAAAACCTCCGCACGTATTAGCGGTCAGCCGAATATAGACAGAGTAATCTACAGCCTATCTCGTGATTAGTGTGTGACCAACGGTGCATGGATAGCGCCTACAGTGGATTTATAGTGTAATTCGTCACCTATAGGAGGATATACGAGGGCTATCCGGAAAAGAATCGGCCATAATTAATATTAGAAAAACCGTTTGCGCGACATCGATGTAACGTGGCAGCCAAATAGAGTGGCCTGTTATGCACATACGTGTGCAATGTTGACGTTGCTGCACCAGTCAGTGCGACCGTTAAAAGCCGTTTAGTGAGCACATGCACTGTGTGGTCGTCGCATTCAAAATGGCTGTACGAGTAGAGCAAAGAATCTGCATCAAATTTTGCGTCAAGCTTCAACATTTCTTCACGGAAACTATTATGATGATTCAGAAGGCTTTTGGAGACGATGCAATGAGTGCTACACAAATAAAGGTGTGGCACAAACGCTTCAAAGATGGTCGAGAATCTGTTGAATGTGATCCCATTTCTGGAAGGCCTGCAACAAGCAGAACACCGGAAAATATTAAACGTGTACGGGCTGCAATCAACAAAGTTCGGCGACTGACAGTGCGAGAACTAGAAAAAGATCTGGGAATTCCAAAAACTATTGTATCAGAGATTCTGACCCAGGATCTGGGTATGAGACGTGTCGTGGCAAAATTCGTTCCGCGGATTCTACTACCAGAGCAGAAGTAACTTCGTGCCACAGTTGCTAATGATTTGCTTCAAACCGCAACCAATAACCCAGATTTCATGAAGAAAGTCATAACCGGAGATGAATCGTGGATCTACTGCTATGATCCAGAAACGAAGGCTCAGTCGTCTCAGTGGAAGTCGCCTGGTTCTCCACGCCCGAAGAAGGCACGGCAAACCCGTAGCAAGATCAAGACCATGTTGACTGTGTTTTTTGATTTGGAAGGTGTTATCTATCGCGAGTACGCTCCTTCATGCCAAACAATTAATAAGGAGTACTACCTCAAAGTTCTCCGTCGGTTGAGAAATGCAGTACGACGAAAACGACCACAGTTGTGGGCAACTGGCGATTAGCGTCTTCATCACGACAACGCGCCCGCCCATGCATCACATCTAGTGCAAAGTTTTTTGTTGAAACATAACATCAACCAGGTAACTCACCTCCTCCGCCCCCCCCCCCCCCCCTCCCCCAGGACCACCCCGACATTTGGCTTTTTTTTGTTGATTTCCAAAACAGCTTGAAATCATGTTTGAAAGGTAGAAAAGATTTCCCCCGTTTCGATGAGGTTAAAAGAAAATACGACGGACGCAACTGGATGGCGCTTCCAAAAAAAAGCCTTCAGCATAGTGTTTTTAAAACAGTGGAAGAAAAACGCTGGGAGCACTTTATAGCCCAGACTTGGCACCCTGCGACATTTGGCTTTTTCCAAAATTGAAATCATGTTTGAAAGGTAGAAAATTTCAGACCGTCGATGAGGTTAAAGAAAATACGACGACGCAAACTGGATGGGCGCTTCCAAAAAAAGCCTTCGCAGAATGTTTTAAACAGTGGAAGAAACGCTGGGAGCACTGTGTGATGTCCCAAGGAGCCTACTTTGAAGGGGACTGAGCCATCATTGTGCTATGTAAAATGTTTATTGATTTATATTACATGGCCGGTTCTTTTCCGGACAGCCCTCGTACATATAAAGACACTAACTGGAGTTATTGAACTCGGTTCCACAAAAGCGGAATGGTTGAGGAACTCTGTTTATTTATTTCTCGGTGTTCTACAGGAGGGTTTTGGGGTTGGTGTGGTGTTTGTTCGTTGGTGTTTAATTGGATATTTGTTAACTGATGTGAATATTGATGCCTTTATTATGTTGTTGTGCTGATATACTTATTTTCATATATTTTCTTCCTTCAAGAACCTTAATAAATTGTACTCATTTATTAACGCGCCGTTCACGACCCTTCATCCATACTTAATATTGCAAGCTCTTACTATTGTCTCTGACCAGAGAAAGGAGAGAGAGCGCGGGTGGTTCTTAAGACTATATAAGTGTGTTGAGGCTTGGAAAGAGAGATAGCTTTAATGAATCCTCTGCCAGGTTTGTCTCAAGTTCACCTTATTTTACACATTATCTGTGTGTTGTCTATAATTCTGTCAGTCCACTGTCCTTGTCGATTTCACTACAATTGTCTGACTCGACAAATACTCTAAAACCTTAACTCAACCACGACAGTGAGACTGATAGCGTCAGAATTTGGTCTATATGGGTGTGTGGGCTGATCTGAACGAATTGTTGAGGTAGGAATGGAGGGATGTCTGTTATTTGCATTACAACAGTGCTGATTGCAGAAATGTACATTATGGAAATTTTACAGCAATAAAAAAAATGAAAAAATATATTAGTGTTTGCGAAATTCTTTGGGCCTAATCAGGGATTTCGAAGTCAGAAAATCTAAACTAAGCTTTTTTAAAGCAAACATTTAATATAATTAAAGACCTCATTGGACAAACCTGACATTTTTATTTAAAAAACAACAGTTGTTGAACTCTGCACGTAAAGCATATTCCAAAGAAGGTGTAGAAACTTAAATTATATTTGAAAACACATTCCTCTCCAAGAAAATGAAGCATGAAAAACAAGCCATCCGTCTTTGTGTTGTAGCGCTTCAAATTTTAAATTTCAGTTTTCTTGAACATCTTTTGTGACATGTCTGGTTTGTCCAATGAGGTCTTCAACTGTTATTTGAATTCATATAGTAAAAACATACACGTCAGTCCTATTGTATGGCTGTAAAACACGGAGAACAAAAAAAAAAAACAACAACAACAAAGTTACAGACATTCATAAATGAGTGCTTACGTAGAAAAGAAGGGTTGAAATGGTATGACAAAGTCACCAATGTGGAACTGATGACAAGAACCAGACAAGTGGAGCTCATGACTTCAGCTCATGACTTCATATATATATATATATATATACACATATAATACCCTTTAGCTCCCCAAGGAGCATAGGCCTTCAACAAACACATGCCAAGTCTTCCTGTCCTGTGCCATCCGCTCAAGTTCTTTCCATGTTTTTCTCATCATTTTCACCTCTGTTTCCAGCTCTCTTCTCCGTGTGTTTTTTGGTCAACCTCTGCCTCTCTTTCCCTGGGGATTCCAGAACAAGGACTGCCTTGTAATGCTATCAACAGGTTTCCTCAATGTGTGTCCTATCCATCGCCAGCGTCTTCTTCTCAACTCTTGTTCCACTGGCTTTTGACATTGTGTAGGGAAAAGGGGGAGGGGGGGGGGGGGCATACTATTGTCAGTGCTTACGTAGGGCCTTATAAGGCCCAAATCCGGCACTGGCGTACATCATCGCCTTACTTCTAGCCCCCGTTATTTTCCGATATCGTATTAGGAAAACGGCCACTGATGAAGCAGTCAATTGCAATTAATTTAATGATTGTTTTATGCGTTCGTTTCTTCCAACCACTCATCCAGGCAGAGCAGTTAAGTCACGTGAAGTGAAATAATCGTGCCTGGCTTTTGTATATTTAACTAGATGGAATGTTCATTCCCAGTGGAACGTCATGCTGTTCACTCATCTGCATCCTTGTGCCGTTGTGGTTCTTTCATCGTTGTGCTGCTCTTGTGTCTTTTTTTTTCTGTTTCTTTGTATATTTTTTGTTCCTACTGTGCTTTCTAGTATTTCTTCTTGCCCCCGCCCCCTCACCTTTTTTCCATTTGTCCAATTTTTGACGCACAACATAAAAATTCTTATTGTTTTTGTTAATCAGAATCGACCTCACTGCACTCCGGGCAAACCCGTAGGTGCTCAGTCTCCCTCAACAAATGTCGAAGAATGTGAATGCTAATTGTACCTGTAGCACGCTGGTTGTACATACGACGGATGCATCATCTCTCACGTCCATCTCTGCAAGACCCGCGTTTGATGCCAAACTCCAACAGTCTCAGCCTTGTTGATTCATCCATTTCTGAAGTGCAGAAATGGATTACAGTAGGGCCTCGCTTTTCGGCGTTCCGCTAATACGGCGGTTTTCAGTTGTACACAGGATTTTTTTTAAATTAATTATAAATGGCATCTAAGTGGAATATATCGTAACAACAGTTAAGATTGAAGGAAAAAGAGATGGGGAAGACAAAGAGAGCAAATACTGGACAGTTTGACATCGTGGCATGGAAAGAAGTCAACAGCAGAACTGATCAATTGTACTGTAGACAGGAAGTTGTAGAGAGACATGATCTCCTACGCCACTAGGCATGGTACTTGAAGAAGAAGAAAAAGTGTAGTAGTTATAAAAAGAGGAGTCGTAAGCCTCTTACGCTGCTGTGTATTCATTTTGCTTTCGTATCTTTTCTTTTTAGAGCCTGGCTGTATTGCGCACTTAATATATGACAGTGTAAACATGTTATTATGGTTAATATGCATTTGCAAGTCGAAAAAAAAGGATATGGTCCGCTTTTCGGCGGAGATCGGGAACCTTACCCGCCGTAAGAGCGGGGGGCCCTACTATATATAATCTTCTACCAGGTCTCAGCAATTACTTCCCTACTATCTAAGGTGCCTATGGGATTGTTCTTTCAGCACCGGAAACACGATTCCATCTCAGGAAACGACTCGTCTGACGCAGTGGTTGGCGCGTATAAATGTACGAAGTGCAACTAATGAAAAATGTCTCTATGGGAAGGTTATAGTGTTTGACGCTTATCACGTGTAAACTCTAATGAAAAATGTCTCGATTGAGGGGGGGGGGGGGGGGGAGGAGGAGGGGGGGGGGGGGGAGAAGGGGGGGGGGGGGGGGGGGGGGGGAGAGGGGGGGGAGGAGGAGGAGAGAACTATCAACTATTTTTATTGTCGTGTTTTGAAAAATTCAGCAATAAAACAAAGGAATATAATATTTTGAATCGTTGAGGGATTTGGAGCTTCCAGGGGCATCCAGCAAGTTTAATGGTAGCGACGTCTGTCTGTTAGATCAACAAGTTCTTGTAATTATCGGATCAATTATTGATGGAGGCGTGTCCCACAGGGCATCCAGCAGGTTAATGTTAGTGATGTCTGTTCTAATATCGGCAGGTTTTTATGTCGGTGCGTTGTCATTTATTGATGCAGGTCTGTCCCGCTGGAGATTTCATGTGCTTTCGCATTCTGTTCGTTCATCAAAGTGATTATCTAATCTAGTGTTTTGTTTCTTTTATTTGAGAAGTCTGTAAAGAGCGTGATGCGCCTGCTTGACTTAACAGTTACAGCAGGGTTTCTTAACCTGTGTTCTACGAACCCCACATTTGGGGGGTTCATGAATGGATTCTAGGGGGTCCGTGTACGTTACCTAAAATTTAAAATTGTTACATTATGCTTTTGTTAAATTTTTTTTCTCTCCAAGATATGGGACAATCAAATTGGTCCATAGCCTTCATTGGACAATTAAAGTAGTCCATAACCTCAAATGTAAAGTCAGTCTTGCTGTATGGCTCAGAGGGACCTCAAGACGCAGCAATAGAGACCGCAGTCAGCGACTCATAGCTTGACTGACTGCGTCAGGACCAGCGAACAAGAGCTGGTCAAGACCGCACTCCACCTCCACGTGGTGGTCCTGGAAACAGTCTGCAGCTGTGCAGTCTGGCTGAGCGAGTGTGGATCGAAATGGGAAGGCAAACCCGGTCCTAAAAAATGCCGTGCAGAAGTCGGATGTGTCGACCGAAAGGTGCAGATATCACAGCTTAGGTGTAAACAGACACAACGCAACCACCGTCCTTTTCAGGGCGAACGAGGAAGAGGAAGAGAAGAAGTATGGCTCAGAGACATGGCATGTCTCAAAGAGTATCACCTCCAAACTACAGATATTCGTAAATAGATGTCTCCGACGGATCCTCCGTTTAAGATGGCCAAATGTAATAACAAATGTAGAGCTAAGGAAAAGATGCGAGCAACAGCCAATACAAATGGAAATTAAGGTAAGAAGGTGGGGATGGATATTACATACACTCAGAAGAGAACATTCAAGCATAGCCACAAGGGAAAAGAAGAGTGGGGAGGCTAAGGAGAACTTGGAAAAGAACTGTTGAAGAGGAGGCTAAGGAAGTTGGAATGACTTGGGCATAGCTGAAAAAGACAGCCCAGGATAGAAATCGATGGAGAGCAACTATTTCAGCCCTATGTTCCACGTGGGGAACGGAAAGGAGTGATGATGATGATAACCTTAAATGGACTATCAAATGGGTCCATAGCCTTCATTGGACATTCAAAGGGGTCCATGGCACACCTTGGGTTAGAGCGCTTTCCTTTCGCGCGGCACACTTACCGGATTCCGGTATCGAAACCTAGCAGCGTCACGCTCCAACTTACCCAACTGTAAATGGGTATCTGACTGCACGTGAGTAAGAGCAGTTAAAGGCAGCGAGGGAGGGAACTGGTCACCTCATAAAGCTGGACCTAGTATGGTGAGGTCTCTAACACTTCAATCCACTTCGGCAGTGTGTACCGTTAGCGTTTTATAATGGACGTGTATGTCCAGCAATGTTAATCGTTTAAAAACCACAACCAAGAAGTTATATACTTTCATGGGACCCAAAGACGCAGCAATAGAGAATGCAGTCAGCGACCCATAGCTTGACTGCTTGCGTCAGGGTCAGCGAACCAGAGCTGACCAAGACCCTACTCCACCTCCACGTGGTGGTCCTGAAAACAGACTGCATCACTGCAGTCTGGCTGAGAGAGTAGGGATCGAAGAGGGAAGGCAAACCCGATCCCAAAAAATGCCGTGCTGAACGGATGTGCCGACTTTGATCTGTATATATGAAAGGCGCAGATATCGCAGTTCCGCTGTAAACATACACAACGCAACCAACGTCCTTTTCAGGACGAACGAGGAAGAAGAAGAAGATATACTTTCATAAATTGGTGCGTGCGCAGAATATAAAGGAATGAAATTGTGTGACATTTTCATGAAATTTGTCATCAAACGTAAGACCGGCAGGAATGGACGAATGAGAGAATGCATCCGGCGTGTATGCAACCACCGCGCAACAGGAGCAATTAGCGTTCATACCCTTCGACATTTGCTGAGTGAGACTGAGCTCCTATGGGTTTGCCCGGAGTGCTGTGACATTGATTCTGATCAACACGATCAATACTATTGTGGGCAGAACCGGGCAGGTACCAGTGGAACAAGCTGTGAAGAGGAAGCTGCTGGAATTGGAATAACACATTCTGGAGAGAAAAAAAAATACAATTGGTAGCTTTACAAGGCAGCTCCCCGAGGTAAGAGACATAGAGGGGAACCATACAACACACGGAGAAGAGAATTTTTGACTGACATGAAAGGTATAAAATATATGGAAAGACCGTCATCGAATGGCACATGACAGGGAATTTGGGAAGATATTTGTTCATGACCGAATATCCGTGGCGAGCCGAAAGTTAATGGCTGAATTAAACATTTGTCTCTGTGTTGTTAGGGTGAGGGATAGGGTTATGATCAAGGTAAAGGATCCCGTTACACGCCCATTGAGGCATATTGGGAATGTGGTGTTAGCCCATATTATCTTGACCAACGGCACACTAGGGGTGATGTGGTCAGCATCATGTCGGCCGCCTTAACCTTCCCAGAATTGCTCTAGTATCCAATTCATGAGGCTGGGTCGACCCCGGAGCCGTTTGCGGTCTAAAAAATCCAACCTCAACTGGGGATCGAACCATGGACCACCGAGCTAGGAAGCCATTGCACTAACCACTACGCTACCGCGCAGAGTTAACCCTAACCTTAATCATCGTCAACAGAAATTAAATGCTCGAATAAAATGACCTTTAAAAATAAACATTACAAAAATATTGTCAATGGCAAATGCTTAAAAAAAACGCCCATAGTTTTAAGGCGAAGAAGAATAAGAGAGTCTGTTTATGTGTTATGACTAAAGAGTTATCATTGAAAGATATTAACTGATGTAGTTGCGATTGAGGGCTTTGTGAAGTCTGCTTATGATGTATCGTGATAAACCGTATCCTCATTTTAGTTCATCATAAAATGTAACCAGACATCTAGTTTCGGCAGTGACAATGAATAGGTACGATAAGCAGTGCCTGATTCCCGACAGCAAGTCCGTCTGCTTTATCAGTGTGTTGCCACTTAAGTAAATCCAGAACGTCAAGCAGTGATGAGTCATTTCGTTCAGATTAGCTTCGTTGTAAACCATGCTGTGTGTCTGACACTGCAACTGATATGTATACCTAATACTATGATCTCTGCATAATTTGGGTTATTATGATCTGTGCATATTTAGGTTATTGTGATTTCTGCATATTTGCATTACTGTGATCTCTGCTTATTTAGGTTACTGTAATGTCTGACTTCTGATCTAGTGAAACTATAAACTTGCTGTCTGTCTTGTGTTTTACATCAAGACATACGCATTCACGTTGGTGTCACGGATTACCTCCCCTTAGCTCTGCAGTAGTGGTCCACGAGTGACCAACACTGAAGAGTATCTAATATGGGTTTTCAAAGGTGTCTACCCTCGCACACGATTACTCTTGGCAGAGTTGTAGATAGAATAATAATGATGCTTCCATCTCAAGGGGGTGTTCACAAGATGTTTTCAGAAGTCAAGAACAATGCTGCATAGGGCAGAGAACTATTAACTAATATCTGATCCATCGCCTTTCGTGACGAATTAAGCAATGGTTGTAGCCCGTTCAAGCCCCCAGCTGGTGTAAATCCAGCTAAATTCTTTTATAAGTATTTGCACAATAGATGTAAATATATGTCTAGATGTATATATATTAAAGAGTCTTGCTCATACACTGATGGATCCAAGGGTGATAGTGGGCAACTAGGTGCAGGAGTTGTAATACCTCAGTGAGGAATTAAAAAGAGCTACAGTGTAACTGAAGGGGCTTCGATTTTTACCTCAGAAATAGTAGCAATTCTTAAAAGTTTAGAAATAGTCGAAGATAACCCACCAGAAGCTGTTACGTTATTTACAGACTCACTATTGTTGCAGTCGTTTTTGTTGCTTTCTGTGTTTGATCCTTTAGACTTTTTATTGAAGACTGATGGTTCATGGATTATTATCCTGTTTACTTGACTTAATCTTCAATCTGTCCTTATTGGAGCTATGGTGCTGATTTAGATGTTGTTCGCGAATGTTGAGTAATATAATAAAGTCCACTGTATTGAATCAACAAAGATTCGATTTCTTCGAGTCCACGAAAACAGAACATGTTTATTTCACAAGCAAGATATATATGAATTCAATTGCATCAAATAGTTATATCAAAGTCCTCTGCGCAGTCCATTACATTATTATGTATATTATTTGCTCTGTCGTCAAAAGGTCCGACTATTTACTCGCGATGTCGTATGTCGATCATCCCGTATTGAATAGCCATCGCTTTGGCGAAGATAAAGATTATATTAATCATACATTTATACTCCCTGCTGTTCCTAGTTCAGAAAAACATTAATCATCGATAAGAATACTCCATTATTCTATTCATCATACAAGATAGCTGACCCTGTAGCCTATCTTCAAAAAGGACTTCAGCGCAATTCAATATATACTGGGAGTCATCAAAAGTACGTCCGACTTGGATCAAGTTTGGAGTCTGAAGGGTACAATTATAACGTTGTCATGTGTTAGCATACCAACGTAACACGTTATCATAAACCTAGACAACTATACAAATTCGCGTTCAATACCGTGAAGCGCGAAACATAATATATATTTATAGCATTTCAACCCCTTAATGCGTAACTTTAAAAGTGCTCACTATAATAGTGGCTAACATCATAAACCCTGTCGTAACAACTATCATCACTACAAGCACTAGAACACCCAGGTAAATGTAGCCGGCCAGACATAAAGGAAGAAATTCTAGCAATTAATACATCACTAGGGAACAGGATGTAGTGTGAGGCTAGTGTTGGTTCCAGCACACATAGGTATAGCTGGTAACGAGTTGGCATACCAGAACGCAAAGAATGGAAGAATAAGTAAAAACAATATAAGAGCAGGACTGGGAAGGTCGGAGATCAAGAGCCAAGTGAAGATAACTATAAACGAGGAATGGAAGACAACATGGAAGAACAGTAAAAAAGGCAGACACGCGTTCAAACTGCTGAAAGAACCAACAAGGATGTGCCAGGTCAGAGAAGAATTAAAGGTACCATCGAAGAAAAAACTGTGGCGTCTCCGTCTCGGTGCAGCGTACTTTATGATAGAGAAACCACACTGCCAAGAATGTCAGGAAGAGAATGACATAGACCACTACCTGATCCACTGTAAAAAGTACGAACAACAAAGGCTTGAATTAAAAACTTACTTGCAAAAAGACAATAGTTATTTAAATTGAATACAAAATTAGTAAATAAAATGACACTAAATACCCTTGGTTGAATTGACCAAGATGGATGGAAAAGAATACAGAAGTGCCCGCTCTGCAATAATGTCTTATTGATAGCTTCCGAGTTTGAAGAAACTGCCTCTCCTCGGGAAATAGTGTACTAGAAATTTACTTAAAAGTGAATTCTGGTACCTAAACAAGATATTTTCTGGACGATAAATTCTTCCTCAGGAATCCTACAAAAGGACTGTGTAAAGCACACAAGGTTGAGAAAGAGATTTGGTGTCCAGCCACAATTTAAAATATCCCGACCCAATAGAAATTAATTGAATTATGGCTGAGCCCCCAGGGTGTAGATTATATTTAAAACAAAATACAACCCAAATAAAGTTAACAAGAAAAATAACAACAGACTCTGTTATGTAAAGCTGGATAAAAGGGTATGGAATCTTACATTTTTTATTATACATATAAATATGAAAAAAAGAGTTTAGCTCTACTGTTTAAAAAAAACACAACTAGTTTGGTCATCACTTGGACCAGAGATCTTTTCTATGGTAGTGTTGCTGGTAGGTGTTAATACTCATCTCCTCAAGGACTGTAGTAGCTGCGGAGATGATTTGTGTTCGGACTCTCTTGGTTTGGTCTGCCCCAGCAGGTTGGTCTCATAACAGTTAATGGGTTCAGAGGGTGTCAGAGTTTGCTTCCCTGGACTCAGTGCACATCACAGATAAGGATGGGGTAAGTCACCTCTGCTGAATACCTCTTCTGTTTATGGGATGTGTGGTATGGTTACTGGGTGATAGGATATGGTTGGGTATGATAACCTATTTGATAGGGTATGGTGGGTAAGGGTAATCTTTGGTACTATGGACTTGTACCCTGGACCTGGTTTAGGTATCTGGTAACCGCAACCTGGGTTTGTACTTTGTAACCGCAACCTGGGTGGACTGGAAACAATTGAAGTACCGTTAGTGGTTTCAAGAGCAGTCATCTCCTAAGTCTGATGGCTGGTAAACGTCCATCAGAAATTAAATTAACACAATGCTAACTATCATTTAGTAACAATGTGTGATCTATTTTCTACCAAATACTTCTTCTTAACTGACATTATAGCATATATTGAGTTCTCAGTCTCGATCTGGCTGTCTGCTTAAGTACAGCAGTGGTTTTCCCCCATGTGGGCAATGAGTTTCACAAACTGTGAGGTAGGGGCTGGGGTCATCAAATGGTTGAGAACCACTGGTTCACCTAGTGCCCATAGAGCAGTATTTTAATTCTGGGGTCACTGTCAACAATGGTTTGAGAACCACCGGGTAATAGTTTCCTTTGCTGCTTTAACTTGGTGGGGTGTCATTGCTGCCAAGGTCTGAGAACCAATGATTTACATTCTTGCTTACTCGAGCAGTAAATCATTTGGAGGGTAGTCATGGTCTCAAGGCTTGAGAACTGCTGACTTACATTTTGTCAGTCAAGTGGTAAATTCATTAAATAGCTAAATAATTGCAAGCATTCTTAAAGTCCTGGTTCCTGTAGCAAATAACATTCATATACTGATAATAAAATAGTTCTTCAATCATACATAAAATAGTTCTTCAATCATACAACATGGTATATGCATAGGATTGCATTAAATACATGTAAAGAACCTTCCATAATGAAAAACACATTAATGTCCCTTATGTGACAAAGTGAGAAGAAGTGATTGAGAACACTGTTATCAAGTTTGTAGTCTTGACAGAGAACACAGAAGCCTTATAAGAAATAGAAAATAGAAGCACCACTAAGACACTTCTATTTTGCTTGGATCAATATGCAAATTCCAAAGTAACAACAATAATAAACATCATATTATTTAACCCTGTCTTATTTCTGCCAGGCTGTGAAATAAAGATCAGTGGTTAATTAGGTCTAGGACCTCAGCCAACTCATACATTAGTTTGAGGGATCTGTAAAGATGCAAATAACAATTATTGACACTTAAAATGGAAATGCATTTCAAACTATTAACAAAAAGTTACTGCAATAGCAAGCTGTTGATAAACATATGATTATTCATGTTATAAAATCATCAGTATTAGATTCTACTTACTTCGCTCAACGAATTCACTACAACTATTTCGCAACATGAAATGCCCACTTGGGCCCAGAGTCTGTCTGCTCCGAATGATGGTTACCAGAAGAATGACCGCTTAAAATTCCCTCCTAAAATTCCAGCTGGCTGTTCCGGGCAGGGATGGGCTGTGTGCAAATTCTAGTTTGGTCCCAGAGGTATTAAGTTACCTTCGTTTCAACTCGCCCTAGCGTTCATCTTCATTGTTGCCGGCTGTTTTTACAGGAGTTCCCTTCGTGAACCCAACACAGGTCACTTCCGGTCGTTGCACCGTGTTCCACCTTCGACTTTCGCTGGCGAAGTGAATAATTTATTACCTTGGACCGTGAGAATCCTGTGCTAGTAAAATACTGTTAAAGAGAGAGAGAGACTCTTTCATTATAAGAATGAAAGAGTCAACTGAAGGGAATTATTTTAAAATCTGCGAGAGATATTTAAGAAGAAGAAAAAATACAAAGAAGAGAACGTCGGTGAGAAGTCGTCCCACGACATTGTTGAGTTTTAAAATAACATGTAACAAATTTAATAATCAATTAGTTTTAACAGGTTAAAATAACGATGGGGTGATGGGGAATTTTAGATGTATGTAAAATTGTCTTCACTGAGACTTGGGTGAGGATTTATAAAATGTGTCCTTTTGCTGTTTCCTTTAATAAGAACTTAGCTGATCTAAGTGAGTCCTGCAGCCGTGGTTTCGTCAATTCGTTTGTGATGAGGACACTTCTCGACACAACTCGTCCAATGTAGATGGTTAGTGTTGAATCCCTGCTCTTGACTCACAGCTAGTGGCGTAGAAACTTTAGTCTTGCAGCTTCGTACCACGAACTTTAGACACAATGAATAAATGCCTCTGCTAAGTACACTGGGTTGGAAGATTAACAGGCACATTGTCTCGCTGTCCACCCACCAATGTTAGCTTCTGTCAATAATTAGACCTTTTGAGTATACACAGCGCAACTCAGGGATTATGACTAGAAATCACCGCTATTCTTCTGGGTATTCTAATGGGGAAAATATGTCTGGACAATGGCTTACCTGAATTACAATTAACAAGGTACATATATCTCACAAAATGATACTATACACTTATGACTTGATTCTGATTCCTTAAGTATCCAGTCTTTGTATTTAAAATGCGAGTTCTCTTTTAAGTTATAAAGACGCCCAAATACTTTGATCTGTCTCTAATGATTTTGGAATTCTTTGTCCGATCCTTGTGCTTCTGATTCCTTAAGTATCCCGTTTTTGTATTTAAAATGCGGGTTCTCTTTTAAGTTATAAAGACGAAAAAATACTTTGATCTGTCACTTATAATTTTGGAATTCTTTGTCCGATCCTTGTGCTTCTTGGAGTTGCTAGTTTGACGTTGCAATGCAGTCTGATTTGTGTCTCCGATTTCGCTAGATTATATTTCCATTTCTCAGTTCAAATCCCAGATTTTACTTTTTGACCAACTTGCCAATGAAAGTCAAAGTCTATTCCGGCTCTCAAATTAAACCAATGGTAAGTTCTTTAGAACAATGTGGGTCGGGGTGTTAAATCGTAATATCTCCCGCGTGTTTTAAATGTATCACTCTTAAAATTTAAACGCGTGACCTCTTTCTGATATGTCAGTAATACTTCCGATTGCCCTATAAGCAAACTCACAAACACATCTGTAAACACATTTCCTGGCTACTACCTTCCGCCCATATTGTCTCCTCTGAGATGTTATCTGTAATCTTGATACAGAGATGGTCCAGCGGAAGCGATTACATATACCACCTGTGTTTGCGTACATTCCTCAGACGGATTTCTTAGACAGCCAATCTGGCTTTCTTTCCATCTATCGTGCGCCACCACCTTGTGTCAACAAAGATCGTCTCAATCAAAGGTGGCTAGACGACTTAAGTGATAAAAGTATTATCCGCTGACCTGTTTGATTAGCCTGGTATTATTACGATTCACCTGGCGAAACGTAAGCAAGTCTAGGGAGTGATCTGAGCAAAAATGTAAGCGCGTCAAATATGCCAAATAATAGGACGATCGGTGAGGAAAATGAAGAAATGTAGTGATTCTGCCGGAGAGACAGTTATGAAAAGTGCACAACTGATTTCGTCACAATTAGTAGATTGGTTTTGTTTTTGCTCCATGCACATGAAAACTAAGGAGCCGCGGTAGCATAGTATTTAGTGCACTGGCTTCCTAGCTCAGTGGTCTATGGTTCGATCCCCAGATGAGGTGGGATTATTTTAGGCCACAAACGGCTCCTGGGTCGACCCAGCCCCAACTGGGTACCAGAGCAACTCTGGGAAGGTTAAGGCGGCCGACGTGAATCTGCCCATATCACCCCTAGTGTGCCGATGGTCAAGAAAATATGGGCCTAACACCATATTCCCAATATGCCTCAATAGGCGTGTAACGGGATCCTTTACCTTTACATGAAAACTGGAGACTCAAGCGTTAAGCCAGTGATCTCACTGTTCACTAACTACTACATTTAATTTCATAAATAAATAAACGAGTGCACGCTAATAGCAGCCACCGAAAAGGCAGAAAGAAGGGTACTAGATAACAGAAGCAGGGTGACAGCGTGGTCTTCACCAACCCAGTAAAGGGAAAAAACTATACGGTAACGAGAGACGACTGAGACGAACAACCAGCTGTATAAAAGAGATATTGAGAGCGATCGAAGAAGAAGATGTGATAGAGGCTGACCGGGAAATCGAACGAGGGAATCCGAATGGCGCCATGGCAGTGGTGCGAGAGAGTCTCCTGAAAGGACATACAGCCAGTTATTCACCCCGTTTCATTCACGCAACAAGGCGGTGGCGCCGTTGTAATGATCCTTGGTTCGGACTTCCCGATGAAGCGATCACTCTGTTGCTTTTCTGTTATTTAGTGCCCTCCTTCTTACTATTTTGTGCCTGCCTGCTATTTACCTGTAATTGTGTCATTATTTATCTATTACTTCTTCTTTGGCGCTCACTCTCAAATAACCACATTTACACTCATAAAGCTGGAAGTCCGTCTCAGGCTTTTCTTGTCGCTTACAGTTTCTCCCTCAATTGGTTTGGAGAAGGCCACGCTGCCAACCTGCACCTCTCGTGGGACGACAGTTTTAGAGTACGTGTTCTAGTATTTGTTTGTCCTCCATACATCTGTCTGTCTGTCTGTCCGATTATCAGTTTGTTGTACAGATAGTATTTGACTCTACAATGGCCAGCTCTTAGTCTGAAAATTATCTCTTAGTCTCTTCTTGGTAATGTATAGTCTAGTATGGTTCTGCAGTATCGGAGTCTGGGTGTGTTCCTTATGCCATTTCTCTCTATAGTTATTTCTGATTATTGCTTACAGGCCACGAGTTTCCCCTCTTTATCTTTTTTTTTTCTCTCTCTCACATTTAGTTTTCTACTTATTGTGATACGTCAAACCAGAGCCGAACCTAGGGGATTTTTCTAGGTAATCTCACACACCCCCGGTGCAGTTCTGTTTGTGCTCATACGAGAGTCAGTTTCATACTACTGAGTTGGTTCACAGTGTAATTACCGCAACACTTGTTCACTGTAGCATTATACAAAAAAACATAATACACTTATATTGTTCAAATTAGATTGTAGATAATATTTTAAATTCTTTATTCATGTTGAGTTGTTATCAGATGGGCGCTTATTGCGTTGTTTTTTTATAAAGCAATAATGTAGACATACAAGAACAGTTTCCAAATTAAGATTATATGAGAGGAATGTACTTCCTGTGCTTTCTCTATGGCGCGGAGTGCTGGAGAGTAACAGAGAAGGAAATGTCGAAATTGTCCTCTTTCCACACAATCTGCTATAAGAGAAATTCACCGATTTTTTGGGGGCCCAATTCCATCACCAACCAAGAACTGCTTACTCGGAGCAGCCAAGAAATCATGCCACCATCATAGCTGGAGTTGGGTTGTCGCATCCTCAGAAGAGACCCCGATGCCATTACAAGAACAGCTATGCTATGGACCCCCGAAGGAAAGCGAAAGAGAGGCAAAGAATGAACTGCACGAAGGTTGGCCGCCGACCGAGCAAACTGGAAGCAGTTTGTTGCTACCCTACAGGACGCCACCAGGCGTGATGGCCACTGACTGCTTTGAAAGTCGGCGGCTAAAGATCAAAGAGGAAGATAAGAACAGTTTCATGTAAGGAAATAATTTGTTACTTTGAAATTTTCTGTTTAATTTTTCTTGTTCCTTTAACATTTTATTTATTTTAATAAAAAAATTCACCGTCTCCAGCAAGTCAGCACCCGGTGTGGCCCCACCACTTGCACCGCCCAAGAGCCGGTTCTGTTTCGGACTTCCATGACACTGGTACAGAGAAACATCATCATCATCTTTATTCTCTCCTTATGGAGCATGGAGCCATCTCTTGTACAGGAGGCCAGCATCAAGCATTCACATGCTGTTGCACCAGTGGTTTATGTGGAGCAGCTTTTTAACGTAATGAGGTTGCCAGCCTCATCCGCAACATCACGTTAGTCGCCTTGTACGATATGCAAGAGGGTGCAGCAGTTCTATTCTTTCTTTGTCTCATCTGCCACCGGAAACAACACGGGGGGGGGGGGGGTACGAGCATTGGTTATAAGCAAGTACCTCGAACACGGGAGCCGTGGTAGCCCAGTGGTTAGTGCACTGGCTTCCTAGTACGGTGGTCCTTGGTTCAATCCCCAGCTAGACCGCAAACGGATCCGGGGTCGACCCAGCCTCGTGAATTGGGTACCAGAGCAGCTCTGGGAAGGTTAATTCGGCCTGCGTGATGCTGACTACATCACCCCAAGTTTGCCGATGGGCAAGAAAATATGGGCCTAACACCATATTCCCAATATGCCTCGGTGTAACGGGATCCTTTGCCTTGACCTCGAACACGAGCAGAGGTATGACACACGGTAACAGTTTCCGGCTCTCAGTGTATTTTAAGATGAAGCTTTTATCAAGTAGTCCGTGGTACAAGAGCGTGCCCGTGCTGCCGTTTCGAGATCTTGAAACTTTTCTAGTTCCAGCATAAATAAGGCAAGGACTTTGAGATAGTTAAAGTAGACAGGACATCACGTGCTGTTACATAAATACCTGGCATCAACAACCTAGTTATTACGACTTGGCTTACCTGACATTACATGCATAGTTAAAAGAGTTGATAAAAGGAGAGTTTTGTTAATTTTTAAATGTAATATCATTATTGTTAGCTTCAGATTGTTGTATTATGCAATTTACTGTTTCTTTTTTTAAAAACTTATTTTTTTTATTTTTAAGGGGGGGGGGGGGGGGGGGGGGGGGGTTTTTATAAAAACACGGGGGGGGGGGGGGGGGGGGGGGGGGGGGGGGGGGGGGGGGGGGTGGGGGGGGGGGGGGGGGGGGGGGGGGGGGGGGGGGGGGGGGGGGTGGGGGGGGGGGGGGGGGTTTAGGGGGGGGGGGGGAACCCGAGGAAGATATAAACACGGTGTATTATTCAGCCTCTTTTTCACTAATGCACACACACTGTATGTATATATATATATAATCTACAACTTTGTCTTTCCACTTTACTGAATACTTTATCTGGATGCATGACACTACTTTTGTCTACAACTTCAGTTGGTTATGTAAACGAATTTAATTTTGTGAAGCCGTCTTAAATTACGTTTAACACGGATCGGTAGTTTGCAGTCAAAAAATGTAACACCAAATTGACAAAAAGCGTGGGGCGCTTAAGCGCTTATCATATATTTTATCCATAAGTGTCTAATGAAGTATAAAGCAGAAGTTAATTTCATGTAGAATAAGCGTCCCAGGCTTTTTGTCAATTTGATGTTACATTTTTTGACTGCTAGCTATAAACTCCGTGAAAAATTATTTGTGGCTTTTTAGTGCATTGAAAGCCTGTGTTTAAAATATTTTTATTTTTTTATTTTCTACTTTTTTAGTGTTATTTTTTTGTTGTTTGTGCATTTAAGTCACATATACTCGATCCGCTAATGACATTATCAGTTTGCGATAAACGAGTCCAGAGCACAGGAGGCGGATTTCATTATTCAGTATATTACACGGAAAGTTAATATTTTTTAATTTGTTTTTTACATTTTGATAAGAGTTGTAATGTAGTTTTTTAAAATGTAGTTGTCAGTTGCGTGTATGTCTGTGCACGCGCGTGCGATGGTGTGTGTGTGTGGAGGGGGGAGGGAGGAGAAGTTTCAATATTTCTCAAGATAGACAATCTTGTTGGAAAGAATACACCTAGATTATTTGCAGTTATCGCCCATTTCACTGATGAAATAATAACCCCCCCCCCCCCCCCCTTCAAAAAAAAAAAATTAACATTAATTTTAATGTTATTCATTTTATTATTTTTACGACTGATTATTATATTGTCATCGGGAATACACAACTATTCCAAGTTTCCGAGCTATTGCTCATCTGGAAGTGATCGAAAAATCGATTGCAAGATTTGAAGGTGACATACGTTGCAAGTTAAAGAAAAGCCTGTAAAAAAGAACTGGTTCCTGACTATCAGTAACCCTGTTAAACGAGGTTTCAAAATTTGTACTAACTGTCACGAGTTTTTTTTAAAAGCAAGTATCAAGATTAGCTGAACAAAATTTAGAAGCAAAAATAGTTCCCTGACTGTCACATGTTACGTTTCTTCTTCTTCTTCTTTGATCCTTAGCCGCCGACCGTCAAAGCAGTCAGTGGCCATCACGCCTGGTGGCGTCTTGTAGGGCAACAACAAATTGATTCCACTTTGCTCGGTCGGTGGCCATCCTTTGTACAGTGCCCCAACTCTGGTTTATTCTTTGCATCTCAGCCTCCACAGTCCTCCGCCAAGTTGTTTTTGGTCGGCCTCTCTTTCGTTTTCCTTCAGGGGTTCATAGCATAGCTGTTCTTGTGATGGCATCAGGGTCTCTTCTGAGGACATGGCCAACCCAGCTCCAGCGTCTGCCAGCTATGATGGTGTGCATGTCCTCTTGCTTGCTCCGAGTAAGCAGATCTTGGTTGGTGATGGTATTCGGCCAAAAGATTCGGAGCATTTTTCTTAGGCATGTTGTGTGAAAAGAGGACAATTCGACATTTTTTTTTTCTGTAACTCTCCAGCATTCCGCACCATAGAGAAGCACAGAAAGCACACAGCTCTGATATAATCTTAATTTTGTGCTTGTGCTGTACTGAGAGGACTTTCAGATGTTGTTTAGACTAAAAAAGGCTGTTCTTGCTTTGTTCATTCTGTTGTTGATGTCTTTGCTTGCTCTGCCATCTGATGTTACTATGCATCCTAGGTATGTGAAGGTGTCTGTCTGTTCCAGTTGCTGATTCCTTACTGATATGGGCTCAGGGTTGCTCACATTGAGCGCTATGACCTCTGTCTTCTTTAGATTGATGTTCAAGCCCACCTGCTGGTTATACTTATTAAGTCTATCCGTTTTTTCCTGGATGTGTTGATGTGAATGTGCTAGTAGTGCAATGTCATCTGCATATTCCAGATCTTCCAATGTAGAAAATGTAGTCCATCTTATTCCTCTTGGACTGCCCTCTGTTGTCTGGCGCATCACCCAGTCTATGACTGTTTAAAAATAGAGTGGTTGATAAGGGGCATCCCTGTCGTACTCCTATCTTCACCTCAAAGGCTAGGTTGCTCTACCCAACGCTATACTTAAAGTTGGCATAGAGGCTTTTTATGATTGACACTATGCAGCTTGGAATTCCATAAGCCCTCAGTATTTTCCATAAACTGTCCCTATGTATACTGTTAAAAGCCTTTTCAAAATCAACGAAATTAATGTGCAGCTGTCTTTGCCATTCTGAGCACTGCTCTATAATGTTCCTGAGGGTAAATATATAATCTACACATCTTTTATTCTGTCTAATTCCTGCTTGTTCTTTCCTCAGTTTGTGGTCTACTGCTTTTGAAATTCTCTGTATAATTATCCTGCCTAGTATTTTGCTGGGAACTGAGAGAAGAGTTATTCCTCTCCAATTATTGCAGTCTGCAAGATCTCCCTTCTTGGGCAATTTGACAGTTATTCATTTGTTCCACTCTTGAAGTTCCTCTTTAACTCCATATAGCTTTGAGTTTAGTGTTGAGTCATTCGGCCAGTATATCTTTCTTAACTGGTCATACAGAGGACAGTCCTGTAGAACATGCTCAGCAGTTTGTTCGTTTAATCCACATGTGCACAGTGGTGAAGCAGACAATCGTAGCTTGTGCATGTGTTTATTCAGTTTGTTATGCCCTGTCCTGAGTCGAAAAATAGTTATCTGTCCCTGCCGGTCGAGAGTGTGATAGTCGTCTTTGGGTTGGTTCTGTTCTCTTCTGATAGTCTGGATAGCTCTCTTTTTCTCAAAGTATGTGACTTCATTATCTTCTTGTTCACATTCTCCTCCCTTTTTTGCAAGTTTATCTGCCTTTTCATTTCCGGGTACACCACAATGAGATGGTACCCACTGAAGTATGGTTCTCTTTTTGGCAGCTACCTTGTTTAGTTCATTTCTCAGATGCGGGAGTTTACCACCCTTGAGAGCTTGCAGGACAGACAGTGCATCTGTGAGGATGACTACCTGGTGGCAGTCAGAGTTGGTGTTTATAAATCATATTTGCAGCTTGCTCTAGAGCTTGAACCTCAGCTGTATAGTTGGAACAGAATTTACCAGTGGGAATGTGCCTAGTCTCATAGTGGTTGTCAGGATATGAGATAAAGATACCGGCACCTCCATTCCTAACAGCATTAGTTGCTGATCCATCTGTATAGGCATGTATCCATGATTGATCGGGATAGCTTTCTTGGATCATACTCAATGTAGCAGTTCGTTTTTGCAGATCATTATACTCACATCCACTTGTGAGACCACTGACTGATGTATTAATTTGGAGGGCACTGCTGGCCTGCTCCCATGGTACAGGGTATAGGGTGGGCTTCATTGGTGTTGTCTTCATGGATAGGTCTTCTTGATGCTGTCTTATAAGTCTTTTCCCCCGATGCACAAAGCTGCTACGCTTTAGACGTCCCAATGCCAGATCATCTAGTCTTGCCTTCATTGGGTGCATTGGCATACTGTTGTACTTTTCCATCTGGATCATGGTTTTTGTGTCTCTTCTATGGGACAATGTCTGTAATCCAGCAACCTTCTGCATCTCTGTTATTGGTGTAGTTTTCATGGCTCCTGTAATGAGCCTGAGAGCTTGATTTTGCACCTTGTCCAAAGACTGCAGATGTGAGTTAGCAGCTGATGACCATGCTGCTGAGCTAAACTCTAAGTGTGGTCTTATTACTCCATTATAAATCTTCTTTAGATTTCGTTCATTTGCTCCCCAGTTGGTACCTGCTAATTTTCTGAGTATGCCTAGTCGTCTTCGGGCCTTTCCTTCTGCGTTTTCAATATGCTTATTCCATGTAAGCCTTTGGTCAAATGTCACCCCAAGATAGGTGGGGTAGCTTTCTTCCTTGATCACGGTTGTCCCTAGGTGTATGTTAGCTGATTTGTCCTTGGGGGCGAGGGAGAACAGTGTTGTGGAGGTTTTGTCTGTGTTTATTGTGATAAGCCATTTCTCTGCCCATGACACTAGCATGTCTGCTGCCCGCTGCATTCTATAATTTGCTGTGGTGACATTTTCATCAGCGCACCAGAGTACTAGGTCATCTGCATATAAGGCAGCTTTAACTCCTGCAGGGAGATCTTTCACCAGGTCATTGATGTAAACAAGGAAGAGTGTTGGGGAAATTACTCCTCCTTGAGGTACCCCCTGATGGAGCAACACTTTTCTGCTCTGCAGACCGTCAAGAGTGACTCTAGTTCTCCTGTTATGCAAGTATGACTGGATCCATTTCATCATGTTGCCTTGGATTCCACTTCTCCTAAGTTTTGGCAATGAGGCCATCTTTCCACACCTTGTCAAAGGCCTGCTTGAAGTCGACCCAGATCGTTAGGACCTTTTTCTTCTCCTGGAAGGCATCTTCTATTGCTTGAGACAAGTAAGTAACTTGGTCTTCTATACTGTAGCATTCTCTAAATCCAGCTTGTTCCGGCACCAGGATCTGCTCAGACTCTAAATACCATTTCAATCTGTGGTTGACTATTCGCTCCATAGTCTTCCCAACACAGCTTGTGAGACTGATTGGCCGGTAACTTGCAGCCTCGGTCTTACATTTCCCTTTCTTTAGTATGGGTATTGTGATGGCTTCTCTCCATACTTGGGGTACCGTTCCTTTCAACCAGCTGTGGTTGAATATCTCAAGCAGTTTTGTCTTTGCTGCTGAGCTCAGATTTACTAGCATTTCGTTGCTGATTTTGTCTGGGCCGGGTGACTTTTGAAACTTAAGCTTGGAAATAGCCTTCTGTAGTTCTCCTAGTGTGATGGGTTCCCTCATTGGGGCAGGAGTATCTGTCTGTCCCATGGTTGCCAGTATTTCTTTTCTTATCTCTCTCTGATGATCTATGTTAATGGGTAAGTTGCTTTCTGAACTGTATCTTCTAGCAAACAAGTCTGCAGCTTGTTTTCCTCTGAAAAGTTTGCCACCTTCATCCAATGTGATAGTCTGCCTAGGTGAGGAACGCTCTTCATTTAGAGACTTGACTAATCTCCAAAGTTTCCTGCCGTCTTTCTCAAGGTTCAGCGATGCCGTTTTAGTTCTCCAGCTTTTCCGTTTTTCTTCTAGCTTTGTTCTCTGAAACTCTGCTACAGCCTTTTTCCATTTGTTGTGAGTTTCAAGTGAAGGCTGAGACTCTGCGTCCTTTCTAGCCCTGTCCATGGCTTCCTGACGTTCTTGGAGTGTGCTGGACCAGTATGGTATGTAGTTACGCCGGCATCCTTTGGGAATGGTTTCTTTTGCAGCTTGTAGTATGCATCTGTTGAAGTCTTTTACCACTTCATTAATGTCTCTGTTCTGTACCTTGAGGGTAGACAGCAGCGTGTTCACCTGATGCCTGAATAAACCCCAGTTGGCTTTTTTGTAGTTCCATCTTGTAATGGCTGGGCCTGTACTGAGAGTTGCACTCTGGACAGTAAGAAAGATTGGGCGATGGTCGCTTCCCCCTAGTTGGTCTCCTACTTCTCTACTAATAGATCCAGCTATATCTGGTGTGGAGAAGGCAAGATCTGGTGTTGAAGTTGTGTGCCATCCTCTGGAGTAGAAGGTAGGAGTATCTGTGGCATTATTGACTAGGATTAGGGAGTGATCATCTTGCCAAGTTTCAACCTCTTCACCTCTGTGATCCAGATGGTTATAGCCCCAGCTCTGGGAGTGGCTATTAAAGTCTCCAACTGCTATAAAGTTGGTGGCTGGTACCTGTATAGAGCTGAGACTCAGGGGTTTGTTGTTCGGACAGTAATAGTTCAGGAGTTCTATTTCCATCTTGTCTACCTTTATCTGCAACAGCTGATATTCTGCTCCATCCATGAAGGTTTTCCTTTCGTGTGCAGGAATGTTATTCCTTACAAGAGTAAGTACTCCTCCTTTTCGTCTATCTTTTCTGTCGGATCTGAAGCATTGATATCCCCTTATTTTAAAGGTTTGATCTGCTTTCAAGTGAGTCTCTTGGATACAGCAAACACTGACTTGCTTCTCATACAAGATGTTTTCCAGCTCTGTCTTTTTGCTGTATCCAGCCTGCTTGCTGTTCACTCCCTCTGCATTCCAGTGCATCATGACAAGTGGCACTCTGGGTTTCTCTTTTTCTGTTTTGTTTTGGTCAGTAGTTCTCCTCCGCCGTCTGCTGACTCCACAAGACGGTCTAGAGGGTCCTCCAGTAGCTGAGGGTGGGCTCTGTCGAGGCTCAGAGCCCGGCACTGCACCTGCCTGGTGGAGCTCCACAGGGCGAGCACCAGTACGAGATTTATTTGACGGTGTACTCTCCATAGAAAAAAAAAAGCGAGTTGCGTGATACTGTGGTTTCCGGTGCGCCTTCTGGCCCAGTATCTATGACTTTAGCACCTGTTCAACGGGAGAGTGGGCTCATCCCTAATCTGTTTATGTTCCCAGTAGTAGACTATTCGCAAGCAGCCTGGGGGTGTCACTGCTCTGCGCGGACCTTGTTTACCGAGGCGGCGTCCGAGCTCGTATGGTGAAAATATGGTTGCATTATCTTCAAAATAGCCCTGTCTTTCCTGCCATCCTGCAACTTTGAGTTAGGGAGTTCTGAGCTCCAGTCTCTTTCCCAGGCATTTTATCCTGGCCTGGCACGCATACAGAGGACCCCACTTCTGGTTCTAAGTTAGCAGTTGGGGACAGGTGGGGTAGCACACTGTGCATTCCCCGTCATCCAGGGGGCTCTCCAACTATGCAGAGCTTGCACAATGCTGTGCTCTGGTTCTGGGCTCACCCAAGGAATCCTCACGTCCTGCACAGAGCCACTTCCAGATACCCACCACCTGCCAACCCCCCATTGTAGAAATCTCCTGCATGCGGCCATCCAGTCAAGAGCCAGTATTAAGTCTGGTGCCCAAGTGATTCCCCCCAAGCTCAGTGTGCAATTCTGGGTTCTCATCATGCTGCAACACAGGGGGGATTGTGATGCTCAGCCATCTCTCTCAACTCTGCACCGATAAATGACATCGGGGACTTAACTGTGTCTCAGTACTGGGAGGCCCCGTTTCCGGGTACACCACACACAGCCAGTTGAGGCAACGGTCGCCGTGGGCGTGTCTTCAGTGGGGAAGTTGTGGAGTCTTCCTGTCCATGTTCTTGCACATCCTAACACTGCCCGCAAGACATCGGAGGTTTGGAGAGTGGCCTTCTCTGCTTTTTTGAGCCGGGGTGGGCTCCCCGGGCAAGTCTCGATGGGGATCGGGACGTGTCCACGCGCCATCGGCCACATCTGTTGGAGGACTTGCTCTGCCAGGTTTGAGTTAGTAAATTCCAACTTTGTCATCTTCTTGGCATTGTGATGCTGGGGTGCCTGTGGATTTCCTAACGCCCCGGGTAGAAGCCAGAAGTGTACTGTGCCAGCTCTGGGGGAGATAAAGGGGGTGTTTCTGCGTCTCCTTGTGATACGTAGCCAAGGTAGGGCTCACAGTGCTCTTTCCCCGCCACCAAATTGCCTGCTGGTTACGCCGAGTTCTCCGAGGCTCTAGGCATGTGACCAAGAGTTGAAGGCAATAGGATCGTCACGTCCTGAGTCTCTGTGCCTGTACGATGGGTTCCGATCTTCAGGGAGCAGTCCACACTCGTTCCCACTCCCAAGACTTGTTCAGTATCCATCTGACTCCTTCCCACCCACAGAGGGCGTGTACGGTGTAGTGCACCGGTTTTATTATCGAGGTTTGCTCCTCTAGATCTGTTGTGTTTAGCCTGAGGATTCGCACCCTCAGTTACCAGGACTACCTCGAGGAGGGTGTGGCTCTTCACCACGCACAACGATCTTGGGGTATGAGAGGTTTTGCTAGGCCAAGAGACTAACACCGCAATGGTCGCTCCTTTCATAAACAGAATTCACTAGGCCTAGGGTGAAGCAAGGGGGGAAACCCACTACCCACAACACCAGCACATCATACCCCCTGTCTGTAGACTTTGCCCCGGTGTTGTCCCTGTTTTCCAGACTTGTGCAAATAGTGGTTCTAATAGTTCTGCTGCTAGCTCAGGGTCTGTCTTAAATAACTCTGCATTTAAGTTATCATGGCCAGGAGCTTTTTCATTCTTTAACCCTTTGATTGATGTGATGATTTCTTCTTTTCGTGGAATGTCTGTATTAACATCTAGATCGTTTTTAGCCTCAGGAACATTCAGTTGTGTCTCTGGTGGTTCTTTGTTCAGAGTTTCTCTGAAATGCTCTGCCCATTTTGTTTCCTGTCCCTCTGCTGTCGTGATGAGATTTCCTTGCTTATCTCTTCCTAATGTAATATTATTTGCACCTCGTTTTCCGCAGATGATTTTAGTTATTTTGTATACTGTGCTTTGTTCATTTCTCAGTGCTGCCTCTTCTGCCTGTCTTGCAAGATCGTCTAGGAAATTCCTTTTGTTGGCTCGGGTTTGGCGTTTAACTTTCTTGTCCAGCTGACTGTACTGTTCGCTATATAGTTGCTTTAACCTGGGGGACTTCGCTTCTGTTTTCTTTCTTTTCATTTTCTTTCTCATCGTTATGGTGTTTAATGTTTCTGGTGTTATCCAGTCTTGCTTCTTCCTTTCCTGGAATCCCAAGCATGATTTGCTGCTTTCCTTATATATTGTTGAAATAGTGTTGAATTTCTGGTCTATATCATCAGTCAATGTCTTTTCCTGACTTTTTTGCAAATTGATATCGCTTCTTTATATCAGCCGCAAAAGCTTTTCTGTTGGTCCAGCCGTTCTTAGTTTCACTTTCAGTTTTGCTACTTTTAAATGGTGATCACTTCCCACATCCGCACCTCTTCTTACCTTCACATCTTGTAATGCATGTCTCCATCTACCGTTAATCATAATGTGGTCTATCTGGTTTCTGTCCCGACCATTTGGTGATTCCCATGTTAATTTGTGAATTTCTTTGTGTGGGAAAAGTGCTCCTCCAATGACCAGGTTGTTAATGCTACAGAAACATATTAATTTATCCCCATTTTCGTTTGCTGTTCCGCTGCCGCATTTCCCCATTACTCTTTCATTATATGTATTGTGTGTTCCAACTTTCGCATTGAGGTCTCCCATTACTACGATAATATCATATCTAGGTGTGTCTTCCATTTCTTTCTGCAGTTGTTGATAGAATTTATCATTGACCTCATCATCGCTGTCATTCGTAGGTGAGTAGCATTGTATTATTGTTGTGTTGGTGAATCTCCCTCTCAATCTTATTCTTATCAGTCTGTTGTTGATGGGTGTCCATTGCAGTAATGTCGTTTCTATTCCTTTCTGTAGAATAATGGCTACGCCTTCATTGTGCTGTCCATCCTCTCTTCCAGAGTAAAGTACTGTTTCTCCTGTTGGTGTTTTAACTTTTTCCTGCCCCTGTCCATCTGCTCTCGCTTATTCCTAGAATGTGTAATCTATAGTTTCTTATTTCTGCTGTGACCTGTTTTAGTTTACCCGTCTCGTCCATTGTCCTGACATTCCAAAATCCTATTCTTGTTTCACGTTTTGCGGTCAGGACGTCCGTTTTCTTGTCAGTGGCTTCCTTTCGGCTTTCACCACTGACAGTCATACGAGCCTCAGACTCCGGATGTCCGTCCCGCAGCAAAGTTTGTTCATTTTTTGTAGTTTTCGTAACTTCATTTCTTTTTACATAGACAGGGGTGTCAGCCCTATGCTAAAACCCCCAACCTGGAGGACCTGGGTGTCTGCTTTAGTCTGACCCCTGCCCGCGCAAACCTGTCCAGCTTGGTAGAACCTTCCAGGAGTAAAACTCCAGCTGGCATAGCTCTGGGGGTAATGAGGGTACGCAAGCTGCCATACCTCGACAAGGTATTGACACCGGTGATAGCAGATGTTACGTTTAATAACATTTAAATTTGAGGCTATTCGTCAACTGTCACATATTGCGTTGGTGTTGAATTTAGAAATGAGCTATCTCCAGTTGTCACATGTTGTACGTGACAGGTTTTTAGAAGGCCGGCTAATCTCCAGTAGTCACATGTAATTGACAAGATTTTAGAAGGACGGCTAATATTCAGCTGTTTGGTTTGGTTTTAATTTTCATTGCACATCGACAACTTCATCAGTGCTACGATCTCCTCCCTTAGATCACACAAGGAAGATCTCAACACAGTGCACGAACTCCGTAGCACCGGCGAGAATCCCAGTGTGTTTAGATAGGAATCACACATTCTATAAATATTTTTCTTGTGGGTAGGTTTCTAGTTTTTAAATTTTGCCTGGGCAGCGGCTTGATAGGCCTACTCTTTACGATTTCCAACTGGCATGGGATTTTTAACGTGCGCAACGTGCACACAAGACCTCCTATTTTGTCGCCCTTATCTTCAGCTGTTGTCTGTTGTACTTGACAGTATTTTAGAAGGTCGCTAATCTTCAGTTGTCACATGTTGTACTTGACAGAATTTTAAAAGGATAGATAATCTCCATCTGTCACATGTTGTACTTGAAGGATTTTAGATGTAGGGCTAATCTCCGGGTGTCATATGTTGTACTTGACAATATTTTAGAAAGACAGCTAATCTACAGCTGTGACATGTACTTGACAAGATTTTAGAAAGACCGCCAGTCTCAAGTTTTCACATGGATTAACAAGATTTTAGAAGTAGGCCTAATCTTCAGCTGTCACATGTAATGGATAAGATTTTAGAAGTACGGCTAATCTCTTACTCTTACGTGTAATTCACTGGATTTTAGAAGTAGGGCTATCTCCAGCTGACAAATGTTGTACATGGCAACATTTTTAAATTAGAATTAGTCTCTAACTGTCACTTGTTTGTATTTGACGAGACGTTAGATGTAGCCCACAATTGTGAGTTTGTATTATACTATCAGATCTAAAGGTCTTTAAAATTTGGACATGCGCCCTAATATAACCGAGTAGGTTGAACGGGACGCGCCTCTCCAAAACGAGGCAAATTTTTTTTTTTTTTTTTGAATTGAAAAAAAAAAAAAAGGTGTAGATATAGAAGAAAAGAAAGCCTGAAACTCATTTCAGGTAGTAGCAACTAGTTTCTGGGAATTAAAAACGATGGCAATTATGATATATTGTTGCCTTCGAGAAATTAGGCTATGGAATATTTTTTAAAGGTAAATGTTCACACTATCGCTTGGACTTTTTTTTTTAACCTGATGACTGGAACCTAGTTAGCTGTGAGCATGGCGAATGTTTCCATCATATCTTGTCGATGCAGAATCACTACCAGTGCAGATTGAGTTCATCTTTGTTTGCGCATCATGTATTCTTTAATTTGTCTTTTCTGTCCTTATAGAGGCATAGAGCCACCACTGCGGGTAGCAGCCTTGCAGGAAGCCAGCACTAAAGGATAAACGAACTCTGACAGCTTTGGTCGTATCTGTAGGAATTTCTTCTACGTGATGAGGTTGACAGTCCCATACACAACCTCATATAAGTTGCAACTTACGACATGCCCAGCGTATTATTCATCATCATTATTTTACTTTACGCTCCTTACGGAGCATGGATCCACCACTACATCTTGTTCCCTTGCAGGAACGAACGAACGAACTTTATTTTCAAAGGGTTGAGAATTGGGCACACATGCCCGTCTAACATACGTTAGGAAGCCAGAAGGAAGCCAGCACGAGGCAGTCACATGCTCTTGCAGCGGTGGTTAATGTGGCGAAGAAGGTCACAATGTCTGTTCAAACCAGCCATTTCTGCTGTCAAAGTTTATACATAAAACAATTCTCCTACCTGCTAAAACACCAGTTAATTGCATGCAGTCAGTTTTGCGCCGGTTATAAGTTCGGACACCTGTTGAAACCAGGTGTTGTTCCTGTTTGCTAATGTATAAACAATACTTAAAAAAAAAAAAAAATAAACACCATCACCGTTACACAGCATTGACCTATTAGCTGAAGTAGCGATCTTCGGGGCTTATTTCGTTTTTACGTTACTCGGGAGCTCAAGACAAAAGGTGACTTATTGTGTACCGGTTATTATACGGTAATTGAAGGATACTGACGTTCGTTAAACGAGGCTTGCATGGCCAAAGAAATAAGAAGAAAAAACAAAAGGGTGAAATAAAATATATTGAAAAAAACACCCCACCAAGATGTGTTTATCTGTGGAAAAGACGTTAGGTGTCATCCTTTAGTGTAGTCTAGAGTTGCCAGACAATTTTACATCCTCGATCCTACAGCGCACCGTAGTTGTGATGTCGAAATCTTGGGGAGTAGAGATGACATTTAGACATCTCTGATTAGGGTAGACAGTTTGGAGGTCACGTATGCACTTTACTCGCGTTAGATTCCATTGCATATAATAAACGCACAGATATCTTAGCTGTCATCATTAATCCAATTCCTTCTCGCGCTGAAGATTTGCTGCATGTATTGCTCGCCACAGATTTCTATTTTGGGCTTAACTTTTGCGTTCTCTTCTACCTTTTTTCTCTATGTTATCTTTATCTGTCCTTTCCAGAAGGACAACGTTTATTTGGAAAAATATAGCATGAAAATACTCCAGTATAATCATATGGGGCTCGGTTCTTTTTTTTTATCTGGGTTGAACGGAATAAAAGTAGGATAAAATACAACACATAATAAACTATATGTTAGTTTTATCCGCTAATAAATTACAGAAAATGCAGTTGAGTGATGTACATTCTTTATGTTCAAGCTTCCATGAAATTAAAATCAAAATGAAATGAAAAAGAAATATCTGCCATTAACTGTAAGATAGGGTAGGCATTCCTGGAGAAAGCTTGAAACGTTTTGCCGAAATCCGTGTAAATAAAATTACTGTAACTAAAGTTTATCACTCTAGTTAACCATCCATCCGCCTTTCCAGTGGTGGCTCTGGAAGTCATGGCGATTAAATTCTTCGCAAGGCTTAGTTCGTCGCGTTCAGCTCATCGCAAACCAAATTCATTGGAAAACATTGGAAGTGCGATAAATTTGGCTTGCGATGATCTGAACGAAGGTTATTGCTTTTCGGCAATGAACTTAGTGGGGTGAGTTTGACAGCCATGAACTTAGTGGGGTGAGTTTGACAGCCGTGAACTTAGTGGGGTGAGTTTGACAGCCAAGAATTTAGTGCAAAAGTACTATATCCCGCTTGATAAGTCTCTTCAGGTACCTATTCTCTCATCAGCATGTTTATGAGTCGTTGAGAAGCACAGTAATGTTGATATCGATGAATGCAGATTAAGAACACTTATGCCAGCTAAAAAGTAGTACGTTAACAAGCGACCTAAAACTGAGGAGATAAAATGACTGCGATACGTTAAAGAACGGAGAATAACGGAGACAGGAAAAGTCAATATCAGCGTGGTCCAACTGCAGTCCCGCGGGCCAAATGTGGCCCGCGTAAAATTGTTTTGTGGCCAGCGATCATGCATAAAAAATTTCTTACATTATATGGTACAATGAATACTTTTGGGATTACACTCAAAACGTCCGGTGGAAAGCAATGTTTTACTGCCTGCAGTCGGCATCCGAAACCATTTGATCTGAAGCAGCGTCCTTAGTTTCAATACAGCAATGAAATCCGTTGTTCTTGGTTTTCACAATAAAGAGCTGTTTTGGCGCATTTGGCAATGCTCGTTCGCTTACATTTATTTGTGTTTATAGTGAGTATTCAAACTTCGTAACCATATATATTTTTGCTAGATCTATTGAATCTGATGGTATGAATAACGACGCAGCTGAGAAATAAGATCACGATCATAGCGTGTCCGTGTCTTGATAACTAACATCTGTGTAACAACGCACTCACTGGTAGCAAGTTGAAGAAACGCGCACTTCCACTTACTACAGTAGACATTCAAAAATCCGGCAACCTCCGGACCTGAGGAGTGCCGGATTTGTGAAAATGCCGGATTTTTTATGGTTATATATTCTGTATATATTTAACAGAAAATGACTACCTGTACACTTTATCTGCGATCGACAATGCACGATGTTTACGTTTTACACCACTTCTTTTATTTGCTGAATCCATAATGGGGCTAAAAGCAGCAAATAAATGATAAAAAGAGAAGGAATGAGCAGGAATGCCTGTTAACACGTGCAAGCAAGACCCAACAGCTGCATCAAAACATAAATTGCTCCAGAAAACAGTCGTGCGCCAACGCGGTAAATTTAAAAATGCGCTCCGAAATCCATGCCGGAAATCTGAAGGAACCGGATTATCGATGGCCGGATTTTTGAATGTCAACTGTACCACTAACATTGACATTGATATCCAGACTCTGGTTAAAGAAAATCCACACCCCCAAACTTACCATTAGGAGGTGAGAATAACACTAAAATTATTTCCATAGAAATGCAATGCTCATTGTAATTTTATTTTATTTTTCATTTCGCACTCTTCGATTTTCATCATTTTTCCCTGAGCTTTTTTTCTGAAATAATTTTTTATCCTGAATTGCCCGCGACCTTTAAATTTTTGGTTTATGTGGCCCTCAGAGTTGAATAAGTTGGACCACCCTGGTCTATATTTAATATATTAACTACAAGACATAGAGATAGCACGGGTCGGCATTGTAGAAGTGGATCCGGAAGACTGGGAAGAAATTTCAGACAGTCTGTCAGTATTAGAAAGTATTATTATTCTGTACTTGCAGAACGGTACTGTAAATGCAAAGGCGCTGAATATAATTTTAAAAATGTTTTTAATTGAACTAGGAATTAGTGAAAATAAAATAAAAATTAAAATGATTTGACGGTTTCCTTGAAACGATTTTTCCCTTAAATTTCAAGTAAGTGGAGCTCATGTTTATTTGTGTTGTCGAAGCCGTAATGCCAACTAATGTTTTATTGATTTCCTGCACGTGCACGCTTGTAGAATATGTCGCTAGTTTGTGGTTATACTATGGCTTGTATTGTATCAGTTTTCTTCTTCTTCGTTCGTCCTGAAAAGGACGTTGGTTACGTTGTGTCGGTTTACAGCGAGGCTGCGATATTTGCGCCTTTCGGCCGACACATCCGACTTCAGCAAGGCATTTTTGGGACCGGGTTAGCCTTCCCTCTTCGATCCCTACTCACTCAGCCAGACTGCAGTGATGCAGCCTGTTTTCAGGACCACCACTTGGAGGTGGAGTAGGGTCTTGGTCAGCTCTGGTTCGCTGACCCTGACGCAAGCAGTCTAGCTATGGGTCGCTGACTGCATTTCTCACTGTTGACACATCTGAGGTCCCGTATCAGTTTTGAATATGAAAACTCTTTACCTGTAGTCGGCAGTGAGTATAGAGTAGGATCCATTTGTGAATCTCAACATTTTTGAGAATTACGCACAACACGCTATAATTAAAGATGATACCTAAGTTTGAAAAATCGGAGATTGTTAATTAATAATGATTCACTTATTAAGAACCCAGATGCTTTTATTTAAGAACACGCTTCTACTTTTGACAGAATATCGGTTTAGCGAATAACATGCTTTAGCGAGCAGAGTGATAGAACTGTGCTTGTAAAATATATGTGCTGTTTGAGATCTGTTGCTAGGATAAATCGGATAAGATAAGTAGTTTTATAGTTAAATTATAAATAATATGTGTACACTCGACCGGGAGTGGTAATAAAGATTTGTTCCGATTAAAATACAGCATTTCGTATTGAAGCACAAATTATCAAAACTGTTCTTGTAATTACGAGTGTTACGCTGTCTTCGGAGAACCCTGGGAAGTACGCGCGGCAAAGTCAACCGTTCACTGATTGATAAACGGCAACATGGAGTTGCGAAGAGATGTAAGCCAGTCGGTTTAACACTTTATACATACAATTTTTGCCGTACTCTCAAGTCTCTTATCCTCCGTTTGCTTTACATATACTGTTTGTCTCTAGAATCGCGGTTCTCAACCGTATGTAGGTCGCTGTCACGGGGTTGTCTCCTCTGCTCTGCAGTGATGATCCTTCGTCTTCTTCTTCGTACACTCTCAGACGACGTCCACTTGAATGCTCTCAAAGAAAGCAGTAGTCAGTTTGAGGCTGTTTGAATCCCCGTAAATTCTTTTCCACGAAAGGAGCTGGCGTCGGCCATATGCGCTTTCTCTGTACCGCATATAAGGGGCAACTTTGAAGCAGATGTTCAGCAGTCATTTTATCAGTGCCACAGTTACACTGATCGGTAGTTCCTATCTTTAGCTTGTTGAATAGATGGTATCTCAATCTGTTGTGGCCAGTGCGGAAGTGATGGTCCAATAATGGCCAAAATTTAGAATATATAATGAGTGTCTTTAAAGGTATTTACCTTCGCTCAAAATTAATCATGGCAGAGTTGTAAATAAAATGATGGTGCTTCTGTTTTAGGGAGACTTCATAGGATTTTTCAGAAATCAAGTACAACACTGAATTTATCAAAGATGTCGTAAACTTTGTAAATGCCCGCCCCTTCTATGAAGATAAAGGTATATTAGCTGGTTTCTGAGCCCCCAACTGAATTATTCAGTAAAATATAACTTTAGTAGCTCCGTTGTATTATGTATTTAAGATGACTGATTCATTCCTGTGCACTTCTCACTGTAATAATTAAATCTACTATTAATTAAAATACATCAAACAAATTTAATAATCAATTATTGTTTAACGCGAGTAAATAAATAAGTGAAGTTGGTGAATTGAAAAATGTGGAGCTGTTCTTCACAGAAAAATGGTTAAGATGGTTTGATGTGCTAATGAGAATTATTTTTGCTTTAGCCTTGTTAAAATAACTTAACTGGCCAGATGTTGAAACTGGTTTGCTGACTACTCCGTCAGTTATCGACATAGAGTAGTTGCAGGGGTAATCGCTCCGAACGTCAAGCCAAGGATCTTCACACCCCATCAAAGGCAGGCATCTAGCGTAGACTACAAGCTCTTGAGCCACAGACTCGTATCAAGCTGGTACCACAAACTTTGAGATGAAACAAATGTCTCTACTAAGTATAAGTTTTCTGACACTAGCTAGGCGCCTTCCCGTTGTCAGTTACACCGACTCTTTTCCTTTTTTCTCAGTAATTTTACCCTCCCCGAGCATCAATGATAAACCCAGTGGATTGGATGAAAAGTCATCGTTAATTCAGTTGATCTGATGAAAAAATGTGGCTGGACAGCGGAAAACGACCTTTGCCTGGTTTACATATGTTTAAATACACATATAAACTTATTAAACAGTTAATATAATAAATATCTACACCATGCTATTATCATCATCCACTCCCTGCTCCACTTGGAACCTGGAGCTACCTCTGCTTTTGATTCCCTGTGAGTGAACCTGCATGAAGCAGCCACCAGCGCTTGCTGTGTTGGTTCACTACTATTATTTTCATATGCTGAGGTTGCCAGCCTCTTATGAACCTGTACAACCACCAGCAAGTTAAATATGTCGAGTGCAAAATGTAAAATGAAAAGATGTACAACTCACCCCGTATCGAGTTATAATTTACAGACGTCTGGCACAGAAAAAATTACTAATAATGTCGAACCACTGGCTATGAGGCCGTACTACAGGTAGCCAGGGTATTAATATTATTTCTAATCCCACTATTAATATAACCGGCTAGGTTGAACGGAACGCGCCTCGCAAAACGAGGCACAATTTTATTTAAAAATAAAAAAATGTGATGCTGAACGGATGATTGAGATAATCATGATTTAAGTCTACTGATGTCTGAAGGAGTTACATTTTTAGCAGCTGAATTTTATTTTATTTCTTTGGGGGGTTGGCGAAGAGGAGATGAAACGAATAGCGAATATTCCATTTCTAGGATATAGTCGAGTCACACATTTTCTTTCTTTGTTTGTTGTTGTAATTTTTATTTATTTTGTATTAGCCGGTGTGGTGAAGTGGGATGTTATAAATATTTATAGGGGACTTAGTGTACTGACTGAGATCAGCTGTGAAGGTATATATATCTAATAAGAGTAGTGTATTATATATAACCTTACTTGCTGCCACATATGTATACCTCAGTCAGAATTATTCTGGAATAGTGTGATGACTACGTTATATGTCTAGGGTATGTGTATGATGAAGTGTAAGTCAAAACAACAACAGACAGATAAACAATTTAATTTATTCCACTACACTTGATAACACTGTGACACTCACATACATAAAACACTCTACGAGGATATCTTAAAGGAGTCACTGATAACTTTTCAAATAACAATATGTATTCATTGCTGTCATGATTGTATATGTGTCCTGATTCAAATACAAAGGGAACCAGGAATCACAATCAATTTTAATTACAAGTTATATGTACAGAATTTATCAATATGAATATTGTAGTGACATATATTATTAAAAGTATCCTATGTGTGTCAGTTGTGTAGTAGTAATATGAGGTAATACTGGTTTTGTTTTGTTCAAGCTCTGTTGGTATTTGTCATCATGACTTCAATAGTTTGTCTTTATTGGAACTAGTATTGGAGATGTTCTCAGTTCCTGATATTAAAACAATTAAATTCCCCTCTTAATTGTATTTTACACTGTCATTTTAAGATGGGGGTACATAATGTTGAGCTCAGCTGGCCACATCAGCTTATCTTGCGTGATGGCGGCAGGAAAAGACTCCTCTGCTCGATTTCTCCCCTGGGCTCTGGAGACACCTCACTGATAGCTAAATGGACCAAGGAGTATGCTGTCCGACTCTGGATTCAGCAAAGCTCTGACCAGGTGCTGCTCAATAACTTTAAGACCACTGTCCCTGAAAACAAGAAGGATGTACCTTCTACTTCATAACTAATTGATACTCTAGTTCTACACTGAGCACAATACATCACAAACATTGAGTTCAGAGCGTTAGGCCAACTGTCAGCTTCATCTGAAATACTTTATACCAGTATTTCCCTCCCTAATGGTTACTACGCCTCTCCAATTCCAGCATTATTTCTGTCTAATCAATAATCTAGGTGTCAGTGTACTGTTTGGCCATTCCATGCAGTTTTACTTTCCTCCGACACCTTCTGTTCAGGCTGGAGCATTATAGGCTTTACATCATGTTCGCTACTGAACTACACATATATACAGGCATAAATTAACAATTTACATTCAATCTTCATTAAAAGATATTGAATATTTCAAGCTTACCACAATTCATAGAATAATAAACAGTTTCGTTGACTGGCAATGGATATAGCACAACTCCGATCTGCCGGTGTTCCAGGCTTTATTTTATATAAAATATACACTGGTGCTCAACGTACTGCTTCTTAGTAGGTTTATTACAAGATGTGGCAATGAACAGACGCTCTGAATCAAGTATATTCGCAGCTCTACCCAATGAAACCACGTCTCCACATCTTTTCAAAAAAGTACCCCTTCTATTCGTTTCCCATAACAACGCAATATAGTATTTATAGCCCGACCAATCGTGTTTAGTCTTATATTTGTTGCGCTCCAATCAATTAGGAGTTAACATGGTAGGCTATTTCCGTAACGTAAGGTTTTTTCAAACACGTTATAAAAAAATTTTATGAGCAGAAATGATTTCATGCTGTCAGGTATCCCCACTATTTTATTTTGGTTATAATTTATTAATTCCTAGACTATTTGCGTAACGTTTTACATATTCTTTGTCAGCAAGCCCTAAGGAACCCAAATATACAAATTTAAAAGAGCTAAGTGGCTGCGTTCAAAATATGCAATTTCTTCTACCTCCTGTTTCGAAGATGTGCTGTCTGGGTACTGTAATGTTTTCAAACGTAAACCCATCTAATGTTATCTTTTCCAATAAGCGTTTTTCAGGATTTTAAAACCTAACTCTGGGAAGGTTAGTGTTTTTATCACTGTCCGTCTGAAAAAAAGTTAGTGCATGTGGCCTTACACGCGTGATAGTAGTAATTGTGTATCGCGCGACGCGTGTTGGGGTGGCATTAATAGCGAGACACGTGTTTAGTGTTGCATGCGTTCCTGATTTCATTCGCCCCTCTCTCTTTCTATTTGAGTCCATCTGTTCGTTCGTTTTGGTAACGTAGTATAATTAATGTTAGGATTAATTTAGGTCATTACGCAGTGTGCCTTTCAATGTTTTTCTTAGAAATGCAATACCCGTTTTAATGTGTTGTGAAAACGCTTGTATTTATGCAGTGGCTTATATTTAACGTGGAAACGTTACAATTTGCAGACGAAGCATAAAACAAAGGGGGATTTCGAGTACATTCTTTGTGACAGCACTGTTATTTTACCATTGCTCTTTTCTTTATTAGAATTTATTTGTTAGGCTTTATATTTACCTGATAATTTATATATGTGGATTAGAATATTTCACGACACCTCCCCTCTTAAAACAGACATTATATGTCAGTCCTTTATTCTATATACACATAGATAAATGTAAGTCAACTTGACTTTACTCTGCTGTGGTGCTATCATGGTTTTATGTAGGTGGGTCCATTCAGAGTAGGCACTACTTATGAAATCTGCCTCAGACTTCTACAACCAATAATATATTTCGGTTATGTTACTGAACAGCCGCAAGTGTGAGTGCTTGTCTTAATGCTGCTTTGCAACCCGTATTCACCATTTCTCTTCTCTGAGTCTGCGCAATGACATGTCCAGAGAACATTATATTTCCCTCAAAATGTACGTTATGAGGAGATAACATATACCTGGTGAAAGCAGAGTTTTCGTAGTGGATCCCATAATCTTCTTATTATCCTGTATGAAACATTCGGAATATCCTCAATCAAAGAGGCAACTCAGGGATTCATTACGTTCCTCCGAAATGTTTACATCCAACAATTTTCTCATCATTCTAGAGAAGACACTAGGCGCATTCTTCAATCCAAATGGCAATCTATTAAACTCATAGTGTCCTTCTGAGGTACTAAAAGCTAGGTATGGTCTAACCTCAGGCTTTACTGGAATCTGATAGTATCCTTTACTCAGATCCACTTTTGAGAAATATTTAGCTTTATTTAGTCTGGCAAACAGCTGATTTGTATCCGGCAATGGATCCACCTGTCCTTCTGTAATAGCATTCCGTCTCCTGTAATCTATACAGAGTCTATGTTCTCCAGAGGGCTTCCTTAAGAGTACAACACCGGAACTATACGAAGATTCACTGTGTGAAATAATTCCTTCCTTCCTTCAATAGATAGTCTATCTCTTCCTTCAAAGCTTTCTCCTTAGCAAACGGAATCGAATATGGTTTCATACAGACAGGTGTGGGGTCTGTCAGTTTCATATCATATTCCAATAGGTTTGTATGCCCTGGTCGGTCTGTTAACACCTCTGCATGATTATTTAGAACCTGTTGCACTCTCTCTTTCTGAGTTTTCGTTAAATGTGTACTGATTTTCACCTGTGCTGCTGTCTCACAGGGGTGTGATGGATATTCAAATGATGAAAGTGGTTCCTTTTTCATCTCCATGGCGATGGACAAGGTCAACAAGTGTGTCTCTTCCTGATGTTCTCTTTCCAAATATTTCTTCAGGAGATTCACATGATAGATTTTTTCTTTCCCTTTCTTATCTATCTTATAATTTGTTCTAGACACCTTCTCTAGAACTGTATATGGACCCTGCCATCCAATTTGTAACTTATTCTGACTCCCGGGCAAAAGAAGCAGTACTTTCTCTCCCACAGCCAAATCTCTGTCTTTCGCCTTCCTGTTATAATAGGCAGCATGTTTCTTCCTGGCTTGTTTCAAATTTTCATTAGCAAGTTTCCAGCCAGTTTTTAAACGAGTGGTCAGCTCATTCACATATTGGTATGAAGATGTAATGTTTTCCTCTGCCTTTTCATCAGTCCACGTTCTTAACAAAGCTACATATGGACCTTTAATTTTGTGGACCTATTTGTCCATGCACCGGTATGGTCTCTTCCACTCGAAGCTCTATAGTGATGATTTTTCTTCCCAGAATTATCATGCATAAAACGACCGCTACCAATTTTTCTTTTGGGGGCTTTCTCCCCACTTAAAATTCTTGATGAGAGATTTCCTCTCTACATCCTCTTCCTCCAGTTTGTTTAAGTCCGATTGAGGGATTTTCGGCTTATCCTGGGGTAAGACATCTGTTTGCACTCTCCGCTGTTTGCACTCTCCGCATAGTGGCCATTGTAAAACAGTTAAGTGAAGCTTGTCCGTGAAAAGGGGCTTCCCATTCCATTTGGTCCACTTTATCAAATCTATTTTTCTTTTTATTATCAGGCCTAATTTTGCCCCGTGGCGTGTCCAGGTCCTGATCCATGTTCCCACTTGTGGGTGTTCCCTCATGTGCTATGCTACACCTTTCTACAAAATTCTCAATGTCCCATCTTGCTTTGGGCCAATAATAATTGTGAGCCACCTTTTGAATGATGGTACCTATCTTCTCATGCTCCCCATCTGGTTTCACATGTAGGCTCCTTATTAAGTCTGCCCTATATCTTTTAGGAAGTACCAGTTGTCCCTGACCTTTGGATCTAGCTCCAGTCTTCCTATACATCAACTTGTTTTTCATGTAAAAATTTCCCTTGCCTGGAGTTGTATGACAAGTTGACAATTTTCTGAAACAAGGCTTGAGTGTTTTATCCCCAGCCTGTGCCTTCCTCATCTCTTCTGGAGTGGTATCCAACATAATATCCTCCTCCTGTCTTGAGGTCGACCTGACCTGAAGGGTGGCCATATACACAGGTTTCCTTCTGCAACGGTCAGTGTCATGATTGTCCATCTGACAATTTTTACACCACCTTTTTCCTTGGTTGAAAGATTTTCTTTCATCATATTTCCTTTCATCGAATTGTGGGAATTTATTTTTATTTTCATACCGTGGCCTATCAAATTGGTGCTTACCTTTGTTTTGATCCCTAGGATCAAATTTATTAAAGTTCTGTGGTGCCCTAAAGTTATCCACTTGTTTCTTTTTATTACCTGTTACCTCTGCTTGAGCTGCTTGATACCTTTCAGCAACATTTAGCAACTCACCCAGCCTCTCTGCACCTTGTTCCATGAGAAACTTTCTCATGTCTGGAGCCATGGACTCTCTTAATTGCTCTATAAGGACCATTTCCTTAAGATCTTGGGTTTTCCCCAGAGAAGTCCATTTCTCCAAGTATGTCTCTATTCGTGCAGAAAACTGGTGATAGGTTTCACCTGACAGTAGTTTAGCATTCCTAAATTTTTTCCTATAAAATTCTGCATTCTTTTCATATCTTAACAAAAGAGCCTGCTTTAGCATGTCATAATTTTCCTGATCACCTCTGCTCATTTTTGCAAAAACTTCATAAGCTGCCCCACGAAGTCCTTGAGATAACTTTAAGCTCCACCTTTCTCTCTCTAACCCATACGTGGTAGCTAATAGTTCATACCTATTTAGGTAGCTCTCTATATCATCGTCTTTCTCAACAAAATGATCTAAATGAAAATTCATAGCTGAGGTTGAGGCTCCTTGGCTAGCAGTGGCATCAGAGGCAAAGGGACTGGCACCATTTTCAGGAGCATGGCCTGAAACTCAAACTCCCTAAGTCGTAACTCATGTTCCCTTTGTAATCTTTTATCTTCTGCTTCCCTTTCTGCAGCTAATTTCTTGTCTTCTCTTTCTGCAGCCTGTCTTCTTTCCTCGGCTTCCCTTTCTGCAGCTAATCTTTTGTCTTCTCTTTCTGCTTCCAATTTCTTAGCCTCAGCCTCAATCTGCAACCTCTTAGTCTCAGCCTCAGCCTCAAATTGTAACTTCTTAATTTCCCTTTCAGCCTCTAACTTTCTTTCGGCTTCAAACCTTCTTTCTTCGCGTTCAATAAATTTGTCACATTCCGTAGTGACATAGGCAACCATAACTTGCCCATCTAATCCTAACTCTTTTGCAGTCTGAACAGCAGCAGATCGAAATTTGGCCAGGTCCGCCATTGTCTATCAGGTAAATTTATACAATGTCTAACCAACAATTCAATCTCTAAATATATATCTAATGGACAACACAGGCACCGAGAGCTCAACCTTATTTAATTCCACCCAAGGATACCTTTTAATTCTTATATTCCCTGAAGTGAATTACCCCCACTATTTTTAATAGGTAAAGATTCAAAATCCCAAGAGCGAGACCCCAATATATGTGGTGAAGTGGGATGTTATAAATATTTATAGGGGACTTAGTGTACTGACTGAGATCAGCTGTGAAGGTATATATATCTAATAAGAGTAGTGTATTATATATAACCTTACTTGCTGCCACATATGTATACCTCAGTCAGAATTATTCTGGAATAGTGTGATGACTACGTTATATGTCTAGGGTATGTGTATGATGAAGTGTAAGTCAAAACAACAACAGACAGATAAACAATTTAATTTATTCCACTACACTTGACAACACTGTGACACTCACATACATAAAACACTCTACGAGGATATCTTAAAGGAGTCACTGATAACTTTTCAAATAACAATATGTATTCATTGCTGTCATGAATGTATATGTGTCCTGATTCAAATACAAAGGGAACCAGGAATCACAATCAATTTTAATTACAAGTTATATGTACAGAATTTATCAATATGAATATTGTAGTGACATATATTATTAAAAGTATCCTATGTGTGTCAGTTGTGTAGTAGTAATATGAGGTAATACTGGTTTTGTTTTGTTCAAGCTCTGTTGGTATTTGTCATCATGACTTCAATAGTTTGTCTTTATTGGAACTAGTATTGGAGATGTTCTCAGTTCCTGATATTAAAACAATTAAATTCCCCTCTTAATTGTATTTTACACTGTCATTTTAAGATGGGGGTACATAATGTTGAGCTCAGCTGGCCACATCAGCTTATCTTGCGTGATGGCGGCAGGAAAAGACTCCTCTGCTCGATTTCTCCCCTGGGCTCTGGAGACACCTCACTGATAGCTAAATGGACCAAGGAGTATGCTGTCCGACTCTGGATTCAGCAAAGCTCTGACCAGGTGCTGCTCAATAACTTTAAGACCACTGTCCCTGAAAACAAGAAGGATGTACCTTCTACTTCATAACTAATTGATACTCTAGTTCTACACTGAGCACAATACATCACAAACATTGAGTTCAGAGCGTTAGGCCAACTGTCAGCTTCATCTGAAATACTTTATACCAGTATTTCCCTCCCTAATGGTTACTACGCCTCTGCAATTCCAGCATTATTTCTGTCTAATCAATAATCTAGGTGTCAGTGTACTGTTTGGCCATTCCATGCAGTTTTACTTTCCTCCGACACCTTCTGTTCAGGCTGGAGCATTATAGGCTTTACATCATGTTTGCTACTGAACTACACATATATACAGGCATAAATTAACAATTTACATTCAATTTTCATTAAAAGATATTGAATATTTCAAGCTTACCACAATTCATAGAATAATAAACAGTTTCGTTGACTGGCAATGGATATAGCACAACTCCGATCTGCCGGTGTTCCAGGCTTTATTTTATATAAAATATACACTGGTGCTCAACGTACTGCTTCTTAGTAGGTTTATTACAAGATGTGGCAATGAACAGACGCTCTGAATCAAGTATATTCGCAGCTCTACCCAATGAAACCACGTCTCCACATCTTTTCAAAAAAGTACCCCTTCTATTCGTTTCCCATAACAACGCAATATAGTATTTATAGCCCGACCAATCGTGTTTAGTCTTATATTTGTTGCGCTCCAATCAATTAGGAGTTAACATGGTAGGCTATTTCCGTAACGTAAGGTTTTTTCAAACACGTTATAAAAAAATTTTATGAGCAGAAATGATTTCATGCTGTCAGGCATCCCCACTATTTTATTTTGGTTATAATTTATTAATTCCTAGACTATTTGCGTAACGTTTTACATATTCTTTGTCAGCAAGCCCTAAGGAACCCAAATATACAAATTTAAAAGAGCTAAGTGGCTGCGTTCAAAATATGCAATTTCTTCTACCTCCTGTTTCGAAGATGTGCTGTCTGGGTACTGTAATGTTTTCAAACGTAAACCCATCTAATGTTATCTTTTCTAATAAGCGTTTTTTCAGGATTTTAAAACCTAACTCTGGGAAGGTTAGTGTTTTTATCACTGTCCGTCTGAAAAAAAGTTAGTGCATGTGGCCTTACACGCGTGATAGTAGTAATTGTGTATCGCGCGACGCGTGTTGGGGTGGCATTAATAGCGAGACACGTGTTTAGTGTTGCATGCGTTCCTGATTTCATTCGCCCCTCTCTCTTTCTATTTGAGTCCATCTGTTCGTTCGTTTTGGTAACGTAGTATAATTAATGTTAGGATTAATTTAGGTCATTACGCAGTGTGCCTCTCAATGTTTTTCTTAGAAATGCAATACCCGTTTTAATGTGTTGTGGAAACGCTTGTATTTATGCAGTGGCTTATATTTAACGTGGAAACGTTACAATTTGCAGACGAAGCATAAAACAAAGGGGGATTTCGAGTACATTCTTTGTGACAGCACTGTTATTTTACCATTGCTCTTTTCTTTATTAGAATTTATTTGTTAGGCTTTATATTTACCTGATAATTTATATATGTGGATTAGAATATTTCACGACAGCCGGTCACATTCAGCCTTTTTCAGTATTCATATATATATATATATATATATATATATATATATATATATATATATATATATATATAATATATATATATATATATATATATATATATATATATATATATATATATATATATATATATATATGATCTCTATTTTTTTTTAACCGCTAGCCAGAGGGTTTTATTCCCACAAAATCATTATTTTGGTACCAGCAAGTAACTGGTCAAGAAATTATGGCGAAAATCTATGGTGTGCAATTTCTGTCTCATGTTCTGAGAATAGCACAATTTACCCTGTATTAAGTTTCTTCCTTTCTGTTTTCCTTCCACCTTCCGCAGAGCAAGTAAGCCCGTAAGCCCACACACAGACACTTGGAATTTGTAATTAACAAAAACACGCGTATGAAAACTGAAGACAGAGGACTGACTTTAATAAACAAATTTTAAAAAAAAAAACCTCGTCCGGGAATCTCGCGCTAAACTTTCGCTTGGAAGGAAGACATTGTAACATATAAACCACTGACGCTCTTTGGTGTATGTTGTTGTTGTTGTTGTTTTTTTCTTCAAATGTTAGCTATTTTAATGATTGGGACCAGCTGCATTAATTGTTACATAAGGAGGGCAACAAAATTATTGTGATGTTAATGATTACCTTTCTGTGTTAGCGTTGGTTCCTTGTTGTGGTAAAGCGGGATGATATAAATATTTATAGGGGACTTAGTGTACTGACTGAGATCAGCTGTGAAGGTATCTGTATCTAATAGGTGTAGTGTTTTACAGATCACCTTTCTTTGCTACCACATTTAGACCTCAGTCAGAATTATTCTGGAATATTGTGATGACTACGTTGAATGTCTAGGGTTATGATAATGATGAAGTGTAAGTCACAACAACAACAGACAGATAAACAATTTAGTTTAATCCACAACTCTTTACATCACTGTGACACTCACACACATAAAACACTCTATAAGACTATCTTAATAAGTCAAGTTTTAAAGTTTAAAAATATATGTATTAATTCCTTCAAATATTAGATACCCTGATTCAACTACAAAGTGAACCAGGAATCACAATCAAATGTAATCACAAGTTATATGTACACAATTTATAGGTAAAATCTTTGTATTGACATATATTATTATTATTATCATATGTGTGTCAGTTGTGAAGTAGTACTATGAGGTAATACTGGCTTTTTCAAGCTAGGTTGTTGTTTGTCATCATGACTTCAAGTGTTTGTTTATGGTGGAAATCGTATTGGGAAAAGTTCACAGTTCCTGTCATTTGAAACAATTTATTGTCCCTCTTTATTTAATATACTGTCAATTTTTGAGGGGGGTACATAGGATTGAGCTGCTCTGGCCACAGAATCTTATCTTCTGTGAGGGCGGCAGGAAACAGTTTCCTCTGCTCGCTTGCTTCACCGTGTTCTTGAGACACCTCACTGGTCGCTATCTGGACCAAGGGGTATGCTATCAGCCTCTGGATTCAGCAAAACTCAGACTAGGTGCTGCTTCAATAAGTTAGGACCACGGTCCCTGAAACAAGAAGGTTGTATCTCCTACTTCAGAACTAATTAATAATCTATTTCCACACTGAACACAATACATAACAAACACTGAGTTCAGAGCGGTAGGCCAACTGCTAGCTTCATCTGAAACAATTTACACCAGTATTCTTCTCCCTAATGGTTACTTCTTCTTCTTCCGTCCTTAGCCAATGACCGGCAAAGCAGTCAGTGGCCATTACGCCTAGTGGCGTCTTAAGGGCAACAGCGAATAGATTTTCTTTGCCGTTGTTCCCATCACGCCTAATGGCGTCTTTAGGGCAACGACAAATCAATCCGTCTGTCGTTGTTTCCGTAATCAAAGTGACTGGCAAACGGGTGATCAGCCCGTTGGGTCTAATGGTTACTACGCCTCTGCAATTCCAGCATTATTTCCTTCTATACAATAAGATAGGTGTCACAGTACTGTTTGGCAATTCCATGCAGTTATACTTTTCTCCGACAAGTTTTGTTCAGGTTGGAGCAATATCTAGGCTTTGCCTCATGTTTGCTACTGAACCACACACATATACAGACATAAAATTATCAATTCACATTCAATTTTCATCAAAAAGATATCAAATATGTCAATCTTACCACAATTCATGGAAATAATAAACAAATACGTTGACTGGCGATGAATTATGGCACAATTCCGATCTGCCTCTGTCCCAGGCTTTTATTTAGAAAAATATGAGCTGGATCTCAACGCACTGTTTCTTAGTAAGTTTATTTTAAAATGTGGCACTGAACAGACGCTCCTAATTGACTATATCAGCGGGTCTAGCCAATAGGACCATGTTTACAAAAGCTTTTGAAAAAATTTACCCTTCTTACGTTTCCCCTAACAACCAAAATTAGTATTTGCAGTCCAACTAATCGTGTTTCGCCTTACATATACTTCCCGCCAATCAAATAGGATTTAACATGGTGGCATATTTCCCGTAAAATGGTGGTTTCAAAACATGCCACTGTGCAATTCTGATTTGGTGCTGTCAGACAACCTCACTATTTTCTTTTGGCTATAATTTGATAATTCCTAGACTATTTGCGTAACACTTAACATATTCTTTGTCAGCAAGTCCTAAGGTACCCAAATATATAAATTTAATGGAGCTAAGTGGCTGCGTGCAAAATATGCATTTTCTTCTACCTCCCGTTCACTTCGATACGATGTGGTGTCTCGGTACTGTCAGGCTTTCAGACATAAAACAGTATAATGTCATGTTTACTAATAAGCATTAAACAGGTTTTTAAACCTAACCCTCGTATTTGTAGTGTTTTTTATCACTGTCTATTTGAAAAAAAGTTAGTGCTTCATGCCTTACGCTTGGGGGTGGCATTAATTTTATATCGCGAGACGCGTGTTAGTGTTGCCGGCGTTCCTCCGTTCAGCCCTCTCTCTCTCTCTCTCTATCCTAAGTCCATCTGTCCTTTCGTTTATGTTAACGTAGTGTATAAAATGAAATTAATGGAATATTAATCTAGGTCATTACGCAGTGTGTCTATCTCAAGGTTTTCTTAGAAATACAGTACACGTTTTATTGTAGAAAGCGTGTATTGATGCAGTAGGCTTTACTATCAACGTGAAAGCGTTACAATTTTGCAGACGGAACATAAAAAAGGGGTTTTTATTGTTCAACTAGCATGACGTTCTATTAACACAGGCGTACGCTATTGGAAAGCACGGGTCTTTAACCATTTCTCTTTCCTTTTATTGAATTAATGCGTTAGGCTTTACATTTACCTTTTAATTTATATATGTGGATTTAGAATGTTTCACGACAAATTCTCCCCACTTAAAACAGACGTTATATGTCAGTCTATAATTCTATATACACATAGAGAAATTTATTATTATTACTGGGGCTTACGGTGATTCTCATCACACGGATGGCGGCTTAGAAAATCCGCATCACCGGTTCGCTAATTTTATTTTTATCATGGATTAATGCAAGTGGGTCAATTCAAAGTAGGCACGACTCAAGAAATCTGCCCCAGACCTCTGCAATCCAAGAATCCATTTCAGATATGTTACTGTACAGCTGCAAGTGTTACGGCTTGTCTTACTACTGCTTAGCAATCAGTATTCACCATTTTTTTTCTCTGAGTCTGCTCAACGACATGTCCAGAGAAGATTAGATGTTCCTCAAATTGTACGTTATGAGGAGTTGATCTATATGGTGAGATCTGAGTGGTGTAGTGGATCCAATAATTTTCTCATCAGCCTTAATAAACACTCGGACTATCCTCAATTCAAAAGGCAACAAGGGAGACACTCTGCTCCTCCGAAATGTTCCCAGCCAACAATTGGTCTGATCTCAGGCTTTACTGGAATCTGATAGTATCCTTTACTCAGATCCACTTTTGAGAAATATTTAGCTTTATTTAGCCTGGCAAACAACTGATTTGTATCCGGCAATGGATCCACCTGACCTTCTGTGATAGCATTCAGTCTCCTGTAATCTATACAGAGTCTATGTTCTCCAGAGGGTTTCCTTAAGAGCACCACACTGGAACTATACGAAGATTCACTGTGGGAAATAATTCCTTCCTTCAACAAATAGTCTATCTCTTCCCTCAAAGCTTTCTCCTTAGCAAAAGGAATCGAATAGGGTTTCATACAGACAGGTGTGGGGTCTATCAGCTTCATATCATATTCCAATAAGTTTGTATGCCCCGGTCGGTCCGTTAACACCTCTGTATGATTATCTAGAACCTGTTGCACTCTCTCTTTCTGATTTTTCGTTAAATGTGTACTGATTTTCACCTGTGCCGCTGTCTCACAGGGGTGTAATGGATATTCAAATGATGAAAGTGGTTCCTTTTTCATCTCCATGGCAATGGACAAGGTCAACAAGTGTGTCTCTTCCTGATTTTCTCTTTCCAAATATTTCTTCAGGAGATTCACATGATAGATTTTTTCTTTCCCCTTCTTATCTATCTTATAATTGGTTCTAGACACCTTCTCTAGAACTGTATATGGACCTTGCCATCCAATTTGTAACTTATTCTGACTACCGGGTAGAAGAAGCAGTACCTTCTCTCCCACAGCCAAATCTCTGTCTTTAGCTTTCCTGTTATAATAGGCAGCATGTTTCTTCCTGGCTTGTGTCAAATTTTCATTGGCAAGTTTCCAGCCAGTTTTTAAACGAGTAGTCAGCTCATTCACATATTGGTATGAGGATGTAATATTTTCCTCTGCCTTTTCATCAGTCCACGTTCTTAACAGCGCTTCATATGGACCTTTAATTTTGTGGACCTATTTGTCCATGCACCGGTATGGTCTCTTCCACTCGAAGCTCTATAGTGATGATTTTTCTTCCCAGAATTATCATGCACAAAACGACCGCTACCAATTTTTCTCTTGGGGCTTTCTCCCCACTTAGAATTCTTGATGAGAGATTTCCTCTCTACATCCTCTTCCTCCAGTTTACATAAGTCCGATTGAGGGATTTTCGGCTTATCCTGGGGTAAGACATCTTTTTGCACTCGCTGCATAGTGGCCATTGTAAAACAGTTAATTGAAGCTTGTCCGTGAAAAGGGGCTTCCCATTCCACTTGGTCCACTTTATTATTCTTTTTATTGTAAGGCCTAAGTTTGCCCCGTGGCGTGTCCAGGTCCTGATCAATGTTCCCACTTGTGGGTGTTCCCTCATGTGCTATGCTACACCTCTCTACAAAATTCTCAATGTCCCACCTTGCCTTGGGCCAATAATAATTGTGAGCCACCTTTTGGATGATGGTACCAATTTTCCCCCCCCCCCCCCCCCCCCCCCCACCCCCCCCCCCCCCCCCCCCCCCCCCCCCCCCCCCCCCCCCCCCACCCCCCCCCCCCCCCCCCCCCCCCCTCATGGTCCCCATCTTGTTTCACATGTAGGCTCCTTATTAAGTCTGCCCTATATGCCTTTGGAAGAACCAACTGTCCGTGACCATTGGATCTAGTTCCGGCCTTCCTATACATCAACTTGTTTTTCATGTAAAAATCTCCCTTGCCTGGAGTTGTATGACAAGTTGACAATTTCCTAAAACAAGGCTTGAGGGTCTTATCCCCAGCCTGTGCCTTCCTCATCTCTTCTGGAGTGGTATTTAACATAATATCCTCCTCCTTTCTTGAGGTCGACCTGACCTGAAGGGTGGCCATAACTATAGGGTTCCTTCTGCAACGGTCAGTGTCATGATTGTTCATCTTACAATTTTTACACCACCTCCTTCCTTGGTTGAAAGATTTTCTTTCATCAGATTTCCTTTCATCGAATTGTGGGGTTTTATTTTTATTGTCATACCGTGGCCTTTCAAACTGGTGCTTACTTTTGTTATGATCTCTAGGATCAAATTTATTAAAGTTCTGTGGTGCCTTAAAATTTTCTACCTGTTTCTTTTTATTACCTGTTACCTCTGCCTGAGCTGCTTGATACCTTTCAGCGACATTTAGTAGCTCACCCAGTCTCTCTGCACCTTGTTCCAAGAGAAACTTTCTCAGGTCTGGAGCCATGGACTCTCTTAGTTGTTCTATAAGGATCATTTCCTTAAGATCTTGGGTTTTCCCCAGAGAAGTCCATTTCTCCAAGTATGTCTCTAACCGTGCAGAGAACTGGTGATAGGTTTCACCTGACAGTAGTTTAGCATTCCTAAATTTTTATATATAAAATTCACCATTCTTTTCATATCTTAACAAAAGAGCCTGCTTTAGCATGTCATAATTTTCTTGATCACCTCTGCTCATTTTGGCAAAAACTTCATAAGCTGCACCACGAAGCCCTTGAGATAACTTTAAGCTCCACCTTTCTCTCTCTAACCCATACGTGGTAGCTAATAGTTCATATCTATTTAGATAGCTCTCGATATCATCTTCTTTCTCAACAAAAGGATCTAAATGAAAATTCATAGCTGAGGTTGAGGCTCCCTGACTAGCAGTGGCATCAGAGGTAAAGGGACTGGCACCATTTTCAGGAGCATGGCCTTGAAATTCCAACTCCCTTAGTCGTAACTCATGTTCCCTTTGTAATCTCTTCTCCTCCTTTTCTGCTTCCCTCTCTGCAGTCAATCTTCTTTCCTCTCTTTCTGTAGCTTGTCTCTTGTCTTCTCTTTCTGCCTTTTGTTCTTCTAATTGGAGCCTTTTGATCTCCCTATCTGCCTCCAATGCCTTAGCCTCAGCCTCAATCTTTCTTTCAGCTTCTTTTTCTAATCTTTCCGATTCTAATTTTCTTTCGGCCTCTTTTTCTACTCTTCTTTCTTCCCGTTCAATATATTTGTCACTTTCAGTAGTGACATAGGCAATCATAACTAGCCCGTCCATTCCTAACTCTTTTGTAGCCTGCATAGCAGCAGATCGAAATTTTGCCAGGTCGGCCATTTTCTAACAGGCAAATGTAAACAATATCTAACTAAACAATTCAATCTCTAACTAAATATCTAAGGACAACCACAGGCACTGAGAGCTCAACCTTATTTATTTTCACCCCAGGATACCTTTTAATTTGTTATTATTCCCTGAAGGGAATTACCCCCAATCTTTATAATAGGGAAGGATTCAAAATCCCGGACAGGACCCCAATATATGTGGTAAAGTGGGATGATATAAATATTTATAGGGGTCTTAGTGTACTGACTGAGATCAGCTGTGAAGGTATCTGTATCTAATAGGTGTAGTGTTTTACAGATCACCTTTCTTTGCTACCACATTTAGACCTCAGTCAGAATTATTCTGGAATATTGTGATGACTACGTTGAATGTCTAGGGTTATGATAATGATGAAGTGTAAGTCACAACAACAACAGACAGATAAACAATTTAGTTTAATCCACAACTCTTTACATCACTGTGACACTCACACACATAAAACACTCTATAAGACTATCTTAATAAGTCAAGTTTTAAAGTTTAAAAATATATGTATTAATTCCTTCAAATATTAGATACCCTGATTCAACTACAAAGTGAACCAGGAATCACAATCAAATGTAATCACAAGTTATATGTACACAATTTATAGGTAAAATCTTTGTATTGACATATATTATTATTATTATCATATGTGTGTCAGTTGTGAAGTAGTACTATGAGGTAATACTGGCTTTTTCAAGCTAGGTTGTTGTTTGTCATCATGACTTCAAGTGTTTGTTTATGGTGGAAATCGTATTGGGAAAAGTTCACAGTTCCTGTCATTTGAAACAATTTATTGTCCCTCTTTATTTAATATACTGTCAATTTTTGAGGGGGGTACATAGGATTGAGCTGCTCTGGCCACAGAATCTTATCCTCTGTGAGGGCGGCAGGAAACAGTTTCCTCTGCTCGCTTGCTTCACCATGTTCTTTGGTCTGCAAATTGTAACGCTTTAACGTTGATAGTAAAGCTTACTGTATTATTACCCGCCTTCTTCAATGAAACGTGTGCTGTATTTCTTGGAAAAAACATTGAATGGCCCTGCGTAATGACCTAAATTAATCCTAACATTAATTATACTGCGTTACCAAAACGAACGAACAGATGGACAAAAGGATAAAAAGAGAAGGGAGAGGCAAAAAGCCGAACACTAAACACGCTTCGCGCGATACGCAAATGCTGCCATCACGCGTGTAAGTCTACATGCACTAATTTTTTTTCAGACGGACAGTGATAAAATACACTACCCTTTCCCAGAGTTAGGTTTATAAATGGGTTTACGTTTGAACACATAACAGTACCCAGACAGCACATCTTCTAAACAGGAGATAGAAGAAATTGCATATTTTGAACGCAGCCACGTAGCTCCTTTAAATTAGTATTTTTGGGTTCCTTAGGGTTTGCTGACAAATAATATGTAAAACGTTACGCAAATAGTCCAGGAATTAATAAATTATACCCAAAATAAAATATTGGGGGTGCCTGACAGCATAAAATCATTTCTGCTCATAAAATTTTTTTTTATAACGTGTTTGAAAAAACCTTACGTTACATAAATAGCCTACCATGTAAACTCCAAATTGATTGGAGCGCAACAAATGAAAGCCTAACCACGATTGGTCGGGCTATAAATACTATCTTGGTTGTTAGGGGAGACGGGAAAAGATAACATTTTTTCAAACACTTGTCGAAACGTGGCTCATTGGCCAGTCTCGCTGATATACACACTTGGGAGCGTTAGTTCGAGACCACTTGCTTAAAAAAATAAGCTTGATAAAGCGACAGTACGTTGAAGCCAGCTCACATTTTTGCTAAAATAAAAGCCTGGAACATAGGCAGAACGGAATTTGTGCCAGTTTGTGCCAGAATTCATTGCTAATCAACGTATCTGTGTTTATTTCCATGAAATTGTGGTAAGCTTGAACCATTCAGTATCTTTTAATGAAAAATTGAATGTGAATTGTTGATTTATGCCTGTATATATATGTGTAGTTCAGTGGCAAACGTGAGGTAAAGCCTAAAATGCTCCAGCCTGAACAGAGGGTGTCGGAGAGAAGTAAAACGGCATGGAATGGCCAAACAGTACACTGACACCTGGATGATTGACTAGAAAGAAATAATGCTGGAAGTGCAGAGGCGTAGTAACCATTAAGAAGGGTAATACTGGAATAAAGTATTTCAAATGAAGCTGACTGTTGGCCTAACGCTCTGAACGCAATGTTTGTGCTGTATTGTGATCAGTGTAAAAGAGAATATAAATTAGTTATGAAGTAGAAGGTACATCCTTCTTGATTTCAGGGACAGTGGTCTTGATGGTAGTGAGCAGCACCTGGTCAGAGATTTGCTGAATCCAGTGTCGGACAGCATACTCCTTGGTCCTTTTAGCTATCAGTGAGGTATCTCCAGAGCCCAGAAGAGAATTCGAGCAGAGGAGTCCTCTCCTGCCGCCATCACTCAAGATAAGCAGAGTTGGCCAGCTGAGCTCAACATTATGTCCCCTCATCTAGAAATAACTTTATAAAAATACCATTCAGAGGGGAATTTACTTGTCTTAAAATCAGGAACTGTGAACATCTCCAATACTGATCCCTAAAGACAAACTATTGAAGTCATGATGACAAATACCAACAGAGCTTGAACAAAACAAAACCAGTATTACCTCATTTTACTACTACACAACTGACACACATAGAACATTTGTAATAATATATGTCACTACAATATTCATATTAAATACATTCTGTACATAACTTGTAATTTAAATTGATTGTGATTCCTGATTCCCTTGTAGTTGAATCAGGACACATATTCATTCATGCCAGTAATGAATACATATTGTTATTTGAAAGTTATCAGTGCCTCCTTTAAGATATTCTCATAGAGTGTTATATGTATGTGAGTGTCACAGTGTTGTCAAGAGTAGTGGATTACATTAAATTGTTTATCTGTCTGTTGTTGTGACTTACACTTCTTCATACACATACCCTAGACACATAACGTAGCATCACACTATTCCAGAATAATTCTGACTGAGATAAAGAGATATGTGGTAGCAAGTAAGGTTATCTATAATACACTACTTTTAATAGATATAGATACCTTCACAGCTGATCTCAGTCAGTACACTAAGTCCCCTATAAATATTTATAACATCCCACTTCACCACATATATTGGGGTCTCGCTCTTGGGATTTTGAATCTTTAACTATTAAAAATATTGGGGGTAATTCACTTCAGGGAATATAAGAATTAAAAGGTATCCTTGGGTGGAATTAAATAAGGTTGAGCTCACGGTGCCTGTTTTGTCCATTAGAGATTGAATTGTTGGTTAGACATTGTATTAAGTTACATGATAGACAATGGCGGACCTGGCCAAATTTCGATCTGCTGCGGTTCAGACTGCAAAAGAGTTAGGATTAGATGGGCAAGTTATGGTTGCCTATGTCACAACGGAATGTGACAAATTTATTGAACGCGAAGAAAGAAGATTAGAAAAAGAAGCCGAAAGAAGGTTAGAGGCTGAAAGGGAAATTAAGAAGTTACAATTTGAAGCTGAGGCTGAGACTAAGAGGTTGCAAGCTGAGGCTGAGACTAAGAGGTTGCAGATTGAGGCTGAGGCTAAGAAATTGGAGGCAGAAAGAGAAGACAAGAGATTAGCTGCAGAAAGAGAAGCCGAGGAAAGAAGACAGGCTGCAGAAAGGGAAGAGAAGAAATTAGCTGCAGAAAGAGAAGAGAAGAAATTAGCTGCAGAAAGAGAAGAAAGAAAATTAGCTGCAGAAAGGGAAGCAGAAGATAAAAGATTACAAAGGGAACATGAGTTACGACTAAGGGAGTTTGAGTTTCAAGGCCATGCTCCTGAAAATGGTGCCAGTCCCTTTGCCTCTGATGCTACGGTTACTCAAGGAGCCTCAATCTCAGCTATGAATTTTCATTTAGATCATTTTGTTGAGAAAGACGATGATATTGAGAGCTATATAAATAGGTACGAACTATTAGCTACCACGTATGGGTTAGAGAGAGAAAGGTGGAGCTTAAAGTTATCTCAGGGACTTCGTGGGGCAGCTTATGAAGTTTTTGCAAAAATGAGCAGAGGTGATCAGGAAAATTATGACATGCTAAAGCAGGCTCTTTTGTTAAGGTATGAAAAGAATGCAGAGTTTTACAGGAAAAAATTTAGGAATGCTAAACTACTGTCAGGTGAAACCTATCACCAGTTCTCTGCACGAATAGAGACATACTTGGAGAAATGGACTTCTCTGGGGAAAACCCAAGATCTTAAGGAAATGGTCCTTATAGAGCAACTAAGAGAGTCCATGGCTCCAGACCTGAGAAAGTTTCTCATGGAACAAGGTGCAGAGAGGCTGGGTGAGTTGCTAAATGTTGCTGAAAGGTATCAAGCAGCTCAAGCAGAGGTAACAGGTAATAAAAAGAAACAGGTGGATAACTTTAGGGCACCACAGAACTTTAATAAATTTGATCCTAGGGATCAAAATAAAGGTAAGCACCAATTTGATAGGCCACGGTATGACAATAAAAATAAATTCCCACAATTCGATGAAAGGAAATATGATGAAAGAAAATCTTTCAACCAAGGAAAAAGGTGGTGTAAAAATTGTCAGATGGACAATCATGACACTGACCGTTGCAGAAGGAAACCTGTGTATATGGCAACCCTTCAGGTCAGGTCGACCTCAAGACAGGAGGAGGATATTATGTTAGATACCACTCCAGAAGAGATGAGGAAGGCACAGGCTGGGGATAAAACACTCAAGCCTTGTTTCAGAAAATTGTCAACTTGTCATACAACTCCAGGCAAGGGAGATTTTTACATGAAAAACAAGTTGATGTATAGGAAGACTGGAGCTAGATCCAATGGTCACGGACAGCTGGTTCTTCCAAAAAGATATAGGACAGAATTAATAAGGAGCCTACATGTGAAACCAGATGGGGACCATGAGAAGATAGGTACCATCATTCAAAAGGTGGCTCACAATTATTATTGGCCCAAAGCAAGATGGGACATTGAGAATTTTGTAGAAAGGTGTAGCATAGCACATGAGGGAACACCCACAAGTGGGAACATGGATCAGGACCTGGACACGCCACGAGGCAAAATTAGGCCTGATAATAAAAGGAAAAATAGATTTGATAAAGTGGACCAAATGGAATGGGAAGCCCCTTTTCACGGACAAGCTTCACTTAACTGTTTTACAATGGCCACTATGCGGAGAGTGCAAAAAGATGTCTTACCCCAGGATAAGCCGACAATCCCTCAATCGGACTTAAACAAACTGGAGGAAGAAGATGTAGAGAGGAAATCTCTCATCAAGAATTTTAAGAGGGGAGAAAGCCCCAAAAGAAAAATTGGTAGCGGTCGTTTTGTGAATGATAATTCTGGGAGGAAAAATCATCACTATAAAGCTTCAAGTGGAAGAGACCATACCGGTGCATGGACAAATAGGTCCACACAATTAAAGGTCCATATGTAGCTTTGTTAAGAACGTGGACTGATGAAAAGGCAGAGGAAAACATTACATCTTCATACCAATATGTGAATGAGCTGACCACTCGGTTAAAAACTGGCTGGAAACTTGCCAATGAAAATTTGAAACAAGCCAGGAAGAAACATGCTGCCTATTATAACAGGAAGGCGAAAGACAGAAATTTGGCTGTGGGAGAGAAGGTACTGCTTCTTTTGCCCGGGAGTCAGAATAAGTTACAAATTGGATGGCAGGGTCCATATACAGTTCTAGAGAAGGTGTCTAGAACAAATTATAAGATAGATAAGAAGGGGAAAGAAAAAATCTATCATGTGAATCTCCTGAAGAAATATTTGGAAAGAGAACATCAGGAAGAGACACACTTGTTGACCTTGTCCATCGCCATGGAGATGAAAAAGGAACCACTTTCATCATTTGAATATCCATTACACCCCTGTGAGACAGCAGCACAGGTGAAAATCAGTACACATTTAACGAAAACTCAGAAAGAGAGAGTGCAACAGGTTCTAAATAATCATGCAGAGGTGTTAACAGACCGACCAGGGCATACAAACCTATTGGAATATGATATGAAACTCATAGACTCCACACCTGTCTGTATGAAACCATATTCGATTCCGTTTGCTAAGGAAAAAGCTTTGAAGGAAGAGATAGACTATCTATTGAAGGAAGGAATTATTTCGCACAGTGAGTCTTCGTATAGTTCCGGTGTTGTACTTTAAGGAAGCCCTCTGGAGAACATAGACTCTGTATAGATTACAGGAGACTGAATGCTATTACAGAAGGACAGGTGGATCCATTGCCGGATACAAATCAGCTGTTTGCCAGACTAAATAAAGCTAAATATTTCTCAAAAGTGGATCTGAGTAAAGGATACTATCAGATTCCAGTAAAGCCTGAGGTTAGACCATACCTAGCTTTTAGTACCTCAGAAGGACACTATGAGTTTAATAGATTGCCATTTGGATTGAAGAATGCGCCTAGTGTCTTCTCTAGAATGATGAGAAAATTATTGGATCCTCTGAATAATCCCTGTATAACAAATTTTATGGATGATATCCTTATAGCAACAGAAACATTTGAGGAACACATTGACTCTCTGAACATGCTGTTTGATCGACTTAGGGAGGCAAATTTAACAGCCCGACCAACCAAATGTTGCGTTGGATGTAAAGAATTGGAATTTTTGGGACACACAGTTTATCAGGGAAACATGACCCCTGACCCAAAGAATTTAGAGAAACTGCAGAAAGCCCCGAGACCACAAACCAAGAAGGACGTGAGATCCTTTGTCTCATTATGTGGTTTCTACCAGAAGTATATCAAAAACTTTAATTCCATATGTGCACCGTTAACTGAATTGACACGTAAAGGACTTCCAGATCGCATTACATGGACACCACAATGTGAAATGACTTACCAAGAATTGAAGGAAAAGCTCACAAGTAAACCCATTTTGAAATTACCTGACTTAAGTCAAGAATTCATAGTAAGGACGGATGCAAGTAATATTGGGTTAGGTGCAACTTTACTACAGAAATCAGATGCATTGGATGGGGAATTAAGCCCAGTGGCATATGCTAGCAGAAAGTTGAATAAAGCTGAAATCAACTACTCAACTAGCGAAAAAGAATGTCTTGCAGTAATATGGGCAATAAAGAAATTCAATATTTATCTATATGGGAAGGCATTTAAGTTGCAAACTGACCACAAACCTTTATCGTTTTTAGCACAGGCTAAGCATGAGAACTCTAGGTTACTCCGATGGTCTTTGCTTCTGGCTCCATATAATTTTAGCATTGAATATATATCTGGAAAAACCAATCTGGGAGCGGATTTTTTAAGCCGCCATCCGTGTGATGAGAATCACCGTAAACCCCAGAAATAATAATAAATTTCTCTATGTGTATATAGAATAAAGGACTGACATATAATGTCTGTTTTAAGAGGGGAAGTGTCATGAAATATTCTAATCCACATATATAAATTATTAGGTAAATATGAAGCCTAACAAATAAAATTAATAAAGAGAAGAGCAATGGTAAAATGACAGTGCTGTCACAAAGAATGTACTCGAAATCCCCCTTGTTTTCTGCTTCGTCTGCAAATTGTAACGCTTTCACGTTGATAGTAAAGCTTACTGTATTATTACCCGCCTTCTTCAATGAAACGTGTGCTGTATTTCTTGGAAAAAAACATTGAGACGTACTGCGTAATGACCTAAATTAATCCTAACATTAATTATACTGCGTTACCAAAACGAACGAACAGATGGACAAAAGGATAAAAAGAGAAGGGAGAGGCAAAAAGCCGAACACTAAACACGCTTCGCGCGATACGCAAATGCTGCCATCACGCGTGTAAGTCTACATGCACTAATTTTTTTTCAGACGGACAGTGATAAAATACACTACCCTTTCCCAGAGTTAGGTTTATAAATCATAACAGACTCTTATTAGAAAAGACAACATTATATGGGTTTACGTTTGAACACATAACAGTACCCAGACAGCACATCTTCTAAACAGGAGATAGAAGAAATTGCATATTTTGAACGCAGCCACGTAGCTCCTTTAAATTAGTATTTTTGGGTTCCTTAGGGTTTGCTGACAAATAATATGTAAAACGTTACGCAAATAGTCCAGGAATTAATAAATTATACCCAAAATAAAATATTGGGGGTGCCTGACAGCATAAAATCATTTCTGCTCATAAAATTTTTTTTATAACGTGTTTGAAAAAACCTTACGTTACATAAATAGCCTACCATGTAAACTCCAAATTGATTGGAGCGCAACAAATGAAAGCCTAACCACGATTGGTCGGGCTATAAATACTATCTTGGTTGTTAGGGGAAACGGGAAAAGGTAACATTTTTTCAAACACTTGTCGAAACGTGGCTCATTGGCCAGTCTCGCTGATATACACACTTGGGAGCGTTAGTTCGAGACCACTTGCTTAAAAAAATAAGCTTGATAAAGCGACAGTACGTTGAAGCCAGCTCACATTTTTGCTAAAATAAAAGCCTAGAACATAGGCAGAACGGAATTTGTGCCAGTTTGTGCCAGAATTCATTGCTAATCAACGTATCTGTGTTTATTTCCATGAAATTGTGGTAAGCTTGAACCATTTAATATCTTTTAATGAAAATTGAATGTGAATTGTTGATTTATGCCTGTATATATATGTGTAGTTCAGTGGCAAACGTGAGGTAAAGCCTAAAATGCTCCAGCCTGAACAGAGGGTGTCGGAGAGAAGTAAAACGGCATGGAATGGCCAAACAGTACACTGACACCTGGATGATTGACTAGAAAGAAATAATGCTGGAAGTGCAGAGGCGTAGTAACCATTAAGAAGGGTAATACTGGAATAAAGTATTTCAGATGAAGCTGACTGTTGGCCTAACGCTCTGAACGCAATGTTTGTGCTGTATTGTGATCAGTGTAAAAGAGAATATAAATTAGTTATGAAGTAGAAGGTACATCCTTCTTGATTTCAGGGACAGTGGTCTTGATGGTACTGAGCAGCACCTGGTCAGAGATTTGCTGAATCCAGTGTCGGACAGCATACTCCTTGGTCCTTTTAGCTATCAGTGAGGTATCTCCAGAGCCCAGAAGAGAATTCGAGCAGAGGAGTCCTCTCCTGCCGCCATCACTCAAGATAAGCAGAGTTGGCCAGCTGAGCTCAACATTATGTCCCCTCATCTAGAAATAACTTTATAAAAATACCATTCAGAGGGGAATTTACTTGTCTTAAAATCAGGAACTGTGAACATCTCCAATACTGATCCCTAAAGACAAACTATTGAAGTCATGATGACAAATACCAACAGAGCTTGAACAAAACAAAACCAGTATTACCTCATTTTACTACTACACAACTGACACACATAGAACATTTGTAATAATATATGTCACTACAATATTCATATTAAATACATTCTGTACATAACTTGTAATTTAAATTGATTGTGATTCCTGATTCCCTTGTAGTTGAATCAGGACACATATTCATTCATGCCAGTAATGAATACATATTGTTATTTGAAAGTTATCAGTGCCTCCTTTAAGATATTCTCATAGAGTGTTATATGTATGTGAGTGTCACAGTGTTGTCAAGAGTAGTGGATTACATTAAATTGTTTATCTGTCTGTTGTTGTGACTTACACTTCTTCATACACATACCCTAGACACATAACGTAGCATCACACTATTCCAGAATAATTCTGACTGAGATAAAGAGATATGTGGTAGCAAGTAAGGTTATCTATAATACACTACTTTTAATAGATATAGATACCTTCACAGCTGATCTCAGTCAGTACACTAAGTCCCCTATAAATATTTATAACATCCAACTTCACCACATTCTTGAGACACCTCACTGGTCGCTATCTGGACCAAGGGGTATGCTATCAGCCTCTGGATTCAGCAAAACTCAGACCAGGTGCTGCTTTAATAAGTTAGGACCACGGTCCCTGAAACAAGAAGGTTGTACCTCCTACTTCAGAACTAATTTATAATCTATTTCCACACTGAACACAATACATAACAAACACTGAGTTCAGAGCGGTAGGCCAACTGCTAGCTTCATCTGAAACAATTTACACCAGTATTCTTCTCCCTAATGGTTACTACGCCTCTGCAATTCCAGCAGTATACAATAAGATAGGTGTCACAGTACTGTTTGGCAATTCCATGCAGTTATACTTTTCTCCGACAAGTTTTGTTCAGGTTGGAGCAATATCTAGGCTTTGCCTCATGTTTGCTACTGAACCACACACATATACAGACATAAATTATCAATTCACATTCAATTTTCATCAAAAAGATATCAAATATGTCAATCTTACCACAATTCATGGAAATAATAAACAAATACGTTGACTGGCGATGAATTATGGCACAATTTCGATCTGCCTCTGTCCCAGGCTTTTATTTAGAAAAATATGAGCTGGATCTCAACGCACTGTTTCTTAGTAAGTTTATTTTAAAATGTGGCACTGAACAGACGCTCCTAATTGACTATATCAGCGGGTCTAGCCAATAGGACCATGTTTACAAAAGCTTTTGAAAAAATTTACCCTTCCTACATTTCCCCTAACAACCAAAATTAGTATTTGCAGTCCAACTAATCGTGTTTCGCCTTACATATACTTCCCGCCAATCAAATAGGATTTAACATGGTGGCATATTTCCCGTAAAATGGTGGTTTCAAAACATGCCACTGCGCAATTCTGATTTGGTGCTGTCAGACAACCTCACTATTTTCTTTTGGCTATAATTTGATAATTCCTAGACTATTTGCGTAACACTTAACATATTCTTTGTCAGCAAGTCCTAAGGAACCCAAATATATAAATTTAATGGAGCTAAGTGGCTGCGTGCAAAATATGCATTTTCTTCTACCTCCCGTTCACTTCGATACGATGTGGTGTCTCGGTACTGTCAGGCTTTCAGACATAAAAGAGTATAATGTCATGTTTACTAATAAGCATTAAACATGTTTTTAAACCTAACCCTCGTATTTGTAGTGTTTTTTATCACTGTCTATTTGAAAAAAGTTAGTGCTTCATGCCTTACGCTTGGGGGTGGCATTAATTTTATATCGCGAGACGCGTGTTAGTGTTGCCGGCGTTCCTCCGTTCAGCCCTCTCTCTCTCTCTCTCTCTCTCTATCCTAAGTCCATCTGTCCTTTCGTTTATGTTAACGTAGTGTATAAAATGAAATTAATGGAATATTAATCTAGGTCATTACGCAGTGTGTCTATCTCAAGGTTTTCTTAGAAATACAGTACACGTTTTATTGTAGAAAGCGTGTATTGATGCAGTAGGCTTTACTATCAACGTGAAAGCGTTACAATTTTGCAGACGGAGCATAAAAAAGGGGTTTTTATTGTTCAACTAGCATGACGTTCTATTAACACAGGCGTACGCTATTGGAAAGCACGGGTCTTTAACCATTTCTCTTTCCTTTTATTGAATTAATGCGTTAGGCTTTACATTTACTTTTTAATTTATATATGTGGATTTAGAATGTTTCACGACACTTGTTTACATACAAGAAAATGATTAGAAAAGATTTTGTCGTGCTAGCAAAAGAAACTCGCAAAGCGATTGCGGACCCGACCAAAAGCTATCTGGCGGAGAACTGTGGAGGCAGAGCTGCAAAGCATGATCCAGAGCTGGGGCACCACACGAAGGATGGCTGAAAACCCTAGCAGGGTGATGTCAGCCCTGCAAAACGCCAGCAGGCGTGATGACCACTGATTGCTTTGTCAGTCAATGGCCAAAGACCAAAGAAGAAGCGGAAGTAAAACAAACAGAAGTTTTTGTGGCTTAACGTTTTTACAGAACGGGGTAGCTGACCCCAAGCCCAACCGACCGTCTTTAGTCGCTTTTTTTACGACACACATGGTAGGTTACAGTGTTACATTTCATTGCTTCGCTTCCGGGCCCTCGGTAGCACACTAGTGAAAAGAAATAGAGGTATGTCGAAAGACACAAGGAGATGGGAACATGGACAGATCTGGAACTCATGGCACGGGACATGAAGATTAGGCCTGCGTTTGTTGATGGCCTATGCTGCTTTGGGAACTGACGGCTAATGAGTGAGTGAAGCAGATCACAACAGACTAGAGCTCTGTAACGGTAACGTATATAAGCAATACACAGGTAAATTTAGTCCGGTAGCAGATACTGCCATGGGATTGAAGAGTTAGAGACTTCACTACACAAGGTCTCAGCCTTTTGAGATGGGGTAACCGTCTCCCTACTTCTCTGCCTGTGCTTTCCGTAACTTAAGACCTGAAATTGATGCCCATTTAGATATGAGTGAAATAGAGCCCCCGACCCAGGTTTCTAACCCGTTAACCTTAAGCTCGTAAAGCAAGCTCTCTGACTACTCTGCAACTCGAGGTTCTGTGAACAATAAAAGGGAGGAAATAAACCAAATTTCCGTTTAAAACACCCGGATATCGATTTTTTTTTTCGAAATATGTTTAAATTATTTAACAGCGTATGAACGAAAATCGTCTAAATTAAACTCCGTCTATCACGAGGACTGCCTGTTTATACTCACTTACAAAGCGTGTCAAAATCGATACGATTAAGCACACACACAAATATATGCTCGAGAGTTGTATTTGCATTTATCAAACTATCGATCACTAGCTTAGAAAACGTGCCCGTGACCTAAGTAGCTAACCATTCTTAAGACGTGCTCGGGTTTATCTATCTGACTAATGGATTAATCTCCGTCCCTTCCTGTCTTTGCTTAAGATTTTGTCAGCGTTTTCTTATCGTGTTCACCACCCCAGTTATCTTAATTGTCATCGCCATTATCATAACTACGAGTATCTCCACCATTAGGTTGTAGTCAACCGTTAATCGTAACGAAAATCGTTGTTCCCTATAATTTGTTTAAAGTGGTTATTTAGTTCTACCTGTTGATAATTACATACATGTCTGCCTCGTGTAGTTTCCGGTGATCTCAGAGCAGGCAAAGAAATAATAGGCTTACTTGATTCCTGGCATGTCGTAAGAGGCGATTTTCATGAGGTTGTGCATGAGGCTGGCAACATCACTATATAAAACAAATAGCGAAGAATACACTGCTGCAAAGGCACATGAATGCTCTGGTGTAGGCTTCCTACAAGGCGACTAGCTGTAGTAGTTGCTCCATACTCCACCTGGGGCAGAAAGGAAAAAATGATGATGACATGATGTCCGTTAACTAGTTTTCTTAAAAGAATTGTTTTGAGCTTTTTTTTTTTTTTGGAAAGCTTTACAGTTATATAGTCACATAATGGATACTGACGTAGGGGAGTGAAATGCTCTGAGCTCACTATACTAGGCCTCAGCTTTATGAGGCGGGGTGACGGGTTCCCTTCCTCGCTGCCTGTGGCCTCCCCATATCCAAGAGCAGAATGAGGTACCAATTTACGACTGGGCAAGACTGGAGCGTGAAGCTGACAGATTTCTAACCCCGGTAACATTGCCTCGAGAACCAAGAGCTCTAACCACTCCACCAGTCGGCGGTCTACAATTCTCAAAAGAACCGTCATATTTGGGCTATTTCTTGAAGTATTCCCCTCCATTAGAATATATTTAATTTATCGTTTCAATAGCTTTCCTGTTTGCCATAAAAATTGACTTGCTAGACAGGAGGGGAACGGAGGATCAAAAAGGAAAAATATGACTGGAAAGATTGCGTGAGACTAGAAAGGCTAAGGAGACGCAATTGGGGGGGGGGGGGGGGGGGGGGGGGGGGGGGGGAACGGAGAAAAGTCACGTTTCCCAAGTTGACATAAAAAGTAAGCAACTCGACAGAAGGGACCATAGATATGTTACGCCACAGTCATTTATTGGACGCTTTTGCGCGATACCAAGGCCTTGATTTGAATTCAGCGGCTAAACGCAGATGTTAGGAATATTACAAAAATTAAAAAGTATTTTTTTCTTAATATTAATGTTAGGAATATAAAAAATTAGCTGGCCGGATGGCCTATTCTGAGCAGTGAACTAATATGTTCTTAATTTTACAGACGGATAGATAATATTGAAGATAATGACAAAAGACAGTGTTGTTCACATCATCGACAGACTGTATTGAATCTAAAAGTGTCGCTAATTGCACAAAAAAACACGACCTTGGGACGCAGGTGTTCAAATTTACTTAGTATGGAGGAGAGGGTTTTTGGGTGGTAGCTGTGTCTAAATATAACTTTTAACGACAAAATTTTGGAGGGGAGAGAAAGGTTGGTTCAAAAATCAAGTACATTTTGTAGAAACACAAGTAGAGACGGACAGACTAACAGATAAACATCCATACTTGACTGAAGCATGACTGAAATGACTTTAGTGTAGGAAATTTGAAATTCAAATAAACCTAGGCAGTGATTGGCCACAGACAAGCATATTGTCGGCGCTTAGACGCGGATTTGGGTCATTCTTCAATAGTTGTTCAGTGATAGACACAGATTTTAAAGTGTGGTGATTTCCATATGAAAGAAAGTGTAAGAAGTTTAGGGACGCCATACTATAGCCAGCAGCTCAGCTGAGTTTTGCTAGCAATTCTGTGTTATTTATTCATAATCTGGTAAGATTGAAATTATTTCCTTGTATATATTTTGAATATTGTTTCATGTTCGAGTGATTTGATACTGCCATATCGAAATCTAGCCTTACAAACAAGTAGGGATTTGCTCTAGACCCCCCGCCCAAGTCAGGGTCTAGGGACCAACAATGTACATAAACTCCAGCAAGAGTTAGGCAAGACAGATCAAGTGTTGAGAATAATGAAACATATTACCTATCCTCTTTTAGGGCAGAAAACTAATAAATATTTTTCAGAATCTATAGTCTGGGAGGATCTATCTGATGTAAAACCCACCATGGTAAATGTGCTGTTTGGTCAGAGAGATCTGACCTGTCTGTATGATGTGGTTGTTGTGTCAGTGTTGTGTCCAGACGTGGGTAGAGAATAGATTTTGACACATGGCCCATACTTTGATTGCAGAGCTGTGAGTTTCTGTTGTCAACCAAGCAGTGTCTATTCAGTTGGTGACTTACTCGAGTGTATCTGTGCAGTACTTGTGACAGAGACCACCATTATTGCCCGCCAGCACGGAGAGGTGGGACCACCAGATTTCAGCACCAGAGCTACAACTACAAGATGAGTGAGCCTCTGGTCTGCTGGACATTCACCAACACCGTTTAGTTACTAATACCCCCATAAAAATTCCCACCATTTTCTGGACACTGTGTAGTCAATATAGACAGGTGTGATGAGGCCACCCCAACAGCACAAACATTAACTATCCTCCCAAGTAGATGACTACTAGAACATTTTAATAAAACTAACTAGTATAGTACATATATATGTACACTATTGCATTTATGATATAATATTCCATGCATTTCTTTCATAATCTCTAAATCCTTTTAAGTTCTGGTCAACCTAAAAAATTGATCCAGAACAAAATAAATGTAATATAATTCTATCAAAAAATTTACACTATTGAGTTAGTTCAGTGTGTTGTAATATTTATTAATATTATTAGTCTTGTTAAATATCTGTGGGTATATCTATAACCTATTACACCACACTACATATCATAACCCTAGACACTTTACGTAGCCACATTCATTAAAAAAAAATTAAGTGTGAGGTCGTAGTGGTAGCAAGAAAGGCCTTCTGACAATTCTCAACTACATTTTATCTCAGGAGCCTTCACAGCTGGCCTCATACAATTACATTTAGTAATATCACCATCATACAATACCATCAAACACCACTACATAAATTGGGGTCTTGTCCGGGGATAATTAGCCCAACAGTAATATTAGGATCTCCTGGTGGGAGAAATAAAAGTAGGGAAATAAATTGTAAAATTCCCTTTAACATTAAAAGTGTCCCTGCAGATAAAAGTTGGTGAATCTTCACAGCCAGTAATAATTAATTAGTTAACTGGTTAGTTAGAATTAGTTAGACTATAGTCATAAGAAGTACTTAGTGTATTTACTGGTTAGAGATTTAGCTTGTATATTATTATATTGTCTAAAAAGTATGGCGGAGCTGGCAAAATTTAGATCAGCTGCTGTGCTCACCGCGAAGGAGATGGGAATGGATGGTCAAATTTTAATTCAATACGTAACGGCTGAATGTGATAAATATATTGAACGGGAAGAAAGGAGGTTAGCTGAAGAGAAGAGGTTAGAGGCTGATAGAGAAATTAAGAGGCTGCAGATTGAGGCAGAAGAAAAACGACAGCAAAGGGAGGCAGAAGAAAAAAGATTGACTGCCGAAAGGGAGGCAGAAGATAGAAGGTTGCAAAGGGAGCACGAATTACGACTAAGGGAGCTGGAATTACAAGGCCAGGCTCCTGAAAATGGTGCCAGCCCTTTTGCCTCAGATGCTACGCCTAGTCTGGGAGCCTCAAACTCCGCTATGGGGTTTCATTTAGACCATTTTGTTGAAAAAGACGATGACATAGAGGGGTACCTAGGACGTTTTGAGTTATTAGCTACTACATATGGGTTAGAGAGAGAGAGGTGGAGCTTAAAGCTATCACAGGGATTGAGAGGTACTTCTTATGAAGTATTTGCCAAAATGAACAGGGAAGACCAAGACAATTATGACATGTTAAAGCAGGCTTTGTTATTAAGGTACGAGAAGAATGGTGAATTTTATCGTAAGAAATTTAGAAATGCCAAACTGTTGTCTGGGGAGACATACCACCAATTCTCTGCTAGACTAGAAACCTATTTGGAGAAATGGACGGCTCTGGGGAAGACCCAAGATCTTAAAGAAATGATCATGATTGAGCAATTGAGAGAGTCCATGGCTCCAGACATGAGAAAATTTCTCATGGAACAAGGTGCAGAGAAGTTGGGGGAAATTTTAAATGTTGCTGAGAGGTATCAGGCAGCCCAGGCAGAGGTAAGTGGTGCTAAGAAGAAGCACATAGACAATTTTAAAGCTCCACAGCAATTTAATAAATTTGATAATAGAGAGCAGGGAAATAAAGGTAGGACAAACTTTGAGCGGCCAAGAAATGACTATCGCGACAGAAACTCACAGTTCAATGACCAAAAGTTCAATGAAAGAAAACCGTTGAACCAAGGAAAAAGATGGTGTAAATGGTGCAAGAAGGATAACCATAACACCGAATTTTGTAGAAGGAAACCTTCAAACATTGCTGCAATGAAGTCGGGGACGCGAAGATTAAAGGGTAATCCTAATGGACAACAGGAACCTTATCACCCCCCAGTTTGTGAGGATGTTATTTGTAATGGGGTCACCATAAGGTGCCTTTATGATACAGGTTTGGATTATGATTCAGTTGTGAAGTCTAGCCTAGTGGACCCAAGTCAGTATACCACAGAAACAGTGGAAATACAAGGGGCGACTAAGGACATACCACTCATGACACTTCCCATCGCAAGGATAACGGTGAAAACTCGCTATGTGGAAGGAGAAATCAGAGCAGCAGTGATAGATGAACCAATCTACCCTCTGATATTGGGGTGTAGATACGTCTTCTTGGGGAATCCCGAGAAACCTGTGATCATGGCGACAGTGCAGACCAGGTCACAGAAGAAGGAGGAAGAAGGTGAACCTATAAATGCTCATCCAGAGGAGATGAGGAAGGCGCAGGCTGAGGATAGGACACTCAAGCCCTGTTTTAAAAAATTGCCCAAATGCCACACACCTCCGAGCAAGGGGGAATATTTCATGAAGAACAAACTCTTATACAGGAAGGCCGGAACTGGAACAAATGGTCACAACCAGCTGGTTCTTCCCACTTCATATAGAGATAAAGTGATGGAACTCGGGCATGCGATTCCCTTCAGTGGTCACATGGGGATCAGCGCCACAGGACAGCGTATAGCTTGTCATTACTTCTGGCCAGGGATAACGGAGGATATAAAAAGATATGTCAAATCCTGCCCAGAATGTCAAAGGGTAGCTCCAAAGCACTGGACTGCTCCTGCAACTCTAGGGGAAATGCCCATAGTGGGAACACCTTTTGAGAGGGTTGCAGTGGATATTGTAGGACCTCTCACTCGGACCAAGAGGAGGAACAGTTACATCCTTACTCTGGTGGACACTTGTTCTATGTGGGGAGAGGCGGTAGCCCTGCCATCAATTGATTCAAAACATGTAGCAGAGGCACTACTTACAATATTTACCCGATTAGGATTCCCGCATCAAATCTTGACGGATAATGGATCTCAGTTCAAGGGGAAACTAACGGAAGAAGTTTTTAAGCTATTTCAAGCCAGGCACTTTCATTGTAGTCCGTACCATCCACAAGGGAACGGCCAGGTAGAGAGGTTCAACGGGACTCTCATTTCTATCCTGAGAAAGCTGGCACACGAAAAACCGGATCTGTGGGATCAATTCCTGCCCGCCGCATTGTTTGCGTACCGGGAGGTACCACATAGTTCAACCGGGATGGCTCCCGCAACTCTGCTATTTGGGAGGCCAATAAAAGGTCCATTAGAAGCTCTATTAAGGACCTGGACAGATGAGAAGGCGGAAGAGACTGTTACCTCATCGTATCAATATGTGAACGAACTGACCACTCGTTTGAAAGCTGGATGGAAACTGGCAAATGATAATTTGAAGCAAGCCAGGAAGAAACATGCAGCATATTTTAATAGGAAGGCAAAGGACAGGGAACTGGCAGTCGGAGAGAAGGTGCTGCTTCTACTACCGGGAAGCCAGAATAAATTACAAATTGGTTGGCAAGGTCCATATACGGTTCTAGAGAAGGTGTCTAGAACAAACTATAAAATTGACAAAAAGGGGAAGGAAAAAGTTTATCATGTAAACCTGTTAAAGAAGTATCTGGACAGACCACTCCAGGAAAGCACCCCCTTATTGACCTTGGCTATTGCAACCCAGATGCAAAAAGAACCACTCACCTCACATGAATACCCATTACATCCTTGTGAAACAGCAGCACAGGTAAAAGTCAGTAAGCACCTGACTAAAAACCAGAGGGAGAGAGTTCAACAGGTTCTGGAGGAACATACAGATGTATTAACAGATAAACCAGGCCATACAAATTTGCTACAGTATGACATGAAACTGGTAGACTCAAACCCAATCTGTATGAGAGCCTATTCTATTCCGTTCGCGAAGGAGAAGGCATTGAAGGAAGAAATAGAGTATTTGTTGAAGGAGGGGATTATTTCGCACAGTGAATCATCTTTTAGTTCTAGTGTCGTTTTGTTGAGAAAACCGTCTGGGGAACACAGACTGTGCATAGATTACAGGAAACTGAATGCTGTCACAGAAGGACAAGTGGATCCATTACCAGACACAAAACAGTTATTTGCCAGACTGAACAAGGCAAAATACTTTTCAAAGGTGGATCTTAGTAAAGGCTATTACCAGATCCCAGTGAAGCCTGAAGTGAGACCTTATTTGGCTTTTAGCACTTCGGATGGACATTATGAATTCAATATGCTACCATTCGGACTGAAAAATGCTCCGAGTGTGTTTTCAAGGATGATGCGCAAATTGTTGGATCCCCTGAATAACCCATGTATCACAAATTTCATGGATGATATTCTCGTCGCCACCGAGACATTTGAAGAACACATTGAAGCTCTGGAGATGTTGTTTGATAGACTTCGGGAGGCGAACTTAACTGCTAGGCCAACAAAATGTTGTATTGGATGCAAAGAGTTGGAATTCTTGGGACACACTGTATATCAGGGTAATATGACCCCTGATCCTAAGAACTTGGAAAAACTGCAGAGAGCACCTAGGCCACAAACAAAAAAGGACGTGCGATCATTCGTGTCGTTATGCGGATTTTATCAGAAATACATCAAAAATTTTAACGCTATTTGTGCTCCTCTGACTGATCTGACTCGCAAGGGACTTCCAGATAAAATTATTTGGACTGCACAATGTGAACTAGCGTTCCAAGAGTTAAAGGAAAAACTCACTAGCAAGCCTATTCTCAAACTGCCTGATTTGACACAGGACTTTGTCTTAAGAACCGATGCAAGTAATGTAGGACTCGGAGGGGCTTTGTTGCAAAGATCATCTTCACCTGATGGGGAACTGAAACCAGTCGCTTATGCAAGCCGCAAATTGAATAGGGCGGAACAAGGATACTCCACAAGCGAAAAAGAATGTTTAGCATTAATCTGGGCAATAAAGAAGTTTCAAATCTATCTGTATGGTAGGACTTTTGTGGTGGAGACGGACCATCAGCCTCTCGTGTTCTTGTCTCAGGCTAAGCATGAAAACGCAAGATTGCTGAGGTGGTCTTTGTTGCTTCAACCTTATCAGTTTAGTATCCAATATATCCCAGGCAAATTGAATGTCGGTGCAGATTTCCTCAGTCGGCACCCCTGTGATCAAAATTAGAGTAGTGGCAGACGTGAGGAGTAATTTTACCTATGTGTATCGCTGGTTTTGGAACTTGCCATAGGCATGTTTTCAAGTGGGGAGATGTGTAGTGAAATTGACAGAGATACAACGGTAAAATACCTCCAAAGATAACATTTAAGGATAAAAACATAATGCGTAGGCTGCGAATAGTACATGATCGCCTAGACCGCGGGTCATCACCCTCCATAAAAATTGACTTGCTAGACAGGAGGGGAACGGAGGATCAAAAAGGAAAAATATGACTGGAAAGATTGCGTGAGACTAGAAAGGCTAAGGAGACGCAATTGGGGGGGGGGGGGGGGAAACGGAGAAAAGTCACGTTTCCCAAGTTGACATAAAAAGTAAGCAACTCGACAGAAGGGACCATAGATATGTTACGCCACAGTCATTTATTGGACGCTTTTGCGCGATACCAAGGCCTTGATTTGAATTCAGCGGCTAAACGCAGATGTTAGGAATATTACAAAAATTAAAAAGTATTTTTTTCTTAATATTAATGTTAGGAATATAAAAATTAGCTGGCCGGATGGCCTATTCTGAGCAGTGAACTAATATGTTCTTAATTTTACAGACGGATAGATAATATTGAAGATAATGACAAAAGACAGTGTTGTTCACATCATCGACAGACTGTATTGAATCTAAAAGTGTCGCTAATTGCACAAAAAAACACGACCTTGGGACGCAGGTGTTCAAATTTACTTAGTATGGAGGAGAGGGGTTTTGGGTGGTAGCTGTGTCTAAATATAACTTTTAACGACAAAATTTTGGAGGGGAGAGAAAGGTTGGTTCAAAAATCAAGTACATTTTGTAGAAACACAAGTAGAGACGGACAGACTAACAGATAAACATCCATACTTGACTGAAGCATGACTGAAATGACTTTAGTGTAGGAAATTTGAAATTCAAATAAACCTAGGCAGTGATTGGCCACAGACAAGCATATTGTCGGCGCTTAGACGCGGATTTGGGGTCATTTCTCAATAGTTGTTCAGTGATAGACACAGATTTTAAAGTGTGGTGATTTCCATATGAAAGAAAGTGTAAGAAGTTTAGGGACGCCATACTATAGCCAGCAGCTCAGCTGAGTTTTGCTAGCAATTCTGTGTTATTTATTCATAATCTGGTAAGATTGAAATTATTTCCTTATATATTTTGAATATTGTTTCATGTTCGAGTGATTTGATACTGCCATATCGAAATCTAGCCTTACAAACAAGTAGGGATTTGCTCTAGACCCCCCGCCCAAGTCAGGGTCTAGGGACCAACAATGTACATAAACTCCAGCAAGAGTTAGGCAAGACAGATCAAGTGTTGAGAATAATGAAACATACTACCTATCCTCTTTTAGGGCAGAAAACTAATAAATATTTTCAGAATCTATAGTCTGGGAGGATCTATCTGATGTAAACCCACCATGGTAAATGTGCTGTTTGGTCAGAGAGATCTGACCTGTCTGTATGATGTGGTTGTTGTGTCAGTGTTGTGTCCAGACGTGGGTAGAGAATAGATTTTGACACATGGCCCATACTTTGATTGCAGAGCTGTGAGTTTCTGTTGTCAACCAAGCAGTGTCTATTCAGTTGGTGACTTACTCGATTGTATCTGTGCAGTACTTGTGACAGAGACCACCATTATTGCCCGCCAGCACTGAGAGGTGGGACCACCAGATTTCAGCACCAGAGCTACAACTACAAGATGAGTGAGCCTCTGGTCTGCTGGACATTCACCAACACCGTTTAGTTACTAATACCCCCATAAAAATTCCCACCATTTTCTGGACACTGTGTAGTCAATATAGACAGGTGTGATGAGGCCACCCCAACAGCACAAACATTAACTATCCTCCCAAGTAGATGACTACTAGAACATTTTAATAATACTAACTAGTATAGTACATATATATGTACACTATTGCATTTATGATATAATATTCCATGCATTTCTTTCATAATCTCTAAATCCTTTTAAGTTCTGGTCAACCTAAAAAATTGATCCAGAACAAAATAAATGTAATATACTTCTATCAAAAAATTTTACACTATTGAGTTAGTTCAGTGTGTTGTAATATTTATTAATCTTATTAGTCTTGTTAAATATCTGTGGGTATATCTATAACCTATTACACCACCCTACATATCATAACCCTAGACACTTTACGTAGCCACATTCATTAAAAAAAAAATTAAGTGTGAGGTCGTAGTGGTAGCAAGAAAGGCCTTCTGACAATTCTCAACTACATTTTATCTCAGGAGCCTTCACAGCTGGCCTCATACAATTACAATTAGTAATATCACCATCATACAATACCATCAAACACCACTACACTGTTTCATTTTCAAAACGTGCTACATATCAAGACTGCTCTTTTCAGCTCAGCAGCATGATCATCGTTATTATAGAGTCCCTATGGAGCATAGGGTTTGAGTCAGTTCAGGCCAAGCCTTCCTGTTTCGTATCATCCACTCAAGTACTGTCCGTATCTTCATGACCATTTTTAAGCCTGTCTCCAATTCTCCATGTGTGTGTGTGTTTTTTTTTTTTGGGGGGGGGGGAGGGGGGGGGGCTGTTTCTGTATTTAATTTCATATGCTAAGTCGAACCTTTTGGTTACGCACCTTCAGGTTCGAATTACGTGCATCTAAAATTTGAAAAGTCACGTCGTATTTTAAAATTGTTACTTCTTCGGCTGCTGTCCAAATTATTTATATGAAACGTCAAAATAAAGAGAATTATCTGACATTTTATCACATAAAATGCTATTTCATATCAACAACAAATTCAAATCTGCCCACATGTTAATGACACTGATTTACGGAAATATATTTCAATGATGTCTTTACATTTGAATATTAAAAGCCCAAATGTGGGCTTTTGGGAAAAGCCAAGAAGATATCGGCGACGTGCAAGGTGGAAAACGAAGTGAATGGCGAACTCAAACAATGTAGCTTAAAGACGAATAAAGCAAATATCGTGAACAGTCAGGCCCCCATGCTCAATAAGGAACAACAAAAAAAGGAATGATAATGATGAATTCTTTAGAAGATGATGATTTCGAAACGGAATCGGATAAACAGGAAAAACACGGGCGGGTTTCTGTGATTGATAATTTTGCTGAAGCATTATTCAGAGAACGTTTGTGGAAGATTGTGAGACGATTGAATCTATTGGCAGGCTAAAAGTTAAGTATGGTCTTCAGGGCTATTCACAGCTATTTACAACACATTCAGGCTGCTTGTAGAGTCGCTTTGAGCATGCCCAACTCTTCAAGCTAGTTATTGCGACTCTTGTCGGATTTAAAGTTAATTTTCAATGATCTACGACAGGCTATGAAAGATTTTATTGCAGTAGTCATGTTTTATAGGATGACAAATGAATATACAAATGATGATATGATTCTAGCTTAAGTGACATTTAAACTGTATGAGAATTCTTGAATAAATAAAGTTCTGTTTTCAAAGTTACAATGAGCATGTGTTTTAAAACTTAACATTAAACAAAAATTGTATTGAGTCTGAGCACGGTGCGGAGCAATAACTAGCGATGCCGGAGAGGAGCAATTCAAAAATGTGATTTGTCCAAATCCCTGCTTATTATTCTTCTTCTTCTTTGATCCATAACCGCCAACCGTCAAAGCAGTCAGCGGCCATCACGCCTGGTGGCGTCCTGTAGGGCAGCAACAAATTGATTCCACTTTGCTCGGTCGGCGGCCATCCTTCGTACAGTGCCCCAACTGTGGTTCATTCTTTGCATCTCAGCTTCCACAGTTCTCCGCCAAGTTGTTTTTGGTCGGCCTCTCTTTCGCTTTCCCTCGGGGGTCCATAGCATAGCTGTTCTTGTGATGGTATCAGGGTCCCTTCTGAGGACATGGCCAACCCAACTCCAGCGTCTGCCAGCTATGATGGTGTGCATGTCCTCCTGGTTACTCCGAATAAGTAGTTCTTGGTTGCTGATGGTGTTTGGCCAAAAGATTCGGAGAATTTTCCTTAGGCAGATTGTGTGGAAAGAGGACAGTTTCGACATTTCCTTCTCTGTTACTCTCCAACATTCCGCACCATAGAGAAGCACATAAAGTACACAGCTCTCATACAGTCTTAATTTGGTGTTTGTACTGTACTGGGAAGACTTCCAAATGTTGTTGAGAACAGCAAAGGCTGTTCTCGCTTTATTCATTCTGTTGTTAATTTCCTTCCTTGTTCCGCCGTCAGGTGTTACTATGCTTCCTAGGTAAGTAAATGTGTCTGTCTGTTCTAACTTCTGGTTCCTTACTGTTACTGGCTCAGGATTGCCCACGTTTAGTGTCATGACCTCTGTCTTCTTCAAATTGATGTTCAGGCCAACCTGCTGGCCATACTTATTCAGTCTATCGGTTTTGTCTTGAATGTGTTGGTGTGAATGCGCGAGTAGTGCAATGTCATCTGCATATTCCAAATCTTCCAGTGTAGAAAACGTTGTCCATCTAATTCCTCTTGGACTGCCCTCTGTAGTCTGGCGCATCACCCAATCTATGACTGTCAAAAATAATGTTGTTGATAAGGGGCATCCCTGTCGTACTCCTGTTTTCACTTCGAAAGTTACATTACTCGATCCAACACTGCACGTAAAGTTAGAATAGAAGCTTTTTATAATGGAAACAATGCGGCTGGGAATTCCATAAGCCCTCAGAATTTTCCATAGGCTGTCCCTGTGTATGCTGTCAAAAGCCTTTTCAAAATCAACAAAGTTAATGTACAGCTGTCTCTGCCATTCTGAGCACTGCTCTATAATGTTCCTGAGGGTAAATATATGATCTGCACATCTTCTGCTCTTTCTGAAGCCCGCTTGTTCTTTCCTCAGTTTATGGTCAACTGCTGTTGAAATTCTCTGGATGATTATCCTGCCTAGTATTTTGCTGGGAACTGAGAGGAGGGTAATTCCTCTCCAGTTGTTGCAGTCTGCAAGGTCGCCCTTCTTGGGCAATTTGACAATTATTCCTTTACTCCACTCTGTTGGTGTTGTCTCAGTTTCCCAGACTTGTGCAAATAGTGGTTCTAATAGTTCTGCTGCTAGTTCAGGGTCTGCCTTGAATAGCTCAGCATTCAGATTGTCGTGACCAGGCGCTTTTCCATTTTTTAGCCCTTTGATAGCTGTGATAATTTCTTCTTTTCGTGGAATGCCTGTATTTACGTCTAAGTCACTTTCAGCCTCAGGAACATTCAGCTGAGTCTCTGGTGGTTCCTTATTCAGTGTTTCTCTGAAATGCTCTGCCCATCTTGTTTCCTGCCCCTGTGTTGTGGTGATGAGATTTCCTTGCTTGTCTCTTACTAACGTTATATTGTTTGCACCTCGTTTTCCACTGATAGCTTTAGTTATTTTATAAACTGTGCTTTGTTCATTTCTCAGTGCTGCCTCTTCTGCCTGTCTTGCAAGGTCATCCAGAAATGTCCTTTTGTCAGCACGGGTTTGACGTTTTACTTCCTTGTCCAGCTGACTGTACTGTTCACTATATATTGTCTTTAACCTGGGAGACTTAGCTTCTGTTTTCTTCCTTTTCATTTCCTTTCTCTTCGCTATGGTGTTGAATTTCTGGTCCACATCGTCGGTCTCTGTTCTTTCCTGGCTTTTGGTAATCAGATATCGCCTCTTTACGTCGACCGTGAACGCTTTTCTGGTGAGGGGGTCCTTAAGTTTCGTGATGTTATATCTTTTCTGTTTGACTGCAACTGGTCCAGCAGCTCTGAGTTTCACCTTCAGTCTTGCTACTACTAGGTGATGATCACTTCCCACATCTGCGCCTCTTCTTACTTTCACGTCTTGTAGTGCATGTCTCCATCTGCCATTGATCATTATGTGATCTATCTGGTTTTTGTCTCGTCCGTTTGGTGATTCCCATGTTAACTTGTGCACTTCTTTGTGTTGAAAAAAAGTGTTCCTCCAATGACCAGGTTGTTAATACTGCAGAAGCTTATTAATTTGTCCCCATTCTCATTTACTGTTCCACTGCCGTTTTTCCCCATTACTCTTTCGTTATAATTATTATGTGTTCCAACTTTCGCATTTAGGTCTCCCATTACTATAATAAGATCGTACCTGGGTACAGTTTCCATTTCCTTTTGTACCTGTTGATAGAAATCGTCCTTGATCTCTTCATCGCTGTCGTTTGTTGGTGCATAGCATTGTATAATTGTGGTGTTGGTGAATCTCCCCCTCAGTCTTGCTCTTATTAGTCTGTTGTTAATGGGTTTCCATTCCAGTAGAGACCTTTCCATTCCTTTCTTAAGGATAATGGCTACACCTTCGTTGTGCTGACCGTCCTCTCTACCAGAATAAAGTACTGTTTCCCCTGTAGCTGTTTTTATTCTCCCCATCCCTGTCCATCTGCTCTCGCTTATACCCAGGATATGTAGTTTGTAATTCCTCATCTCTGCTGTGATCTGTCTCAGCTTTCCTGCCTCATTCATAGTTCTGACATTCCAAAAACCAATTCTGGTTTCGTGTTTTGCAGTCTGGGCATCCGTTTTCATGCCAGTGGCTTCCTTTCGGCTTTCACCACTGTCAGTCATACGAGCCTGAGACTCCGGATGTCCGTCCCGCATCAAAGTATTTTCATTTATTGCTGTTTCCGTAACGTGTGCGATTTTTTACACAGACAGGGGTGTCGGCCCTGTGCTAAAACCCCCAACCTGGAGGACCAGGGTACCAGCTTTTGTCTGACCCCTACCCACGCAGACCAGTCCAGCATGGTTGAACCTACCAGGAGTAAAACTCCCACTGGCATTGCTCTGGGGATTGTCAGGGTACACAAGCTGCCATACCGCTACAAGGTATAGGTACCATTGATGGCAGTGCTTATTATTGTTGAGTATATTTTTAATCCATAAATCCAGCAACCTGGGAGGATGACGCTGCCGATCTCACCAAGTGGCGATGCTCTCTTCGGCGCCACCTCAGATTGGGCGAAAAGAAGCTCTCACAGCAAGCAAAAGAGAGGAGAAAACGTCGAAAGAAACACCAGGAAAATAAGCAGCTGCGGGCTGTCACCCCAGGGGCGCAGCTCTATAGTTAATTATGACTGAAGGGGCTATTATATTTTTAACATTGAAAACATGAACAGTCCTTGAGCAGATGACACAGGACAGGCGGGATTGGCTTGGCTGAAAGTTGTTGGAATCTTGTGCTCGACATGGAGCTGAAGAATAATTAACCAATGAATATGTTACAACATTTTCGCGTCATATTGTTGGGCTTAATTGTTGTTCTGATTTACTTTTGATACATATGTTTTTTTATATAATGCAGCTGATGCTGCTACTTGTGGTGATGGTATGCAGTCATCTTTTGTGTTGTTGTTTTTTTTTTCAAGTCTCACTTGTTTTTTTTTTACACGCTTTTATTTAACTTCACTTGTATGTCACTTTGATGTCACTTTCAAATCTTGCAATCGACTTTTCAATCACTTCCAGATGAGCAATAGCTCTGAAACTTGGCATAGTTGTGTATTCCCGATGACAATACAATAATCAGTCAATTATTTAATATTGTGATTATGTCATTATGAGTAATTAAAGTTTTTCGTAAAGAAATGTAAACAAATCAGGGGCCATTATCAAGTTAATTAAAAATTCAAGAGTACGTGGTGTGATTCATTTGTTTTTTTTCTATGCGTAAAATAGGGCAGTACTCAAACAAGTGTCTAGCTAAATCAAGGGAAACAATTAAAATTATGAATCAAGGGACAGTCGAGTTCGATCTCTAGATGGCCTTCAAATTGAAGGAATTGATTGCACCAAATTAACAGACACAAAGCCATGTAATATTGACGCTCTAAAAGAAATGGATCGCATAAGAAATTTTAGACTAGATTTACAATAAGTAAACAATTTTTCATAAGTTTGTCATAATTTTTCTAACACAAAAAAGAAAGAAAATAAAAAATAAAATATTTTAAACACACGCTTTTAATGCACTAAAAACCCAAAAATAATTTTTCAAGGAGTTTATAGCTTGCAGTCAAAAAATGTAACATCAAATTGACAAAAAGCGCGGGGCACTGATTCTGCATGAAATTAACTTCTGCTTTATTCTTCATTAGACACTTATGGATAAAATATATGATACGCGCTTATGCGCCCCACGCTTTTTGTCAATTTGATGTTACATTTTTTGACTGCAAGCTATAAACTCCTTGAAAAATTATTTTTGGGTTTTTAGTGCATTAAAAGCGTGTGTTTAAAATTTTTTTTTAAATATTTTTTATTGTTTGCATAGAAGGCACGCTTAGTGTGGTGAGATAATTCTATGAAAATTTTGTCCAAGTCTTAGCAGAACTGTCCTCCACGTCTGCTTTAGAACTCATCTTATGTAGCTGAGCTTAACAGTAGTAGATAGGATGACATATAACCTTGTGTAGGTCTGAATATCGACACAATTATCAACAATGTGAGATGTTGTGTATGTAGCTCTGACAGTGTTTAGATAATGTCATGTTGTCCATATAGCCTTTTTTTTCATTTTGAATCATTGTTATGCGCATTTAATTTGCTTTGGTAGTTTTTTTTTTTTTTTTCACACGCCCGCTATTACTCGAGGCGAAATCTCAGGTTAGTATGTCTAACCTGAGACTGATTTTTACGGGAGAATCGCCTTTTTCCTTGTACAGAGACAGGTGTCCCTCGCCATTCAGGCAGATACTCGCCAATTTCGGAGGTACCCATCAGAGCTGGGTCGGCTCAGGAGCCGCCAGACCCTGGTCGACGACACTCCTTCAAATTGCCTCGCCAGGGCTCGTGTTAATCCAGTCCACATCCCGGTCGACAAAAAAATCTTCAAATGTCCTCGCCCGGGTTTGAACCTGGGTCGCCCGGTCGCCAGCGCAGTTTGGTAACCACTACACCAGCGCGGCTCCTCGTTGGTAGTTATTTCTGTCCCGGCAATGACAGTTCATTAGATCGTCGCGTTTTTCGCTCCTTTCGGGACTGGAGCGTGACGGTACCGTGATCACAACCTGGCACCTTTGCCGCGAGAGACCAGCGCTCTAACTACTCTGCCAATCGGGAACTGTAGGAAACTGGCAAAACAAGTAATTTAACCAGATTCATTGGCGTCCTTTAGCTTTTTCAAGACCCGTGTTGAAATACATATATATATATATATATAACATGCTGTAATAATATATAACACACAGTGTCTCGTCTTGTTTTCAGAGTGCCATGCGCCCACATTCATTCCGTACAAGTCTCTGTTCGCCCCAGCCGTGCCTTTCTCCAGCCAACGAGACAACTGCTGGATACCAGGGCTGGACATCACGGTTAAAATCACGCATTATGACAGGCAGCCAACCTTGAAGATGCTGAACCCCAACCTGTGAGTAAATTTTCGTGTACATATTAATGTCAGTGTGTCGACGACCGATTTGTCTGTCTGCATGTCACTTTACTCGTGCTTTCTAGGTCTTGTTAAATGTGAAAAAGCCTCTTCGTGCATTCTTAGATTTGAATATGCCAGCCAACCAGTTTTGTGATCGAAATCCCTGTATCCAATAGTTCCACCGTAGTGTATCCACTCCCGCGCTCATGCATTGGCGAGGCGTGCTTTGTTTATCCTAGACGCACGCCCCATCTGCTATATTGGGGCGCATGTCAAAATATAAAACACCTTGTGTAAATAATTTGATATTTTCCCACTGAAATCAGTACTTCGCTAATAAACATTCACGTGACCTCTGAACTTTTGTTTAAAAATAGTACTCTTATTCGGGTTTAACTGCTAACCTCTAACCTTGTGAACTTTATGTAATACGTGACTGCGTATATGTAACCCTTCTTAGGTGAGTCGGAATAGCTAAGAGGTATGGCGCCCGGCTCTAATTCTAAAGGTACCAGGAAATATAATTGATGGACATTTTTTTTAACAGAGCCAGTAATTTTAGTGATGTCTTGATCCCCCCTAACCTCCTGGGTAGTGAGATCTCCTGGGTAGTGAGATCTCCTGGGTAGTGAGAGAGATCTCCTGGGTAGTGAGATAGATCTCCTGGGTAGTGAGAGAGATCTCCTGGGTAGTGAGAGAGATCTCCTGGGTAGTGAGATCTCCTGGGTAGTGAGATCGGATGTCTAGCATTCTCGGATAAGGGCGAAAAAAAATAGGAGGTCCCGTGTGCAAAGTAGCGCACGTCATAAATCCCTCGGCAGTTGGAAGTTAGAGACAAGGGTTGAATTTCTTTTACAAACGCTGGTTGGAGCAAAGAACGCAGTTATGTCATTCTTCTTCATCCTCGTTCGTTTTCAGATAACCACACTCATCTCCCTGATAAAATAGGCCGTCTGACTGAGGCTTATCGTCACATGTCTCTCCATCATGGGAGTTGGCGAAAGCCAGGGAAATTTATTTTAGAAAGGTTAATGAGCATAAGAAACAAAAAGGGGGCAGATGTTTACATGCACCGTATAGCCAACACACATCTGACGACCTAACAGAATTTCCCAGACAACTGCCAGGGATTAGGCAGAGAGCTCAAAGCTGATTACGACAACCTATTTACATTGACAGGTAGATCGTAATGGACGATGTACGGTTTTTGTATTGTTGCTGTTGTTGATGTATGTACGGTTTTTGTATTGTTGCTGTTGTTGATGTATGTACGGTTTTTGTATTGTTGCTGTTGTTGTTATTGAACCAGCGGCGCTTGGGCTTTCGCCCCTCGCCCCAATGCCACGTATTGATATCTGCATGTTTTCTCACATTGTTTTGCTTCTCCCTACAAGGTGTTCCACTTATCTGGCCTCGGAGGAAGGAACATTTTCCTAACATCATCGAGTGCTGGGGCACTCAAAGAGGTGGTGGTCAACAGTTTCGTAGGGATAGTTACATAGCTGGCACTCTGGAGAGTGTTGTGGTTGGATTCTATTCAAGTGACTGTTGAGTGGTGTATGTTGTGTTCGGAGCCGAAAAATAGTGCTTTGATCCCTCGTTGTAAGATGGCCGATGTTGTCATTAGGGTCAGGACCGCCCACATGCCTGATAAACCTCTCTCCCAGTGTTTCCCATGGCCCATCTGTTCAGCCATGTTTCCTTGTTTGTTGTACGGGTTTGTATAAGAATATTATAAAGACGAGCAAGTAACCCGCCAAAATAATCGGTGGGGGGGGGGGGGTAATTATGTTTTGCTATTTCTGCTTCATGTCCTAATTCTTCTTCTTCTCTTCTTCCGTCCTTAGCCACCGACCGTCAAAGCAGTCAGTGGCTATTACGCCTAGTGGCGTCTTAGGGCAACAGCAGATAGGTTTTCTTTGCCATTGTTTCCCATCACGCCTAGTGGCTTCTTTAGGGCAACGGCAAACCAACCCATTTACTGTTGTTTCCGTAATCGAAGTGACTGGCAAACGGGTGATCAGCCCGTTGTGTTCATGTCCTAATGGCGGCACTAATTATCATGTGCATCCTTCCATTCATTTCCATTCCCTTTCAACTTCATTGAATCTTTGTATTCAAAAGTATCATGGCTTATGGCCAGAGGTCAAGGCACCGTGAACAAAATAAATTGTTCTTTTAATGAGTGTACATTCAAGGTTTCACGGTGCAATGCGCGCCGTTTCCATATTTTCCCGAAAATGCCGGTGATAAAATTTAACAGCTGTTCTTTTTGTGGGTGTTCAATTTAGGTTTCACTGTAAATTACAAGTCTTTTACGCGTTGTCACGAAAAGCTGGTGGGACTGCTTCATTGTTGGTAACGGACGTTTGACTAAGACAGTTCTGTATGTAGGGGACCCGAGTTGTTCCAGGAGTCTGTTAGGAGACAGTGAAAAATTGGCATGTCGTATGAGACAACTAATGCAGTAGTACCCAAACGATGCGGCGCGCCATACTGGTGCGGCGCGAGAGTTGTGGTTCGTTTTACGGGGTAGAAGAGGTTCCGATTATGAGATGAGATTTCGGGAAGATTCAAAGACAATCACGGATTTCGAGACATTTAAAAGATACTCATATGCAAAAAATAAATATGAAGTCATTTTCTTTTTTATTTATTTTGCCACGTGTGAAATAATATGGGAAATATACGTATAGAAGCCCGTAGAATTTTCCAGACGTTTCAAGATTTTATTCAGTGATATAAGTTATTTGATATCAAATAGATTTTAATAATAATTTTAAACATTTGTTAAAATACTGTAAATTATAAATATAGGCCGATTTTAATAATTATTAAAAAAAAATAGTTTAAAATACTGTAAATTATCCCTCTAAAGACGGCGAGTATCTGCCTGAATGGCGAGAGGACACTTGTCAGCAAAATAGGATACTCACGTAAAATCAATCTCAGGTTAGATATACTAACCGGAGATTTCGCCTCGAGTAATAGCGAGCGTACATTAAAAAACTGTAAATTATAAATATAGGCCATCCAATACTCGTTTGGCGGCACGTAACAAGTCGTCCGCTTTATGCCCACCTCTGTAAGAGTACTGGGACTTTGACTCAAGCTTCCAACTAGGGGAAGGGGGAACCAGGTGTGGCTGCTTCGTGCTCCGCAAGGAGTGAAAAAAGGAGTGGCAGAGTGGTGAAAGCTTTTGCTACTCCAGGCAAAGTTAGCGTATTCGAAACACACTGCACTTTACCCACCTGTAACTGGGTAAATTATTTTTTAATAAATAAACTTTTGCCTCGTTTTGGCGAGGTGCGCTCCATTTAACCTAGACACCGGGTCTCATCTTTGATCCTTAGTCGCCTGGTGGCGTCTTATAGGGCAGCAACAAACTGCTTCCACTTTGCTCGGTCAGCGGTCATTCTTCATGGAGAGACCCAGCTCTGGTTCATTCTTTGCATCTCGGCCTCCACAGTTCTCCGCCAAGTTGTTTTTTGGTCTGCCTCTCTTTCGCTTTCCTTTAGGGGTCCATAGACACAGGGTAGGTCGGTTGTATTAAGGCGGATGTCCAAATAAAAAAGACATTTTCGTCTGGTTTATTGCGTTAAGTAATGTGTAGTGAAATGGGTAACTGACATAGCTTATGAGATAGGGAAGGCAGTGGCAGCGAGAAAGGGAACCGGTCACCTCACCGTATATATTGGAGACCTAGCATAGTGCAGTCTCTAACACTTCACCCCCCCTACGGCAGTATGGGACTACGTTTACTTTTTTTGTATACCAACTGTATACACACACACACACTGTTCATTAATGTACGGTGCTGCGACATGGACAGTGAAGAAGAAGTTGGAAGAAAGAAGAAAGGTCGTTGAAATATAGACACTTTGAACATACACTTACTTGAAAACCGTGGTCACAGCTGTAACCTTATCGCAAAGTATATTGGGATATGCGCCCGAATATAACTGACGTATCTTGTGTTCAGTTTGAACAGGTCGCACCCAACGCAGACACAACGCAACCACCGTCCTTTTCAGGGCGAACGAGGAAGAGGAAGAAGAAGAAAACGAAGCAGAACTCCTATTAAAACAAAACACAAGGTGGGAAGGCAGCGTAAAGCGGTGATCAAGAGGCAGCCTGACAAAGTTTACCATCAAGACAAGGGATACAAATCGTCCAAGATCCGGTGTAGCCGATCTTCCGTGTTTTCCTGTAATTGATCTGAATGGATGACCGGTTAACGGAGATATGAGGGGAGAGAGAGGGTACTTTTCGGACATTACAACTGTGCAGGAACAGGATGTAACAACAGTGGATAAAATATTAGATTTATGTACGGAACGCTGTCTTATTGTAACAAATACCTTCTGCCTGTATCAGAGAAAGCGCCATTGTTATCATCATTTCCGTTTTTGCTCCGTGTGAAGTATATAGCCATCATTGCCATTTCTCTCTTCCCCCCACCAGAGGCATCTTACGTCGAAGCCCATGTTCTTGCAATGGTTTCTGTAACGATTTTGTAGAGGATGAGATTGTCAGTTTCATGCACAACCGTGCAGTATCGACTTGTAAGACAGTCTGAAGAGGTCAGAGTGGCTAAGAGGTATGGCGCCCGCCTCTAATTCTAAAGATACCGGGGTCACTCACAGTACAGGGAAATAATTGTTGGAAATATTTTTTTTTTTTTTTCAGAAACATTGGTTCCTAATGAAGTCCTACTCCCCCCTGATCTCCTGGGTAGTGAGATCGGTTGCCTAGCCTTCTCGGATAAGGGCGAAAAAATAGGTCCCGTGTGCAAGGTGCGCACGCTAAAAATTCCTCGGCAGTTGGAAATCTTAAAGAGTAAGCCATACGGCCGCTGCCCTGATAAAATTTGAAAATTAGGAAACCTACCCACCACAAAAAATATTTGTAAAATGTGTGATTCCTGTATACACACATTGGGATCCTCGCCAGTGTTACGGAGTTCGTGCACTGTGCTGAGATCCTCCTTGTGTGATCTAAGGGAGCACTGATGGAGTTGTCCGTGCGCAGTGAAGATGGTTCTTGAAACCAAACCAAACCAGGACAGCCTGAAGGGGTGGTAGCCCTATTTGTCTCCACAGAAACCCCCCGTGAACTACACTGGCCATCACAGGTACCAGTTTGTGGCGGGTGTTGTCTTCCCTCCTCTGCAGTAGTTGTCCTCTAATGGCCAGACTCTGAGTAAAAGGATGAGGGTTTTAAACGTATCAACCATCAAGATTACTTGATAGAGATATAGATAGAAGAATGATGCATCTGTTTAAGGGAGCCTCACAGGAATGGCAAGTATAACATCTGAGATCATCTAGGCCATTATAAACGTATTATTCTCCGCCCTTTCTGGGAGGAAAGGTTTCGACTCGTATTTCTAAGCCCCGAGGTGTAAATGATTCAGCAAAATATTAAGTTAATGTAAAGCTTTATATGTGTATTCCTTAAAAAAAATGAGTCATACGGTTGCAGACGTGAAATTCACTCAATAGTGATTAATTCAACTATAGATTTATATTAACATATAAACAAGTTTAATAATAAATTGTTGATTAACAAGATAAAATAAATAAAGGTGTTTTAAAAACAAAGCTATGGTATTTGTCATCATCGGTAGATCTTGGTTGTAGGAGGATAAGAGAACAAAATTGTAAATGTCCATTAGCTGAGCTGGTATGTTACTTAGCTGACGGTGTAGGGTCAGTTGGCGTCTGCTTCAGTCGCTGTTTGTTCCCAGAGATGGTTTGACTGTTCCTTCTCTTCAGGGGTTGAATCTTTTGGCAGTAGCACGTCCCTTGCAACACGGCCGGAGTTACTACTTAGGTTGCTTCTTCACATATACTCAAGCCTCGTCTGTTTTCGGTGCCTAGTTTTGATTCCTGGCAACGTTGACCAAAGACTGAAAGGGAGACAAATGTATCTTATAAGTATCGGGGTCCTGATATAATCATCAAGCGACTTCCGCTTCCATCCACCATTTTATCTTCCTCAGACATTTGCCCTTATCGCTGAGCATTAAATTATTACCCATTGCGTCAGCTGGAAGTGTTTTTGGACAACGGAAGACGAATAATGTAACATTCTAGACATGTATAAATATACATATACGGTACGTAAAACTTACTAAAATGTTGGTATAATACATATATATACCATGATATTACCATACATTCCCTGCTTCCTGTGGAGCCTGGGGCTACCTCTGCTATTGGTTCCTTGTGAGGAAACCCGCACGAAACAGTCCCCAGCTCTTGCAGCGGTGGTTTATGTGGCAAGTTGTTTTTTATGATGAGGTTGCCAGCCACATGTGCAACTGTACATCTGCAGGCACTTTATACATGTTAAATGCAAAATATAAAATGATAAAATATACATGTTACAATTTACCCCGATATTGAGTGAATTATTACACAGACTTTATTGCACAAAATGGCCGTATTTTACTGCAACTGGTTTAAGATGCAGTTATCCCTCAAGTAGATGAAGCTACAGCTTACTGAATCCTTTCTACCAATTTCCACATGAAGAGGATCCTAAGGCTTGGGCGTCCAGTTTTCTGATGGGAGTTTTACACTTCTCTGATTTTAGCAGCTGCTCCTGTTCATATGGCCGGTCCTATAGGGAATCCTCTTTACGAGCTCTTATTTTGGCTGTCTGTGAAATAGAAATATGCAGTGCGAAAAGCTTAAATACTTTAGGTTGTAAAGTGAATTTCGGCACACACACATACGTATGACTCTCCTGAGGTTCCGTTGGGGGAAAGATCCAATCAGAAGTAGTTTAGTTTAACATTCCAATGCCAAATTAACCATAAGCAAGGCGAATGATTTAGGTAGGGGTGTCTCCTATCCCCATGTGAACATACTCCCTGACTATATAAGTTCTTGCCCTTCTGTGTTACTTGGCGTGTTTATCAAAATCACTGCATCACCAATCTATCCTAATTATCACTGGTACTCTCTACCCAGATGTTACTTTCTCATAGTTGCTTGTTACAACAACATCTTTAGTCGGAAGCGATTATATCACTCCTCGTGCTTCAGTATCACGAGTGTTATGTTCCAACATCCCAGTTTACCAAACAACCAGGCCTTGAAATATGCAAAATTAACACATTATCTTCTTCTTTCGTTCGCTTGAAATATATTGTCTATATCTGCAATGTTGTTTCTTGTATAAACTTCACTGTCTTTTGTAGTTCATACACAGGTCCGTATAGTTTTGCTTCCAGTGTTGTTTCTCTGGGCCAGTGGGTTTGCCTCAAAATATCATATTCGGGACAATCTTGAAGTACGTGCTCCGCAGTCTGGGGTACCTGTCCACATGTACACATGGCTGAATTGCCAATCATGAATTTTGTATATATGTGGCTGCGGAGTCGGTTGTGTCCTGTTCTGAGGCGCAGAACGACAATTTGTTCTGATCTGTTCATAGCTTGGTAGTCATTCTGTGTTGGTGTTGGTGGCTTTCTGATTGATTTGATCATCTTTTTCTTCTGATGGTATGTAACTGGTACATCCGGTTGCTCGTCTTCAGCACCTTCTTTAGCCAGTCCGTCCGCTCTCTCGTTTCCTGGTATTCCACAATGAGATGGTATCCACTGCATGGCGACCCTGCGCTGGTTGCACAGTTCAGAAAGTAGGGCTTGTATACCTGGCCATTTTCTGGACTGAAGTGCTTGGAGTGCTGATCTTGTATCTATCAGGAATACTACAGGCTTTGAACCGAGATTGGTATTCAACAGTTTCTCAGTTGCCACCTTGATTGCCTGGATTTCTGTATCATAGTTGTTACAGATATTCCCCGTTGGTACTCTGACCGTATCCCTAGTGTTGTTTGGGTATTCTATGTACACTCCTGCTCCTCCATTCTTTACTGCATTCTGTGCTGACCCATCCGTGTATACTCAGACCCAGAGGTCCTGTTGGTATTCATCATCCAGGAAAATGAGTGACTGTCCTACGTTGCACGCTGTTCTGTTCATCCCTGTCGAATATTCCTTTCACTTTTGTCTGGATGTGTACTGGTAGTCCAGGCTCCTCTCTCCAAGGGGTTTGTTCTGGCACAGACTTTAGGGGGCTGTTAACTTCAGGCAGGTCTGAGTTTTGTCTACGAAATCGTTTGGCCTGGTGGATAAAGCTGCTTCTTTTCAATCGCCCCATTGCTAGGTTTTGGAATCTGTCCTTCATTGGATGACTCGGCATACAGAGGAACGTTTCTGCCTGTGTTAGCACTTTCGTGTCTCTGCGTTCTCTCAGTGCTTGTATCCTCCCCATTTTCTCCATCTCAACTCTAAGCGTTGATTTCATTGCCCCCGTGATGACCCTAAGCGCCTGGTTTTGCACCTTATCTAGCTCTTCTAATGTGGTGTTTGATGCTGGACACTACGCAGCTGACCCATATTCCAGGTGTGGTCGTATGCCCTGCTGGTAAACTTTACTAAGTATTTTCCCGCTGGCTCCCCATGTGGTTCCACTTAGTTTTCTCAGGATGGCTAACTTCCTCCAGGACTTTGTTGCTGCCTTGTTGATGTGCTGCTTCCATGTCAGCCTATCATCGAATGTAACTCCGAGATAGGTGGGTTGTTTATCTTCTCTCAGGAGCTCTTCGTTTATCTTGATGACGCCAGCTTTTTGTTTTGGAGAGAGGGTGAAGAGCGTAGTGCTGCACTTGTCTGTGTTGATGCTGACACACCATCTATTTGCCCATGAGGTTAAGGCATCTATAGCTCTTTGTAGCAGTTTGGTTTCCACTGTTGCATGCTCATCTGTGCACCATATTACCAGGTCATCAGCGTACATTGCCACTTTCATTCCATGTGGTAGTTCAGCAACCAGGTCGTTGATGTAGACTAGGTAAAGTGTGGGGGACAGAACCCCTCCCTGAGGGACGCCATGACGCAGTAGAATTTTCTTACTCTTGAGGCCATCTAGTTGTACTCGGACTCTTCTGTTATGCAAGTATGCTTTTACCCATTTGTACATCCTACCATTCACTCTACAATTTCTCAGTTTCTTCAGAAGCCCTTCTTTCCAAACCTTGTCAAATGCTTTCCTTAGATCTATCCATGCTGCTAGTACCAGTTTCTTATCTTGGAACGCATCCTCGATCTCTTGGGAAAGGTAAGTTGCCTGGTCTTCGGTAGAGTAACACTGCCTAAAGCTCGCCTGCTGTGGTACAAGAAGGTTTTCACTTTCAAGGTACCGTTGTAGCCTGAGATTGATGATACGTTCCATTGTTTTGCAGAGACAGCTGCTTGGGTACCTCCGAAATAAGTATTTGCGGAATGGCGTGGGATATCTCTGTACAAGAAAAAAGGGATACTCACGTAAAATCAATGTCAGGTTAGACATTAGTAATAACCTGAGATTTCGCCTCGAGTATTAGCGGGCGTACGAAAAAAAAAAAAAAAAAAAAAAAAAAAAGTGGTATCATGATTGCTTCCCTCCAGGTCTGTGTAACTCTGCCTGAGTTCCAACAGATATTGAAGATCTGCAGCAGCTTTTATTTTGCTGCGGTTCCCAACCCTGGCGACTTTCTCATTTTCAATTTGGATATTGCAAGCTCCAGTTCTCTGAGTGTGATTGGTGCCTCCATAACTTCAGGTATGGTTCCATCTCGTCCTGCGTATTGTTGTTTCTCACGAGTCTTATCTGTGCTGTCTGTGATCTCCACTGACGAGATAGGAATATGCAGTGCGAAAAGCTTAAATACTTTAGGTTGTAAAGTGAATTTAGGCCCACACATACGTATGACTCTCCTGAGGTTCCGTTGGGGGAAAGATCCAATCAGAAGTAGTTTAGTTTAACATTCCAATGCCAAATTAACCATAAGCAAGGCGAATAATTTAGGTAGGGGTGTCTCCTATCCCCATGTGAACATACTCCCTGACCATATAAGTTCCTGCCACTTCTGTGTTACTTGGCGTGTTTATCAAAATCACTGCATCACCAATCTATCCTAATTATCACTGATACTCTCTACCCAGATGTTACATTCTCATAGTTGCTTATTACAACAACATCTTTAGTCAGAAGAGATTATATCACTCCTTGTGTTTCAGTATCACGAGTGTTATGTTCCAGCATCCCAGCTTACCAAACAACCAGGCCTTGCAATATGCAAAATTAACACATTATCTAAAATATCATCTGTTGTCCTATTATCAGGCTCATCCCACAGTGTTTCTCACCATCCGGCTGTATGTTTTTTCCACTTCACACCCTACGTTATCTCTCACATGACTAATCTGAGATACCACAATCAGACGCATTTTCTGTCTGGCCGGAAGTTTGTTACGTAATCCAGGGCATGGACGAACAGCTGATTCCGTTTGGCTTTCACGTTGAGTCTGGCGATTTAATCAAACAAGTCGACATGCTACAAAGGAAGATAGACACGTCAGATTGTCAGCTCAGCCCGGTTGAGTGACCAGATGTGACAAGATAACCTTGGTCGATGAAAGCGAAAAAGTACGATAAGAAGCTATTGAGAAGAGAAAGAAGGGCACAGTGTGGCAGATGATATTATGAAAATAGATTTCATACATCTACATTTTTCTTCCACCTGTCTTTCACCGGCTTTCTTATGAGCCATGCCGGTTTGTTAACGTAAAACCCTCCTACACTCAGATATCTGTCTCTTTCTTAATTTAGCACGCCTATTTTATTTTTTATTTTCTCTATTGTTTTAGGAATGTTTACCAACAGACCTATTTGCTAACGCAGAACCCTGGTTGTTCGAGGTTTGTTGCGTTCATATTTTCCACGCCTTATTTTTGCTTTCTCTACTGTCGTACAGGTAGACGGAACGCGTAGAGAGGGGACGCGGTGGTAGATTTGTAGAAAACAAGGGCGACTATTTCAAAAAGTCGTCCCTGTTTATTTGTGCATGTTCTCAGGGGGAGATAAGCTAATGTAGTTAGACGTAGTTTTCGGTAGACATTGGTCAGGGGACTTAATCTGAAAGAAAAGGGAGATAATTTACAATTTACTCCCCCTGAATCCATTCGTTCGTGAAACGTAACTAAGCTACAAAACGACGAAGATCTAAGACCGTCCTCTCGTTGCCAGAGTCCAGCAGGCGGCGAAAAGGTGGCAAATTTGCCTTTCATTTCAGAATCTGAACACAGAAATCCCCAAAGGTGTAACACTGGTCAGCGACTTTTCTACCATTTTAATATATATATCTCTGCATTTAAAACCCATTATTCAGTACCCACAGATTTTTCCAGAACCTACTAGCTTCGATTTCTAGACCATTGTTATAGTGGATTTCTTAGTATTTTCGATTTGGAGTAGTTCAATTTCTGTGTTTGTGGTAAATACTACACTAGAAGTTTGAGTGATTAATTGTTAAGTCCGTATTTTATTTCACTAAGATTTTTCTGTGTAGAGTGATTTAATGGTTGAGTCCGTCATTTTATTCCACTAGGATTTTTGTGCTAAATTGTTCCGGCTGTAGCGTCGATTTAATTAATTGCTATTTAACCAGTAAGGGATATTTTAATCAACTAGTAAATGCACTGTTCATTATGAGTATTGACGAAATATATATTTATTTCTAATTCATGATGATTAATTTTATAAATGACTAGAATATATTTCACGGGGACTTTTATTAATCGATAAAATATGAGATACACTTGTGGCTTTCAATTAAAGATAGATGTCCGAAGTGGATAAATATACTATATTTTACTCGGGTTTAGATTAGGATTGAGAATACTATATGGTGGTTAAGTATTTTGTACTTTTTTCTTCCTATACACAGTACTGGGTCAAACCCAAAAACCTTACCAGCGGCTTCCATATAAATCTGAGAATAACCATACCAAAGAACATTTTTACTTAGTATCTGGGTCTTCAAGGTGAACCTGTCTGGCTTCGTGTTTACACCCAGAAAGAGACAGAGTACCAACCCAAAAAACATTAAGAGTGACTTTGTAACTGGGCCTATAGATCCAGATTTCTTTTTTCCAAATTTCATTTTCATTCAGCCCATTGTGGCGAAATAACCAACATTAACATTTCCCGACGTTTGACCATTTGTGGTGCGACAAGGATTTTTATACTGAGAGAAGTTACCGACCTGACATTCCTAATGTAAATGGAAATCTTAAGCTACTGACACTGTGAGCACTGTTAAACTTCTTACCTGGACAAATTAATGTGACATAAACAGAAATCCTAAATAAAAGTAACAAAGTGAACGTTCCCCAGAGAAGTGGATTTAATCTGTCTTTGAGGAGCTGGGGTTTTCTTTACCAAAATAACACTGGATTTGCTGTGTGCGTGTGTCCTAAAGATTGTTCCAGAAGTTGCAAATCAAGTATTAGGTAAGAACGAATGAGCGTGGCCACGGTTGTATGGAAAGAAAGAAAGCAGGAATGAGTAATTCTTTTATTGTATAATCCATGTACTCACTTTGTATATTTCTTACTGTTTTTTGTTGTTGCTAATACTGTTCAATTTTCAGAATAGAATAACGTAAATACTCTGTTCTTTACAGTATAGTCAAATTCTATACTATAGTGCTAATCTTTTGACCTTTTGGGGGTTAATTAACTTCTCTTTTGTGGGATCTTGTCTCAACAGGGGGGGATAGTACTTATGGGTCTATTTCTTTATTAATTCTGTACCCCTATGATCTCTTTTATATTCGATATATGATAATATATATGTTGTGAAGTTTCTTTATGGTAAAATAAAATTTACATAAACTGTAATTTCTGTGTTGGTCAGCTCGTCCCAACATCCACATTCCATTAATATAGTTTTCACGTTTGTTCGTCTAATTGTCGTCACTTATCTGTGCGTGTGTATGTGAGTGGTGGATATATATATATTAATATATATAGGTATACTGTCTGAACAGCAAAAGTTTAGTCGTAACCGATAGGCTGGACTAGAGTAGTTTCTCAAATCCAGGGACAGACTCTACCTTTTCATTAACTCACTACGGAAAATCTATCTGTTTACCTTATTTCGCACTGAGTCATCACCTTTGTCAGTTCTATCCAGAAGGGACCTAACATTGTTCTTAATCACATATCGGTAATCTACGACACACAGGAGGGTGTTGAAGTATGTCACAGGAAAATGTAACAACTGAATATATGACTTGTCGCACAGTTACAGTATATAAATGGAAAACACTGGACGAACTAAGACGGGTAGCGCTGATAAGCCATATTCAGTATTAAGAAAAATGGGAGCGATTAATTGAAGGACGTAATAAGCGTTAGCCGCATCCGAAAACCACAGATTATAACCCTGATTCCCAACTACGGTTCCACATGACATCGGCAGATGTTCCTCGAGACCCGTGGAAAAAAAAAATGAAAATGAGAAATAGTGCAGGAGTTTTTGTTCTTCCGAATGCATGTCGTAAGCTGCTCGTAATGTGAGGTTGTGCATTTCCGCTTGCAACTTCATCATATAAAACCAGTGGCTGCAGAAACAATAGTCTTATAACAACAGATTATAACCCTGATTCCCAACCACGGTTCCACATGACATCGGCAGAGGTTCCTCAAGACCCGTGGAAAAAAATGAAAATGAGAAATAGTGCAAGAGTTTTTGTTCTTCCGAATGCATGTCGTAAGAGGCTCGTAATGTGAGGTTGTGCATTTCCGCTTGCAACTTCATCATATAAAACCAGTGGTTGCAGAATCAATGTCTTCCTGTAAGAAAATTGGTGGCCATAAGGAGCGAAATGGGCAATGATTGATAATAAGGATGATGATAGTAAATTGAAAAGAAGTAACCTACGCGCCCTCCCTAAAATGCCATTTTTTGTGTGATTAATCAGCATTCTCTACTTTTCTTTTGTTAATGTTTTTCCTTGATTTCTTTAGAAAATGTTTATTTCTGTATTTAAAGTTTTATTTTAAGCGTTATTGCCGAAATTGTGTTTGTTCGTGTGTCTTTTTTTTTGGGGGGGGGGGGGAGGAGAGAAGGGGGGGGAAGAGAGGATGAGGAGAGAATGGGGCGGTATACCTGTCTAAAATCCTATTTTCATATAGTTCTGGAATATTTAAAATGTTGAAATGTGGGGGAAAAACACGTGACAGGGAAGACAAGGGCCGTGATACTCGATCAGAATTATCATTCAGATACGGGTACAGCAGGAAGGGAAGTGACTGATGTTGTGGAAGAGCTGACAGACTAGCTTCAAGAGCACCCAAAGTGGGTGCATTGAATATGGATAAGGGAGAGGTACTGAGGACAATTATAGATGAATCATAAAGGCAAAGATTTCTGGAATCTGGCATCAAATGCAAGACTACCAGGAATGGATGTATGAGAGGATGTATCCGGCGTGTACACAACCAGGACGCAGCAGGAACCGTTAGCATTCATACCCTGCTGATGGAGACTGAGCACCTTTGGTTTTTCCATGAGTGCAGTGATGCGGATTATGTTCAACAATAGCAACCATAATAGCCTAGTTCCAAAATTTACTATTCCAGATGAAAACTAAGAAGCGCGGGTAAATTCCCAGACGTACGAAACTGACTGTTTCGCAAGGAAAGAACATTCCAACACCTCTGATTCATGCTACACAGAGCTTCTAAAAGTCTTGCAGAAATTATGTGAGGACGGCAAACCATAAGTCAGAAGAATTCAGGGCCACCACTGGTGTAAGATAAGGTGATATCCTGTCGCCTTATCTTTTCATACTCATGGACGATGTCATCAAGGCATGTAAGGATAGGACATGAAAGTATTCAGTGGTGTACTGGAAGATGAGACAGGTCTGTATTTCAGAGCTGGCATTTGCTGATGTTGCTCTGATTGCTAAATTAGAGGCACATCTTCAATCCAACCTGCAAGTCTGGAAGGAAGAGCTGGAAAAGAGAGTGTCGTGATTTAGTCTGTCTCACAACACGGTTTTCTGTATACTTGGGAGTAAATCTGACCATACCGCACGCCATATGTTGAGAACTCTCTGATACAATAGCCAATGAAAACGTTTCCTTCTTGGTGTGTATAATGAAACATTTTATGCTTAACATGGAGGCCCATTGTGTGCAACTTATAGTACGAAGCTATTTAATTTCATTGTGGTGAAGTGGGATGTTATAAATATTTATAGGGGACTTAGTGTACTGACTGAGATCAGCTGTGAAGGTATCTATATCTAATAAGAGTAGTGTATTATAGATAACCTTACTTGCTGCCACATATGTATACCTCAGTCAGAATTATTCTGGAATAGTGTGATGACTACGTTATATGTCTAGGGTATGTGTATGATGAAGTGTAAGTCATAACAACAACAGACAGATAAACAATTTAATTTATTCCACTACACTTGACAACACTGTGACACTCACATACATAAAACACTCTACGAGGATATCTTAAAGGAGTCACTGATAACTTTTCAAATAACAATATGTATTCAGTGCTGTCATGAAGGTATATGTGTCCTGATTCAAATACAAAGGGAACCAGGAATCACAATCAATTTTAATTACAAGTTATATGTACAGAATTTATCAATATGAATCTTGTAGTGACATATATTATTAATAGTATCCTATGTGTGTCAGTTGTGTAGTAGTAATCTGAGGTAATACTGGTTTTGTTTTGTTCAAGCTCTGTTGGTATTTGTCATCATGACTTCAATAGTTTGTCTTTGTTGGAACTAGTATTGGAGATGTTCTCAGTTCCTGGCATTAAAACAATTAAATTCCCCTCTTAATTTTATTTTACAGTGTCATTTTAAGATGGGGGTACATAATGTTGAGCTCCATGGCCACACTCTCTTATCTTTCGTGATGACTGCAGTAAAAGACTCCTCTGCTCGATTACTTTAATGAGTTCTGGAGTCACCCCACTGGTTGCTATATGGACCAAGGAGTATGCTGTCCACCGCTGGCTTCAGCAAAGCTCTGACCAGGTGCTGCTCAATAACTTTAAGACCACGGTCCCTGAAACAAGAAGGTTGTACCTCCTACTTCAGAACTATTTATACTCTATGTCTACACTGAGCACAATACATCACAAACATTGAGTTCAGAGCGTTAGGCCAACTGTCAGCTTCATCTGAAATACTTTATACCAGTATTTCCCTCCCTAATGGTTACTACGCCTCTGCAATTCCAGCATTATTTCTTTCTAGTCAATAATCTAGGTGTCAGTGTACTGTTTGGCCATTCCATGCAGTTTTACTTTCCTCCGACACCTTCTGTTCAGGCTGGAGCTCTATAGGCTTTACATCATGTTCGCTACTGAACTACACATATATACAGACATAAATTATCAATTTACATTCAATTTTCATTAAAAGATATTGAATATTTCAAGCTTACCACAATTCATAGAAATAATAAACAGTTTCGTTGACTGGCAATGAATATAGCACAACTCCGATCTGCCGATGTCCCAGGCTTTATTTTATAAAAAAATATACACTGGTGCTCAACGCACTGCTTCTTAGTAGGTTTATTACAAGATGTGGCAATGAACAGACGCTCTGAATTGAGTATATTCGCAGCTCTACCCAATCAAACCATGTCTACACATCTTTTCAAAAAAAAATACTCCTTTTTCACGTTTCCCCTGACAACACAAGATAGTATTTATAGCCCGACCAATCGTGTTTAGTCTTATATTTGTTGCGCTCCAATCAAATAGGAGTTAACATGGTAGGCTATTTCCGTAACGTAATGTTTTTTCAAACACGTTATAAAAAAAAAATTTTATGAGCAGAAATGATTTCATGCTGTCAGGCATCCCCACTATTTTATTTTGGTTATAATTTATTAATTCCTGGACTATTTGCGTAACACTTAACATATTCTGTGTCAGCAAGCCCTAAGGAATCCAAATATCTCAGTCTAAGGGAGCTAGGTGGCTGCGTTCAAAATGTGCATTTTCTACCACCTCCTGTTCACTTCCATCCACATGTGGTGTCTGGGTACTGTCATGTTTTCAAACGTAAACCCATCTAATGTCATCTTTCCTAATAAGCGTTTTCCAGGTTTTTTAAAACCTAACTCTGGGAAGGTTAGTGTTTTTATCACTGTCCGTCTGAAAAAAAGTTAGTGCATGTGGCCTTACACGCGTGATGGCAGCAATTGTGTATCGCGCGACGCGTGTTTAGTATTGCATGCTTCCTGCCTTCATTCGCCCCTCTCTCTCTCCTGCTTTATCTGTCTTTTAGTTACGCCGTGTATGGGATGAATGAAATATTAAATCTAGGTCATTGATCAGCTTGCGTATCTCAAGGTCAGTACACGTTTCATTGAAGAAAGCGGGTAATAATACAGTAGGCTTTTACTATCAACGTGAAAGCGTTACAATTGGCAGACGAAGCAGAAAACAAGGGGGATTTCGAGTACAGTCATTGTGACAGCACTGTTCTTTTACCATTGCTCTTTTCTTTATTAAATGTATTTGTTAGGCTTTATATTTACCTGATAATTTATATATGTGGATTAGAATAATTCACGACATTCATAAAGAATAAAGAAGTATCACCGGAAAGAATTATATAATTCAACAACGGGAATGTTACGTTAGAGGTAGGTGTAAAAACTTTCTCGAATAGTATTTTAGTAAGATAGAAATAATGAGGGAAAGGGCTGCGTTACATCAGGTTAGTCCCAATTTAGCTAGTTAAAGCATGCATATATTAAAATGCATTTTGCAAACTAACCAATTAGTAGATAGATTAATACAGAATAATTCATAGAATAATTCAAGCTTTAAATGACCAAAATCGCCACATAAACAAGAAAGATAATGAATATTAAAAATTTTGCTAATTGAACACAAGGCAAAATTATGCCTCATTTTGATATTTTTAACACCCTTTTTGCCCCATGCCATCCGATACGGCGGATGTGCTAGTATATAAGACCTTGCCCTTGGCTAAATTGAGGCCACAAAATTTAAAAATACAGCTGAACAGACGAGAGCGGTAAAAGTGTAAAAGTTATATAACTTTGCCACCGCATCTGCCTGGCAGACCTAGATGCCCATTAATAGCCTTTTACAGCTTGCGTGTATTGCTTAAGGGTTTTATCCTGCAAACTACCAGAAGTGCATGAATCATCTATCTCTGTTGAACTCTGAGATGCAAGTGCTCTTAAAGTCATTGGAGCCAGATACCCAGCGTCTACTGCCTGGCAATTCACAGACGTGTTAGTCCATGGCAGGAGTGTGATTGATTTCGACATACGAGTAGAAGATAAGTGGCAAAACCAAGCCACTGGTCAGCCTATTCAGACTCTACCTCTAATATATACAATAAAAAGATAAAAATACATTGTATGATAAATCCTTGTGGACAATAAATATGATAATTACTACTTCACAGTCCAGTAAGAGTGACGCAAACTATGTATTAGATAATGGTTAATCAAAAGGTGAAATACATCATATTGATTCATTTTGATAATTGATATGACATGCTTATTTATTTCATTATGTAAATACATTTGATTCATTATAAGTTACCTAACCGAAAAGAGAAACGGTATAGGTTAAATAAATTGTAAATATGTACCATCAGGCTTGCTAAAATTATTTAAATTGAGTTCCAAGTTTTGTTGATACATATTGTGGTAACTTAGAGGTTATGGTGTTACTAAACTAAGGGTACCCAAGGTGAGGTCAGGCTGTGTAAGTTCCCTGAGTCTAATTGATGATGATGATGATGTAATTCTCAGGGTCCCTATCCACCACCTCTAAGATCTCACCTTGTATAAATTAATCTCTGTCATGTTGTGTGGCTAGTGTCTAGGGTAATGTATTTTATGTGATGGAAAGGGAGCCGCGCTAGCGTAGTGGTTAGAACACCGCTCTAGCGACCGGGTGATTCAGGATCAAACCCGGGCGACGGCATTTGAGGATTTTTCGTCGACCGGGATTTGGACTGGATTAACTCGAGACCTGGCGAGGACATTTGAAGGAGTGTCGTCGACCAGGGACTGGCGGCTCCTGAGCCGACCCAGCTCTAATGGGTACCTCCGAAAACGGCGAGTATCTGCCTGAATGGCGAGGGACACTTGTCTCTGTACAAGAAAATAGGATACTCACGTAAAAATCAATGTCAGGTTAGACATTAAAAATCACCTGAGATTTCGCCTCGAGTATTAGCGGGCGTATGAAAAAAAAAAAAAAAAAAAATGTGATGAAAGAAAAAAGTCAAACAAAACTTTAACCCAATAAAATTAAAGTAAGTAAGACTTTTGATGAAGTTTAGGTAATTATTTTTTACAATTTAATCTCCCTGTACCTCAATTTTTTTGGGACAGGGATTGTCAAACTCAATCGAATTTTTATTTACACTATTTAAAATAAATAAATTAGAACTCTGTCCATGTCTCTTGTTTATACAAAAGAAAAGCACTGAAGAAATCCACCCACTGTTCTGTTTACCGGCTTGTACTGATCACTGTTAATGTGTTGGAAAGACTGTTGGGTTCATCACTTCAAGGTGATTATATTATTATTATTATGGTTATGGTTATTGTGGTGGAACTTTATGATATCAATACTTTGTCAGTGCCTTTTCTAAAGGACTTAACTGGCATGGATTGAAGAAAACAGTTGGCCCATAGGTCCTCAAAATCAACAAATGTGGTCTCCTGGTCGAGGGTGTGGGGCTACCTACAATCTGAATGCTGAGCGATCACTCCCAAGATTTTCGTCCCTCACCAGGTTTCCTGCCACCAATAAGTATTCTGACATATAACCTGAAATGAGAGGAACATTCCCTCCCATATAACTATCATCTATAAAACTTCCACACATAACCACTGTAACAACTCACCTTGATCAGCTATGTGTGCTGATCATTACACCAGTCTTTATTTTTCATTGTTTAACATCACTGCTGTGTAAACATTCTTCTTCAGTGATAGTACAAAGCCCTGATCCCTTCCTCCAAGGTGTCGCTTCCATATAATAGGCAGGGGTGTACATACCCAGCCTGTGACCCTTTAATGATTCCCTTACAACATCTTATACAGGATTTTTCGTTCATACAATAGATAGGGTGTGCTTACTGTAGCACTGAAACCTGTGGATAAATTCGTCCTAACATTTTCTACATAATTATACATAACATTTAAACATTTATGGCACTAAAAAAGCCAATATCGATTTTGGTCTACTGCCTTGGCATTCGCAAACGTTGTAAAGCCACTAGCAAATATTTTATGCATTTATTTCACTCCGAAAGACTGCATTCCTTCTTAACACAAATTGTGGCTTACATGTTAATTAAATCAATACAAATATTTATTTTGCCTTACCCTCAAGTAAGAATTTCACATAACATAAGCTTGACTAGGCAGTAAATGGGTTCTACCACTGCTTTAGTGTTCCAGACGGCGAAAGCTTTGGTCACACAGGCTCTCCCGCTGATGTCAGCTTAGTTAGTTTAAATTTCAAATGGCCGACTTTGCAAGCAATTGTTAATTCTTATTGCCCCATCCAGAACTACGCCTAACCAATCAGAACGCGCGTCAACAAATTTTAACTTTTTCCCCAAGCTACCAAATTGAGCAGTTTATAAGTGTGTTCGCTTGTCTGTTTTTATTTTATATATTATATATCTCATTTATTTATGGACAGATTTTTAATATCAAAATAGATTATTAAGCGGCCAAATGCCCTCTATCTATCTATATAGGTTTCATTTAATTATTCTTCCCCCTTTTCATCTGTATAATTTTTAAGTAATTAATGGTGCTTTTTCCGAACTGAAAATATTACTAAAATAAAATTTTCTATGTCAAAATAATATTATTACGGGGAAATCTTTATGTCAATATATTAAGCAATATTAACCCTATATTTCAAGATATTTCTCTCCTTTTAATTCTCTTTAGTTTTTGAGAAATAAATTATTTAATTTTATTCCAAAGCACAGATTATGCATATTTCTCCTGCAACCAAGATTTTATCGTCACTATAAAACGAGGTAACAATACGATTGGTTGTTAATTTTTTCGACGTTTGTTAATAAATATTGGGAGGGGTAGTGCGTGTTAAAAGGGGGTAGTAACCTTTTTAACTTGGCGTAGTGGAAAATTCAAATTCTTTAGTTAAAATGTTGGCGGTTGATTTGTCTGTGGCCTTTAGACAAGGTCAAACATGGAAATTATTTATAGATTTTTAACGGGGTAGTGGAAAATTCAAATTATTTTGTCCAATTTTTAGCGGTAGGTTTGACCTTGCCCTTGACAAATTTCAAACATAGTAGTAGTGGGTTATAGGTTGTAAATTTACGTTAACTAGATTTTTGAATCGGGGAAATTTGAGCGGGGTGTCACACAGAGTGACTTTATTACACATATTATATATAGATAGACCATAATTAGCCATAATAGAAAATAATAATAACACATAATATCAAGGGAGAATCATGAAAGGGAGCAAATAGACTTTCAGGACATCCACTCTCATCACACCTGGAGGTTTATACAGCTGGATGCTACCTTTGATGTCAATACACCCTGATTCTTTTCAGAAAAGGGGGTATTTCTTGTAAGACCAGTCTCTTATCTGGCACTATCCTGGTATCATCTGATACATCTTTTTGGTCCAGGATAACTTTAGATTACAATAACAACATCAGCCCACCCTTTCGTGACAGAGAGGGATGAGCATAAGCAGCTCGGCAACAAAATCCATGGTGATATTACGAGAGGAAAGAAGACATCAGATTAAGCTGGGAGAACAGGTCCTGGAGCAGGTCGACCACTTTAAATACCTTGGATCTGTCATAGACCGCAAGGGAGGCATCAAAGAAGAGTTGGCTACCCGAAGAGCAGCAGCTGGGAGACTTTTTCAAGCCATAAATCGTGGATTCCTCAGCAAAAGAGAATGTGGCAAGAAGACAAAGATGGCTGTATACCGCTCCACCTATGTCCCAGTCTTGACGTATAGATGCGAGTCGTGGGCAATGACTACAACCCACAAAAGCCAGATCCAAACCTCAGAAATGAGATATCTGAGGAAGGTGGTTGAAGTAACAAGAAGAGACATGGTCCGCAACCAGACGATACGTCAAGGCCTAAAAACCCAATCCCTGCAGACTCAAGTAGAACAGTCCCATCTGAGATGGTTTGGCCATGTCTGCAGAATGGGAGAAGTTCGGCTACCACGGCAAGCATGGGAAACTAAGAGCCAGGGATCCAGACCTCCAGGACGACCCAAAGTCCGCTGGGAGGACAACATTAGTCAATCTTTGAAGGACCGAGGACTAGAATGGAACCAAGCCAGGAGGAAGACAGCCGATAGAATAGTAGGGCGCTCTCTCTTACAAACCTCTACACCTCACGGTAGAAGAGGAACGACAAAGTAAGTACGAAACTGACACTGGCACCACTAATGTCAGCCACTCGTCTAATAAAGCAATTGATTATTGTAAACGAGTTTTAGATTTACAAAGCAAACTACCGTACGTATCATACATATTTTCTTTCTTTCTTTTTTTTTTTTTTTTTGAGAAGAAAGTAATTAAGTGAAAAAGCACAAGTGGCCAGCTATTTAGTAACTAGGTGCACCATAAAATATAAAGAAATACACGGAGTGTGTGGAAAGACTGATAACACTGACTAACAAAAAAAATTTTTTTTTTCTTTCTCTAACATTTCTATGTTTTTCTGATCAATTTTAATGCGCTGTTTTTAAATCTGCAAACCGTTTTTCTCTATCAGGTCGGGATCTCTAGAAATACGCAATTGAAGTTTTTTAACAACGCATACAGTATTACAACATCATTTGTACAAGAAGTATAACAGTTATGTAGGCTTGAATTTCTTTGCAGTCGACTTTCGTCGGTGAATGGCATGTGGTACATCGCGATGAAGCATCCAACAATAATCAGCAAGCATGGTCACACTCCACCGTCCTTGATAACGTGACTCCATTACGGCGATATCTTGATGGAATCGTTCTCCATGTTCATCGCTGACTTCGCCAAGGTTGTCAGGGAGAAAGTCAAGATGCGAATCGAGCAAATGGATTTTGAGGGACATGTTACAGCCCATAATTCTGTATGCATCTATGCACTGCTTAACAATATGCACATAGTCGACAGATTTGTGATTTCCCAGAAAGTTATCGACGATCGATTTGAATGCCATCCATGCGCGAAGTTCACTACCATGTAACAAGTTCTCGAATTGTTTGTCTGCAATAACTTTCCTAATCTGAGGTCCTACAAAGATACCTTCCTTTATCTTTGCATCGCTAATCTTTGCATCGCTAATTTGCGGAAACTTTTCTCGAAGATAAGTGAAAGCTTTGCTCGTTTTATCTAACGCTTTTACGAAATTATTCATGAGCCCCAACTTTATATGTAACGGTGGTAAAATGATGCTGTCTTTGTTAGCTAATGGCTCGTGTATTACATTTTTATGCCCGAGCTGCATACGATCCCTGATAGGCCACACCTTTCTTGCATAATGTTCCTGTCTGTTGCGGCTGTCCCATTCACATAGGAAGCAACAAAATTTAGTATACCCAGTCTGCATGCCCGTGAGAATTGCAATGACCCTTAGGTCTCCACAAATCCGCCATTGTTAGTCATTGTACTTTATTTTTGCCAAAAGTATAGCCATATTGTCATAAGTTTCTTTCATATGAACAGAGTAGGCGACTGGAATTGATGAAAATAAATTTCCATTATGCAATAACACGGCTTTTAGACTAGTCTTGGAAGATTCGATGAAAAGTCGCCATTCGTTGACTATGTGCTCATGACCGAGGTGCACCATTAGACCTTTTACATCTTTGCAATAGCAAATGTCATCATCCATCTCAAAGTATTGAACAAGTTCTCTGTGTCTATGACGAAATTTAGATATCGGAGTATTGGGCGCTAAAAGATTCCATTCTCTGAGTCGCGAACCGAGTAATTCCGCTTGTCCTTTGGTGAGAGCGAGATCACGTATTAGATCTGAAAGTTCTGAATGGTTAATTAAGTGAACACCATCATTCACCGGTACATAATCCGAGTCAGAATTAGTTTCTAAAGCAGGTAAACTATCACTTTCTGATGGTTCATTCACGTCCAACGGATATTGTTCTGGTGGAACTGGGATCGGACACGTGATTGGATCATGAGGCACTGGTTTCGAAACCGATTCAATATTTGGATAAACCACAGACTTTCTAGTTTTAAAAGTGAAACCATAGATATTTTTCAAGCAGAAGTAACAATCAGTAGCGTGATTTGTCGGTTCACGCCATATTACTGGCACTCCAAAAGGCATCGACTTATGCTTCGGCGATTTTCGTAACCAACCTGCCAATGTATTTGCACAAGTCGAACAAACTGCATTTGGCTTCCAAGATTTATTTGCATCATCAACTTTCGAATCGAAATAAAGTTCATATGCTTTCTTTAGCAATGGTGTAAAGTTTTTCTGGTGAACACGATCGGTAAAATATCCGCACACGTAACAGAACAGATCAGCCGAATTTCTACAACTTCTAGAAGCCATATTTCACTCAGAATTATTTCAAAATACAGTAACTATTTGAAATATAACGTAACATATGTCATGCATCTTTTAGCAGTATAAAAAGTAGAATTATTTTGCATTTTATTAATTTTTAAAAAGTTATATAGTAAAAATGAAACGGAGCAAATAACGGTTTCCCCAAAATATATTTATTCACAAATATCTTAAGAACCCGACGTGATAGAGATAAACGGATTTCAAATTTGAAATCAGCGCAAGAAACTGACCTAAGAACACTTATTCTTATATAAGAAAGAAAAATGTTGTTTGTCAGTGTAATTGCTGCTTGTGAAATAAGAATTTTTAAAAAATGATATCAAAGCGGCGGAACAGTGAAATTGACAAAGCTACTTGCTTAGTCGTCCTTCTTCTACCTTGGAGTGTAGAGGTTAGCCAGAGAGCGCCAAGCTATCCTATCAGCTGTCTTCCTTTTGGCCTGGTTCCTTCAGTGATTGCCTGATGTCCTCCCAGCAAAGATAGTTACTGTGTCTAATAATAGTTTCGGTAGGCATAAGGATCTCCTTGTCACGGCCAGGGTTGTGGAGTCAGCCACAACATTTTCCGAGTCCGACCACAGTTTTTTGTTTTTAAACTAGTGAATGGTATAAAATTATGCACTTACATATTTATATGTATAAGTAAGGTGGGTGTGTTAATAATCGAATACGTGACTTTCGCAGACTACATTTTAAAAATATTCCTTCATTCAGACTGTTATACAAAATAACAAATCATCTACACTTGGACACAAATGTCTGTTTTGCCAAACACCATGAGGCAAAATAGTTTCATTTTAACACTGACGGGGAAATTGACCGTGTATATACCGGTAGTTTATTTTCATTTCTTGTGTGCTTCTTCTAACATATTTTTTATTGTGATAACAACTTTATTTGTGTTCAGAAGCAACTGAAAGTTTCCTACATTATGTAAAATTGGATGTACTTTACCACACGAAAGTGGTTTTAGGAGTTCTACTACTTTAAAATATTATTTCAAATTTGTAAGGGCCCCCCCCCCCTCCCCTCCCCACGGATGGATCAAAGGAGGATCTGACTTGACTTAAGTCTCGTATAATTCGGATTTGGAGTCGGGACTTTTTTTACCGACTCCACTCCACTTAAAAATTACCGACTCAACAGCCCTGGTCACGGCTAAAGGGAAGCTGTGGGAAACATAGTCCGATGTCTTCCAAGTGGCTGTTGATAAGTCGGCCTATTAAGTCGCCCAAGTCGATACGCCCTTAAATAAAGATCCGAAGAAATAAAATGGTTTGGCCATGTCTGCAGAATGGGAGAAGATCGGATACCACGACAAGCATGGGAAACAAAGAGCCAAGGATCCAGACCCGAGGACGACCCAGGGTCCGCTGGGAGGACAACATTAGACAATCTTTGAAGGACCGAGGACTAGAATGGAACCAGGCCAGGAGGAAGACAGCCGATAGGATAGTCTGGCGCTCTCTCTTCCAAACCTCTACACCTCACGGTAGAAGGGGAACGACTAAGTAAGTAAGTAAGAAATAAAGTACGTTTGAACTGTGTTGTTTCTCTGTCTTTAACATACGCTGTTGTTATCTTGTTTGTTTTCTCTGCGTATCGCCTGAATCTTTTTTCGCACATTTTTATTTTTTAAATAGATCGAGAGAGGGTTAGGGTCAAGGTTAGCGTTAGCGAGTAGTTTTCTCTGTGAATTATAAGCCTAAACCTAACCGTAAATCCTGTCTCTAAACTGGTATCCGTGTTTCTGGAGTTTTGTTCTTTTTTTTTTTTCTTTTTTCTTTTGCAAATAATAAATGAGGCAGATGGCAAAACAGTAACACCTAATGCTCAATCATAAGGAGGTTCTTTCAAAAATACTCAATGACGGCAAAAACAAAACGAACTGGGGACCCTATCGCTGGCCTGGTCATCGTAAACTGTGTGTCACGAGTTGTTATCAGCGCTGCCACTCTGAAGTTTGAAAAAAAAAACTTAGATATCGGCGACTGGCTGTTTTAGGCGATTTTTGGGCTGTTATGGCCGATTTGGGATGAAATCTAGGTGGCGTTCTTCAACAAATAAAGAACAATGACACCTAGACGGAACCAAAAAAGCCTGGATCTAGGTGAATCCACTTAGGAGTGACAACGCTGGTTGTAATTGTATCGATAATTCGGCTTTCCGAAGACGATACGAAGCTAGTATATTTTTCTTTTTTTTCTTTATACAAAGTTGTTATTTTGTAGTAATTTTTTTTAAACTTGTGACATCAATGTTTGTCGTTATTTTAAAACTGAAAATAGGGTTAGGAATAAAGTTAGCTTTAGGAAATGTATGTCTGTATCTGCATCCTGTTGTGACATTATTAAGTGAGTAGCAAATATTTGTATGCTACACAAATATTTGTATCGTAAACATACACATTACCGTTAATCTTAACGCCGACCTGATAATCGATACGGTGTATCGGGAGTAGTAATTGCAGACGAAAAAAAAATAAAGAGCCCGCTTTATCCGACGTACGCACAAAAACCGCATGTTAAGTTATCGTAACGCTGTATCGTCATCATCATAATTTTCCTTTAAGCTCCTTACGGAGAATGAAGCCATAACTACAGCTGGTTCCTTAGCAGGAAGTCTGCAACGAGCATTCACCTGCTCTTGTAGCAGTGAATTAAGTGGCAGTATGTTTTACATGATGAGGTTGACAGCCCCGAGGACAGCGTCATATTAGTCGCTTTGTACGACCACGTGGTATTTCGTGGAAGGACAACGTGACAGATGTTGAGGAGGTGTCGCGTGCTGGCCTTCAGAGCATGGATACACTTCTTAGACTATGCTGGCTTTGCCATGTCCGGCGCGTGGAAGATGGTCGCGACCCCAAAGATGTTTTATGCGGACAACTGGCAGATGGCAAAAGATCAGCTGGACAACTGCAGCCGAGGTTCAGCGATGTGTGCAAGAGACAAATGAAGGCACTGGACATAAATCTAGCATCCTGGGAGAATGAAGCTGCCGATCGCACAAAGTGGCGTTGCTTCCTACCGCGTCGTCGTAGATTGGCCGAAAAAAACGAAAATAGCTCTGACACCTAACAGAGAAAATAACACGCCGTGAGAAACACCAGGAAAAATAGCAACTGACGGCTATCACTACAGGGGCGCATTCCCATACTCAGCTATGACAATAGGGGGTGCTACTACGACACACCTGAGGGAACAATAGTCTTAATCCATCTTTGCATCTTCGGAAACATCCCGGAAACTACATTGGGAATAACGCTGTATAGGAAGTTAGAGGCGAAAAATTTGCCGTAACATCGCAAGTTACAATTATAGACGAAAAAGAACGCTAGCCTATACTGAGCTGGTTATCGTAACGCAGAATCGAAAGTTGTACGCGTAAGCGAAAAAGTAATCATAACATCGTAAATAAAAATAATAATAGCCCCTACAGTCATAAGTGACTATGGGAATGCGCCCCTGAGGTGACAGCCCTCAGCTGCTTATTTTCCTGGTGTTTCGTTCGACGTTTTCTCCTCTCTTCTGCTTGTTGTGTGAGCTTCTTTTCGTTCAATCTGAGGTGGCACCGCGGATAGCACCGCCACTTCATCCTCCCAGGTGGCTGGATCTATGTCCAGTGCCCTCATGTCTCTCTTGCATACATTTTTGAATATTAGCTGCGGTCACCCAACTGCTCTTTTGCCATCTGCCGGTTGTCCATAGAAGATATCTGCATCCTCTATGCGGCGAACATGGCCAAGCCAGCAAAGTCTGCGCTGTCTAAGCGGTGTATACATGCTTTGAAGGCCAGCACGCGACAACACCTCGTCATTTGTCACTTTATCTTTCCACGAAATACCGAGGATGTGACGTAGATGGAAGGTGTAAATTATAATTTCAGGCGAAAAAAAACCTCGTAAATAAGCTTGCGTGCACAAAACGGATCTCGGCTACGTATCTGGAATCGATAGCCATTTGGGCGAAATCGGGCTTATGTCTCCCTCAACTTTCATTCAGCCACTTGCCACACGATATTGAAGTGGCCTCATCTGAAGAATCAAAACAATTAATAAATAATAAAAAAAAAAAAGGTTGCCACCAGCGTTAACGAGCCAACAGACAGATCAAGCGAAGCCCAGTATTTTCGTGTTTTATAAACTCTAAAAATAGAGACATGAATCGCCTGCTGTCTGTCGAGAAACAACATTTAATGCGTTAGCTGAAAGTGCGGCCCAGAATGCAGCATTTGCGCAAGAATAATTATGACCACTTGTCACACTGCGGGTAACTTTATTTTGGTGCTTACGTACACCTTATTTTCAAATATCATCAAATACCATAATTCCCGCCGTAAGTACTTCGGTCAGTCGGTCGGTCAGTCACATTTTTGTACACCGTCATGTACGCACATTTTTCTGTTTTCGAGGGAGTGCATTAACTTTCAACCACAGCTAAGGGGGTGCAACTGTGGTTGAAAGTTAGACAATAATTATATTATTTCCCCTTATATGTACTCTCGCGAAACTAGAACAGTGCGACGGTGTGCATTAAATCAACAGACAATCAAGACACTCTTCTGTACAGTTTCATTCGGGAAACGAATTTAACTCATCATTTTTCTTAAAAATTACCTTAAAATGTAAGTTTCTGATTGTTTCTTCAAGACACAATTTTAATTTAAAGTATTGCAGACGTATTATTATGGATCAAAATGATAAGATGGCTAAAAGGAAGAGACGATCGCGTCATTCCCAGCGAGCAAGCGAGACTATAGAAAAAGCAGCAATGTAATACGTGTAACAGAAACAACACACTATAATTAACAACCAGCCAATTTTGGCGGGTTGTTGCCAGTATATATATGTATTTTTTTTTAGGCCCCAAACGGCTCTGGGGTCGACTGAGCTTCATGAAATGGGTACCAGTGCAACTCTGGGAAGGTTAATGTGGCCGGCGTGATGCTGACCACATCACCCCTAGTTTGCCGATAGTCAAGAAAATATGGGCCTAACACCATATTCCCAATGTACCTAAATGGGCGTGGAACGGGATCCTTTACCTCCTTTTCTTATATATATATATATATATATATATATATATATATATATATATATATATATATATATATATATATATATATATATATATATATATATATATATATATATATATATATATATATATATATATATATATATATATATATACGAGGGGCGTTCAGGAAGTAATGCACCACATCGTTTGAAGATAGAAGCATGACATTTTGCACACTTCAAATATGGCATGTGCCAAATGTGTGCACCAAATTGCACCGCAACCGGCCAAATAATACGGCTGCCCTAAACCGTTGAAATGGAGCGTATTAGCAACTTGCGTTATAAGCAGCGAATTGTGATAGAATTTCTCGTTGCAGAGAAGGAAACTGTTGTGAACATTCACAAGCGTCTATGTGATGTGTATGGAAGTTTTGCAGTCGACAGGAGTACAGTCAGTCGCTGGGTTCAGAGAGTCAAAGAATCAGGAAGTGGAGATACGGAGCTGCTTGATCGGCCGCGCTGTGGACGTCCTGCCACAGCCACCAATGCAGAAATGTTGAAATGCGCTGAGGGCATTATTCTTACTGATAGGCGAATCACTACTCAACAATTGGCCTTACAGCTGTCAGTCAGCATTGGTAGTGCAAATGCAGTTATAAAAACTCTCGGATTTTTTAAGGTTTGCGCAAGATGGGTTCCTCGAAGTCTCACAAATGACCACCGATTGCAAAGGAAAGCAATTTCTTCTGAATTGTTGGAGCGTTTCAATGCTGATGGAGAGAACTTTTTTGGCTAAGATCGTTACAGGTGACGAAACCTGGGCACATCATTTTGAACCTGAGACAAAAAGACAGTCAATGGAGTGGCATCATCCGCAATCACCACGAAGAAAGAAATTCAAGACAATTCCTTCAGCTGTGTCGTAAATTTATTTTGAGAGAAAAGAGTCTTAGAAATAGTGGTCCGGTTTAGAGTGAAAATGATGATGGAAAGCTCAGTGATAGAAAATGTAGAGATTAAATAGTTGCTTCACAGCGTGCTGGAGGAGAGTAAAGACAGACTTATTTACGACAATTCGTCTCTCTCAATCTTCTCTTCCACTCTCCTGGTCAAACAATTATTTGCCAGTTTTCCAGTCACGCGTCTGCGCTCACACCGATTTGTTGTTTTCAAACACACAGACGACGTAGATACAAACTATATTAAACGAATAGGGGAAAAGTTGGGCTTTGGGTACATCCAACACAGAACTAAATGAGTTTATGTGATTTTATTCACTTTAAACATCAATCACTAACAAATATCAGGTATTACATAAATTATCATAAGTACACAAATGCAAATAACAAGTTTGGGAGGGGTGAAGAAGATTGGTATCGACTAAGCCCTTCCCGCTTATTAGACAAAGATAAACCCAGTCCAGAGATAGATAATATCAGGAACACGGGTACGTTAACCTAACAGTGAAGTTAATTGCTCTGAAAGAGGTGTTACAAAGTTAGGTATAGGTGATAGAAAAAACCTGTTTTTCCCAGCTGTTCTTCCCTTTACTAAGCAAATGGAAAGGAGGGGGGTTTTAAACAGAGTTAACCAATTATCAACTCCCCTTAAAGGAACAATGCAGGGAATACAGAAAAATTATATTACTAGGCAAGAAAGTTAACAACAGGGTTACAAAAGAAAAAGATTAAATTTCCTGTCATTCATGCACACGCGTGAGGATCCACACTCATATACTCACACACTTACCGAATGCAGCCTCATACGATCCATAAAAGTATATAAAACAGCAAGTATTCTCTTGACATATGAACTATCTAGTCCTTCGATGTCCCGCCCCAGATGTTGGCGAGTGTCACGTGAAAGATAATTTATTTTACCATCTTGTCCATAATTTGATTACTTTTTAAATGTCCTGGGTTTCCTCGTCATTTTGTATTCTTCTTTCTTTCATTTTTCACCTTCTCAACCCCACCCGAGGTTGTTTACGCTGGCCAGCTGCGGTCAGCTAACGCTAGACGTAATGTTATCTAAACGCACCTGTGGTACGTTCGACCAGAGAAACATTTCTCGGGTCCGCTTTAAGTGTTAGAACGAGCCTAAGACGGTTTCTGTGAAAGAAACGGTTCGTTAGCGGCGGGTACCCTCTGTGGTCCCAACAGGGGAATTTCTCTGGTCGCTTTAAAACGTTTGATGACGAGCGGCTGGTACCCTTTGAGGCCTGGGTAACGAGTGTGATCTGTTTCAGGGAAAGATAACAATCGCGGTCAATCTTTGGATTTTCGCCCCTTAGACAAGATAGAGCATAATGTTATGCATTTCTCTACCTGGGGAACTTTCGCACGATTTCTTTTGTCTTACTCTAGATTACGTCTTTCGCCGAACTTCTGTAGAAATACGCACGCCAGGTGTTCGGGGGGAGCGTCCCTTGTGATCTATAAGAGTAGACTGGTTTTAATAGACAAAGACATTCGTAAATTTTCCTGGCCCGTAGATGACCATCATGAGATAAGGCAAACGTTAACACAGTACTAGAATGTGTTTGCCTATGTTCTAGTCATTTTTCGGGGTGAGTTGATATATCTTATGGTTATAATATTAGAGTCATGTTGGCTTTTATATATATCTGTTAGGGAAGTGAATTTATTTCTGAGGACTTCTCCTAGTAATTTATTCAGTGATAAGGTAGCGCTGTATACGGCCTATTAAGTGGTGCTTAAACTGTTACGGTTTATCATGGGTTAAATGTTAAACTTACAATAACAGATATTAGGCGTAGAATCAGTCCACGAATGCTTACCATTGGGTTAAGAGTCAGCAAAATAAACTGTCATTTCTGTAAGATAATGTCAGGTGTGGATTGTTCACTTTAAAACTGAATAGTGAGATGCAGGTAATAACTCTAGATTATAGGAGATAGTCACTTATTCCTTTTGATAGATATTTTTAGTGGCAAGGGAGGATCATTTTATACTTACTTGTGTGGCTAGACACCAGGCATAGATATAATTATATCTTATGATTTAGCCACAACTGTATTATTATAGCAAGAACATTGCATTTTCTTTGTACTCAGTTTGTGGAATATTAATATATTTTCCCAAGGGGACATACGATTTATTTGTGTAATGTCAAATGCTGTAATCTGTTTATGTAAATTCATTTAATGTTGTAAGATGAATAAGCATATTCATTTAACTGTAACTACAGGTTAGGTTTCCTGTATGTTGAGATTGGGAGAAGAGGAGTAGATTTTGCTGTCAGAACATTTAATGACAGTTACATGGGTGTACAAAAGATATTAAGCCTATGTGGGCACATGCTATAATTGATAGAAGGGAAGGAGCGGAGCATGACTAGGTTATAAAACCTTAGATTGATTTTAGCGTTGCTTGAAGTTAAAAGGTGTCTCTTTTGGGTCTCAGTTTCAGGAAGACCGAATCGCTAGAGCAGACTTCAGTCAGGCGAAGAAAGTCATATACTCTTCGATCTAGAGGGTTTCTGTATACATCTAGCAACGAATCGTCAACCCCGTTCCTGAATCAAAACCCCTTTTTGTCAACGCCAAGTTAAGCTCACGCAGTGCAACGGAGCCAACGCTAAATCTGGAATCGCCAAACGCAGTGGTAGTTCTCTACTCGCCTATTGGATTACCAGCCAGAGCATTGCGGCTTCCAGAATATCAAACCCGCTCAGCATGCCTATAGCAGAATTCCATATCACCCGCCTTTTTTGTGCCTAAACGGGGCACTCAGCAAACCACAGCCAAACCAGTTTAAACAGGATTTACAGCCAAGCGGAGCCTTGCGCCGGATAAGCGCGCCTGGGTCTCTTTGTCCTCAAGTGACTTCTTCTGGTGTATTTCCTGGATACTTAAAACCTCGCACGTCAGCAGGAGATAAACAGCGTCCCCCGGCCCAACTCGCGCCAGTAGGGGGGGGGGGGTCACCAACGATAGCGCCTATACAGTGATGTTATTCAGGTTAATTCCATCACCGATGGAGGATATATACGAAAACACCACTTACTGGAGTTACTTCAGCTGGTCCCCGAAAACCGAAGGACTGTCACTCGATTATTTATCTCTTTGTGTTCTACAGGTTTTATGAATGGTGATCTGTGTGGGTGGTTGTTGGTGTATATGATTATTGATGAATATTTGATTATTGATGTAATTTTATGTTGTTGTGATGATATGCATTATTTTCATGCTTTTCTTCTTTAATAAATTTTACACATTTATTAATGCGCTGTTCACGACCTTTCCATCCATATTTGTGGTGTGTTTTTAAAGTAGCTCTTTGATAATCTCTATGTATGTTGGGTAGGGATCCAAAGAGAGAGAGCAGGATCATTTAAAAAAAAAAAAAAAAATTAATTCTTGGGTTCTTTCAAGTCCATCCCTAGTGTTACACCCCACCCCCCTTCCCCCCCCCTGTGGGAGTGGAAAAAGCTTGGAGGTGAGGAATGATCATTTATTGGCAACAGAGGGTCTTCTTCCAGAGGTTGACAACCACGACAATCTTGTTAAATTTTTGGTTCCCTATTTAACAACTGGGAACAAGTGTTTAAAAAGTACCCTAAGCGCGTGAGTTTGCTGTGTGTGTAAAGGACGTATTCTTTTAGAGTAGTGACCGTCTTCGTCCACGGAAGATTTTCCCGTGTCGATTTAAACTACAGTTCGTTCCAACTAGTGAACAAAATACTCTACCACGTTAACCTTTTTTTTTAACCACGACAGCCGACGTTAATTAGCTGGTTGGTAACAAATAACTAGGTAGTCTCACTTATTACGCAATATAAGATAAATGATAACAGTGGGCCTTGCTAAGGGTGGACCTTCTTGTAAAAAATATTATTATATATGCATTTTGCCAAAAGGAGTCTATTAGGGGTGGGGATAAGTGGCACTGGACACAGTTCGGTACACCTTGGGTGTTGAAAAAAGAAAACAAGACAGGGGTTTTGGTGTCTTGAGGGGGGGGGGGGTGGGGGGAGGGGGGAGGGGGGGGTGGGGGGGGGGTTGGGGGGGTGGGGGGGGGGGGTTTCCTTCCATTTTTGATGGGGGGGGGGGTAGTTTTTTTAAATCCAAAAAACGGTGGCTAAGTCACAGTCAGTGGAAAACCCCCCTGTATCTCTCACATAGAGAACATTTTAATAAATATATTCGCTATGTTTGTTTTAAATTTATTTTGATGTGGTTTTGTTACAGAGTTGTAGCCCCCAGTTTTTGGTTTGGTTTAATCTTTGTAACCACAGTTGGATAAATGTAATTCACAATTGCTTTTTAATTTGATTATTTTACAAATGTTCTTATAAAAATGTTCCCTCATGGGTTATGGTTGCTTTTCATTTCATTTAATACAAATCACACACACGACGTACAACAAAATATGGTTATTGGTGTTTTGTTGTTGAGAGCGTGCGATGGGGGTTGGTGTTTGGGTTTTACAACAACACAATTATGAGTTTATGATTTTTTGTTTTTTTTGATGTTTAAAAACCGTTAAAAACCTGTTATTTTTTTTTGTGTGCCCCCCCATGTTTCTTTTTTGTTTTTTCGTAAATATCATACATTTTTAACCTAGTTCTGACTGGAAGTTTTGGGAGGTTATTTTATTTGTTAACGATTGGTCCCCTTTTGTTTTTTTTATCTTATTTTTTTGGACCGCATTTGGGGGGTTTTTTTGTTTTTTTGGATGTTTTTTGGTTACGTTTTTTCATGTTTTTTTCCCCATTTTTCTTTATTTATTTAGTTGGGACCCCCCGCCCCCCCAGTGGTGTTTTTTGTGTTTAGATCACTTCTGTGTGAAAGAAGGTCCTTTTTTTGATTTTTTTAAAAAATTATCAACATGTAACATACCGAAAAATCAAGTATTTTGCCACAAAAGATTAAATTTCCCGTTAAGCCCGTATAATACACTCGAGTATTTAATTTATGTTTTTTAATATTAACTTGTTGTTTGCTTTTTTTGCATAACACTTTGCGCGAATTTTTTTTAAGTTCTAGTTACGGTTACATTTTGTAAATTTTTTTTTTTTTTTTCGCTATAAAAACTAGGACCTTTTTGGTGTTTTTTTCTTTCTTAAATAACTGTTTTATTAATTATAAATTCCTTCGCGACTTTAAAAGTTAATTTAAGCATCTATTATCTTTTGAAATAATATAATAGATAGATCATTATATTTACAACTGGAACTATTGAGATGGTTTAATTTAATAGATTTAAATTAACACAAAATCCATTGAAATAGTTTGAAAAATGACTGAACTAGGACCAACTGACCATTGATCACTTTACACAATATATATTACCGCTTTTTTCTTTGGCACAGAATAGGAAAATTCACACTGCAAATATATATATATTTTGGGAAAAAAGCCTATAATACAGGGGGGTTGCTGATTTCAATTAAAATCTAAAAACAAGAATTTCAATAAAGCTATGCTTCTGTAAAAGGTGTGGCCTTTAAGCTGAGTGATTTTAAAATTCTTGTAGCATTGTGAGTTCATGTGTCTTGAGATTTTTTTGTGTTGGTGTTTTTGATCTAAAATGGAATGTAAATTGTTTTGAATCAGAATGTGGGAGCTCACAATCGGCCCCCCTAAATTACCGCTGGTTTTTTCATGATAATTACTTCTTAACTCCTGCTGCCACAGCTTATTTCATCTTATTTGTCTAGTTCTGCAAGGTTATTTACTTTTGGGTATCATGATTAAACCAAGCCAAGGATACTTTTGGGGATTACCCACCGCCCAAATCAAGGAGAAGCCCGCCCCCCCTGGTCTTCGTATCTCCGTTCGCTGCTGCCCGTTTCGGCTTTTTCCGTGTCGCTCGGTTCTGCGGTTGACACCGAGACGCGAAAAATAGCGGCAAAACAACTGCGTCTCGTATCCAGGGACCACTACTGTCTTTGATAACGCCGATAGTCTCCCCTGAAATCCCTCAGTCTGTCTCTTTGATCGTGGTCGCTTTATCTGTTTGATTCTGGCAACGCACCCCACTGGCCAAGTTAATTAAAATAACTGCCTATGATTGTTCAAGAGATGTTAGTGGGCGTGATTTAATCTCCTTAAATCAATGCGATGACCAGAATGAACGATAGGTAAACTTTCCGCATATCAATCAGCAAACGTGTTTGCCCTCTGTGTGGAACAGTTGCATAGCTAATGAATCCACGTGAAAGAAGTCCCGTTTTACAAGAATTACAACAACGTTCAGGGTCAGCCGAGTTCGTCCATCACAATCGTCCCCTCTTTTGAGACGTGAAAACGTGTTTTCATGTTTGATTTATGACGATGAAGCTGCCCTGATCGGTAACTTTTGGATGATTGGTATCTTCACCTTCCTCCTCTTCCTCTGTAGTCCAGTTTCTACTCAGGAAATCAGCCCGACATTCTGTCTTCCCGGAATATATTCCACTTTGAAAGAATAAACGCTTAAAAGGAGGGCCCAACGCATGATCCTAGCGTTAAATTCTTTATTGGCACCAAGAAATGCTAACGGAGCGTGGTCTGTTTGCACCGTGAAAGATGTACCATAAAGAAACTCATGATGGCGTCTGATACCGTCAATCAGAGCAAGACATTCCCTTTCAGCTACGCTGTAGTTCCGTTCCGCTTTATTTAATTTCCGACTGCCATAGGCAACTGGAAATAGCATGTTCAGGTCACTGTCATCGGCTTGAAGCAGTGTTGACCCGATGCCCTGACCTGACGCGTCGACTCTCAGTACAAAAGGTTTCTTGAGGTCAGGCAACCTCAAAATGGGGTATGCAGACAACTGTCCTTTCAAAGTGCTATACGCGTGTTCGCACTTTTGATCCCATATGACCTTATCAGGACAATTTTTTCTTTGTGAGGTCAGTCAGAGGTGCCGTCAGTCCGTTGAAGTTCTGGATGTACTTCTGATAGTATGCACATAGCGATATGAAGGAACGTACGTCTTTCTTCGTTCGGGGTCTTTTTGCTGCCACTATTTTATCCACGTTCTTCTTAATAGGCCAACTGCATCCGTGAGAAATAGTATGCCCCAGGAAGTCTAACTGTTCAAACCCGATGAGACATTTGCTAGGTCTGGCTGTGAGACCCGTTTCCTGTAGTCTCCTGAGGAGCATAGCAACCGTAGCAATATGTTCTTCATAGGTTTCCGATGCAATTAAGATGTCATCCATGAAATTATGGATATGGGGACTTTGCAAAGGTTCTAGAAGCTTCCTCATCATCCTGGTGAACACTCCTGGTGCGTTATGCAAACCGAACGGCATCACATTGAATGTGTAATGTCCTTCGCTAGTGCTGAAAGCTAACAAAGGTTTAATTTCCTCCTTGACTGGTATTTGATAATAACCTTTACTGAGGTCAATCTTGGAGAAGATCTTTGCTTTGCTGAGCTTGGTGAACAACTCAGAAACCGTTTGGAGAGGTTCGGGCTGGAATTCCGTTACAGCGTTTAGCAACCTGTAATCAATGCACAGCCGAACTTCCTTATTGGGCTTCTGCAACAGCACTACACTCGAGCTGTAAGGAGATGTAGACTCACTGATAATTCCTGCCTGACGCAGCTTATCTATTTCTCCGCGAAGTGCATCAGCTTTAGCGTACGGGATGGGGTAAACTCTGGTTTGAACAGGGGTCTCGTTTGTTAATTTCATATCAAATTCAATGAGATTTGTTCGACCAGGTACATCCGTTAAGACTGCACTGTACTGTTTTAGTAGAGCCCTGGTTTCTGTTTGTTGTTCTGGTGAGAGATTGTCGCCGAACTTGACATCTTTAAAGGATTCTGTGGGTTGCAGTGGATACTCCATGCAACCATCATCATCTTCCTCGTCTTCCGTTGCTATGGCGACAGCCAGGAGATGCTCGGAGGATGGCACCGGTCTTTCCAAATATTTCTTTAGCAGATTTATGTGGAAGACCTTCTCCTTTCCTTTGATGGAGATCTTGTAGTTGGTACGTGAGATCTTTTTAAGGACGGTAAACGGTCCTTGCCATCCGATGCGAAGTTTATTGCTTCCGGTTGGAAGTAGCAATAGGACTTTCTCCCCTGGTTGTAGTTCTCTCTCTTTTGCAGCTTTGTTGTATCTTTTAGTAATTTTAGCGTGGGCTTTCTTAAGGTTGGTAGTAGCTAGATCCCATCCTAGCTTTAGCCTTTCCTTAAGCTCAGATACATACTTGCTTGCAGAGACGACTGTCTCATCCGCCTTCTGGTCTGTCAGGGACCGAAGTAAGGCTTCTAGTGGCCCCTTAATAGGTCTGACAAATAAATGTGTAGCTGGCGCAAAACCCGTAGACGCTTGGGGTACCTCTCGGTAGGCGAATAAGGCAGCCGATATATATTGGTCCCAGTCTTCCGGTTTCTCCTGACCCAGCTTACGTAACATCATGGTGAGGGTACCGTTAAAACGTTCCACGAGCCCATTTCCGGCCGGATGGTAGGGACTTGTGTGGATATGTTTGGCCCTCAAGATCTTAAAGATCTCCTCCATTAACAGGCTACGGAATTGGGATCCATTGTCCGTCAAAACTTTTTGAGGGAATCCCAACCGTGTAAAAATTTGCACAAGGGCTTCTGCGACATGCTTGGAATTAGTGCATGGTAGCGGTACGGCTTCGGCCCACATAGTGCAAGTGTCAACTAAGGTCAGGATGAACCTGTTCCTTCTTTTGGTCTTTTCCAGGGGACCAATAATGTCGACAGCAACCCGTTCAAATGGAGTCCCTACTATTGGCATTTGCCCCATAGGTACTGGGGGTGTCAAGTGCTTGGGTGCTACCCGTTGGCACTGGGCGCAGGATTTCACATACCTGACAATGTCAGAGTTCATTCCTGGCCACCAATAGTGGTTTTTTTATTCGCTGAATAGTGGCGTTTTGTCCCATATGTCCGCTAAAGGGAAGAGAGTGCCCCATTTCTAAGATCGGTTTCTGTACTGCGTCGGTACTAGGAGCTGGTTATTGTCCGGGTTGCCCGTTCTACGATACAATACACCATCCTTAGAAAAGATGTCTCCGTTGTGTCTGGGGTCCTTAGCCATGGGCAGTTTTTTAAAGCAGGGCGCCAGAGTAGGGTTCTTTTGTTGCGCCTCCTTCAGTTCATTCGGCAACAATTTTGGCGCAGGCTCCCTCTCCTTCTTGGCTTGCCCTCTTGTGGTTACCGCTGCCACAATCGGCTCCTTAGGTCTCCCAATGAACACATATCTACATCCCAAGATAACTGGGTAGATAGGATCATCCATAATGGCCGCTTTAATAACCCCTCTGACAAAATCAGAGTGTATTTCTACCAGTGCGATAGGAAGCGTCCTGGGTGCATCACTCCTGAAAACTCCACTAAGTTTGACGGTTTCCTCTGTCTCCTGACCGGGTTTGACTAGGTGCCTAGCGACAATACAATCAAAACTTAATCCAGTGTCAAAAAGACAAGTAGTAGAGGTACCGTTCAAAATTACAGTTCCTCGAGTTGAGGGTCGGTCCCCCTCAGGTTGAGAATCACTGACATTGACTACCTTTCGAGGCTGTATGCAAACATCCAATGCGGTTTGCACCGGTTTGTTTGCCCTGATCAGACGTTCCTGGTGTAGGGGTCTTCCCTTTTCCTTGACCTTGGTGGCCGCGCTGCCACGTAGGCTTGTTGGGTTGATCAGAATTGTTGTTGGGGGGGTAATCGGGTTTTGTAGAATTTCGATTTTTCCTGGGGAGGTTTCTGGGTATTGTTATCTCGTTGGTTATAATGTTGAGAGGAAGTGGAAGAATAGGATGCCTGCTCTAGATTCTGTTTTCGAGATGGCTCATCGGTGGGTTTACGTTTAGTGCTGGGAAGTTCGGCCATTGCATTGCTATAGCGTTCGGCTTTATTGAGTATGTCTTCAAGCCTGACTGCCCCCTGTTCAGCCAAAAATCTACGAGTTTCATTCGACAAAGTGGATTTTATCTGCTCCACAAGAACAAGTTCGAGGAGTCCCTCATATGAAAGAGGTAGGTCAGATAATTCAATGCACTTTGTCAGATAACCCGTGAGACGTAAAGAGAACTGGGGAAATGTTTCCGTGCTCTCTTTTCGGCTGTTTCTGAACAACTGCAGAAACTTTCGGGCAGTCATCTCAAACTGCTGTAGTAAGGCCTTCTTCAACAGGTCATAATCATGTTTATTCGGTCCCAGCTTTGTGTACACGTCATAAGCATTGCCTTTCAGTGACATTGAGAGTTTAAGCGCCCAGCGGGTACTCTCTAACCCATAAAGATTCGCTAGTCTCTCGAATTTTTCTAGGAAGCTGTCAATTTTTTCGTTAGGGCTAGGAAAAGATTCTAAAGAAAACTACATAGCAGTTAATTGGGCAGATTGAGTACTGGAGAGGCCCATTGATTGAGACTAGGGCGAAGACGGCTCTCCGTTAGTCGAAGTAGAGGCGCCCCGACTCTAGAGCCTTAAGCGCCAGTTGATGCAGTCTTTCCTTGTCTCTCTCTCTCTCCCTGCGAGTTTCCATCTCTGCTTCAATTTTCTTCTGTTCCAAAAGACGTTCTTCCGCTTCTTTCTTATCTGCCCTCTCCTGGATTTCTCTCCTCTCTGTTCTTTCTTTCTCTTCCTTCCTCTCAGCTTCTGCTCTCTGTTGCTCCGCCTTCCTCTCAGCTTCGGCTCTCTGTTGCTCTGCATCATATATTTCCAATTCCTGGTTAATAAACGCGTTTGCAGCTTCTGCATCTAATCCTGCCTCTTTCGCTTCCAGCCTCAAGATGGACCTCATCTTTATCCTCTCTGCCATTGTTAAAGAATAAGATGAAGTATGCCTAGAGAACTAGTAAGAAGCAACGCGAAAGGGAGGAACTCTGAACCGCTACGAGAAAAAAACACAAGTACAAATTTACCTGTGTTACCTCCTACCTGTACTGTGCAAACTTATCGCTGCTATTATCTGGCAATTAAGGCTCTAAACGCAAGCGACTATGCCACTAAATGGTAAGTTACACTGGAAAAGAATCTACTTTTACTAACAGTCGAGAAAAATTTATATTAAAACAATTTAAAAAGAAAAAAAAAATTTTCCCCTAAATTTTAAATCTCTGACAACAAACTCCGTCCCTAAAGTCAATTATTGAGATGAGACGTTGTTAACTTAATTTTTAAAAATCAGAACAATCCGTCTTTAGCTAAGCTCAACTCTTTTTAACTTCAAAAACCTTAGTGACTGTAAAACAATCACGCAATCCCAGCAACTCTTATAAAGAAAAAAATATAATTATCTCCGCCAGAGGATAATTAAAATAGCAAATATTTTTGTTTATCTGTACTTTCTACTGCTGTGGAGAGAAAACAACCTGTAAATATGCTGTGTGGACAACCCAAATACTTAAAGAACGTTTGTCTAGGGGTGTAATTATTTATTTATTTCCCTAATTCACAAAGACAGATCATTCACACTCTACCTAGTTAGACCCAGACTAAATCAGACTCAAAATATCTTTAACCCGGCTATGCGATTGCCTCAAATGTAGCTCAAGATCCCAGAACCAGCCCACAAATATGTGTGCATCAAATGTATCTCAAAATTATCCCGGCGAGCCAGCCAAATATTGTCGTAAATTTATTTTGAGAGAAAAGAGTCTTAGAAATAGTGGTCCGGTTTAGAGTGAAAATGATGATGGAAAGCTCAGTGATAGAAAATGTAGAGATTAAATAGTTGCTTCACAGCGTGCTGGAGGAGGGTAAAGACAGACTTATTTACGACAATTCGTCTCTCTCAATCTTCTCTTCCACTCTCCTGGTCAAACAATTATTTGCCAGTTTTCCAGTCACGCATCTGCGCGCACACCGATTTGGTGTTTTCAAACACACAGACGACGTAGATACAAACTATATTAAACGAATAGGGGAAAAGTTGGGCTTTGGGTACATCCAACACAGAACTAAATGAGTTTATGTGATTTTATTCACTTTAAACATCAATCACTAACAAATATCAGGTATTACATAAATTATCATAAGTACACAAATGCAAATAACAAGTTTGGGAGGGGTGAAGAAGATTGGTATCGACTAAGCCCTTCCCGCTTATTAGACAAAGATAAACCCAGTCCAGAGATAGATAATATCAGGAACACGGGTACGTTAACCTAACAGTGAAGTTAATTGCTCTGAAAGAGGTGTTACAAAGTTAGGTATAGGTGATAGAAAAAAACCTGTTCTTCCCAGCTGTTCTTCCCTTTACTAAGCAAATGGAAAGGAGGGGGGTTTTAAACAGAGTTAACCAATTATCAACTCCCCCTTAAAGGAACAATGCAGGGAATACAGAAAAATTATATTACTAGGCAAGAAAGTTAACAACAGGGTTACAAAAGAAAAAGATTAAATTTCCTGTCATTCATGCACACGCGTGAGGATCCACACTCATATACTCACACACTTACCGAATGCAGCCTCAGACGATCCATAAAAGTATATAAAAACAGCAAGTATTCTCTTGACATATGAACTGTCTAGTCCTTCGATGTCCCGCCCCAGATGTTTGCGAGGTTTTGCTGGTAACAAATATTCTCACTTATCGCAAGACTTGAAGACTAAGAGTTCTTGTGTTTTTATTATATAAAAAAGGAGTCTATGGGATGGCACTGACACAGTTCGGCACAGGGGTGAAAATGAAGTGGTCTCTTTTAATCCTCCGCTATGGTAAAATTCCTTCAATGCGTGATGATAGTTTTATTAAATCCAATTGAGGAAAAACTAGGCTCAGTCACAGTCAGGAAAATATGTACTCTCTCACAGTAAACAGTAAATATAATATCGCTACTGGCGATGATTACCTTCCAGTTTATCTTACAGGTTTGTAATGGTAATTTGATGATTGTTCTTTAAAATGTTCTTGGGTGGGCTTTATTTCATTTAATTCTGACAGCTAGGTCGCAAGGACCGCCACAAGATTATATTTAAAAGAAATGTTTCTTCAATATGACTGGAAGTTTATAGGATGATTTCTTTATTTCTTTCTTTATTTAGCTGGGACCGCAGGTTACGATCACTCTGTGTGAAAGAAAAAAGACATGTAACATACCGAAAAATCAAGCGCGATAAATTTCCCGTTAAGCCTATAATACACTCGAGTATTTAATTATGTATTTAATAAACACTGCGCGAATTCTAGTGGTAAAAACACATCTATAAAACTAGGACTTAACTGAATTTATTAATTATAAATTCCTTCGCGACTTTAAAAGTTAATTTAAGCATCTATTATCTTTTGAAATAATATAATAGATAGATCATTATATTTACAACTGGAACTATTGAGATGGTTTAATTTAATAGATTTAAATTAACACAAAATCCATTGAAATAGAATGACTGAACTAGACCACTGATCACTTTACACAATATATATTACCGCTTTGCACAGAATAGAAATCACTGCAAATATATATATAAAATCCAGGGGAAAATCTATAACAAGATTTCAATAAAGCTAGTGCTTCTGTAAAGGTCTGGCCAGCGAGTGATAAAATGTCTATTCTTCATGGTCTATTTATCTAAAATGGAATGTAAGTTGAGTGGGACATGATAAACTTGACAGCTTATTTCATCCCAGGAACTTTTGGGGATCTGACCGCCAAATCAAGGGGAGAAGCCGCCCCCTGGTCTTCGTATCTCCGTTCGCTGCTGCCCGTTTCGGCTTTCCCCGTTCGCTCGGTTCTGCGGTTGACACCGAGACGCGAAAATAGCGGCAAGCAACTGCGTCTCGTATCAGGGACCACTACTGTCTTTGATAGCGCCGATAGTCTCCCCTGAAATCCCTCAGTCTGTCTCTTTGGTCGTGGTCGCTTTATCTGTTTGATTCTGGCAACGCACCCCACTGGCCAAGTTAATTAAAATAACTGCCTATGATTGTTCAAGAGATGTTAGTGGGCGTGATTTAATCTCTCCTTAAATCAATGCGATGACCAGAATGAACGATAGGTAAACTTTCCGCATATCAATCAGCAAACGTGTTTGCCCTCTGTGTGGAACAGTTGCATGGCTAATGAATCCACGTGAAAGAAGTCCCGTTTTACAAGAATTACAACAAAGTTCAGGGTCAGCCGAGTTCGTCCATCACAAGCTGGAAAGGTCATGATCACTGTCTTTTGGGACATTGAAGGTGTGATTCTTTTGGACGTTATGCCAAGAGGAGAGACAATCAATTCGCAAGCTTACATTAAGACATTGAAAAAACTCAATCAACGTCTTCGCAGAGTTCGGCCGCACAAGAATCCAGCAGACCTGCTTCTCCTTCACGACAATGCGCGACCTCACACAAGTCTGGCAACACGGGAAGCAATCACCAAATTGGGTTGGACTATACTACCCCATCCACTCTATAGTCCCGATTTGGCACCCTCTGATTTTCATCTATTTGGTCCACTTAAAGATGCACTCCGTGGGACAAGGTTTGAAGATGATGAAGGAGTGATTCATGCAGCGAAGAAATGGCTACATGATCAAGACAAAATCTGGTACGGGCTAGGAATACATGCACTTGTTTCGCGCTGGCATAAAGCCGTACAAGTTGATGAGGATTATGTTGAATAATACCGATGTTTACATGACATATCCATGTATATTGTATATAAATTTCATGCTTTTTGAATAAACAGCTAATGAGAAAAACGATGTGGTGCATTACTTTCTGAACGCCCCTCGTATATATATATATGTGTGTGTGTGTGTGTGTGTGTGTGTGTGTGTGTGTGTGTGTGTGTGTGTGTGTTTGTGTGTTTGTGTGTGTGTGTGTGTGTTTGTACTCGTGCGTGCGTGTATACATCTCGTGCGTGCGTGTATACATGTATGTATGTTATTTATATTATGTATGTAAGTATGTGTACTTATGTATGTATACATTCTTTGAAAGTAAATAGTCCTTACGTCATCAAGCAATAATCAATTGGGGCTCCTATCTATAAATTTTATTCTGCTGGGGTACCGCGGTTTCTGGATAATTATATTTCGGGTTCCACTATGGCCAAAAGGTTGGGAAACAATTGATTATAGAGTTTTTACCACTACGACAATAAACTATGCAGCCAGTAATTTTCTGACACAGGTAACGTCTTTAAAAAAAAAAAGAAAAAAAACGAAGTTAAAATATACAGGCATCCGATAAGAAGTTATAAGAAGAGGAAAAGAGAACGATCTGCCAAGGGGACATTATCATACAATGTAGATTCCGTGGAACATCCGTATGGTACCTGGCCGAGAAGAACAAGGAGAAGATAACTGGAGACCACAAAAAAAAGTCATCAAGAAAACATATGTCTGGTTGTTAACCATCAGTTTCCCGTTGAAGATATTGTCATACTACGTTATTCCTTCTATTCTGCACAAGCACCCATTTATGAAACTCTTTGTATTCTTGTTTGTCGTTTACGTTGTTCTCCGTGTTTCAGAGCTATACTTCTTCCTCTTCTTTGGTCCTTGACCGCTGACTGACAAAACAACCAGTGACCATCACGCCTAGTGGCGTCTTATAGGGCCGCGACAAACTCTCTCCACATTGCTTGATCGGCATCCATCCTGTGTGTGGTGCCTCAGATCTGGTTCATTCTTTGCATCTTTGCCTCCACAGTTCTCCGCAGGTAGCGTATGGTCGACCTCGCTTTCGCTGTCCTTCAGGAGTCAATAGCATGACAGTTGTGTGACAGCTGGTGATGGTGTCAGGGTTTCATCTGAGAATGTGGCCCACCAAATTCCAGCGTCTACCCGCTTTGATGGTGCTCATATCTTCTTGACGGTTCCGAGTTAGGAGTTCTTTGTCGGTGATGGTGTTCGGCCAAAAAATTCGAAGAATTTTTCCTTAGTCAGGTTATGTGGAAAGAGAGCAGTTTGGACATCTCCTTTTTATGCTACTCTCTCCAGCAGTCTGCACCGTTTAAATCAGTGTTTCCCAAACTTTTTTGGGTCACCGCCCCCTTGGCTCCCAGGGCATGTCCCCAGCGCCCCCTGCATTTCCCCACATTACATAAAAAATGTAGAGTGAAAAATAAGAGCAACTGTTAATACAGTAACAACTAATTGCTCAGTTTATCGCATTGTAATATAAAACTACAGATACGCTTATTCATTAACTTAATTTAAAAAGAAAAACTTAATTACTTAATGATGTAAAACAAACAGCAGTATGCGAAAGTAAATTAGTAACAAACTTACTTCATTTTTAACTTCAGTGAGATGGATGTGCCTGGTGTAGTGATATCAGCTTCTCTACATCAGGCTGAAAGTTACATAAAAGGAGTCTCAGATCCCCACGTTCATTAATCTGCAGTCTGTTTCTCTGCTTCGAAAGAAGTTGTACAACCGCGCTGAAACCACGCTCTACTAAATACGACGTTGGAAAGGCAATACAGAACATCTTAACCTCTCCCCATACTGCAGGGTAGCGTTCAGAGATTTCTTTCTGCAACCAAAAGTTTTGATATGATTTCTTGAACATTGGCTTAAGCTCAACGTCATTTTGTAGCGATATCAGTTTCTCTTCCACCCTTCCTAGTTCCTCACTGCACGCTTCCAGGAATGGATTTATTATCCAGTCTGGAATTGTGATCAAAAGAAGATCCTGAAACCTCTGAAACATGTCTTTATGCAGCATATCTAGATGTGCACAATATACTTAAAGATTATCCTCTGGTATTTTGTCTTTCTCTTCCAACTCTAAGAGGCTGGGAAATTGGATTAACTCGCGACGTTTGAATAGCGTTAATTTGGCCAGAAACGTGGAGACGACAGATTTGACTTTTATAAGATTAATATCATTTCCTTGCAGCTGTAGATTTATTTCGTTAAACTTTGTGAATAAATCTGACAAATGTGCAATTTCATGCCTGATATTCGTTAGTTCTGTACAGAGCGTAGCATGCGAATCTTTGAAGAATTCTACCACAGTTTCAAAAAGAGCATAAAAGCGTCTCAGACAATTTTATTTTGAGAGCCACCTAACTTCTGTGTGCATCAGCAAACGTTCAAACTGTTCATCATTCTCAGTACAAAGCTCTCGAAATAGTCGCATGGGACTTAATTTTGTTAATCGCTGTGATACCAGTATTTAATGATTTCTGAAGCCGATCACTTAGATTTTTTGCTACAAGATGTTGTCTGTGAATTACACAGTATATTATAAATATACCAGGTACAGCTTCTTTTAAGAAAGCGATAAACCCGCGGTAACAACCTATCATTGATGGTGCCCTATCTGTTGCACAAGCAAGAATGTTAGTAAGCGGAATGTCCTTCTCTTTGAAAAATTTCTCTACTACACGAAATATTGACTCTCCTTTTGTATCACTTACTAGTTGCTTAGCAAATACCAACTCTTGAACCAAGCTTTCATCTTTTACGAAGCGAACATAGGCAAGAAGCAAAGATTCGTTGCTAGGCAAAGTTCACTGATCCAACTGCAATGCAAATTCTGTTGTCATAAGTATGTTGCACAATGTATTTTCAACATTCTCAGCCATTTTATCTATTCTTCTTTGAACAGAGGTATTGCTGAGCGGAATTGCTATAATTATTTGTTCAGGTGACTTTTGCATAACTGTACTCACAAATTCCCTTATAGCTGGCAAAATCAAATTTTCTGCGATTGTATGAGACTTTCCAGATTTAGCTATCAGCAATGAAATTTTGTATGAAGCCGCAAACCATCACAGCTTTGTTGTGAAGTGTTGATAAACATGTCACGGACTGTTTTACGTTTCTGAAAGTTTTCACGAAGTGACTGAAAATATGTCAAACTTTTATCTGTTTTATCTGGGTGAATTTTTTTCAAATGTTCAAGTAGTCTGGAAGGTTTCATCGCCTCATTTGAAAAGGCCATCTCACATAATCGACACATTGGCAGTTGTTGGTTATTTAGTGCTGGAATAAATTCATATTTCAGATATTACACGCTGTATTGTCTGCACTTCTTTTTGGTTTGTTCTGCTTTTGCCATATTTGTTCTGAATTCTAGAACAAAGAATTGATTTTACAATTTTGCAGATAGAAAAATGTTCGTCGAGTAAACAAAAAAGATGATTTAAAAGTGGCTTTACAAAAATGTTGACACAGATGTTCTTACCAGTTTACTCTTCTATTTTATAAAGTTTCTTAACCACAGCCATAAATAAATTAGAAAAATACAACAATCAGAAGAAGAAAAAAAAACACAATTTGCAATAGCCACACCAACACTGAAGTAATCCAATAATCATTTCATAAAGTATAATAATAGTTATTTAATATGAACAAAATATAAAATAACGCACTATATTGATAGGTCTTCAGTTTTAAAAATTGAGAGACGGTAGCCTAACTACATAGTGTGGAGATTCCGGTAACAAATTAAAAGGATGTAATATAATGGATTGAACAGAAATATTCAATATACGGCAAATCTGTATCAAAATGTATCTGCTTAATTAATAATTAATGTTAGTAAAACTGATGCTAGCTCTGTGCAAACAAACAAAAAATATAAGTAAGAAAACTTACCTTATCGACAGGATGAAATTGTTTGAACCCGGTACACGCTTATTTGAAACCACTGTTCACAAAAGAAAAGCTGAGAAAGTTTCTTGGTTTTGCTCATAGCCAGCGTAAAGTTGAAATAGACGGGAAACGTACATCGCGCCAGTCGATTTATGAAAGTCTGAATGTAAGGTAGGAAAGCCGGTTCAGAGGATCAAAGACTGATCAAAGTACCATTAAAAACTTTCTCCCTTGAACCTTTTCTCTTATTTATTACCAATCTGCGAATATCTAGTTACCACTAGCCCCCGCAAATACTGCGACAATAAATTCCGCTGCAAAGCAAAGTTGGTACTTTCTGAATCACTGGCAGGTATCTAATTTCGTCCCTGCCATCGGCACGGATCATTTACCTTCCTTCAGGAGTGAAGTTAGTTGCTTATCCTTTACAGGACGTGGCAATCAACCCCAGCTTTTATTGGCTATTTGTGATTTTTCTAGGCAATTTTTTTTTCATTCAGTAGTTTGCTATTGCTTTCTGAACGGTACGGTGCTTATACCATTGTTAAAAATCCACACAAAGCGATCTGCTACCAAACCGCCTGCAGCAGGTTTCGAACCTGGTATATCTGGATTATGAAACTGCGTTCATATCCATCAGGCCACAGACCCTGACGAGTGAACGAATGAACAATAGGTGTTTGGTTAACCCCCTTTCCTAGCAGTTCCAGATTACCATTTATGGTCAGCGATGGTTACGTGAGCTCAGAACGACACGCATTAGACGAAACTATGCCCTGCTTAATGATCCTAGTAATACAACCATCCACATCGTCCCCGCTTCACTGATGCTGTCTCTCAAATCCACACTTCCTTTCTCCCCCCGCACGTACTGAATTTAGCTTGTAAAAATCCTGACCCCCCCCCCCCCCCCTTTTTTTTAACTACTAAACGCCCACTGTTTACTACTGAACGCCCCCCTCAGGCCCATTTTTTTCTTATCGCCCCCTTGGACCTTCCAAAGCCCCCAGAGGTGCCGTACCGCCCACTTTGGGAACCACTGGTTTAAATCAACAGAAATTACACAGCTCTTGTATATTTTTAATTTAGTGTTTTGTTCTGTACTGAGAAGATTTCCAGATGTTGTTTAGATTGACAAAGGTTATTCTAGCTTTATTCATTCGGTTACTGATGTCTTTGCTTGTTCCACCATCTGGTGTTACAATGCTTCCGGAGTATGTAAATGTGTTTGTATTTTCTAGCTTTTGGTCCCTTATTTTATTTTTTTATAGCTGTAGGATTTCTTACACTGAGTGTCATGGTTTCTGTCTTTTTAAGATTAATGTTCAGTCCAAACTGTTGGGTCTGTGAGGAGACAAAGAATAGGATTACTGCTAACTCAGGCATGTCGTGAGAGGCAACTAATATGGGGTTGTGCATGGGGCTGGAAACCTTATATTGTAAAATGAATTCCTACAGAAACCGCAGCTGCAAGACAAATGCTTCCTCAATGAAAACCATCTGCAACGGTGGATCCATGTTATGCAAAGAGCGAAAAGGGAGATTATGGTGTTCAGCAAGTTGCAACAGACCCAAGACATCTGTATATGAGGGTACCGTTTATGTACGGTGCCTTTATATCGTTCAACAAAAGCGCCTGCCTTAATCATTAGGATTTCCAAGTCTAATAGCTGTGAAACTAACAGTAAACGAATCCAATCAAGTTCTTATTAACATAACTAACAGTAAACAGATCCAATCAAATTCTTATTAACATAACTAACAGTAAACATTTGTTTTAACAAATAAGGGGGAAAAGCACAACTAAGTGATCATTGCTAAGCAAACACACTTGATACAAAGAAATGTTAAGAAACGAAACCAGTGAGAATGGCTATTAAGCGAAGCTCGCAGAACAGGACAGCCTGAATCGATGGAATAGCAGTTTGCATCATTACTGCCTGTAAGGCAACTGCTATACATTAATCTCACTAGAATATGTAATACGCTATTAACGAAGATGGTAGAGGGAGAATAGTAAGAAGGGTGATGAATTTCTGCACTTTTGAACAAACTCCAAAGATAGAACAGCACAAAGATGCATCTCTCCAGGGTCATACAGTGGAAAATTTTCGCTGAGATCTATGTACATATAAGAAGGTTAATAACGTTATGTCAATCCTGTCGATTTTGTGTGTCCTGTCGATTTTTCATACTTTCCGACGACGTGGGAAGCTAAAGTTTTGGGATGTTACAGAGGGGTCACTCACAGAACTCGTGAGCAAAAATCAGGCAATCAGGAATTCCACCCACAAGTGGTAGGAAAGGTGTGGGAGTGGGGCGGAAGGCGGAGGACTTAGGGAAAAAGAAAATGGCGGCACATAAAATGCGAATGGTGTATATGTCTGTCCAGTCGATTTGTTGCGTTTTTCCTGACGAAATTTGGGGATGATGTAGATTTCCTGAAATTAACCTTTTATTTCTTTGTCACATTTTAAAGCTAAGAGATAAACAATTGTTTTCACAGTGAAGTAGTTTTGATTTACAGTAAATTAATATGAAACAAATATAAAGGTATGTTATCAGGCACTCGCAGGAAATAAAGAAGTAGAACACCAGACAACAGAAAAACAACAGACATGAGTGGCTTACCCAGGATTTCCCTTATTTGTAATAAAAGTTTTGATTTACTTTTCACATACATGAAAAATGACGGAGAATACTCAAATCAAATTTTAAAGAAAGAAAAACTGTTCTAAGAATTGTTGATCAGTTGGTGAGAGATGTCACTCATATTCACGCTGATGGTTGGCATTTTGAAGGTTTAAACTAAATTTGTTTTTGTGAAAACCAAATTATATTACTTAGCTTTAAAATGTGATAAATAACATCAAAATTGTCTATGTTGTTCACGAAATACAAATTTTAAAAATGTGTATACATAATTTTGAAACACCCAATGTGCGCGCGCGCGTGTGTTTGTGTGTCCGCGTGCGTGTATGTGTTTGTGTGTGTATATATATATATATATATATATATATATATATATATATATATATATATATATATATATATATATATATATATATATATATATATATATATATATATATATATATATATATACACACCACACACACACAGTATGTCCAAAAATTATCTTTACAACTTTGATATTAAATGACTTATTTACTAACACACATAGAATTACCAATCAAGGAAATTTAGGTACAGAAAACCGAAAAGTTAAAAAAAAAATATTCGAGTAACGAGTTCTAAACCTTCGTTGGACCTGTGTATCAGATTTTGTTTGAATAAACCACTCAGTACACTGTGCTTTCTCCTTGTGGGTTCATTGTGGCTGAGAGAGGAATGAAGGTCTGCAAAAAAAACAATAGTGATGAGAAAACTTGCCAAAACTTGGTATTCAGAAAGACTTAATGACTTTCTCTGTAAAACGGGACAACCCCAGTATTTCTACACTTCGTTGCTGACTTTTTATATTGGATACAAGTGGTAAAGATAATTTTCGGACACCCTGTGTGTGTGTGTGTGTCTGTGTGTGTGTGTGTGTGTGTGTGTGTGTGTGTGTGTGGGTGGGTGGGTGGGTGGGTGGGGAGGTGGGTGGGTGCGTGCGTGCGTGCGTGCGCGCGCGCGCGTGTGTGTCTACACACACACTGTATATATATATATATATATATATACACACACACACACGCACCACGGTAGCGTAGTGGTTAGCGCAAATGGCTCCGGGGTCGACCCAGGCTCATGAATTGGGTACAAGAGCAACTCTGGTAAAGTTAAGGCAGCCGGCGTGATGCTGACCACATCACCCCTAGTGTGCCAATGGTCAAGAAAGTATGGGCCTAACACCATATTCCCAATATGCCTCAATGGGCGTATAACAGAATCCTTTACCTTCTTTTATATATATATATATATATATATATATATACACATATATAGTACTTATGTAGAATATATATATACACATATATAGTACTTATGTAGAATGGCCCAGTTTGGTTTTGAACGGAACAGTGGAACAAGAGAGGCAATATTTTGCCTAAGAATATTAGCAGAAAAATATACAGAGGTCCAAAAAAGTATGTATATGTGCTTCATTGACTATAAGAAGGCTTTTGACAGAGTCCATCATGAGAAAATAATTGAATGCCTCGAAGACATAGGTATTGATGCAAAAGATATAAGAATACTCAGTAACCTTTATTGGGAGCAAACTGCCACAGTAAGATCTGGAAGGAATTATTCACCATACATAGACATAAAAAGAGGTGTCAGGCAAGGTTGTGTGCTGTCCCCCTGCCTATTTAATTTATACACCGAAAAATTTTTCAAACAGATACAGGAAATACCAGGACTGAACATCAGTGGAAGGTCAATAAACAACCTTAGATATGCAGATGATACCGTGTTGTTAGCTGAAAGCGAACAGGAGTTACAAGAACTAGTGAAGCAAGTGAACAGTATAAGTCATGAATATGGACTCGACATTAATATTGAGAAAACAAAAACTATGATAATTAGCAAAACAGACGATAAACCCACATTAAAGATAAGCGTAAATGGGGAAATCCTGGAACAAGTCAAGAGCTACGTATATCTCGGTCATATAATAACAGAAGATGGCAGATGTGAAACAGAAATCAAGAAGAGAATAGGAATGGCCAAAGCTACATTCAACAACATGAAACATTTACTGACATCCAAACAGTTATCTCACAAATTAAAACTGAGAATCATAAAGTGTTATATATATTCTGCATTTCTGTATGGCGCAGAAACATGGACGATGAATAAGCAGTTGGAAGAAAGAATTGAGGCTCTTGAAATGTGGATATATAGAAGAATGGGGCGTATCTCATGGAAAGAGATGAAAACAAATAAGGAGGTCCTAGAAAATTTAGGTATGAAAAGAGAACTAATGAGGGAGGTCAAAGTTCGACAGCTAAAATACTTTGGCCACATAAAAAGGCATAACACCTTGCAGAAGACCATAAGAGAAGGGAGAGTTGAAGGCAAACGTGCAAGGGGAAGACAGCGCTATAAGTGGGAAGACAACATCAAGAGATGGACAGGAAAGAGTCTATCAGAGTGCACCATCAAGACAAGAGACAGAAGACGTTGGAGATCCATTACAGCCAACCTTCGTTGTGGAGATGGCAACTGATGATGATGATGAGAATGGCCCCTTGGCGATCAGTTGTGTACATGAGACTCCTAAAGCAGCTGCTGTAGACAGGAAACGCATCTCCACCATCTTTCTGTCTTGAAAATGAGATATTAGCGAACCAAGGCGAATATGTCCCGTCTAGTGCCCGGGCGTCTCTGAAGAGACAAAATAAAGAATAGGACTACTACACCCTCAGGCGTGTCGTACAAGGCGGATAATAGGAGGTTGTGCATGGGGTGGCAACCTCATCATGTAAAACAAATTGCCACACAAACGACTGGTACAGGGAGCATGTTAATGTGTGGTGCTGGCAAGGAGGCCAGCTACAGGGAGGGCCGCATGCTGCGGGAGGAGCACAAAGGACAGTGATGATGAAAGGCGGCCACAGCTGACCAAAGATAACCATCGAACTGCAGAGACAAAGCAGGTGACACATTATCGTTGCCAACCCCGCATCTGTTACTAGTGATCGCGACAGACAAAGGAAATTGAACCGGTTGGGCGGTCACGTGTTATTGGTGATTCCTGGCTGTTATCACGATGCTGTTCGCAGTAAAACTGGCTTCATCTAATAAAGGAGGGTCTAAGCCTTATGTTATACATGATTAACTTTATGTGGCCTTTTTCTCTCAAGCTTTTAATTCGATTGAATTGTAATTGTAATTGGAGTTCTGGCGAGGCGCTCTGTTCGACATAAACATAGGTCCGACGATTATATTAGGGCCAGGGCTGGATTAAGCCTGGAAGGGCCTCTAGGCTTTTTGGCGTTTGTATATCCCTTTTGTTCGAATTCTGTTGAAGAAATTATATACCCAAATGAATTTTTAACTCAGGAAATAATGTTGGACGGCATATATGTTGCGGGTCCTCACCAGTTACTAACAAGATTACTTCTGCTACCTGTTAGATTATAGCACTTTTAATAGCGGATCCCTCTGCATCAAATATATTAATTAATGGAGCGTAAAAGAAAAAAGATAATGGTTAGAATTTTGAATAAATTATAAAAGAAACGTTCGAAGTGCTTTCTGATTATTGTGTCCTGGGTCCACGTGGACAGTGATTGATCGGGAAGATGAATACAACGTAGCTATTGACTGGGTGACACCCATTATTTCACTGTTGCATGAATTACTGAACATTATTACAGCCCTTCTGTTGCCTCAAGTCCCCAGGATCTACGCCAACACGCTGTAAGAACTTCCCAGATGGGAGATTAAAAAATGCCGCCTTCCCCCAGATCATAATAAGGTGTTGGAGATGTGAAAGACTTCTGTGAGGCTGGGCTAGTTAGCGATTTTCTATAACTTTTTCGGTTATTGCTGAAATTATAGACCTCCTGCCTACAGCCCAATCAAAGTGGAAAGCCGTGATGAATATTTTAGAGGTTGTGATGTTATTTACATCTAAATCTAGATAGACAGGATCTAAGGTTAGACAGCAAGCAAACAGCAAGATATAAGGGGAAATTTTGTGCTTTTTTTCTTTGAATGTAGACACGAAGAATGTGTGCCTCTGTGCGCCTCTCTCTTTCTGTCTCTCTCTCCCTCCTGCGTGCCCAGTTCTCAACCTTTTTAAAATTAAGTTCTGTCTGTCTAACTATCTGTCTATCTGATTCTGCTCTTGAGTTAAGGAGGGCAAAGAAACACACACCAAGTCTCAATTCATTCAATATTAGACTGTTCAAATACTTCACGAGTTCTGATTCCCTAATCTGGTTATGTTCAAATTATTGTGACGAATATTTTAGATTTTTATTTTAAATTATTATTAATTTTTTTTGCTTCTGTTTTTTCTCATTACTTTTTTTAAACGTACTAAATCGTCATTATGATTGCATACTGTAAATGTATGCTGTTATATTACCTTTATAAAATTACACACCTTTAAATTGATGCTTAAATTAACGTAGGAATGAAAGGATACAGTATGCAAGATAAATGAGATTGGAAGGGCAGAATGTTAGTCGGGCCTTAACTCTGAAAATAAAGTTCGTTCTCTCTCTCTCTCTCTCTCTCTCTCTCTCTCTCTCTCTCTCTCTCTCTCTCTCTCTCTATATATATATATATATATATATATATATATATATATATATATATATATATATATATATATATATATATATATATATATCTGATTTTTAAATCTTTCTTGTTAGCTTTGACATTCTTCTTCTTTGGTCCGTAGTCGCCGACTGTCAAAGCAGTCACTGGCCATCACGCCTGGTGGCGTCTTGTAGGGTAGCAACAAACTGCTTCCACTTTGTTCGGTCGGCGGCCGTCCTTCCTACAGTGCCCCAGTTCTGGTTCGTTCTTTGCATCTCGACCTCCACAGTTCTCCGTCAAGTTGTTTTTGGTCTGCCTCTCTTTCGCTTTCCTTCAATGATCCATAGCAAAGATGTTCTTGTGATGACATCGGAGTGTCTTCTGAGGACGTGGCCAACCCAACTCCAGCATCTGCCATCTAAGATGGTGTGCATGTCCTCTTTGTTGCTGTCGTGAAACGAAGTGTAACCCACTAATTTGTTAATCACTATGTCGAGATACAGATTTGCTTCAACCAATCAACGATCAACGTTCACCAGTCTCTGAGACAGAATAAATTAACGGCCATCTTGTTCACGCAAGATGGCCGATGAAAACTGAATAAAATTAGGCTGTATGAGACCAGGTACAAAACCGGAGGAAACCAATCAACTTGCTCCGCCAGGAACCAACCGAAAGCTTTCCTCAAGTAGTTACTTGACTATATAATCGGGCGGATTTTATGCTAACCACGCAACCCCGAACTTGACGCCAGAGATACAGACTGAAGAGGGAGAAGCTGTCACCTTGATTTATGGTAACTTACCTGAGGGCATCGACCTGCAACCTACTTCACTAAGTCGCGTCAAAACCTGGCCAGTTTAAAATCTTAGGAGGGTAAATATTTTTTACGATAACCGTTGGTATTTGTTGTGTGTCATTTATACTACCTATCAGGTTAGTGATTGTATCTTGGGGGGAATTAAGTATAATGATTGTATTTCCTATTATGATTGAATAGACGAAGACTAATAGGACTCATACTTCAACCTATTGTCTCCTATACTTCAATCTATTGTCAGTCTATAACTTCAGTCTATTGTCTCTGATAATTCCAAACTGTAAATATAACCAAAACAGTCCTTGTTAGGACTCAATCTATTGTCTCCTATAACCTGCAATATAACCAAAACAGTCCTTGTTAGGACTCAATCTATTGTCTCAGATAAGACCAACTGCAATATAACCAAAACAGTCCTTGTTAGGACTCAATCTATTGTCTCCTATAACTCAATCTATTGTCTCAGATAAGACCAACTGCAATATAACCAAAACAGTCCTTGTCAGGACTCAATCTATTGTCGCATCTAACTCCAATCTATTGTCTCCTATAACTCCAACCTGATATATCACCAACCAGTCCTCGTCTCATATACTCCTATCATAAGAACATAACAATATTGTTAGGATATATGTTACCAGCTATTGTCAGAGAGGGCGTGATATAGTATAGGGGGAAGGACATTGTTGTATCACACCTAGGTGTACATATTATTGGATTTATTCATGTATTGATTTATATTATGGGATGTATTCATGTATAAAATGTATTCATGTATTGAATCTATATTATTGAATGTATCCATGTATTAGTTTATCAGAAAGAATGTTTTGCAAGTAGACACCTGTCTTGTCTCGCTATTGCTAAATCATACTGAGCCATGTTGTCATTCATCCCACATACATACATCGGAGACACGCTCATTTCACTCACACTAGAAATAGGTGGGCTTGAGGACAGAAATTAGCCCCTATTTTTGCTTTGTTACAGGTTTAATTGTGTCCTAAAAACCTGAGGTCGTATGTTCGAGTCAATCCCGCTGCCTGGAACTCCGCAGGAGCATAGAGGTTGACCAGACTCTACATCTTTGGTCCCCCTCAGTCTTGGGTGGGCTAAAGGAACGATACTCTGCCGGTGGTGTGAACCAAACAAAGAAGAACAGACTTAAGAGAGATGAGTACACATTAGTACCATTTCTGTCGGCATTGTGAGCATAGAACTGTCAATGAAGAAAACGTGAATTAGCGTAGCAAGAGACAATAATAAGATCATAGTGGATAAATTATACTTAAATAACAGCATAGCTGATAAACGTTATATCCTTAATTAACAGCAGAGCTGATATAATTTTTTTGTTCCTATAATTGGAAAACGTGTTGTAATATTTGTAAATATAAATATTTGTAAATCATATGTAAACTTACCAATTCATTTCATTCCATTTTTTTGCAACATTCACCTTTCAGCACAAGAGTAGATAGTGTATATATACTAAATAAAATATAAGGAAATTGTATTTTGAACGACTTGTCAATTTTATCATTGTTAAGTAAAAATCTGTTTCCTTGCTTTGTTTAATATCACAATTAGTTACACAGCAGAGGTGGCGCTTTATGTCGGTCTCCTCTATACTATTTACGGCTTTAGCGTGTGCCTTCTTGTGCACGACAATGTTATTTATGTCCATTTTTTTTTCCTGCATGTAGTCCTCAAGATTTCCAATTAAAAATTCTACAATCCTTTCTCTCTCTTTGTGTGTGTATGTGTGTGTTTCTGGTACAAGTCTCTGTGTTCTTCTGATAAGCATGAGTTGTTTATGACTACTGCAATCATCGCCACTGTGCTGGGCCTGCATTTTAGGGCCCCGTAAAGGCAATGCAATCATTGACAACAATAGGTTGTAAAAATGTAACTATATAAAATTATCAAATTACTGTTTACGTTTAGGATGTTTATATATATATATATATATATATATATATATATATATATATATATATATATATATATATATATATATATATATATATATATATATATATATATATATATATAAACATCCTATATATAAGGGGGTGTTGGGAAGTCAGGTATTGGTAGTACCTCTGGTGAAGGAGCTGTCATGCCCTTTTCAGGGCAGCTCAGCCACCTTTGGTCCAAACCTGGCATCCAGCTCTCACCTGTGGCTCCTCGTAGCTGTCAGCATGCGACAGCGGCCACCCCCGGACAACGGCTTTGACAGGCCGGCTAAACTAGGTGAGGGTAGCCGAATGGTTATAAACCTTCGGTGAGTTAGGGTCTGCCTACCCATGCATGCGAAGACTGGATTCGATAGACTGCGCGGAAGAAACCACCTGTTGGTTCAACGGGCATGACGGCGATTACCAGCAACGCGCTGTGGAGCGTAAGGAGCACGGCGAGGCACGTAGAAAGCCCTGGTCATCCACTGCACCTGACTTCATCTCCAGTCGTCTTGACTTGTCTTGCCACTGGATTGAGATGGACCCAGGCGAGAGAGTGAGGTCGACGAATTGCGCAACTCTTCCTCACTTTAATCCAAATCACCGCGCAAGTCACTCTTTCATCCATTCATCCATTCATCATCCACTCACAACAAGTCCTGTGGCGATGGGCGAGCGGCGAAGCGGCAGGCGTGGGTACGCTGGCAGTCGTAGTCGCAGACCTACACACAGGCGGCTCAGGCCATATGGTCGTCTTCCACTGATCGGAGCAGCAGTGGGATTCGGCAGCCCCCTGAGTGTCTGAGCAGCCCTCTTTAGGAAAGCACTGCTCACCTCCATGGCATGAGGAAGGGGCTAGAAAAGGTGCCCTAAACATTGCCTGCTTCACCATTACCTAACCAGCTTACCGCGGTTGGTGGGTACCCTACTTCGGCGGTCGACATATAAGAAAAAGAAAGGACAGATTTTTCCCCCTCATTCTAGGCGCATGGAATGTGCGCACTTTACTTGACAAAGACTTTAACGCAAACAGACCTGAGAGACGAACTGCCCTGATTGGGAGAGAACTGGCCAGGTACAACATTGACATAGCAGCACTGAGTGAAACTCGACTTGCAGGCGAGGGCCAACTTTGCGAAAAGGGTGCAGGTTATACATTCTTTTGGAGCGGAAGAGGAACTGAAGAAAGACGAGAAGCAGGGGTTGGATTTGCAATCAAAACAGCAATTGTCAGCAAGTTAGCGGGGGCCCCAAAGGGAATAAATGACCGACTCATGACGGTCAAGATCCCTCTGTTCTATGGAAGAAAACATGCCACCATCATTAGCGCGTATGCACCAACTATGACAAACCAGAATGATGTCAAGGATAAGTTTTACGAAGAACTACATGCAGCCATTGCATCAGTTCCTAAAGCAGATAAGCTCATCATTCTTGGTGACTTTAATGCAAGAGTAGGCTCAGATAACATCTCCTGGAATGGCACTATTGGTAGGTACGGCGTGGGTCGCTGTAACAGTAATGGACTTCGTCTCCTCCAGACTTGCGCAGAACATGACCTCCTTGTCACCAACACCATTTTTCGACTTCCTACCCGCAACAGGACCTCCTGGATGCACCCTCGCTCAAAGCATTGGCACCTAATTGACTATGTAATTGTTAGGAAGAAGGACAGGCAAGATGTCCGGGTGACCAAGTCCATGTGTGGTGCCGAATGCTGGACTGATCATCGCCTCATTGTATCTAAACTTAAAATTCGTATCCAACCAGCCAGGCGCCCTCAGGGGAAGAAAACTCAAAAGAGGCTGGATGTTACCAAACTAAAGAAGACAAAAATCAAACAGTCATTTACTGACACCTTAGAAGACCGTCTCAAATCTATCTCGCTAGACGGCCAAAGTGTGGAAACAAATTGGGCAGCCCTAAGTGAGCAGATCTACAACACTGCTACAGAGGTCCTGGGTCCTTCCATCAAGAAACAAAATGACTGGTTTGATGAGAACTCAGATGATATAAAGCAGATGTTGGCTGAGAAACACCATCTCCATAAAGCATATTTAAATGATCCAAAATCTACATCCAAGAAAGACGCTTTCAACAACATGCGTAGAATCGTCCAACATAAACTACGCCAGATGCGGGATTCATGGCTGAGTAATAAAGCAGATGAGCTCCAAGGCTTTGCTGACAGCCATGACTTGAAAAACTTTTACCTTGCACTCAAAGCGGTCTATGGTCCAACATCATCAGGATCATTTCCCCTCCTTAATGCAGATGGAAAAACACTAATTACAGACAAGGAAAAAATGCTCCAACGCTGGGCTGAACATTTTAATAATATCTTGAACCAGCCATCATCTATTAACGACGAAGCCATCATCCGCCTGCCCCAAATTCCTATAAATGAAGCATTAGATGATGTACCAACTCTGGAGGAAACTAAAAAAGCGATTCGTCAACTGTCTAGTGGAAAGGCCCCTGGCTCCGATTCAATTCCTGTTGAGGTTTATAAAGATGGCGGTGCAGTTCTGATAGAGAAACTTCATATGATCTTCCAGCAAATGTGGCAGAGTGAAACCATCCCACACGATCTTAAAGATGCCTCAATTATACATCTATATAAACGTAAAGGTAATCGCCAAGACTGCAACAATCATCGAGGCATCTCTCTTTTATCAATCGCTGGGAAGATATTCGCCAGAATTCTTTTGAATCGCCTTACGGCTCATCTTGACAAAGGTCTTTTACCTGAAAGTCAGTGTGGATTCCGGAAAGAACGTGGAACCACAGATATGGTGTTCGCTGCAAGACAGCTACAAGAAAAATGCCAAGAACAGCACTGTGACCTGTACACAGCTTTCATCGACTTGACAAAGGCGTTCGACACGGTCAGTAGAGAGGGTCTATGGAAGATCATGGCAAAATACGGCTGCCCAAAGAAATTTATCACAGTAGTGCAGCAACTGCATGATGGAATGCAGGCTAGAGTTCAGGAAAACGGTGAGCTAACAGAGCCTTTCCCCGTCTCAAATGGAGTTAAACAAGGGTGCGTACTTGCACCGACTCTGTTCAGTATCATGTTTTCTGCTATGCTGACTGATGCTTTTAGAGACGGGGACACAGGAATCGACATTAGTTATCGAATTGATGGAAAATTGTTTAACGTTAGGAGGCTTCAACCAAAAACCAAGGTCAAATCACACACCATCAGAGATCTTCTGTTTGCTGATGATTGTGCCCTCAATGCTGGCTCAGAGGCTGATCTGCAGCATAGTGTGGATAGATTCTCCGAAGCCTGCGCCAACTTTGGGCTTACCATCAACACGAAGAAAACAGAAATCATGTACCAACCAGCTCCTGGCACAGTTTATACTGAGCCAGTCATCAAGGTTAATGGTGAGAAACTGAATGTTGTGAACAGATTCACATACCTTGGTAGCACACTATCCCAGAACATTGTCATTGATGATGAGGTGAACACCAGGATCTCCAAAGCCAGCAGCACATCTGGCAGACTATACACCAACGTTTGGCATCGAAGTGGCATTAGTCTACAGACAAAGCTGAAGGTGTACAGAGCTGCGGTGCTTCCAGTGCTGCTATATGCATGTGAAACATGGACTGTATACAGGCGCCACGTAAAGAAGCTAAACCACTTCCATACAGTCTGTCTCAGGAAGATAATGAACATCAAATGGCAAGACAAGATCCCGGATACCGCCGTTCTTGACAGAGCTGGTATCCCTAGTATTGATACTATTCTGATGCAGTCACAAATTCGCTGGGCAGGTCATGTAGTTCGCATGCCAGACCATCGACTGCCAAAGATACTCTTTTATGGTGAGATGCAGAAGGGTAAACGCTCCCATGGTGGCCAAAAGAAGTGCTTCAAAGACACGTTAAAGACGTCATTAAAAACCTTTGACATAAACCCAGACACATGGGAAGCTGCTGCGCAAGACCGAACTGCTTGGCGCACATCTCTTCGTAAAGGTGCAGCAGCATGTGAATCATCCAGAAGAGCAGCAGCGGAACAGCGGAGACAAGCTAGAAAGGACCGTGAAATAAAACCTTCACATGAAGCAAACATTCCCTGCCCACACTGTCCAAGATCTTTCCAGGCCCGCATCGGGCTCTTCAGTCACCTTCGTACCCATAGACTAACCTAACATATTCTTAAATAATTGGATGAACAGAGTGGTCTTCATCACCCGTGATGGACGAACAACCAACCATATATATATATATATATATATATATATATATATATATATATATATATATATATATATATATATATATATATATATATATATATATATATATATATATATATATATATATATATATATATATATATATATATATATATATATATATATATATATATATATATATATACTTATTTTGTAACAGGATTAACAAATAACAGTGTTACTTGCATGTCTGATTTACAAATGATTTTGTTGATTTAGTACTGTAGTAGATTTAGTGATTTGTGATTGCTGCATATCTTTTACGTGCTTTCGTCACAGTGTTCCTTTTTTCTTTCTCGTCAGGGTTCACCGCAACTTCTATCAATTTTAAATTTGGCCTTTGTTCAGTTTTTGAAACTTTAATTTTTTGTTAAGAAGATCCGTTTTAAGTTCTCAGTCGATAAGTAGATATCTGGTCTGTTTTCCTTTTGTTATTACATAGATCGCTTAATCATTTCACAGGCTGTCATGTATGATTTTTACCACCAAAAGTAGAATTCACAGGACTCCAACAAAACTGGACGATCTAGGTTTTGTCAATGCCTTAACAAAAAAAAAAAAAAAAAAAAACAAACATTGCCTGGTTTTGGCGAGACGCTCTCCGTTCAACCTAGACACAGGGTCCGTCGGTTATTTAAGGACACATGTCCAAATACAAAAGACGGTGTTGTAGTGTTGTTCTATGTCTAATATAGTATAAAGCATAAAATAAATACAAACAAAAAACATTACAATAACTGAAACGCGTCCTGATATAACCAGCAGCTCCATGTATATAGTAGATGGTTGAAAGTGGCGTGCTACAAAGAAAAGTAGCAAACACCTTAATACAAAAAAAATGGTTCTGTGTCACTGCCCCTCTAACCCATGACTGAAACTAGAAGTAGGACAACATGAGAACCTTTACCTGAGTAAGTCACAGCAGTTGGGTCTAAAAATCCAGAGTGGAAAGACTAAAATTATGAGAATAAAGCGGTGAACTCTGTTCCATATTGCACGTGAAGAAACACACGTACAGAATATGAACTCATACATATATCTTGGCAAAAAAAAAAAAAAAAAAAACTAAGTTGGAAGAACAGACAGTGGTATCAAAATAAGAATGCAGATGGCAAGATGAGCTTTCTTTGCTTTGGGAAATATAATGAAAGCAAGAGAAATCTCAGCTTCAACAATAACAAAAATAACAGTTTTCAACTTAAACGTTAAGGCGTGTATGGTTCTGAAACGCCGACAAGAATGAATAAAACAACAACAAAGAGATTACAGACTTTCATTACTTACTTACTTACTTAGTCGTTCCCCTTCTACCGTGAGGTGTAGAGATTTGGAAGAGAGAGCGCCAGACTATTCTATCAGCTGTCTTCTTCCTGGCCTGGTTCCATTCTAGTCCTCGGTCCTTCAAAGATTGTCTAATGTTGTCCTCCCAGCGGACCCCGGGCCGCCCCGGAGGCCCGGATCCCCGGCCCCCTGTCTCTCACGCCCGCCGCGGCAGCCGATCCTCTCCCACTCTGCAGACATGGCCAAACCATCTTAGTTGGGACTGTTCTATTTGGGTCTGCAGCGGGTGGGACCTTAGGCCCTGACGCATCGTCTGGCCGCGGACCACGTCTCCTCCCGCCACCCCAACCACCCTCCCCAGACACCCCATCCCCGAGGTTCGGATCCGGCCCCTGTGGGCCGCAGTCACCGCCCATGACTCGCATCCACATGTCAAGACCGGGACACAGGTGGAGCGGTACACAGCCATCTTCGTTTTCTTACCAACCTCTCTCCCGCCGAGGAACCCTCGATTTACGGCCTGACAAAGTCTCCCAGCCGCTGCCTCCCGAGCGGCCAACTCCTCCCCGATGCCCCCTCCCCCCCCCCCCCCCCCCCTTTCGGTCCACAATAGCTCCGAGATATCCAAAGTGGTCGACCTGCTCCAGGACCTGTTCTCCCAACTTAATCTGATGTTTTCTTTCTTCTCGTGATATCACCATGGATTTTGTTTTAGAGCTGCCTATGACCATCCCTCTCTTCTCCAGCCCCTCCCTCCAGACCTGCAGGTTGGATTGGAGATGTATCTCTGATTTAGCAATCAGGACAACATCATCAGCAAATGCTAGCTCTGAAACACAGACCCGTCCCATCTTCCAGTACCCCACTGAATACCCTCTTGCCCTCTCCCCACATGCCCCGATGACATCGTCCACGAGGAGCACGAAAAGACAAGGTGACAGGACATCGCCCCGTCCCACACCAGTGGTGGTCCTGAACTTTCCTGACTTATAGCCCGCTGTCCTCGCATAATTTCTGCAAGACCCGTAGAAGCTCTGTATGCAGACTTTCATAATGGGGGGAAAAAACGTAAAAAATACCACTATGTAAAACCTCGGTAAAGGATTGAAATGGCGTTACAAGATGGTGTATGCTCAGTATAGGATTGAAATGGTGTGACAAGATGGTGAATGCTCAGTATAGGATTGAAATGGCGTTACAAGATGGTGAATGCTCAGCATTGGATTGAAATGGTGTGACAAATGGGTGAATGCTCAGTATAGGATTGAAATGGTGTGACAAGATGGTGAATGCTCAGTATAGGATTGAAATGGTGTGACAAGATGGTGAATGCTCAGTATAGGATTGAAATGGTGTGACAAGATGGTGAATGCTCAGTATAGGATTGAAATGGTGTGACAAGATGGTGAATGCTCAGTATAGGATTGAAATGGTGTGAGAAGATGGTGAATGCTCAGTATAGGATTGAAATGGTGTGACAAGATGGTGAATGCTCAGTATAGGATTGAAATGGTGTGACAAGATTACCTATAAGGAACTGATAGGGGAAAAAAAACTTAAATAATACCACTGGAACACGAAGTTAAGAAACTACGTTTGAGCTTAATAGGACCCACGTAGAGAAAACCAGCTGAGAGTATTACAAGACAGTCATTATTTTGGAGTCCACAGGGTAAGAGACATAGAGGAGACGACGAAAAAACAAAACGTAGAGACGGGAATCAAGAGACAGACTTTCAAAGAAGACATTGAAGAATGGATGGCACACTAATGGAGGCCTTGGCTTAAACTGATTGAAACGCCTGTGATCCACAAAGGGCTGATAGAAGATGATGATTATGATGAGGACACATATAAAATGGACTTTGTGTGCAGAAATAATGCTTCCCGTTTGACAAGTGTATTTATGCTTCAAACATTCGCCGTTTTGTGACCATTCACTCTCCGTCGAAACTGGTATAAACTGGCTGCCCCCTTCCCCACGATGTTAAAAGTCCGATTTTGAAACACATGCCCGATGGGAGATACTTGTGTGTGTGTGTTAATTATCAGATTATTTTTGTAATTCTTGTACGACATGCATGAAGGTGAAGTAGCCGTATTTATTTTTTTATTCTCTTCAGAGACCCCTGTGAACTACACATGGCTGCATAGACTTGATTCTGAGCATGAATAAACTTAACATTAATCAAGTTATACGTTTAACATCGGACTGACAGTTCTTTCTTTCCAGGTTTGATGTCATATAGCTCCCCATCTATGTGTCTCATAAAATTGGCGGTCTGTCTGAGGCGTCTCTCATCGCTATACATTTTCTCCGACATGATTTGGGTTCGGAGTGGAGTCCGCCTCTAATTCTAAAGGTACAAGGTTTGCACCCAGAATCAGTGATTCCTAATGATGTCATACTCCCCCCTGATCTCCTGGGTAGCGAGATCGGATGTCTAGTCTTCTCGGATAAAGGCGACAAAAGTAGGAGGTCCCATGTGCAAGTTGCGCACGTTAAAAAATCCCTAACCTCGGCAGTTGGAAATGGTAAAGAGTAGGACATGCGGCCGCTGCCGTAGCAAAATTTAAAAATTCGGAAACCTACTTACCACAAAAATATTTATAGAGTGTGTGATTCCTGTAAAGACACATTGGGATCCTATCCGGTGCTACGGAGTTCGTGCGCTGTGCTGAGATCCTCCTTGTGTGATCTAAGGGAGGAGATCGGAGCACTGGGGGAGTTGTCCGTGTGCAGTGAAGATGGTCTTACAAAAAAACCAAACCTCATGATGGTTGATGTCGCTGATGCTGTTAGTCGGCCTTTTTCTAGGCCCGATATTAGTGGGGAATAGATTGTGTTGTCTGCTTTAAAGACGAAATAGGGAAATCCCGTGCGATAGAAAGAAAGTATTATTTATCATCAATATACGACGTATATAAAATCCCAGCTTTTTCTGTCACTAACGCTAAGGGATGCAACTTTGGTTGAAAGTTAGACATTAATTGTAGTGTTTCCCTTATATGTACTCTCCCGAAAATAGTAACACTCGACAAAGAAAAGTGCGCAAATGACGGTGTGCACAAAAATATTTATAGAACTGTGGTGATGCGCACAGAGGGTTTAAAAAAAAAATACTTTTGAATAAGTAAAATTGCCGTTAGGTATTGGTGCTTTTGAATTTAATTCCCGTCTTATGACGGGCTTTGACACTAGTTGATTAATACTCATCATCATCATCATATTCTTTTTTTGCTTTCCTCCTTACGGAGCATGGAGCCACAACTACAGCCTGCCCCCTTACTGGAGGCATGCGTCAGTGCACGCGCTTCTACAGTGGTAGTTTCTTTAGCAGTTATTTTTTTAGATGCTGAGTTTGCCAGCCCATGGACAACCTTATATCAGTAACCGTGTACGACTTATATCAGTAGCCGTGTACGACTTATATCAGTAGCCGTGTACGACTTATATCAGTAGCCGTGTACGACTTATATCAGTAGCCGTGTACGACATTCCTAAGGGTCCAATAGTGCTATCTTTCTTTGTGTACACAGTATTACGGTAAAGAGAAATAGAGTGCTGTGTGTGAGATGGCAGGTTTGTACACACGTAAGCTGTTGCTGTTGGTGAGGCTGACAGTTGTTGGCGATTTTCTTGATGTGTCTGGCCATCGTTCTCATCTACATCGCTACTTTACCATCTGGGACCGAATATAGGAGAGATTATGTTTATCGGTGTATCTATCGTCTTGTGTGCGTGTATGTGTATGCTTGTAAATTACGTCTACCAGTCAGTCCATCCATTCATCCATCAGTAACCCTTTATTTATATGTGTCCATTTGTTGCCATGTCTATTTACTCGTCTCTTTTTGTGTGTGTATTACTGTTTATTTACATTTATAAGGTTATCGACGTCTCTTTTTATCCCACCTCCCATCCCCCCCCCCCCCCCCCCCCCCCCTCCTCTTTTTACCCCCCCCCCCCCCCCCCCCCCTTTTACAACCCCCTCAACCCCCCTTTTCACCCCCCCCCCCCACCCCACCCCCCCCCCCCCCCCCCCCCTTTCTCTATCTCTTTCTCATTGTGTGTGCATGTGCGTGCGCGCATGTTTTTAACAATCACACAACAATCTTTTTTTTTAAATTTAATTTTCTCTGTGAGCACTTCCTGTAGTTAGAGTCAAGCTGCTCAAAAGCGGTAATCAGTTAGAAGCCCGTGAAAGCTATTCATACGATTTTACTTTGATTATATTTTCAGTATGCATCACTTTCATTCTTCCCTGTTTGAAATAGCAGCATTCAACTCCCTTCTCTTCAGTGGTCCGCGAGAGAATTTTATTTTCTTGCGAACGGCAGTCTATTATTTCACTTCATTCTCAGAACATGGAAAATGTATTTTATTTTAGATTATTTGATGTAAAGTGAGTAGTCTATAGAGTGAAGTGAGTGGCATAATGTGTCTCCCATCATATGTGGTTCGCTGATTTAGCGTTGTGTATTTAGATGTGTGCAGTGGCGGATCTACATTTTGGGGACCCTGAAGCTTGAACTCTTGGAGGGGGGGTTCCCTTTTATTAAAATAAAGTGTTTGAGGATGGGGAAAAAAAAACATACTATAGAGAAAACTGAACTTTGTGTGTCCTGAAGCTCAAGCTTCATTAGCTTCATAGTAGATCCGCCTCTGGGTGTATGTTATCACAACTCATTCATTGAAACATGAGATAAATGGCATAAACGTCTAGGTTTTGTTTTTTTTAAATATAATGCCATTAAACTACTGCCCCGTGTAGTTCCCCCCCCCCCCCCCTGGGGGGGGGGAATCTCTGAAGAGATAAAGAAAGAATAGGAATACTCCTCATGTATGTCGTACAAGGCGACTAATATGAGGTTGGGCATGTGGCCGGCAACCTCTTCGTGCAAAACAAATAGCCACAGAGCATGTGACAGAGCATGTGACTGATTGGTGCAGACTTCCTGCCCTGCGAGGCGGCTAGCTGCAGTGGCGGTCCATGCTCCTTAAAGAGCGCAAAGGCACATGATGATGATTTAACCACTACCAGACTCCATTCTTGGGCCGGCGTGATGTTGACCACATCACCCCTTGTGTGCTGTATGGTCAAGAAAATATGGGCCTAACACCATATTCCCAATATGCCTCAATGGGCGTGTAACCTGATCCCTTACCTACACTCCATTCTTGGCTCAAGAAGCGATCAAACGTTACAGTTTCTTAAAGCATCACGTAAGTTTTTTTGTTGTTTTTGTGTGTGTGTTTTTTTTGTTTGTTTTTGTGTGTGTGTGTTTTTTTTTAAGTAGGAGCTTTGCCTCATTTTGGCGAGGTGCGACTCCTTCAACCTAGACGAAAAGACCGTCGGTTAAATGCTTATTCAGATATAAAAGATGTTGTGATCTGGTTGTTTGTATTTACTTTAACTCCGTAAGTTGCCTGTATTCACTTTAACTCCGTAAGTTGCCTGTATTTACTTTAACTCCGTAAGTTGCCTGTATTTACTTTAACTCCGTAAGTTGCCTGTATTTACTTTAACTCCGTAAGTTGCCTGTATTTACTTTAACTCCATAAGTTGCCTGTATTTATCATCATTTGCCTTTTCGATTCTTATGGGGCATGGAGCCACACCTCATCGGAAGCTCGCAGCACCAACGCATTCATGTTTTTGTGATGATTTTAGTTGCAGTTTACTTCCAGACCTAATGGTCTTCTATATTTGGACATGCGCCCTAATATAACCGACTAGGTTGAAAGGGACGTGCCTCGCCAAAACGAGATACAATTTTAGATTAACAAATATTTTACTTCATAGACCCCCCTCCCCCCCCTCCCCCAAGGGGGGGGGGGGGGCTACACGGGGCAATGGTTAAATGGTATTATATTTCAAAAATAAACCCTAGACGTTTATGCCATTCATCTCATGTTTCAATGAATGAGTTATGTGATAACAAAGTTGCAGTTTATTTTGCATGATGAAGTTGCCAGTCCCACGCGCAGTCTCACATTAGTCGCCTCTTATGACGTGCCTGACGGAGCACGTGGTGCCTGATGGAGCACGTGGTGCTCCACCAGCCTCAGAGACGCCTGGGCACGGTTACGTATCATCATCATCATCATCCTTACAGAGCGCGGAGTCATCACTGCAGTTGGTCCCCTTACATGAAGCCTGTACCAAGCGTTCACATGCTGTTGTAGCTGTGGTTTCTGTGGATATTTGTTTTTTACATGATGAGGTTGTCAACTCCCATGCACAACCTCACATAAGTCGCCATGTACGACATGCATGCTGATGCAGTAGCTCTATTCTTTCTTTGTCTCTTTAGTAACCCCCGGGAACTACACTGTCGTACGGTAGGTTAATTGGTTTATTGGGCCCAGTCTAAGTAAAGAGTAAGGGTTGACTGATACACGAGAATGTATAGAAAATAGATTTCACCGGTGGTAGGTTGAGGGAAAGGTATGTCTCTGGAGTAAGTAGGTTTCTCTCATCCAGCCTATCCGTACAACTGTACTTTGTTACAAGACAGTCTCTGCCTCCCTTGTCTAAAATAAGAACAGATTACTCTACACACACACACAACAATATGTGACAACAGTGACACACAAAACGTGAAAAAAACTAAGGATAAATGGGTATGAGTCTGACCAACACACGAAGTTAAGTTTTCTTGTTGTTTATTATCACTAAACTGTTTTACAACATCAAGTTACCCAAAGAATATCAAGAAAAGCATTTACATATAGAGGAAATAAAGAAGAATGGTGCGCCTTCACAGTATAGGAAAAATAACCGAAAGAAAATATTTACCCAAAGGTTGAAGGTTAGCACTAGGTTTACAGAATAACAATATTGGTACAATAAAAGACCAAGTAAAGTAAACAGAATCAAATCAAAACACAAAAGATTAATCGATAATTTCCAGCAACAATAAAATCAACACACTCTCTCTCATTCATGTGTCCACCTCTCACACTCTTACTTATTTTGTATTTCTTCCCTTGGATCTGTGGTATCCCTTGGTAAATTTATTCCATGAACATAATCCCTACTTTACTGTTGATTTGTGTATCACCCCCAGCTGTCGAGAAACCAAATTGGCCCCTGTTCACCCCCCACCCCCCCCCCCACCCAAAAAAAAAAAAAAAAAAAAAAACAAAAAAAAAAAAAAAAAAAAAAAAAAAAAACAAACAAAAACAAAAAAAAACAACAAAAAACAAAAAAAAAACACAAAAAAAAAAATAATGAGGTGAACGCCGAATAAGTTAAGGTCCACGATGAATCCTGGAAATAATATAAATCCTAAAGGGTTGTCTTCACTGTTCTAAAAAAACTAGCACTTTTCCTCCGATGTGTGCACAGGGGGATGTGATTCTAGATACATGAACTACAACTGAATAATTTCGTTGCGACAACTCTCGCAGTGTTGAGGGCGGGCGGGAAAAACAGTCTTGTTTCCCGCTTGGCTGGAACGTCTATTTGGATATAGGGGTTTACTACAAATATTGAATATGTGAGGGTCCTTGGTGTTTGCCGTTTTAAGAGAGGGGAACACTTCTAGAAAATCTGGAAAAATCCGGTTGTTACAAATGTTGATGATGGATTTTCTATCGGCTGACTCTTTGTCAGAGTGCCAGTCCTGCACAGTGTATATTTTAGTACTCCACTTGGATTACAACTGTCAGGTGTTGGGGAACATAATAATAATGTTTCCAGGTATTCGCCACTGTGGGCTGATATAAATAGTATCCTGGATTTGGTAAGTCTAGTATTATAATTTATAGTCCTACAGTATCCTCGGCTTGTACACTCTTAACCATGGAAATGGAAAAGAAAAAGAAAAGACCGCTGGTCCGTCCACTTGGGATCAGGTCTGCAGAAAATCCAGAATAAAAATCTCCACGAATCACTTTTTAACCAATAATCCAAAAGAAATGGTTTAAGGCTGCGTGCTAGATTCTTCTCAAATTCTGAGTGATGACTGATAGTTGGGTTATAGAAACAGTAGTATATATATCATTAAATTTTCCTTGATCTCTAATGCGTTATTTCGTGCTCCTGTGTGAGACCAAAAAATTCAGAAGCTAGGGGTTTCAAGATAAAAGACTTCGTTTCAGTCTTATAGGGTTTCTCATCTGGAGCTTTGACTGACATCAACAGACTTTCTGTTCACTAGCGGGTGACCTTGTAGGATGCCCGTGTTCCCAGATCAAAGGGTATTGGGGATTTTTAGATTTCACCTGAGCAAACTTCAAAGAAGTCTGTTATGTGTCTCTCTCTCTCACGTTCTGTCTGTCGGGTATTATATTATTGACAGAAAAGCTCGCGTGAGTGGAACGAGGTAAACAAAGCGTGATTTGTTTCCTGTTATGACTGACAGGTCAACGAAGATGGTAAACACTGCGTTAGCCCATGTTTACAGAAAAGAAGGCGGGAACAAAATGGTACGTTGCAGAAATAGACAGTTGGTATAATGCATGTTTAGCTAGCAAATCAGAGAGCAGCTATAAGGTTACAATAAGCTGTCAGATTACTGTAAGCTCTTTTCCAGTACCCGTCACAATACACTAATAAGAAAATTTATAATTATCACCACCATCTTTTTCTTCTTCATCTTCTTCTTCTTCCGTGACTCAAAATATAACAAAATAGATTTAAAGCTTTAAAATTAGGGCTGCGCCGAATTGTGATTTTTACTATTCGGCCGAATATGAATACGAATAGTGAGTGAATGTTGGGCATACAAAGTTGTGTTCAATAGGTCTACTGACATTTTGATTAATTACTGACATTTTAATCAATTATACAGCGTTACAAAAAAAAAAATAGGGCAAATATCTTGGAACTATTTAATGCTACTAACTAGCCATTAATCGGGGTTTTTTTTTTTTAATTGCCACATGAAACATGCATTGGCTTTAAAAAAAAAAAAAAAACGGGTCTCTCAACATTCTCTGCCAAAAGACAACATCTGTTAACTGAAAACGTGTTGTCGGCAGAAATTTGCTATTCGTATTTGATGGCAGCGTACTATTCGACCGAATACCAATAGTTCATTGAATGCACTATTCGGCACCGAATCGAATACGAATTGAATATTCAGAGCAGCCTTATTTAAAATGGCACACTGGATAATAAACTTAGATTGCACATTAAGTATGTTTTAGCGTATGTGGTATGTTTGTAAATTAGCTAGGACACATATACCGACGTTATACAAAACAAAAATCAAAGAGTAAAAGCTATAAAGATAATGGCACACAGAAAATGGTTGTCATAAATGTCGGGCCATTACGAACACACCATATGGTGTCCCTTGTCGAAGCTGTTTGCTTACTGTGCCAGGCCTGAGAATAGCAAATGACGCATATTACACGTCAGACGAGTTCTTTTTTGTTTGAAGTTCCTCTTTAACTCCATATAGCTTTGAGTTTAGTGTTGAGTCATTGGGCCCAGTATATCTTTCTTAAAGTGGTCATACAGGAGGACAGTCCTGTAGAACTTGCTCAGCAGTTTTGTCAATTCGTTTACCACATGTGCACAGTTTGGTGAAGCAAAGACAATTTTGTGCATGATACGTTTCAGTTTGTTATGCCCTGTCCTGAGTCTTCCCTGCCGGTCGAGAGTGTGATAGTCGTCTTTGGGTTGGTTCTGTTCTCTTCTGATAGTCTGGATAGCTCTCTTTTTTCTCAGCTTCCTTGTTCACATTCTCCTCCCTTTTTGCAAGTTTATCATTTTTTCCGGGTACACCAATTGAGTGATGGTACCCCACTGAAAGTATGGTTCCTCTTTTTGGCAGCTACCTTGTTTAGTTATTTCTTCAGATGCGGGAGTTTACCACCTTGAAGAGCTTGAACCTCCAGCTGTATTAGTGTGGAACAGAATTTACCAGTAGATGCATACTCAATGTTCATTATACTCACATCCACTTGTGAGACCACTGCGATCTGAAGGGATTGAGGGGTGGGCTTCAAGTGGTGTTGTCTAGGGATTGGTCTTCTTGAATTTAGTACTTGCATTTGACATTGGCATAACTTTTCCATCTGGATCATGGTTTTTTGTTTTTTGTGGTCTCTTCTAAGTTATTGGTGTAGTTTTCATGGCTCACGAAAACTGCATACTTGAAACACTCCATTCCTAACTGCATTAGTTGCTTGATCCATACTGTATAGGTATTGAGCAGTTTTGCAGATCATTATTCATCACTGGAACACTGGTTTACTTTGGAGGGCATGCTGCTGACTTTTGTCTTCATGGATAGGTCCGACCAAAGCACAAAAGCTGCTTGTAGCGTCGTCCCAATGCCTTTGTAGTTCTCTCGTCATTGCCTTCATTGGGTGCAATTGGTACTGTTTTGTTACTTTTCCATCTGGCGGGATCAAGGGTTTTTGTGAGTCTCTTCTATACAATGTCTGTAATTTCTTCTATATCTCTGATTGGTCGTCCTGTAATGAGCCTGAGAGCTTGATTTTGCACCTTGTGTCCTGCAGTGTGGTTACCTGATGAAACTGCTGCCATGAGCTTTTTGTGTTGATTTCGTTACAGTTTGCTCCCCAGTTGGTACCGTGCCTTCGTCTTCGGGCCTTTCCTTCTGCATTTTCAATATGCTTATTCCATGTAAGCCTTTGGTCAAATGTCACCCCAAGATAGGTGGGGTAGCTTTCTTCCTTGATCACGGTTGTCCCTAGGTGTATGTTAGCTGATTTGTCCTTGGGGGCGAGGGAGAACAGTGTTGTGGAGGTTTGGTCTGTGTTTATTGTGATAAGCCATTTCTCTGCCCATGACACTAGCATGTCTGCTGCCCGCTGCATTCTATAATTTGCTGTGGTGACATACTAGGTCATTTCTGCATATAAGGCAGCTTTAACTCCTCTCTCTGTTGGGGAAATTACTCCTCCTTGAGGTACCCCCTGATGGATCACCACTTTTCTGCTCTGCATACCTTCCAGAGTGACTCTAGTTCTCCTGTTATGCAAGTATGACTGTCTCCATTTCATCATGTTGCCTTGGATTCCACTTCTCCTAAGTTTTGCAATGAGGCCATCTTTCCACACCTTGTCAAAGGCCTGCTTGAAGTCGACCCAGATCGTTAGGACCTTTTTTCTTCTCTGGAAGGCATCTTCTATTGCTCTCTTCTCTTGTTCCGGCACCAGGATCTCTCTCTAAATACTCTCTCGCTCTCTCTCAGCCTCGGTCTCATCCCTCTCTCTCTCATATCTCAAGCAGTTTTGTCATGCATACTGTTTTCGGTTGCTGATCTGGGCCGGGTGATGTTGTTTCATTCCCTCATTGGGGCAGGAGTATCTGTCAGTCCCATGGTTTCCATTTTCTTTTCTTTTTCTCTCTCTGATGGTCAAGCATTATTTATGCATTGTATCATTAAAATTGACTAATCTCAACAGTTTCCTGCCGTCTTTCTCAAGGTTCAGTAATATAATAAGCATCATACAAGTGCTGAGACTCTGAGTTCCTTTGCAATATTTGCTGTTACTTGAGGGTGACCGCACAGTCATAATCAAAGTATTATTGCAAAGTATGTTTTTTTAACTAGCATTTCGTGCTGATTTTGTCTGGGCCGGGTGACTTTTGAAACTTAAGCTTGGAATTAGAATTCTGTATTTCTCCTAGGGGATGGGTTTCCCCTCATTGGAAGGAGTTTCATGTCTGTCCCCAATAAATTATAAAAAAAAAAATGGCTGGGCCTGTACTGAGAGCTTTGGCACTCTGGACAGTAAGAAAGATGGGCCAAATTGAATAAAAAATTAAATGAGAAAAAACAAACAAACAAACAAAACCAAAACAAGCAAACAATAAGATTGACAAAAATCGAATTCCTCATACAGTAAATTAGACAGTGATTTGAGGTATAATCAGATGGTGTGTTATAAGAATCGTGAAACATACGAACTGTCTGCTACTGAATGACTAGGGACTCTGTGTGTTTTCCAGTGTATGCCAAAGGTGAGCAGCTTTGAGGCCTATAGCAGATACTGCCGTAGGGAGTGAATTTTGTAAGCCTTCACAATACTAGGTCCATCAACATTAGGTGGGGTAACCAGTTCCTCTCCTTCTGTCTTTGCCTTCCCTAACTCAAGAGCAGAATCAGACTAGGTAGATAGTTAGACAGACTAGGTAGATAGTTAGACAGACTAGGTAGATAGTTAGACAGACTAGGTAGATAGTTAGACAGACTAGGTAGATAGTTAGACAGACATATACGAAAGAAATTAATTTTCCAAGGGTTGAAAATTGGGCACACAGTTCCCTCTTGCAGTCTTCCTTCCTCTTGCTCATCTTTTGTTACTGTTGCTCAAACATTCTCCAGCGTACTTAAAGTATTAATTTAAGGGCAATGAAACATTACAAGGTAGTATAACAGCAAACATTAACAGTACCTGATCACAAAATTAAAAAAATAAGTATATTTTAATGAAAAACTAGATCATCAGAGTCTGTTATAATAGATACTAATTCGAAACACAATCAGTTAGGGTGGCCTATAATAATCAGCGCTCATAAAGTATTTGAATAGTCTACGATTGTATGAGTAAGGACTGTGTGTGTTTTTCAAGTCATTGGGAAGATTGTTCCAAAGATGAGCAGCTCAGTAAGCCAAACTATTCTTAAATAGGTCTAGCCTGGACGTGGGTACCTGTAATTTGTTTAAGCGCTGACTACGTCTTTCATTGTATTTTAAAATGGGACCCTAAGATGCAGCAATAGTGAATGCAGTCAGCGACTCATAGCTTGACTGCCTGCGTCAGGACCAGCGAATCAGAGCTGGTCAAGACCGCACTCCACCTCCACGTGGTGGTCCTGGAAACAGTCTGCAGCAGTGCAGTCTGGCTGAGCGAGTGTGGATCGCAATGGGAAGGCAAACCCGGTCCTAAAAAATGCCGTGCAGAAGTCGGATGTGTCGACCGAAAGGTACAGATATCACAGCTTAGGCGTAAACAGACACAACGCAACCACCGTCCTTTTCAGGACGAACGAGGAAGAAGAAGAAGTATTTTAAAATCGGCCAAACGATACGTTGGAGCATCCCGTGACAGGATTTTGTGAATAAATTTTGCTTTGTTAAATAGGAAGCGCGTAAAAGACGAGAGTGGCATATGTATATATTTAACCAAAAAAAAAAAAAAAGGTTTTAAAAATAAGGAAAGTGAAAAGGTGATGACTAAGAAAAACTCAAGTAAAAAGGTGGATTGGATTATTTACTTCTATTCTCTACTACCTCCAACCCCCCAGACATCCCCCCCCCCCCCTCCCCCCCCCCCCCCCCCCCCCGGGCCTTTTCCCCCAGATCTTCTGCTGAGGGTTGTGATTTATTGGGATTGTTAAGTATGTTATGGAGACGAGCAAGGAGTAAGACAAGGCTAAGAATGGCGGTCATGAAAAAAAAACTTCGCTGTCCCAACCAGAGAAGCAGACGAAAGCGTAGTAAATAATGTACATACTGGACAGGCGAGATAACTCCTAGTACTACCAGCACTGAGCATCATTAATTTCTCTTGTGCTCCTTACGGAGCATGGAGCTGTCACTGTAGCTGGTCCCCTTGTAGTAAGCCTGTACCAAGTAGTCACATGCTTTTGCAGCGGTGGCATTTGTAGCAATTCGTTTTACATAATGAGGTTTCCAGTCTCATTCACAACCTTGAATTAAGAAATGCCTTGTAAGACATGCCTTGTAAGACATGCCTTAGGGTACAGTAGTCCTCTCCTTTCTCTCTCTTCAGAGACCTCTAGGAGCTACACAGGGTACAGCGTTGATAACAGCACACAAATTAAACTTTGATCAAGTTAAAATATTCAGAATCAAGAGAAATGATCAGGAAGTGTAAAACACCTCATCATGTCAAACAAAAAGACAGCAGCTGTTGAAGAACTGGAAACGATCACATACATAGATAGACCCCATGGAGGGCATAAGAGACAGCAGGGCCCAGCGACAGATTGCAGAATTCCAAAGGCTAAAATGGTATTGCTGGAGGAAAACTCAGTCAAGTAACTTCATGAACTTAACAAAGATGAGAGCAGATCTATCAGTCCTGTAGCAACAACCAAACCCATCGACTCAACCAACAAGTTATAAATATTTATATATATATATATAGGGGCTAAAGGACGACTGAAAACACACGGAGAAAAGTACTGGAGACAGAAATGAAAGGCATGGAAAGATCTTTGGCAGATGGCACAAGACAGGAAGACCTGGCATAAATTTGTTGAAGTCCTATGCTGCGTGGGGGAACTTAACAGTAAAGGTGGTGCTGATGATGATAATGATCTAGGTCAGACATTTTCAAACTTTTTTGGTCCGCGGCTCCCTTGACCTGTGCATAAATCCCATGGCTCCTCTCTATACTACGAAGATCTATATTTATTGATGGACCTTGGCTCATAATATCGAGCCCAACACTTTTCCCAAGCCATCGCGACGCCCTTAGCCGAGGGCCGCGACGCCCCTGGGAGCCGCGACGCACAGTTTGAAAACCTCTGATCTAGGTAAAAGGTAAAGGTAGTCCCATAGCAGATACTGCTGCAAGGGAGTGAAGTGTTAGAGACTTTACCATGCTAGGTCCAACATTGAGAAGTGGGGTGACCAGTTCACTTCCTCGCTGCCTTCTCCTTCCCTAACTCAAAGTCAGGTACCCATTTACAGCTAGGTAGACTGGAGTGTGACGGTACCATGATTAGAAGATAATGATCTAGCATAGTTTAAACCCAATCATTTGTTCTGATTCGTAAAATATGAATGTAGTTGTAGTTTAGTCTTATGCCCATATTTAGTTCATTTATTTGTTGTACATCCTACAGATATACCATCGAGGTGTCCCATGGAGAATACCAGTGGACCATCTACAGAAGATACAAGCACTTCAGACAACTGCATGATTCACTTGCTTTATTCCGAGCCAAATACATTATACCCTTGCCCAGTAAGGAGTAAGTTCATGACCCATCGTTAGAACATTGAATTATTTGTGCAGATCTAATGACAGGCGGGTTTTCGACCAGGTAGAGGCACTAGAGATCATATATTCAACATGAGGATCATCATAGAAAAGTGTAGAGAATTCAACGTTGACCTACATACTTGTTTCATTGATTACACCAAAGCTTTCGATTGTGTACAACATCAGCAGTTATGGGCTATTATGAAAAATATGGGATTTCCAAACCACCTTATACAACTCATCGCACTGCTGTACCAAGAACAACAGGCAGCCGTAAGAATAGAGGGTGAAACATCAGAATGGTTTGAAGTACAGAAAGGAGTAAGACAAGGCTGTACCCTTTCCCCTTACCTGTTTAACATTTATGCCGAGAATATCATGAGAAATGTAAGAGATGACCAAGAACACACAGAGTTTGACTCATTTAACATCGGCGGGTACCAGATCCCGGAAATCAGATATGCTGACGACACAGTCCTCCTATCGACCAACCCAGAAGGACTTGAACAATTACTTCTGTCCACCAAAAAACACAGCGAGGCCCAGAATCTATACCTAAACACCAAGAAGACTAAAGTATTGACAACAGACAAAGTAAAGACCAAACCAGAAATTGAAATTGATAACGAAGAAACCGAAAGTGTTAATGAATTCGAATACTTAGGATCAATCATCAACAGCTCTGGCGACTGTGCAGTAGAAATTAAAAGAAGACTTGCAATTGCTTCACATAAACTAATACAGATGAAAAACCTATGGCAAGGCACAAGCAAAGAAACAAAGTTACAACTGATCAGAGCATGTATATTCCCAGTGGCAACATACGGCTGCGAGACTTGGACACTCAGTAAAACAGTTGCAAAAAAGATTACATCATTTGAAATGAAATGCTACAGAAGGATGTTGAGAATACCCTGGACAGAAAAAAAGACCAACAGAGAAGTACTGCACTCACTAAACGTACAGGAACATTGGCTCCTAAATACCATCGCAATAAGGAAGCTGAAATTTTTCGGTCATATAAAAAGACATAATAGCCTGGAAAAAACAGTGATGGAAGGCATGGTCCCTGGAAAAAGGGGAAGGGGTCGACCTAGACGACGGTGGACCCAGGACATCACAGAGAGTCTGAACTTGTCTTTGGCTGATGCAGGTCGACTTGCCCAGAGTCGTGATGCGTTCAAAGCAGCTGTAATGGAGACAACGTTCTGGAAAGAATACGTCACATGATGATGATGAATGACAAATATGTAGAAAAAACAAAGGAAAGAACTTTATTTTCAAACGGTTAAGAATAAGGCATGCATGCCCGTCTTACATTCTGCCCTTCCTCTCTCTGTCATCTTGCATACTGTATCCTTTCATTCGCACGTGTATTTTGAGCATTATTTAAGCATACAACATTATCAAGGTAAAATAATAGCATACATTTGTAATATCCAGTCATAATCAAATTTAAGTATGTTTTAAAAAAATTAATTTAAACAAAAATTAATAAATAAAATAAAAGAAAGCAATGAGAAAAAAAAAAACCCAAAATAGACAAACAAACAAACCAAATCTAAACCATTCATACAGTAAATTAGAAATCATTTGAAATTTAATCAGATTTTGGTGGCATATAATAAGAACTCGTGAAATATTGGAAGCACAATGGGCTAATCATCTGTTTGTCAAACATTTTGATTACATGTTTTGCCCAGGAGCCTTGTGCTCTTTGGGTCACCTCTACACTTCGTTTTATGGGGTAGAAGAGGTTCCGATTATGAGATGAGATGAGAGATGAAATATTGGAAATGTGCTGTTGAATGACTAGGGACTTCATGTGTTGTCAGCGCATGCGGAAAATGTTCCCAGAGGTGAGCAGCTTTGAGTCCCAAGCAGATACTGCCACAGGGAGTGAATTGTTGATGCCTCCACTATACAAGATCCAGCTTTATGACCTATGCTCCTTAGGGAGCTAAAGGGTATTGACTGATAGATGAGAATCATGCATATAGGCCGTCTTGCGTTTTGCCAGAGGTAAAGGTAGTCCAATTGCAGATACTGCTGTAGGGGAGAGAAGTGTCAGAGACTTCACTATACTAGGTCTTAGCTTTATGAGGTAGTGCAGCCTTCCTAGCTGCCTGTTTCTTCCCTAAATGAAGATCAGAGTCAAGTACTTACTTATTAACGGCTAGGTAAACTGTAGCGTGATTTTACCTAGTTTTGAAACCAGTAACAACTTTATATATATATATATATATACACACACACATGTAACGTTCTTTTCTTGCATGCAGTATGTTGTTTTGTTGTCTCTTATACTTGATATAAAGCAGGAAAGTAGTGAGAATCAGATATGGAGTAAAGAAAAGTGAAAAGCAGGAAGATAAAATTATTGCTAGACAGAGAACACAAACACAGCGTTTGTTTTGTTGTCTCTTATATTTGATATAAAGCCCAGGAAGATAAAATTATTGCTTGCTAAACACAGCCATTCACCGCTGCTAGCCATTACGGAAACAACAATTAATTTTTGTTGTACCTATAAACGCCATTAGGCGTAACGGAACAACAATTAATTTCTTGTTGCCCTAAGACGCCACGAGGCGTACTGGCCACGGATTGCTTTGTCGGTCGGTGGCTAAGGACGGAAGAAGAAGAAGAGAACAAAAAAAAGGACAAGATGACCAGGAAAAAAAACCAAATATGAAGGAAGAAAAAACAGTAATACTCGTAAATGAAAGAGAGGAAATATGGCATGTTCAACAGTAAAATAAAGAAGATGCAACTGGAGACCTTCTAAATTTGATGCTAAAGGAATTGAAATTTTTAAATTAAAAAAGTAGCAAAAACAAAGGTACAGAAAATTACAGAAATTAAATTTTGTGCCTTGCTTCTTAACCTGTGGTCCATGGACTCTGTGGGGGGTCCGTGAATAGATGCTAGGGTGCCTGTATACATTAACTAAAATTTGACATATAAAATTATGCATTTACATGCATTTTTTTTTTTTTTTTTGTAAGAAGAGGTCCCTGGCCTTCATTGGATAATTAAATGGGTCCAGGGAACAAAAAATGTTAAAAAGCCCTGCTATAAGTGTTATGGCAGTAGATGTGTCTATAGGGTCAGAAACACAATTAGTTTTTTTTTTAAAAGAGCAAATGCATATACATTACAGCCTTTATAGATGTGTTCTCTGATTATTATTGTTTCCATTTGAGGGAGATAATGCTACAGAAAAATATTCACAATAGACCTTTTGCTCTACCTTTCTTCATAGTTTCCACCAGAGAAGGGCGACCATCAAGAGAGACCTTAAAGGCATGAAGGAGAGGCAGCAGAAGGCCGTCAGACTTCCTCTGAGGCCAGAACCACTTGTCAGCGAGGAGAAAATTCCGCAGAGGATGGTTAGTACTGTGATTTTTTTATATACCCACTGTTCTGCTATCATCACAGTGCATTCACAGAAGGGGAAATTGAAACAGAACAAAGGTGAATGAATGGGGTGGTAATCATTCTGTGGATTGAGCACAGCAAAATTATATGAACATCTATTGCGATAATTGACAGATGACTGCATGAGTTAGTAATCCACAAGCTTTGAGTAGGCCAGAGCAAAACTAATGAGGTTCCAGTATTTATGTACGATACCACACATTCTGAAGACACCCACACAAAGAACCATATATATATATATATGTCACTAATAGCCATCATTGTTCTCTTTTACACACGTTAACGCACACTACCATAATTTTCGGTCGTTTTACTTGTTGCATTAAGAGGGTTTACTACCGTCCCTCTTCTTTTACCTCGGCATTCTAGAACTAGCCCTGTCTTGTAATGATGTTAACAGCTTTCCTTCAGTGTACATCCTGTCCAGTGCCAGGATCTTCTTCTCACATTTTGCTCCACTGGCTGTTGTCAGTTCTTATCATCAGTTCCGCATTGGTAATCTTGTCATAGCATTTCAAACATTCTTATCAATGCAAGCACCCATGTATGAAAATCTGTACCTTTTTTTTTCACCAAATTAAATGGGGTTGTGACCTGTATCTTGTTAAACCACAGACTGACCTTTTCCACAATTCATTTAGCTATGCTCAGAATTGGTCCTGGAATGTCTTACCTGCATTTATCAAGTCTCACAAATACAGGGTGTCCATAAAAGATTGTACCCTTTTCAAAAAATTTATTCTCTGCCCCATGACCTGGTACGAGGATGCTTTCTATCACAAAAGTAAGATAATCTCTGCAAGTTTTTAAGCATACCTTACAAAGACTCAAAAAAGTGTGCATGCGCGCAGCAGGTATTTCAAGTGAAACTTTCGCAGTTGAGTTGCAACCGGTAATTGTTACATGTCTCTCAACACACTGGTCAAGTAGGTGAAAAAAAAAGAAATAGGTACATTCTTTTTGAGTCTTTGTAAGGTATGCTTAAAAACTTGCAGTAAATTATCTTACTTTTGTGATAGAAAGCATCCTCGTACCACATCATGGGGCCGAGAATACATTTTTTGAAAAGGGTACAATCTTTTATGGACACCCTGTATACCACTTTCAAAAGAAATTGCTAGTTTGTTGAATCATTGTGAACTTGAGTTTTATGCACTTTCCCCCATTGATTGCGCTTTGCATATTATACATACTTGTGTCCTTGAATATTTAAAAGTTATTAATGCTGTATATTGACAATTTTAACATTTATTGTAGTTTTTTTGTTTTTTTAAACAGAAGAGTTACTTTCATCATCTTTCAACTCCCCATGGAGCATAGGCCTTCAACAAACTTATGCCAAGTCTTCCTGTCCCATCTCATCAGTTCAAGGTCTTTCTGTGTCTTCTTAACTCTTAGTATCCGACTGGCCTTCTAGAAAGGCCGACTATCGATCCCCGTTTTACGGCCGGCCTTTTAGAAAGGCTGAAGACAGTTTAAACGGTTTCCGTGTCAATAGCCAAAGATTTAACATTATTTACATACTTTTCTTCCCATAAAAGAGTTCCAATGCCATTTCCGGTACACTTCATGTTTGAAAACTCAAATTTGTGTGAAATATTGATTGATTTTTATTAAATTTAGTAGGATTCATTAGTCCAAAAAAAATTATACCCTAAAAATTCAAATTATGATAAAAACTGTATTTGTGCTCAGAAACAACTGCAACTTTCCTACATTATGTGAAAATGGATGAAGTTTAAAATAAAAGTAGTTTTAGGGGTTGAAGTTTACCATAATTAATTACACATATTGATAAGTACAATTTGATTTTCAATTTTTTACATTTTAAAATTTTTCTGCACACATTACTGTCTATGGTGAATGCATGTTTAAAACCACTGAACAATTTAGTTATGTATGATATAGGGGTTTCATTTCTTCACATTTTGATATACAACACTTTATGTTATCTTTATAAATAAATTACTTAATGCAAAATCTGTAAAGGTAGTCATGTCTAAAAATGTACTCTCTGAAATTAGCTCGTAAAAATGTGGTTTTTGAGCTCGTATACTAAGAGTTAATCCCCTTCATGTCTGTCTGTCTCCAGTTCTCTTCTCCATGTGTTCTTTGGTGTTCCTCTACCTTTCTTACCCTGGGAATCCCAGAACAAGGACTACCTCGTAATGCTATCAGCAGTTTTCCTCAACTTAGGTTCTATCCATCTCCAGTGTCTTCTTCTCATCTCTTGTTCCACTGGCGCTTGTCTGGTTCTTGTTGTCAGTTACCTGCTCAATATAAAATGCCCCTTAAATCGATCATTAACATTGTAAATATTATTTATATGCTGCTGGTTTGCTGCAAGCTCACGGCAGACATTCTGAGAAGCTGAATATCTATTTTCTTCACCCTGTATAATGATTTTCCTTCTTTCATTTGTTCAACAATTATCTTTCCCATTAATTGCAGTGATCTCATTGTCATTTCAGCAACAACTTGAGGAGTATCTTCAGAATCTCCTGACATGCAAGTCCTACAGAAATCACCCAGAAACTGTAAGTCTGTGTAGTATTGCAATCATTTATTCTAGCAACATATTTTATGAGTATGTTCATACCAATCAACTAGTGATGAATAAGTCATCATCTCAGCTTGACAGAACATAGAATTCACTTTGTGTATTATGTATGAGTTTTGAATAAGTCATTCAGACAGCTCTTTTTGTATCATTGAACTTATAAGTCAGTGATCACACACCTACGTTCACTGGATCTGTCAGCCTGTTCTTAAATTGTTTGTTTTATAAGATAAATCTTCCATCATTCAGTTTAGTCAGAGCGTTTCTCATAAGAAGGATTTTTTAAAATGGGGGAATCTCTTAGAGAAATGGGGCTGTAAAGCCAGTGAAACAATATATAAGGGTTTCTAATGTACTGTCCATTTGTAAAACTGATTCTATACCATTTTCTTTTTTTATTTTTATTTTTTTATTATTATTATATATTACTTTCCTTACCAATTTTACAGCATTCCTCTTATTTATTTACTTACAATGAAACAATAACATTAGCTCTTATTACCAACAGCTAGCATTGCATATTTGCTGTTGATGGTTCAGGGGGTGATCCAAGAAGTATATATAATCTTTTAAAGAGTTCAACAGTTTTTTTTTTTCTCCCACCAACAGTTGAGGTTTTTTGAGGTGAGTCCCTTGTCATTTGTGAACAAGACTGGTATAAAGTCTAAGGAGGGGCTGGTCAAGAAGTGTTCTGGAGGCCGCAGAATCAGTATTCAGTGTTGTGGTTGCTTACAGAATTTACACTTTGCTGGTACCTGGAGTAAAAGGTACGTTGGTCAAGGTATTTCTGAGAAGTACAAGTTTTTAGCAGCTCAAGGTATTTCTTTTACTTCCTTCTACAGGCTTCTGTAGGTAGGCAGTCAAGATATTTCTTTTTGATCAGTGTTTCCAGCGGCTCAAGATATTTGTTCTTCTCTCTGCTACCTGTGTTTTTTTTGGCGGGGGTTATTTTTTTCAGCATGGGGAGAGCCACAGTAGCACTGGCTTCCTAGCTTGGTTTTCCATGGTTCGATCCTCATTTGAGGTGGGATTTTTTAGACCACGGCTCCGGGGTTGACCCAGCCTCATGAATTGGGTACCAGAGCAACTCTGGGAATGTTAAGGCGGCCGGTGTGATGCTGACCACATCACCCCTATTGTGCCGATGGTCAAGAAAATATAGGCCTAGCACCATATTCCCAATATGCCCCTGTGGGCGTGTAATGGGATCCATTCTTTCAGCATGACACACAGAAGAAGACACTGGCACACACATTGGATAGCACACACATTGAGCAAACCTGTTGATAGTATTACAGGGCAGTCCTTATTGTGGAATCCCCAGGGTAAGGAAAAAAAGCTTGGAGAAAAGAAATGGAGACAGAAATGAAATGGATGATAAAGGCATGGAAAGATCTGTTATTTATGGCATAAGACAGGATGGCTTGACATGAGTTTGTTGAAGGCCTATGCTCCTTGGGGAGCTGACAGGCAGTGATGATGATGGTTCGCTGCAAGCTTTCTCCATTGGTACTGTTTTGAATGAGCCAGTTGAGTTCATTCGAGGCTTCACTACTTCTGCCAGATTCCTCTGTATGGGTCTTCTTTATCTTCTCTTCTTCTTTGATCCTTAGCCGCCGACTGTCAAAGCAGGCAGTGGCCATGATGCCTGGTGGTGTCTTGTAGGGCAGCAAAAAACTGCTTCCACTTTCCTCGGTTGATGGCCAGCCTTCGTGCAGTGCCCCAGCTCTGATTCGTTCTTTGCATCTCAGCCTCCACAGTTCTCCGCCAAGTTGTTTTTTGTCAGCCTGTCTTTCACTTTCCTTCAGAGGTCTATAGCAGATGGCATCAGGCTCTGTCTTCTCTGTGTTTTTATCCACTTTTCCCCCCATAGGCTTCCATCCAAGGATCATTAAATAAAATTCCACTTAAATAAAATTCAACTTGTCAGTTTATTAAATGTGAAACTACCACAAGCAGATCTCACCAGCTAGCCAAAATAAAACACTTCTTAGACGCAGACACTAGACTATTGTTCTACACCTCACATATACAGACACATCTAGATTACTGCTCTACACTATGGGATGGTTGCCCTGCTTCCACCTCAAAGAGACTGCACTCCCTGCATAAGAGAGCAATACGTCTGATCACCGATAATCGCACGATATCACACACAAGGACAGGAAAAGAACCCACAATACTGTCCCTGAAAAAACGTCTTCTCTACAACAAAGCCAAGCTGACCCACGCAATTCTATCAGACAATGCTCCGCCGTACCTACGATCATTGTTTCAAACCAGTAGAAGAGAGGGACTACAATTACATCAGTTACGTCTGCCCAAACCTAGGATCGACCTGTTCAAACAGAGTCTAGCCTACTCTGGAGCCTACTTATGGAACAGCCTTCCACACCACCTAAAAAGCCTACCTACACAATATTCATTTAACAAAGCACTTTTCAAACACTTCCTAAACACTGATTATCTTCTTCTTCTTCTTCCGTCCTTAGCCACCGACCGTCAAAGCAGTCAGTGGCCATTACGCCTAGTGGCGTCTTAGGGCAACAGCAGATAGGTTTTCTTTGCCATTGTTTCCCATCACGCCTAGTGGCGTCTTTAGGGCAATGGCAAATCAACCCATTTGCTGTTGTTTCCGTAATCGAAGTGACTGGCAAACGGGTGATCAGCCCGTTGTGACTGATTATCTACCCCCATAGAAACATCATTTGCCTGTCAACATCTCATCCATAGGTCAACATTTCTTTTCCTCTTCCGCTCGTTTTTAATGGGAATAATTTGTTTTATATCCATGTAATACTATTATATAATGTAATGTATGTGAGAATGTACCCGCATACCACTGCACTTTAGAGATGTGAATGTTTCCGTTTGCTTAAATGGGTGATGTACATGCAGATATAAATTTTTTTTTTTTTTTTTTTTAAACTGCTGAAAGACTTTTTCTGCTACAGAAGTGCGCAAGAAAGTGTTATTATTATTATTTCAATTTCCGCCAAGAATGTATGGATGTAAGCGAGAATGTGTTTTTGTAATTTTTGTATTGAGGATTGATGACACATTCAAAAATACTACAGATTAGACGTTTTGACCGCATAAGTGAGTGTCGGTATACATAACTTATTTATTTATTGTTTTGTTTATATTATTTTATTTTTTATTATTATAATTTTTCTTCAGTCACTATCTTGTTTATTTAAAAAAAAAAAAACCTAGGCTACTCATGTTTTATTATGATTGTAAACTGTAAATGAATGCTGTTATGTTAACTTTATAATGTTGCATGCCTTTAAATTAATGCTTAAAGTAACATGTGGGAATAAAAGGATATAGTATGCAAGATTAATGAGAGTGAAAGGGCAGAATGTTAGACGGGCCTGCGCGCCCAATTCTCAACCCTTCGAAAATAAAGTTCGTTCGTTCGTTCACAAAATGTTATTTTATGTTGAAAATCATGATTACTTTGTAGAAGCATGTTATTTTGAATTTTTTTTTTTTTTTTTTTTTTTGAATTCGAATTTAACAAGCCAGTAATGTGACCTTTTGGCTTACCAGGATTTTGAAGCATTCAGAGATCTCTGACAGATGTCAAATTTGTGCTAGTATTATGCTACCAGTTCTGTCTGGGTCCCGGGGCTCTCTGAAGAGACAAATAAAGAATAGGATTACTGCCCCCTCAGGCATGTCGTATAAGGTGACTAATATGAGATTGTGCATGGGGCTGGCAGCCTCATCATGTTAAACATATTGCCACAGAAACTACCACTGCAAGAGCATGTTACTGCTTGGTGCAGGCTTCCTGCAAAGGGACCAGCAGCTGTGGTGGATCCATGCTTGGTAAGGATTGCAAAGGAAAATCATGATGATTATGATAGCAGTGTCAGACCTGAACAAGATCATAACCTATGAAATGGGATGTCTGAGAGAAGCAGTCAGTAGAAGACACACATGCTTAGATGGGAAATGTAGAAATCAAGGACATTGTTGGAACAAAAGATTAAACTGGTTTGGAAACCTTGTGAGATCAGAATCCCTGTCAGTCAGTAGTCAGTGTAAAAGCATCCATATTTAGAGGATGACTCAGAAAGAGATGGAATCAAGGAGGGACAGATATCTTAAAGAAAGACAGAATGACACAGTATGTTCTCAATGTCTGTGAACCTTTCCCATATTTCTACTCCGTATTTTAAATTTCATATTTTTGTTAACCTTCATTCTTATTGCTTTAATTCTTCTTATCTTAAGTTGTTTTGCAGTGTTCTTTGTTCTTAGCTCAGCCTCAAACATTCAGGAACTGGTGTGAATCTTCTGTCATGTAGTAGTACACAGCTATAAGAGATCTGACAGACCAGCCTCACAAGCACCCAGTGTGGGGAGATTGGATAAGGATAAGAGAAAGATACTAAAGAAAATTAACGTAGCATGTTAGAGAACGACACTGCAGTCAAGTCAACAAGGCTAAGACTGTTGGAATTTGGCATCACCAGTGCAAGACTAGCACGGATGGACTCGAGAGGATGCATCAGGCATATATACAACCAAGCGTGCTGCGGGAACAATAATTTTCACACCGACATTTGCTGAGGGGTAATACTAATCACCTGTGGGTTGGCCAGGAGTGCAATGATATTGATTCTGAACAACAATAACAGTCATCCTAATGAATTCTATCTCATTATCATCTTCCCCATGTCTGTGACCTTCCTTACTTCTTCTAACCTGTTTGTTTTTTTTAAATTCCTGTTTGCATGTTAAATTTCATACCCTTATTGACAGATGGCTTGTTGTCAAAGACAGTTGCGTTCTGTATATCCGTCCTGAGGATGGGCAGATTAGTGATGTGTTATTAATGGATTCAGCATTTTCTGTCAAGAGTGGCTTGTCTAACACAGGTGCAAAGCATGGATGTCTTATTGAAAACTTGAGCAGGTGAGATTTGTGAGTGAAGGGTACATGAATTAAAGGTAAATGATACATTGTAGTGGGATATATATGTTGATGTATTGTGAGATATATATGTTAATTTGATGAATTGTCAGCAGGCAATATATATACATTTGATCCTTAGCCGCCGACTGTCAAAGCAGTTGGTGGCCATCTGTATATATGGGGTTCTCTGGAAAGAATAGGACGGCTGCTACTTCATGCATGTCATTAGAGGCAGCTAACATTTGCCTGTACACAGGGCTGACAGCCTTGTCATGTAAAAACTAATAACTAAAGAAACTACCACAGCAAGGACACATGAAGGCTTTAATGCAGGATTCCTGCAAGGGGTCCAGCTGCAGTGGTAGTTCCATGCTCCATAAGGAGCAAACAAGGGAAAAGAAGAAGAAGATAACATGAAGAATAGAAAATGAATCACAAGAAACAGTAAACATTCAGTTCTACTTATAACATGGGCACATGAGAAATGAAATGAAGAATTTTTACCCTAACACCATTTAGCAGATGACCAATTTGAGTACTCAACTTTTGTTCTGGCTTTGCACCTTGAGATCTAGTATAAATAAAATCTCCAAAACCTCAAAGTCCCCCGCCCCCCCGCCTTTCCTCCCCTCCCCACAGCAGAATATGTCATTGGGCTATTGCTACTTTTTAATGTTAATGTTTTTTGGTGGTAACCCTTTCTTTCCCACATAAAGGTCATTTACAAACAGATGAAGACTGCTGCCCAACATCAAACAATGTAACTCTTATCCATAAAAAAAATAAGAAAGAAAGAAAGAAAAAAATATGCACGGTCACACATTTATTTTTAACTTGGTCTTTCAAGAGGGATAGAAACAGAACTTCTGCTTAAGTAAGATCAAATTTGAGTTGGGACTGAACAATTACCTCGACTTATCCAAAAATTCTAGTTATCAGAAGTCGACTTAAACGGAGTTTTTTAACAAAGCCAAAGCAGACATTTGGCCAGGACCTTCACAAATGTTTCGGCTTAACTAAAAATCGACTTAAGTTTGTTCCGCATAAGTGGACTGCACTGTAGTTAGTTAACAGCTGGACAGTTGGAAAACAAACTGTTGGTTTGTAAATGTTCTACTATAAAGTGATTAACACACTGTTATTACAAGATCTGTCTTAGTAAATATACTTTTATTGCTTGCATCTCCAGGAAACTTCTACTCAAATGCTGGACAAGTCGTAAAGCTAGAGAATGGGCAGAGCAGATCACTTCAGTAGCATCAAATCTTGGCATTGATTACACGTGCAAAAATAGATTTGGTTCTTTTGCACCACCTAGGGAAGATTCCTATGCCAGATGGTGAGCTTAATATTTTGTTTGTTAATAAAGGTTATATTTTCGTTACAGTTGTGTGTGTGTGAATATATGTATATAAGCCCTCACCTAATGGAAATTTTTTTTACTGTCTTATTTAGACAGTAGCATAGTATGCATAGAGGCATATATGGAGACATTCTAATATGACTATCAGATAAGTACAGTGCTATATTATACAGATATGGAAGTGAACCTCTGTTTGTGAGGCTAATTATGCCCTCATTGTCTTTTGAAATCATCCACACACTTCCAGGAATTCCCCCAGTGGTGAAACATGTTGAGAACCCAGCATTGCATACTAAACTTGGAGGAGTAAATTGAGCCCCAGACATAACTCAGGCTTTTACCTGGTTATCTGCATGCAGGAGGATTTCATTGTGGGCCCCTAATAGGCAGGGGGAGCTGAAAAGTGGCTCTGTGTAGGACATGACAATTCCTTCGGAGAGCACAGTATTTTAGCTCTGCCTATTTGGAGAGCCCCCTTGGATGGCGGGGAATGCACTGTATGCCACGCACTTCTTCCTCCTAGCTTGGAACCAGATGTGATTATCCTTTGCATGCAAGCCAAGCTGGATAAACTGGAGCTCATGACTTCAACATGTTTTGGAATGGCAGAAAAGCCTAGATCTACAGTGTGGATAATACCAAGGAGTCTTCAACTTGGTATTGGCCGCAAAAGAGAAGCTCAGCAGCCCTAGCTAAATAACAACAGCAACAGTGGCATAGTACATTAATATATACTTCTTATGACAGAGTGAAAGGTGTTATCTGGAGTATAGTCAAGTTACACTTAAAACTCTCACCTAGATATATGAAGGAATGATCCTTTTTCAGTTCTTTAAGGAATGCTTGGCTACCATTGCAGTTGACCCTCATGCAGGAAACTTTGCAACAAAGAAATTTTAATGAGTGAAAATACAAGTGAAACTCATCTCTTCTTTCTTCTTCTTTGATCCTTAACCGCCGACTGTCACAGCAGTCTGTGGCCATCACACGTGGTGGCGTCTTGTAGGGCAGCAACAAACTGCTTCCACTTTGCTCAGCCGGTGGCCATCCTTCATGCAGTGCCCCAGTTCTAGTTAATTCTTTGTATCTCAGCTTCCACTGTTCTCTGCCAAGTTGTTTTTGGTCGACCTCTCTTTTGATTTCCTTCAGGGGTCCAGTGTATCTCATAGTTAACAGCTTATTTTGTCAAAATATGATCACTCGGTGAAACCGCCTTTTTTTTTTTTCTTTTTTTAACTAATAGGGAAAAAATATTCTGTTCAGCCCGATATAGGTTATAATTAGAATATGTATTGTGCTTATAATTTTAGATAGTATATTCAATCTTCACCGTCTGCTTATGGCATTATCCCTCGTGATCATTTATTGTATTTAGGTACATGAAAATTTCCAAATGTGTGTGTGTATTTTTTTTAAAACTTAGATTCATCATACTTGCTATATTGTTTATTTTATAGTTCTTTTTTATGAGAGGGGGTGAAAACTAGTAGGATGTGAGTTTAAAAAAAAAAAAATGTAAAGGTAGTCTCATAGCTGACACTACAGTAGGGGAATGAAGTGTTAGAGACTGCTTTACCAGGTCCAGCATCGAGAGGTGGTAGACTGGATCGTTTGATCTAAATTGTGAATCGAACCCATCATCTTTGCCGCATGAGACCAGCGCTGGTACCAATCAAACATGAGTAATATTTATTATTAGATCTTTATTAGACCTTGCATTGTTATTATACTTTAAAAACTGTTAAACGTTAATGTGTGTTCTTGTTACATACAGTTTGAAAATATTGTTTAGTTCCCTAGGCCTGTCTAGTCTCAAAACTTGTTTTAAATTTATGGGTTACCTGTGTGCTTGTAAATATTTCATAATTAGGATTCTCTTTTCTTCTTACCTCTTACAGGAAGTACTCTGTATTATTGTCTTGTATCAAATAGCTCGTTAGCCGATTTCCTGGAATCAAAATGGCTGCCAAGGAGGTGAAAAACAAGAACTCCTTAGTCATTTGATTCAAAATTAACATCTGTTTGTTACTGAAAAATAAAATAAAATTTACTTACAAATTATATACTTAATATACTTTTAGGTAAGGCTAATTATTGACCATGACCTGTCAGTTTCTTTATATGCCATCCATTGAGGGTTAATGAACAGTCTAGCATGGTTTCAAAGTGTATCATATCAGACAAGTAAACTTCATCTTTGGTTACATAAAAAATATGTTTGAATCAGACGATTTCTGGCGTATGACACTTTATTATGTATATACATAACAGGTTTGTAGATGGTAAATCCTACTTTGAGGCTGTGGCAGATGCATTGGAGAAGGCTAAAGAAGAAATTTACATTGCAGACTGGTGGTAAGGGTTGCCTGTGTTAAGCTTTTGTCCAACTTAATATTTACTTGTATTTTTATAAGCCTAAGTTTTATAACATATAAAGTTGAGCATTATTGTAATTATTTTTTTTTCCACTTACGCCGTTAAGTGTCATGGAAGATGCAGTTCCTGTTCTTTTCAATTGATGTATCTTAGCAGAATGTTATTGATGTGGGCCTGGAGTTCTGCTGCTGTTTCAGATTTGCTGATCTTAATGCTACATCTCGCACATTATACAGGGTGTTTCAGAATTGTATGTACACACATAGAATGCTAATAACTCAGTTATCATTTGAGATAGAATTATAGCATTTTCTTATTAAAGTCACAAATGTTCAAAGTGTCGACGACCTGCGACGAAGCATTGTTCACAGAAATGAACAACTGACTGCTGTTCTGTATGGTTACTAAATTGACAGTGAAACATGCAGTTTCAGTTTGATGTCTCAGGTTCCTCATTGTGCACGTTCTGAGATGAGCACAACCTTCTGTGAAAGAAACTTCACAAGTAATAATCTAATGGAATTATTCATTTGTATTTAGCATTATTCCTCTCTGTCATTGCAAACTAGCAAAATTCTGTGTTAAGTTTTGTGTGAGTTATTTACATTCGAAGTATGTTTACATAATTTTGAAACATCCTGTTTTTAATGCCTACAATACCATTTTTTTTGTGTGTACACTTTCTATATTTGATGTATGTTTGTATTCTTATCTTATTTACATCAGTTCATAATAGAACATCTGTCACTTAGTTGCCTTCTATATCTCAGATCGTATGTCTGAAAACATTCATTTTTTCAACCATGGTTGGTAAAATTGGGTTCAACTGCACTTGTATTTTTTTTTTACTACAGGCTAAGTCCTGAGATCTACCTGAAGAGGCCCATTGTGGATGGGGACCATTGGAGATTAGATATTGTTCTCAAGAGAAAAGCTGTAAGTAGTCTGGTGATAGGCATGAAATGTGTTGAGAATCCAGCATTGCACACTAAGCTTAGAGGAGTCACTTGAGTCCCAGACATACTCTTTTACCTGGTTGGCTGCAAGCAGGAGGATCTCACTGTGGGCCCATGATAGGTGGGGGGGGGGGGGGGGGGGGGGGGGGGGGGGGGGGGGGGGGGCTGAGAAGCGGCTCTGTGTAGGACGTGACAATTCCTTGGAAGAGCCCAGAACTAGAACACATTATTTGGAAAGCCCCCTTGGATGGTATATTTGTAGAGCCCATTGGATAGCAGGGAATGCACAGTATGCCAGGCGCTTCTTCCTTCTAGCTTAGGACCAGATGTGATTATCCTTTAAATGCAAGCCAAGTTGGAGAAACTGGAGCTTATGACTTCAATGCAACATGTTTTGGAATGGCAGAAAAGCCACAGGAAAAGCCTAGATCTACTGTGTAGATAATGCCAAGGAGTCTGCAACTTGGTATTGGCTGCAAAAGAGTGAGAAGCTCAGCAGCCCTAGTTAAACAGCAAAAAAAAAACACACACTCACACACACACTCACTCACACACTCACACACACACACACACACACACATATATATATATATATATATATATATATATATATATATATATATATATATATATATATATATATATATATATATATATATATATATATATATATATATATATATATATATATATATATATATATATATATATATACAGTACTTTGCAAAAAAAATGGCAGTCATATTGCTCAGCTAAATAAGCTGAAATCTAATTAAATATGCATGTTCTGCCCCAAATTTGCACTCCACTGAAGTGAGCAAACACTACCAAAAGTAAAAAAAAAATTAGCGTAGAGTAACGTCCCTTGATATAAGAGCAGACGACAATTTCTAATGCTAGTGGCAGAAAATGGATACAAAGTCAAAGTGTATGTTAATTTCACAGCTTTGGAATGAAGGAAATCAAACATGTTCCAACATTTCTAAAACCTTGAACATTCCTGAGCAGACTGTCTACAGAGTTGTGAGTAAATTAAAAGCAGGTAATGGAATCGAGCGAAAAGAAGGTAGTGGGAGGCCAAGAATTTTGGTCACAAAGGACAATCGGTGTCTCTCCCAAATCGTTCGGGCTGGGCCAATGAAGAGTGTAGAAAACATACGGCAGCGCATGATCGAGTTGGGAAGCCCAGAGGTATCTAATGCTACTGTCAACCGGGAGCTACACAGGATGAATTACACAAAAAAGCGGGTAATTTCGTCACCATTGCTCACAGAGACTCACAAACAGATGCGCTTGAACTGGTGCCACGAACACCAAAATTTGTCATGGGACAATGTGATTTTTTTCAGATGAATGTTCTCTTTGGTCTTATCCTGCTCAAATAAATATTTGGACGAAAGGCTCTGTAACGCCTGTGTACCAGCGACCGAAACATACATAGAAATTCCATCTTTGGGGAGGGGTGTCAGCAAGAGGTGCCACCCCACTGTGTGTTTTCACAGGAATTCTCACGAAAGAAAGGTACATCGACATACTAGAGGGACACCTTCTGCCATTTATGCAGGTCATGTACCCCGATGGGTGCACATTTCAACATGACAATGACCCAAATCATACAGCTCATACCCCCAAAGCATGGCTGCAAGAGAAGAATGTGATAGTGCTGAAGTGGCCCGGCAACAGTCCCGATCAAAACCCAATTGAAAACGTTTGGGCACTACTCAAGAATCATTTTAAAAAGAGTGGACTCAGAGACGTTGAACAATTGAAGAAGGTAGCTGAAAAATACTGGGACAGTCTGACTCTCAATTACCTACAAACATTTGTGGGAAGTATGCCTCGCCGCATCCAGGCTTGCCTTGCTGGAGAAGGCAACATTATATTGTACTGAAACCACTGTTAATAGATAGGGGAGATACCAATCTTCCTCTGGACATACAGTTTTTATTATTATTTGCTTCTATGAGTGTGCTGCGTTGCGAAAATATGACTGCCATTTTTTTTTTGCAAAGTACTGTATATATATATATATATATATATATATATATATATATATATATATATATATATATATATATATATATATATATATATATATATATATATATATATATATATATATATATATATATATATATATATATATATATATATATATATATATATATATATGTGATAGGAAACTCAATACAGAGCGAAACAATAGGAGGCAGTCTGATCATTAGAAGTGGTTCCCTGTCAGTTATGTGTTTCGGCCCCTTAGTCTCCTTTACACTCTAAGGTGTGTGTGGGGGGGGGGGGGGGGGGGGGGGGGAAACGAACCCACTTAGGTCATGACTCCCTCCTGTTGTCTAGTGCAGAGAATTGAACCCACTCTACCTTGGTTGCAGCTTTCAAATTCACTCCTATTTTCTGCCAGCTGGAGGCAATTGTGAAAGTAACCCCTATGTTGAAAACAAATTACTGTCTCGAGTTCCATAGCCCGTTGCGGTTGTTCCACAGCCAGCACGATGCCTTTTCCGCAGTTTCGCTGAGCCTCTTAAGTGCCCTTGTTCTTGACTGTTCCCTCAACCCCAGCAGTTTCAGTAAATCATACACTGAGGCAGCCGCGAGACCTCTTGCACCCACCTCAACAGCCATGACCATTGCAGTGAACCCATCGCGTCTCAAATCCACAGCCAGATCATTATACTTGGCCACTTTGAACGAGTGTTGCTCGTCCAATCTGGATTCAAATGGCACAGTCAGCTCAATCATTATAATCGGGTACGATGATGAGGAATGCAGCACTAAATCCGGCCGTCTTCGAGATCTTCTGATATTCTCTGGATATGCTCCCAGCCCAGGTAGGTCTACTGCCATCTCCCAGTCATTTGCACAGTCAAGAAGAGATAGTAAACTGCTACTTGATTTACTTGGTTTGGGATGTGCTAACTTTCCTGCTCTCAGAAAGTATGTATTTTCAGAGCTCGGTCTGACTTTGCTGTTCGCCTTCACCTTTGCCAGGTCTACTGTAGCAGCCAGCTCATTTAGTACTTTGTTGTGACGCCATTTGTATCATCATTGCCCAAATGACACCTTGCAAGCTGAGAGCACATGTTCAGGTGTCTGTCTCATGGCACAGCTTCATCCACTTTCCACTTCCTTCAAGTTTTCAGTGTGGGTTGAATGGACTTAACTACGTCATCTGCTGACTCGCACAGCATCATTGCGAGCCATGCCTTTCCTGCTTTGTATTCTTCAACTGCTGACTTGGAGGGAAGCACAAGCTTTGCCTTCTTGCAGTACAGTGCTACGTCGGACAGACTTGGTGGTACTCCTAGCCATTTCCTCATGAACTTGTTGACCTTTTGCTCTATAGCTTCCACTGTACTGGTGCTTATTTCATATATAAGCAGTGGCCATAGCAATTTAGGTATCAACTTGAACTGAAGGCACCACAGTTTGAACTTTCGTAGTAGTCTGCTTTGGTCTATGATCTGTAGTCCTCTGTCTGCCATTTCTATTGCCTTTGAGTCTTTTAATGAGGCATCATACACCCTGCCAAGACTTTTCACAGGTTCCTCAATGACAGTAGGGATTCTTTTGTTTGAAATCATGAATGTGACCTCGGATATCTTACCTTTCCTGACTGATAGGCTTCTATACTTCTTAGGTTTGAAGCTCATTCTGCACCAGCTGATTAGTTCATCCAGGCGTGCTAACATTCTCCGGGCCTGGTGTTTATCTGATGTCAGAATAGCTGTGTCATCCATAAATGCTTTAAGCGGTGGCGTGTGACACCTTCCATTGAACTTCGGACCTATTGCAAATCCTTCAGCCGCTTTAAGGATTACCTACATAGCCAACACGAATAGTATCGGAGAGATGGTACATCCCATCACAATTCCAACTTGTAGGTCAATCCACTTCGTTGTGTACTCTCTGTTAGAAAATCTGACAGAGAACCCTGAAAAATACAGCTTCAGCATTGCTGCAATTTCTTGTTCAACATGGTACATTTCCAGGGGCTGACACAACATCTGGTGTGGAACTGATCCATACGCATTAGCTAGATCCAACCAGATTACATGGAGATTTATTCTGTCAGACTTTGCCTTTTGTAATGTGTGTGTGCGCGTGCACGTGCACACGGTGGTCTTTTTCTTTAGACTGAAGACCTTCTAACGCTTTGAGAGTAGGGGTAATGGCTCAACACAATCAATTATGGAACATTCAAGTTCAACAGCAACCGAACAATTTAATTCTCAAAACGGGGCGTATCATTCGTTTTGTATCAATTTATTACGAAGACATACAATTAATCCTTGATCAGTATTTCATGGGTTCCACATATTTATAATATACATTTCATATCCACAATGCTGTATCACTTTCATCAGGTCCAGATGGCAAATATTTATTAGTAATAAATTTGAATCATATATTCATATATTTCTTGCATATCAATTCATTCCACTTTGAAAAGCATATAACTTCTATTGTAGGTCCGATCAGACATAATATTCAAATACACTCTCCGAACTGTATACAGCCATCCACTGGACATATGTCAACACAAAAGAATCCAGTTGCTACTGAAAACATTCGCACGTCACTTGCGATGTCACGCATAAAATTCGAACTCATTCTTGTCTTATTGTGCATCATATGGTTTCAAAGATATCGACCCATATGATGCACAAAAAGATCCTTAACATATATATATATAAGATCATATAATTTGTGGTTTAGGAAGAAGAAAAAGTACAACTGATACATCATCATCGTCAACATTACTCTTCAGCTGCCCATGGAGCATAGACCTTCATCATATACCTTCCAAGCCCTTCTGTCTGGTGCCATCCATTCAAGGCCATTCCTTATCTTCCCTGTTCCTTTCTATCCCCAGTTCTCTTCTCCATGTGTCTTTCATTCTCCCTCTACCTCTTTTACTCTGGAGATTCCAGAACAAGGATTGCTTTAAAATGCTACCAGTAAGTCTCCTCAATGTAATGTTCTATTCATCACCAGTACCTCCTTCTCATCTCCTGTTCCACTGGTTCCTCAATGTAATGTTCTATTCATCACCAGTACATACATGCCACATGCTATGGTTTACCCATAATCTGTACAAGGTGTTTGTGTTTTCAGATGCGTACACCCTGTATATAATTTCTGTACAGGTGTCACTGTTGGGTTTCACAGCGCTATTTGCGCTGTACATAAGGTTCAGATGAACAGTAATTTGGTGTGGATGAAATGAAAGAGTAATGGAAAATGGGTTAGAAAATATAAATAATCTAGGAAATGGGCTATTTATCTTAAAGATGGGAGATAAAAGATTGTACACCCGTGCTTGGAGAGAAAGGGAGAGAACCCTTTAATTCCAAGCCTCTGAAAACAAGGCTGGTTTACACTTAGTTTTAGGAATATACAGTTATGGTGTACGAAATTTGCATAATGAGTGTTCTAATAAGCCTTAAGTAAGGGAATGTAACATTAACCTTTAGCACGCTGCATTCTTTGGCGAAAATTTTCGCCTCCAGCTGCATTCTTTTTCACAGCGTCCCGTTTCTATAGTGGGTGACCCTTAATGTCTATAGTTTTTGTGTTTCTTGGTCAATTGCTATCATGTTTGGAATTTATATAAATAAATGAATGGTGAATCTGATGATATAAAATTTGTTTGTGTACATGTTAGATGTGATAGGAAGAGAGGAAAGGAACGATGAAAAAAACGAAAAAAAAATTTTAAATAATAAAAAAAATATTTTTTTTTTATTTTAAAATTTAAAAAAAATTTAAAAAAATAACCAGCAAACGAAGGGTCCATATCCCTTGCATCTCAATGAAAGTCATTTGACCAATAGACCAATACAAATCAAATGACGATCTTTTCGTTACACCCATCATCAGTAGCAAAGCAACAAACGCTCTCGTCAGCTGTGACATTCGGCCGAAATTCTAAATCTTTCCGATATTCCTAGTCCTAACCCCTAACATTTATACATACTTGAAAGGCCATTTTTTACTTTCGTTTCCATCTCAGCCATCAAACATATTCTGAGAACCGATATCACCGCTTATAAAGACAAAAATCTCATCCCCACCGCATGGCGTCAGAATCCAATAAAATTAGAGCAAAAATGGCTGTGTGTTGATGCAGATTCATTTCGATTTAAAAAATTTACAAAAAATAAATGCGGATACACCCATCGCTTTTTTAAGATCGGAAACGGAAGCTAACTCTCTTGCAAATAACATTACAACTTAACATACGGGGCTGAAATCACGTGTACACAAGTCCTCATGCTAGAAACGGTGATATCCGTAAGGCGACACATGGCAGCTCCAGCGTGCAGAGCATAGGTTATCTTCGGCGACATGTGTCGCCCGCAGCGTGCTAAAGGTTAAAGCAAAAACCTCAAAGGGAGACTACAATTAATTAGCGCCCCTTGCAGATTAAGTGAGCAGAGAGAAAAACTAACGCACGAGAAAAATGAGCAAGGCGTAAACAGTACGGAACAAAAGCTCACTGAGTTGTTTACGTAGGAGAGGAGCGTGAGTTTTGTGATCGGTGAGTTGGAAGCGATGGACCAATCGTATTGACTGGAAAACAAAAACGGATGACGGGATGATGATTTGAAGGACAAAAGAAGTTAGTCCTGGTCGAGAAGTTAACGAGGCAAGTCATGTGTTGCCAGGCTCTCAAGAAGTGAAACAGTGAAACCTGTGGGTGACACAGATTTTCTAACCCATTCCCCTTATTACTGTGTCTCAGAGTTCTTTTATAAGGTCCTATTGAACACATGATTTCCCAGTCTTTTAGTGATAATTAAGCACAGAAATACACTAAATGATGACACCATCACATTATTTTTACAGTGTAAAATAAACTCAGACATTTATTGTTTGGGTTTTAAAATAAGTGAAGGGACCTCAAGACGCAACAATAGAGACCGCAGTCAGCGACTCATAGCTTGACTGCCTGCGTCAGGACCAGCGAACCAGAGCTGGTCAAGACCGTGCTCCACCTCCACGTGGTGGTCCTGGAAACAGTCTGCAGCTGTGCAGGCTGGCTGAGCGAGTACGGATCGCAATGGGAAGGCAAACCCGGTCCTAAAAAATGCCGTGCAGAAGTCGGATGTGTCGACCGAAAGGTGCAGATATCACAGCTACGTTGGAAACAGACACAACGCAACCACCGTCCTTTTCAGGGCGAACGAGGAAGAAGGAAGAAGAAGAAAATAAGTGAAGACCTGCTTTAAAAGGCAAAGTCCCCGTGCCTCATTCATAATGCAGCTCACTGTAATTGAAAATATACATACACGAATTAACTCTTTTGATAGGTTTTTTTCAGTCTTTGTACAGGTTTTGTGGGTCTTTGTACAGGGTTTTGGACTCTTTGTACAGGTTTTTTCATCTCCGAGGTGTGGCATGTATACCAGTATCTCCTTCTCATCTCCTGTTCCACTGGCGCTTGTCTGGTTTTTGTCATCATTTCCACATTGGTGACTTTGCCATACCATTTTAATCCTTCTGTTCTGCCCAAGCACCCATTTATGAAAGAAAATAACTAAATTCTAACTGGTACAGAGTAAAAAAAAAAACCCAAAAAACTGAATTTATTTATGAAAAATAATGAATGCACTTTTGCTTCATTAACAAATTTATTTAATATTACGTTCACAGAAGCAGGGGGTGAAAGTGTTTATCCTATTGTACAAAGAAATTAAAGCAGCATTGAATATTCTGAGTGATTACAGTAAACAGACGCTGATATCTCACTGCCCAGAAAATATAAAGGTATATATTAATTCAACACTTGTAATAGTTATTGTCATTCTTTGTTTTCTTTCTTGATTGCTTTTTTAAATTTTATTATTAATGTTTTTTTCCCCTTGCTTTCTCATTTCTGTTGTTTACTTTCTATAATTTACTTTTTCTGTCGCATTTTCTTTCTTTAAATCCTTTCTTTCTGCCCCTTTCTCCTTTTGTTTGTTTCTTTCTTTGTTTCGTTTGTCATTTTGTAGGCATTAACTACTGTTTGGCTATTCTCAGAACTCTTTTTACAATTTTATTTATTTATCTCTATACATTTGATCTTTAAAATCAACAGGCATCTTTAATCATTCATCATCATCAAAACTGCTATGGGGAGGAGACAAAGAACAGGCTATGGCTCCTTCCCTTCAGGCTCGTGATAGGAGGACACTAATATTTGATCAAGCATGGGTCTGGCAACTTCCTCATGTATAACAAATTACTGCAGAAACCAAATGAATTGTTTTGGTGAAGGCTTCTTGTGGGGGGAGCTGCAGTAGCATAGTGGTTAGTGGGCTGGCTTCCTAGCTCGGTGGTCCATGGTTCGATCCCCAGTTGAGGTGGGATTTTTTTTAGACCACAAATGGCTCCGGGGTCGACCCAGCCTCATGAATTGGATACCAGAGCAACTCTGCGAAGGTTAAGGCAGCCGCGTGGTGCTGACCACGTCACCCCTTGTATGCCGATGGCATACATGCCACATGCTATGGTTTACCCTTAATCTGTACAAGGTGTTTGCGTTTTCAGTTGTGTACACCCTGTACATAATTTCTGTACAGGTTTTCTAACCCATTCCTCTAATTACTGTGTCTCAGAGTTCTTTTATAAGGTCCAATTGAACACAGGATTTCCTAATCTGTTAGTGATAATTAAGCACAGAAATAGACTAAATGATGACACCATCACATTATTTTTACAGTGTAAAATAAACTCAGACATTTATTGTTTGGGTTAAAATAAGTAAAGACCTGCTTTAAAAGGCAAAGTCCCCGTGCCTCATTTATAAAACAGCCCACCGTAATTGAAAATATTTTTACACGAATTAACTCTTTTGATATGTTTTTTTTTCAGTCTTTGTACAGGTTTTGCGGGTCTTTGTACAGGGTTTTGGATTTTTCGTACAGGTTTTTCATCTCTTAGGTGTGGCATGTATGCGATGGTCAAGAAAATACGGGCCTAACACCGTATTCCCAATATGCCTCAATGGATGTGTAACAGGATACTTCCTGGGGGGGGGGGGGGGGGGGGGGGGGGGGGGGGGGGGGGGGGGGGGGGGGGGGGGGGTTTGGGGGGGGGGGGGGGGGGGGGGGGGCGGGGTTTGCATTTATGGCTTCATGCTCCATGAGAAGCAATAAGGGAAGTTGAGGATGACCATCAGTACACTTCAGTTGCATGTGGAGCATAGGTCATCGACCTGTTCACACCAAACCCTCATGTCCTGTGTCATCCCATTTTTTCACAGTCTATTCATATCTTCTTTGTCCTTTTCAATCCTATTTTCAGTTCCCTTATCCGTGTGATTTTGGGTTAACTCCCCCTTCCCCCATTTTTTTGTTTTAAACGTTCACTTCAGAACAAGAACTGTTTTGTAAGGCTAATCAGGTGGTTTCCTTAATGTATGCCCTATCCAACACCACATTATTTCCTCACCTCTTGTTGTACTGATATATGTCTGATTCTTTCCATCATTACCAGAGATGACCTGGTCATACCATTTTAATCCTTCAGTTCTGTTCATGCACGTATTAATGAAAGTATGTAAGTTTTCTTGTTTATGTTGCTGTCCATGTTTCACAGCACTACTGCCTTGACATTTGAGATGAAAATTATTATTTTTGTGATGGACTTCTTTGGATTCCCATGTATTTCCCAGTGCTGTGAAAGCCCTTCTTTCTTTCTATGCTCTTATTTTGATTTTAATTTCCTTCCTTCCACTTTGTCTATGTTGGTGTGAAACGAACGAGCGAGCGAAATCTTTCTTTCGTCAGGGTAAAGAAATAGGCATTGTTGCCTTTTTTACATTTCTGCCCTGTAATAATATAACTCTCAAAGTGTTATTAAATTAAAACATTCTTAATTTCAGTAATAAGTAATCAGTATTATCATCGCACTCAGTAACTGAGCACACACATGTACATTCACATGCATACATGCAAACAGAGATAGAGATAGAGAGAAAGAGAGGGGATGCATTAAAGTTTTACATTCTTAAAATTAAATTTAAAAATATAACATTTACAAGTAAACACTCATGGAAACGTTGTATGGACTGAAACAGAGAGTTGTCAGTAGGTGCGTTTTCAAGATTTCATGACTTGAATGCAGATGTCTTATGAATGTGATGTAATTATTGGTTATGACATAACTGGGTAAAGGATTCTGTGATGATGCACCTGCATAACTAAAGCAACTATAGAAGAGGTCAGTTTAAGGTTTTGCAAGGTCCAGAAGTAGGTCACCATGTACATAATATGAGCAGTATTTATAGCTAAAGAAAGTTTACAAGTATGAAGGTGTTCTACTGTGTAAAATTTTATGCACAAACAGAAGATCGTGGATGAGGAAGAATTTTTTTTTTAAGAGGAAGAATATTCAGCTGTGAAAATACCAGTAGCTGAGCACTTGGAATCTTATATTTCAAGTAAATAAGTTGTAGCAATGGTTTTTGTAGGGGCCCTAGACGTTTCAAAACCAGTGTAAGTAAGAATCCACATCTGGTAGGAATGTTCCTCCGTGTGCAGCTGGCTGTGATTTACTGTTTTTATTCTCATATCTTTTCTTTGTAAATTATTAGACCCAGTAGCTTTGTTAAGAGGAAAGCTGGAATTTATCATAACAACAGGTAAGGTTGAAGGAAAAAGAGATAGGGGAAGACAAAGAGAGCAAATACTGGACATGATCTCCAATGCCACTAGGCATAGTACTTGAAAAGCTTTGACATCTCATCCAGTGTTCTCAAGTTGTCATGAATCTGGTTTTGATTTTGGGATAGAAGGACAAAGTCATTGATAAAACATATTGTTGAGCTGTTTCTTCAGAGTCCACTTAATTCCACTTCTGGTGGTTGTTGTCTTCCTAAACCAATCTTTAGCCAGTAAGAATGAATGAACGAACAAACTTTATTTTCAAAGGGTTAAGAATTGGTCACGTAGTCCCGTCTGACATTCTGCCCTTCCTCTCTCTCTCTCTCTCTCTCTCTCTCTCTCTCTCTCTCTCTCTCTCTCTCTCCCCCTCTCCCTTTCTCTCTCTCTCCCTCTCTCTCTCTCTCTCTCTCTCTCTCTCTCTCTCTCTCTCTCTCTCTCTCTCTCTCTCTCTCTCTCTCTCTCTCTCTCTCTCTCTCTCTCTCTCTCTCTCTCTCTCTCTCTCTCTCCCTCTCTCTTCATGCATACTGTATTCTTTCATCTCCCCATTTACTGCAAGCATTATTTAGGCATTTATCATTAAAAAGTAATATAACATCATACATTGCAATATTCATAGAAGCAAAAGGGTAACAAAAGGCATCCCTGCCACACTCCAGTTCACACCTCATAGCGTGTAAGTTTTTCTTCTTGAAGAATTGATCTTCTTTAAAACAGTCCTTGATATCATCTGTATAATTTCCTATTTCTGCTGCCACCTTTGCGAGTCTTCATTGACCTTTAAGTGTAAGAATGTTCCAGGTATCCAGTCAGGAAGTTTTTCTATGGGAAGGAAGGTGAGTCAGCAGTTCAGAATCCTTTTGGCTTTCTCTGAATCACATTGTCTTCCTTCATAGAGTTGAATTACTTGCTTTGGGTGGCTTGTTCTTGCTGTTGATTTTTATGTGGCTCTCAGTTTCAAAAGTTGAGGTAGCTAGTCCCCTGCCTAGCCCACTATAGTCACCACTTGTGGCATGATTGGTAGGTCACAATGCATCTATTCTTTCCTCTTTTTTTTTTTTTGGCTCTATAACACATCCTTAATGCTGTGTGATAATTTTACCTTGCGTTATTAATGTTTAAAAGAATTATAATGATAGCACACTATTTAAAAAAACTGGTGTTCCCCCATTCTCACCCCACCACCACCACCACAAAACTGGTGTAAAAAAAATGTTGGGTTTATGTAGTAACACTAATTGTGAAGAAGGATCCTCCTAAGCTGCATTATTGCTGTTTATTAAATTCTTGTTTAATAAGTTAATATTGTGTTCCACCTCGTCAGGTTTTGAGACATCCAGATCACATTCCCGGCAAAGGAGTTTTGATGTGGGCCCATCACGAGAAGCTTGTGATAATTGACCAACAGATAGCCTTTGCTGGTGGCCTTGACTTGTGCTATGGTAGATGGGATGATGAGTTTCACAAGTGAGGACATTTCATTTTCCATGTATTGGTGGTATGATAAGACTTTTGATGTGTGGAGCTGAAATATGAACAATAAAAAAGACTTTAAAAAATAAACACAGCTACATTAATCAGATGCTTGGTTTCGTTTGGTTTTGAGGACCATCTTCATTGCACATGGACAACTCCATCAGTGCTCCGATCTCCTCCCTCAGATCACACAAGGAGGATCTCAGCACAGTGCACGAACTCTGTAGCACCGGCGAGGATCCCAATGTGTGTATACAGGAATCAGATGCTTAACCTTTTCCTGTTCAATCTGAAAGTTTTAGTTCAAGCTTCAAATGGGCAGAAGGACCGCAACTTTTGTTATATGGGAAAAAAACATGAAGAGATGGACAGAAAGTAGTCTGTCAATGCAAAAACAGAAGACACTGGACATCTGTTATGGCAAACCTTGGATGAGGAGATGATACTTGATTTCTTCTTCGTACACTCTGAGACGTCTGCTTGAATATTTTCAAAGAAAGCAGTGGTCAGCTTGAGGCTATTATCATCTTCATAGAGTTTTTTTCTAGAAATGGTTCTGGTGACGGCCATATGTGCTTTCTATGTTCCTCATATGTTGGGCATCTTTGAAGCAGATGTTCAGCAGTCATTTGATTTGATTTGATCTGATCCAATGAAAATTGTCATGTACAGCCCCAGAACTACCAATTGTTCTACAGATTTCTTTTTTCTGGCTCGTTTTGTTTGTTTTTTTGCACATCTGTTTTTATTATGCACTTTCCAGTTCCTTTCTGCCATTTCTTAACTTCCTCATGTACTCACACTTCCAATGATGCCATGAGCATTGAAAAATTGGACTGAATAGATATTCACTAATGAATTTGGGAAGAACCAGGTGTCTTGTTATAATTTTTTTCTCTAATCTGTGTTATAATACCACAAAAACTAGTCATTCTTGGATAACTGATGTATATTGGAAGTCTTTGAGGAGAGAAAGAATAGTATTGCATACTCAGGCATGTCATTCAAGGTGACAAATATAAGGTTTTGCATCTATCAGAAAGCCACCAACACCAACACAAGATGACAACCAAGCTATGAACAGATCAGAACAAATTGTCATTCTGCGCCTTAGAACAGGACACAACCGACTCCGCAGCCACATGTATACAAAATTCAAGATTGGCAATTCAGCCATGTGTACATGTGGACAGGCACCCCAGACTGCGGAGCACGTACTTCAAGATTGCCCCGAATATGGTATATTGAGGCAAACCCATTGGCCCAGAGAAACAACACTGGAAGCAAAACTATATGGACCTCTGTATGAACTACAAAAGACAGTGAAGTTTATACAAGAAACAACATTGCAGATATAGACAATATAGTTCAAGCGAACGAAAGAAGAAGAAGAAGAATAAGGTTTTGCATGAGGTTGGCGACCTCATCATGTAAAACAAATTGCCACATTCTTTCTCCACGTTCAGTTTGTAGTCATGCTAACTCTGCAAGCCTGTCACTGGGATCAAGTCCAGTCTTTTCCAGGTTAGCGCAGCAACCTGATAGCTTCTACCTGAGCTCAGCACCCTCTGGCCAGGTCTATCAGCACCCTGTGGCCAGGCCTATCAGCACCCTGTGGCCAGGTCTAGCGCCATAGGCCATCATAAGCTGGGCAGTTTTGGAGAATGTGTTCAGGGGTCTGGATTCCGGTTCCACATGGGTATTCATTAGTGGGAGAATATCCTGAGGCAGTAGACATGGAAATCCCCTGCTGCAGGAGCATGTGAATGCTTGGTAAGGCTTCGTGCAGGGGGGGCCAGCTACAGTGGTGGCTCTATGCTGTGTAATGAGCACAAAGGATGATGATGATGACTGTATATTGGATGTTAATATGAACTCTTACTTACTTACTTAGTCGTTCCCCTTCTACCGTGAGGTGTAGAGGTTTAATATGAACTCTTTGCTTTAATTTTCAATAAGGTCACTGTTTAAAATGCAGAAAAGAAAGATCACAATGTGTGAAATTAAATACCTCATCAAAGGTGCTGTCACCGTAAGGAAAACAGGAAGACAAGAAGAAATGTAGAAATTGGTAGAAGAAAACATGACACATCAGACACATAGGAAAGCTGGATTAAATGGATAAGACATCTAATTAGAATGCAGCCAAGTCATGAGCTTTCAGAAGCAGAAAATCTGTGAGTTTAGGTAAAGGGGATGAAAATGGATAGATATTATTAGAGATGTGGTTTGACAGAAGAATGTTAAAAATACCACGGACAGCAAAAGTGAGGAACAAAGATGTCCTGAAAGAGGCCAGTGCACAAAGGAAGCATATTCCTCATGTTAGAAGGAAGCAGTCCATTTTCTTTGGGCATGGTATTAGATGAAGAAAGCTGGAATATTTGGTGACAGTAGAAAAGGTTAAAGGACAAAGAGAATAGAGTACAACAATGTGAGAAGATACTGGACAGTTTGACATCAGGGCATGGAAAGAAGTCAACGACAGAATTGTACTGCAGACAGGAAGTTGTGGAGCGACATGATTGCCGATGCTACCAAGCATAGTACTTTAAAGATTATTTGTGAAATCCTAAAGAAATATTATCTGACACAGGTGAAGGGAGTGCACCTCAAACAGTGCTGAAAACTACATCTGTCATGATGCGTGGCAGCACGAGAGAAGGCAAAAAAATGGGCAGTAGTAAAATAAAGATATATTGGTACTCTTTGAAAGTCCATTCATGTTCGCCTAAAGGAAAATTGTAAATTATGGTTGATCAGTATATGTGGATCAGATATGTATTGCATGCAAACCTTGAGAAAGTGAAATTATTACTGTTTGGACTGTAACTTGGAGTCTGTTGTATGGTTAAAAGGCATTTACTAACAGCTTTTTTTTTCACTGTTAAAAAAGTTAATTTTACTATTAATTTATTTTTGTATTCATTATTTGAGTTGAGTTAAATATTTTCCTGAATATATATATATATAAAATATCAATATTTTTAAAACTAAATCTGTCTTTTTTTTTCACGCTTGTCAAAATTTGATTAGTTTTGTCATCTGGTGTCACATGAGCAGTGAGAGTAAGGCATTATGTAGCTCTTTTTCCCCCTGGGTTCTGATCCCATATGGAATTCGTTAGTGTGAGAAATCCTGAGGTGATAGAGATGGCCTAGTAATATGCAGGGGCCAGTTCTCATGGAGAAAAAGATGGTCTATGACCTGTAGTGTCAGACCTGGCCAGAGGGTGCAAAGTGGAGGCAGAAGATATAAAACTGCCACATGGACCTGGAAAAAGACTGTGGACTTTGTCCTGGCAACAGGCCTGCAGATTTAGCATGACTAACAAAACGCAGAAGAAGAATAACAAGATAAAGGAAATAATACAATTCTGAGGGTGCATATTCTTCAGAAAATAGTCTATCACCGTGAACTTAATGCAGTCAGCCTTGTGTTTGGAGACAACATCTGATCAGGTGTGGTATTCTTCAGAAATGTTGAGTTTACTATCAAGACTTAACACTTCAAGAAATAAACTGGTCTTTCTCTTCAGGTATGTATTATTTATTATTGTAATACATCTGAATTATAAACCTGCAGGATGACTGACCTAGGCTCAATCAGTTTAAAACCAAAGGCAGCAGCCGATTCAAATGATGGCAATCTACATCAAGAATATTCTAGTCACACTGAGATTTCCATGGTAAGAGGTGTTTTTTGTTTCTTTTTGTTTCATGGTAAAAACTATATTCAGTCATCCAAGACAGAAGAAGCTCTGTGTAATTCTCAGGGGTGTCTGAAGAGACAAACAAGAATATAACTACTGCAACCTTAGGCATGTTTTACAAGGTGACCACTATGAGGTTGTACATGAGGTTGCCATCATCATCATGTGAAACAAATTGCCACAGGAACTCCAGCTGTAAGAGCATATGGCTGCTTAGTGCAGGCTTCCTGCTAGAGGAGCACTAAAGACAATGACAGAATGTCCTCTGGTAACAAGGCTTATGGCACAACCCAGAGAAAGCTGAAAGGAGTCAGAGTGGCCAACAAACTTTTTTTTTTTAATTCTAGGAAAATCTTCAGATTTGGAGAACTGGAGACAGAAATGAAAAGTGTGAGGGAAACCCAAATGCTGTCATAGCATAAGATCTCAATTTCCGTTTAAATACTCATAAGGCACGCGCAATACATAGCCTCTGACAGCAAAAGCCCAACTCCAGGGCTTCATATAGTGGGACCCATTTATACTAACAGGAGATGGTGCGCAGAGCGAGTCTCTGACTTTCTAAAACCAGAATGCTCCAGGTAGATGAACCTCATAAGCCTTGGATGGAAATTCATCTAAGTGAAGGAAAACTCTGATCTCAAACCACCTGCTGCCTTGCAGGTAGGCTGGGGACAGCTGAAGGCTAAGGATAGCAAACCCAAATAAAACTGCTTGCTGAAATCAGACATGCCAGGACGAAAGGCGCAGATATCGCAGCCCAGCTGTAAACTACGACACATTGTATTTTTCGCTCAAAACAAAATCACACGTATATAAAAGGATGAGGAAGACCTTGAGCTGATGGCAACGGAGAGGAGAGCTTGGAATAAGTTTGTTAAAGGCCTGTGTTACTAAAAAAGCTAAAGTGTAATGAAGAAAAGAAAACCTGTATACTTTTTAAAGTGAGGAAGTTGAAAGGGAAGCCATATTTGTTTGGAATTTGATATATGTTTGTATACATATGTTTATGTTTTTCTTTGTTTATTTTTTATATTGACCATTACTTTGTAATCTTTGTGCACCTGCACGCATGTGTGTCATGTATGAAGGAGAGGCTTGAAAGAAAAAAAAAGAAAGAAATATCACTTATGCTGATGTGTAGGAGGCCCCGTGTAGTTCCCAGGGGTCTCTGAAGAGGCAAATAAAGAATAGGACTACTGTGCCCTCACATGCCGAACATGGTGACCAATATGAGGTTGTGCATGGAGGGGGGGTTAGCATATATATATATTCTGCATAGTTTTGTGTAGTCTGGCACTAACATAATTTATAAACAGTGTGACCTTGCAATGGAACCCACCTTCATTAAAAGGAAAGAAGATAGTTGGAACAACGTGAAGGATAACAACAGAGAAGAGGAAAAAGAAGTAAAAACCAGACATGAAATGGGCTAATTCACACAAGGCAGCCCACATTATGACAACTTGTCAGTACATCTTACTACAGATAGAAGTGAATCAGTGTTAAATGAAACATAGGCCAGTTAGAAGTGAGGCAGTGTTAAATGAAACATAAGCCAGTTAAAAGTGAAACAGTGTTAAATGAAACATAAGACGGTTAGAAGTGAGGCAGTGTTAAATGAAACATAAGCCAGCAAGAAGTGAAGCAGTGTTAAATGAAACATAAGATGGTTAGAAGTGAAGCAGTGTTAAATGAAACATAAGATGGTTAGAAGTGAAACAGTGTTAAATGAAACATAAGACGGTTAAAAGTGAAACAGTGTTAAATGAAACATAAGCCAGTTAGAAGTGAAGCAGTGTTAAATGAAACATAAGATGGTTAGAAGTGACGCAGTGTTAAATGAAACATAAGATGGTTAGAAGTGAAGCAGTGTTAAATGAAACATAAGCCAGTTAGAAGTGAAGCAGTGTTAAATGAAACATAAGCCAGTTAGAAGTGAGGCAGTGTTAAATGAAACATAAGCCAGTTAGAAGTGAAGCAGTGTTAAATGAAACATAAGCCAGTTAGAAGTGAGGCAGTGTTAAATGAAACATAAGCCAGTTAGAAGTGAGGCAGTGTTAAATGAAACATAAGCCAGTTAGAAGTGAAGCAGTGTTAAATGAAACATAAGCCAGTTAGAAGTGATGCAGTGTTAAATGAAACATAAGATGGTTAGAAGTGAAGCAGTGTTAAATGAAACATAAGCCTGTTAGAAGTGAAACAGTGTTAAATGAAACATAAGATGGTTAGAAGTGTAGCAGTGTTAAATGAAACATAAGCCAGTTAGAAGTGAAACAGTGTTAAATGAAACATAAGCCAGTTAGAAGTGAAGCAGTGTTAAATGAAACATAAGACGGTTAGAAGTGACGCAGTGTTAAATGAAACATAAGATGGTTAGAAGTGAAGCAGTGTTAAATGAAACATAAGCCAATTAGAAGTGAAGCAGTGTTAAATGAAACATAAGCCAGTTAGAAGTGAGGCAGTGTTAAATGAAACATAAGCCAGTTAGAAGTGAGGCAGTGTTAAATGAAACATAAGCCAGTTAGAAGTGAGGCAGTGTTAAATGAAACATAAGCCAGTTAGAAGTGAGGCAGTGTTAAATGAAACATAAGCCAGTTAGAAGTGAGGCAGTGTTAAATGAAACATAAGCCAGTTAGAAGTGAGGCAGTGTTAAATGAAACATAAGCCAGTTAGAAGTGAGGCAGTGTTAAATGAAACATAAGCCAGTTAGAAGTGAGGCAGTGTTAAATGAAACATAAGCCAGTTAGAAGTGAAGCAGTGTTAAATGAAACATAAGCCAGTTAGAAGTGAAGCAGTGTTAAATGAAACATAAGCCAGTTAGAAGTGAAGCAGTGTTGGACTTAGAAGTGAAGCAGTGTTAAATGAAACATAAGCCAGTTAGAAGTGAAGCAGTGTTAAATGAAACATAAGCCAGTTAGAAGTGAAGCAGTGTTAAATGAAACATAAGCCAGTTAGAAGTGAAGCAGTGTTAAATGAAACATAAGCCAGTTAGAAGTGAAGCAGTGTTAAATGAAACATAAGCCAGTTAGAAAGTGTTAAATGAAACATAAGCCAGTGAGAAGTGGAGCAGTGTTAAATGAAACATAAGCCAGTTAGAAGTGAAACAGTGTTAAATGAAACATAAGCCAGTTAGAAGTGAAGCAGTGTTAAATGAAACATAAGATAGTTAGAAGTGAGGCAGTGTTAAATGAAACATAAGTGAGAAGTGAGGCAGTGTTAAATGAAACATAAGCCAGTTAGAAGTGAAGCAGTGTTAAATGAAACATAGGCAGTGTTAAATGAAACATAAGCCAGTTAGAAGTGAGGCAGTGTTAAATGAAACATAAGCCAGTTAGAAGTGAAGCAGTGTTAAATGAAACATAAGCCAGTTAGAAGTGAGGCAGTGTTAAATGAAACATAAGCCAGTTAGAAGTGAGGCAGTGTTAAATGAAACATAAGCCAGTTAGAAGTGAAGCAGTGTTAAATGAAACATAAGACGGTTAGAAGTGAGGCAGTGTTAAATGAAACATAAGCCAGTTAGAAGTGAAGCAGTGTTAAATGAAACATAAGCCAGTTAGAAGTGAAGCAGTGTTAAATGAAACATAAGCCAGTTAGAAGTGAAGCAGTGTTAAATGAAACATAAGCCAGTTAGAAGTGAGGCAGTGTTAAATGAAACATAAGCCAGTTAGAAGTGAAGCAGTGTTAAATGAAACATAAGCCAGTTAGAAGTGAAGCAGTGTTAAATGAAACATAAGCCAGTTAGAAGTGAAGCAGTGTTAAATGAAACGTAAGCCAGTTAGAAGTGAGGCAGTGTTAAATGAAACATAAGCCAGTTAGAAGTGAAGCAGTGTTAAATGAAACATAAGCCAGTTAGAAGTGAAAGTGTTAAATGAAACATAAGCCAGTTAGAAGTGAAGCAGTGTTAAATGAAAACATAAGCCAGTTAAAGTGAGGCATAAATAAGCCAGTTAGAAGTGAAGCAGTGTTAAATGAAACATAAGCCAGTTAGAAGTGAGGCAGTGTTAAATGAAACATAAGCCAGTTAGAAGTGAAGCAGTGTTAAATGAAACATAAGCCAGTTAGAAGTGAGGCAGTGTTAAATGAAACATAAGACGGTTAGAAGTGAGGCAGTGTTAAATGAAACATAAGCCAGTTAGAAGTGAGGCAGTGTTAAATGAAACATAAGCCAGTTAGAAGTGAAGCAGTGTTAAATGAAACATAAGCCAGTTAGAAGTGAGGCAGTGTTAAATGAAACATAAGCCAGTTAGAAGTGAAGCAGTGTTAAATGAAACATAAGCCAGTTAGAAGTGAGGCAGTGTTAAATGAAACATAAGCCAGTTAGAAGTGAGGCAGTGTTAAATGAAACATAAGCCAGTCAGAAGTGAGGCAGTGTTAAATGAAATAAACCAGGTCAATGGTCATAAAATCTGTTATTATCTTGCTGTAAGTGGGAGTTATAGCAAAGAAGCGTTATGGAAAACACAAACCAAATGAATCATATATTTGAAGCAAAAAATGTAGCATGTTTTGGCATGCATTAAAACTAACCTTGAATATGGTATTGGCTTTCAAATGAGTTTGTGTTTTTGAAGTATTGTCTGAGAGAAACACATATCTTCTGCCGAGTGTTTGTGAAATTTGAGTCCGACAGTTATTTCTTCTGTTTTAAAATTTTAAGATGAAAAATTAAATAAGAGTGTTGTTAGAAGTCATTCTTGTATATCTAATGTAAAAAATATTTATGAGTTTTTACAATCTGTCTGACATAATTTTATGTGATTTGATATAAAGTGGTAAAATATATTGGAATATTTTACTTTTCAGTGGGGATGCTTTCATTAGTGTTCTTGAAGTCTCATCATTATTTTGTTTATTAATTTGTTTATATTTTTTGACTTGATTCGAAGGTCACAGATGACTACCAGAATGGAGTAGACCCAAGTCCTTCGGTAGTAGTGACCCCAGCTAGTCCCTGCGCTGAAGACTTCCATGACGAAAATACCAAAAAAACTAACTTGAATCAAAATGGTAAAGTTGCTTCAGATGACAAAAAACAGCATTCTGTAGACAGGGATAACAACGTAAGGACACCCAGTCACACAGATAATAATTCTGGCTTTAATACTGCTGATAATCCGTCTTCCTTGTTGCACCACTTTGGTTCTGACAAATCCTCTTCCAGTACAGACTCCACCAGCTCCACATCACATCTCATAATAGAGAATGACATGCAAGATAAGCAGCAGCAGTCACAGCACAGTCTGGAACTTTCCAGATCTAATCACCCTATAGATGCCAATGTTGTAATTGCCATAACAGGTCCAAGTGTCGATGATGGTGGTGATGATAACATTGATAATGCTGGCAAAAGAGTGAATGATTCCCTGGATTATTCAGCAGGTGATGATGGCAGAACTGAAAATAAACAGCAGCGTGCTACAGAAGATTCTCATCCCGTTCAGCCCAGTACCAAATCCAGTACTGCATCAGGTTCACCCCAAGCTGGAAGAAAACGTCTAGTAAGGCAGTCATCAAGCATTGTAGACACTGAGGGTTTCAGTGACACAGTCCTCGGAGAGATAAATCAGTCAATGACGCCATTTAAAGACATTCATAATGAAAGCTATTTCAATGTTCCTCATGACGAAGTCAAGCTAGATGACTCTTTTGACCATCTAAATCAAGGTTTTAGTGACACACTTGACACTGAAATAATAACTTCCATATATGCAGATAATAATCCAAGAGGTTCAAGGGGAAACAGTCCATCGCATTCTCCTCTTGCCAAGAGAAAAGAATCTCATGCTGACAAAACTAACACAGCAGCAGATAAAGCTAAATCACCTCATTTATGGCATCTGCGACGATCCAAGAACAAGAGCTTAACGTTGACTATACCCAGTAAAAATAGCACCCAAAAGAAGACAGTTGAAGGTGAAAGTGGAGAAACAGAGACTCATTTGGGGGTTGATGATCAGCCATCAAAAAAGTCCAAAAAGATTAAAAGGCAATCACAAAACTTGAGGACCAAGGATAAACTGGATACACCAGAAAATAAAAATAAACTTCATAGGAGCAGTGACTCCTCAGATGCATCTGGGGCTTCAGACATAGAGACCATAACCACAGAGACAGCTTCACCACAGCCAGCGTCTCCAAGTGAAACAAAAGAGGCCAAAGATTCACCAACAGCAGGGTTGTCACGTCATCAGTTTAGTTTCTCCGGTGCTGCCAGCGCCATGAATGCCTTAAGAAAAATGATCCACCACAAGGAGCCGAACAACAATGAAGAAGAAGAAAATATGTCGCCTGCTTTGAAAGAGCCATCCAGTGCTGCTGCACGACGGCGCTGGAAGATGGTCTTCAATGTGGCAAAGTTTGAAACTATGGTGCGCACACCGGAAGTGCCTGAGACAATGGATGAAAGTTTTTTTTACAATCAGAACATTCAGCATCCTAAGACGAGGCATCGTCTGGTAAGTTTTGTCATTTTAATGACTTTACCCTTTTTTCATTTGTCTTTTCATGCCAACAAAAGTTGTTTTGAGACGGAGGACTTTTAAAACTACTTAGAATGTTATTTTCCTCATGAGTACAATTAATCTGGCATTATACACACAAGAAGTACAATTAATCTGGCATTATACACACAAAAGTACAATTAATCTGGCATTATACACACAAGAAGTACAATTAATCTGGCATTATACACACAAGAAGTACAATTTTTGTTTTTACAGTATCTATAAGGAGGGAATCATGAGGCTGGCAACCTCATCATGGAAACCAAATTGTTACAGAAAATACTGCTACAAGAGCAGACGGTATACTGCTACAAGAGCAGACAGGCTTTGATGCAGGCTTCCAACAAGGAGTCCATTATGCTGTTGTGGTGGATCCATGCTCCATAAGAAGCAAAAAGGAAATGAAAGAATGACTGAATAAGGAAAGACAGGCAGAGATATTGTTTTTGTCGATCAGAATCGACATTATTGCACTCTGGGCAAACCCATAGTTGCTCAGTCTCCCTCAGCAAACCTCAAAGGGTATGAATGCTAATTCTTACTGGATGTATATTCGCTGGATTCATCGTCTCGTACGTTCATCCCTGCTGGTCTGACACTTGATGCCAAGTTCCAGCAGTCTTAGCCTTGATGATTCATCAGTTGCAGTGTCATTCTCTAATAGGCAATCATTAATTGCTCTCAGTATCTCTTCCTTATCCATGTCCAGTGCACCTTCCGTGGTTGCTCTTGAAGCTAGTCTGTCAGCTCTTTCATGCCGCGTACTCCTGCATGACCAGGACAGTAGACCTCACCAGTTCCTGAAGATTTGAGGCTTCTTTGGAAGTTTTTCATTTATGCCAGAGCCATCCACTTTGGACAGTCTGAAGCATGGATTGTGAGTCTGATACAATAACTGCCTTTGTTAACGAAGTTTCAGATCACTAGCCTAAAAGGCTGCAGAGCTGCCTCTTATCTTCCATTCTCATGCTAGAGGTTGTTATCAAGTAAGCCCCACTATGGTCGGCGATGATTCTGCCCATTACTCTAGCAGAGAAGCCCCACCCTGATTTCTCACCATGGATTACAGACCCCTCAGTGTGCACAATGGCATCATCATCCCCAGCATGATCATTTATCAGCTGATCAATTTCCAGCTCTGCCCTCCCATTCCATTGGCCAAAGTTCTGTACTCTACCAAGGCTAATGATGATCTGCTGGTAGTTCTTCCAGTTCTCACCTGATGTAATCCACTGTTCTCCCTTGAATATATTTTAAACTGTGATCACCTGTCTAATAGTTGCCTCTGTCATCTATGACATTCATCTCTTTATTCTTGCTCCTTTGATGTCAGCTATGTTCCCCTGATGTGGATGCCTTTTGTTTGTGGTTACTAGCATAAAAGCTTTTGCCTGGGTCATTGCATATTTGGATCTAACTGACAATAATTCAAGCATGTGCCACATCATCACAATGGGTGCACGTATAGCCCAAGACTATATGCATCCCTTCATTTTGGATGCATTTCAGTCATTCACATTGTGATATTGACAGCGTGAGTATTCCCAGGCCATACTCACTTACAGACATGACCAGTTAATGATACAGGAGAAACAGTAGTCTCTGCTCCAGGTGCACTGCAGCCATTGTTTTTAGGGCTATCAGACCTCTCGAACACTACTGTATGATGTGATCAACATGGTGCTTATACAATAGCCCGCGATCGAATGTTACTCCGGGACCTCAAGACGCAGCAATAGAGACCGCAGTCAGCGACTCATAGCTTGACTGCCTGCGTCAGGACCAGCGAACCAGAGCTGGTCAAGACCGTGCTCCACCTCCACGTGGTGGTCCTGGAAACAGTCTGCTGCAGTGCAGGCTGGCTGAGCGAGTACGGATCGCAATGGGAAGGCAAACCCGGTCCTAAAAAATGCCGTGCAGAAGTCGGATGTGTCAACCGAAATGTGCAGATATCACAGCTACGTTGGAAACAGACACAACGCAACCACCGTCCTTTTCAGGGCGAACGAGGAAGAAGAGAAGAAGAATGTTACTCCAAGGTATTTCACTTGTCTTGCCTTTCAATTTTCTGTCCACTGAGAGTAATGTCTGGAAGATCTGCTTTCACTATGGAGTTATTCAAAAAGTTCCACAGCACACAGGCTTTGTTGGGATTTACCTTGGAGCTGATGATATCAAAGTCATAATACAAAAGGTGAGAGCTTTCATTGCATTTAGAAATATATGGAGATTAAAAGAAATCAAGTCTAGTACCAAAATCAGACCCTTCAACTCAAAGGTGACCAGCATATGAGGAACAGAGAAAACACATATGGCCATCACCAGTACCATTCCTGGAGAAAATCTACGGAGATATCAAGAGCCTTAGGTTGACCACTGCCTTCTTTGAACTTATTCAAGTTGACATCTGCGGGTGAACGAAGAAGAAGAACTCAAATGTCAATTTAGTCTTAACGTATGGCTCTGAAATATGGAGTGTAACAAAAAATGATAACCAAGAAGTACATACTTTCATAAATGGATGCTTGTGTAGAATAGAAGGATCGATAAAGTAGGACAAGATCAAAAATCTGGAACTGAGGACATGAACCAAACAAGTGCCAGTGGAACAAGAGATACCAAAAAAAATGCTGGCAATGGATATGACACACAGTGAGTAAACACATTGATAGCATTACAAGGCAATCTTTGTTCTCAAATCTTTAAAGTGCGAGAGGTAGAGGTAAGCTGAAAACATAAACATATATAGAGAGAGAGCTGGACACAGAAATCAAAGGGGTGAGACAAACATGGAAAGACTTTGAGCTGATGGCACAGGACAGATGGTCTCGGCATGTGTTTGTTGAACAACCCCTTGGGAAGCTGGCGTGTAGTGATGATGATGGGGTGTGAGGAGTAGACTACATACTTGATACTCAGTGGGAGAGAGAGCAACAGTTGACATTTGAGAGGGATGGTAGAAAAAAACCTAGTTAGCTCACTGGGGAAAGAGGAAGAAATAAACACAGCTGGTACTCAGGGAAGGAGAGAGAATCACAGTTGACATTAAGGGGAGGAGAAAAAAACATTTGACGCGGGGAGGAATAATTGACATTCATGGAAATGGGGGGATGGAGAGAGAAACATACTAGAATACTAGTATAATGAGGTCTTCACTCCCCTTCGGCAGTTTCTGCTATGTAACTGACCTTTACCTTTTTTTTTAAACTTTAACACTGTATGAAAACGCAAAGCAACAGAAAATTTCATGGATCAAACATAAAAACTCAAAGCAACAGAAAATTTCATGGATCAAACATAAAAACTCAAAGCAACAGAAAATTTCATGGATCAAACATGAAAACGTCATCTTATTCTTTGAGAGTTCATTAAAAGGACCAAAAAAGTAAAGATAGTCCCAAAGCAGATAATGCCATAGGGGAGTGAAGTGTTAGAGACTTCACTACACTAGGTCCAGTTTAATGAGATGAGAGTGACCATTTTCCTTCCTCGCTGCCTTTGCCTTCCCTAAGTCAGTAGCTTAATGCAGAACCCATTTTTGCCTTTTTATTTTTCCCGAAATGTCTTTAAGCTAGTTCAGGTGGATGGTGGCTGACAAGAATAATTTGATACTCCCACAGATGAAAACTTTCAGAGAGGGTGTTGATAAGTTATCAAGGCATGGGGGTCGCAGAGATAGCACAAGTTTTGACTTAAAACTGGGCAGAAACTTATTGGCAACACCCACAGGCATGCATCATACTGAGAGTGAGGAAAATATTCTTGAGTGCGGACTGCTGGGGTCTACCAAACTGTGGATTGGCAAGGATTATGTTAACTTTATCTACAAGGACTTTGTCAACTTGGACCAGCCATTTGAAGGTTTGTTGTTGGTGCATGGTGTAGTTGATGTTGGTAATAATGATGGCAGTGGTGATGATATTGGCAGGGATGATGATGTTCATAGTGATTCTCTTGGTAGTGAAGATTGTTGTGGTAATTCTGATTGTGTGGGTGATACATTTGATGATGATGATGATGACAGTAATGGTGATAGTAAAAGTCCTAGTGATCATATTGGTAGGAAGATTGTTGTGGTAGCTCTGATTGTGTGTGTGATACATTTGGTTATGATGATGACAGTAATGGTGGTAGTAAAAGTCCTAGTGATCATATTGGTAGGAAGATTGTTGTGGTAGCTCTGATTATGTGGGTGATACATAGGATTATATCTCCAGGATTAAGTTAGACAGTACAGTCCACATTGGCATAGAATATAGGTGGAAATACATTGATGTTTATATACGCCAGACTTATGATGGAGAAACTAATGCAGATATGATATGCATGAATTATATGGAATTTAACTAAAGTTGACTTCACTGTCACTGCACTAGCACTGCGATATTACTGTTTACATGGATGGAGATCCAACCATGAATATATTTGAATAATCTGTAATATCAGAAATGATAGACATAATTCTTGAATTCTATTGTCAGTTGTTGACGTATATTGTTCATTTATGTAGCTCATCATTACACAACTCCTGGACAGTCCTGCACGTGTTGTGTCATTAATTTAATTTTTTGGGACCCATTTTGTTGCCGTCTTTAATGTTTATTGAAGTTTACTCCTAGTAGCAGAATCAATACAAAAGGAGTCATGTTGCTAGTGAAGTATGTTGTGGTAGTTCTGATTATGTGGGTGATACATTTGATGATGATGATAATGTTGTTGATAGTGTTTGTGAAGATAATAATATAATGGTCTTAGTGATAATATTGATGTAGGAAATGGTAATGATAGTTGCGATTGTGTTTGTGCTACACTTAGTGGTGATGACAGTAATGGTCATTAATAATACTGGATAAGCTGGTAATGATAGTTGTCACGTGCTCTGTATTATGAGTGTGTCGTGTGTAGATAGTAAACAACATTAGGGGTATGAATAACACGACGCCACTTGTACAGCTCCATGACATTTAGTAGAACATTCACATAAGTCCTGAACATCAATAATATCGTCACGCATGCATAACATCACACTCAGGCTGACACTGCCTGTGGGAAATAACTCCTAACAATACTTCCACGGACTGGCTGACCGTCCACACATTAACAGTACACACAACACGTTTGTATGGCGGCATTCAACCCTCGCACGAATCCATTCACCATACAGGTGTAAATCACTTATCCCAAGTGACTGGCGGCATGCAACATCGCCATATAAATACTCCTCCAATATAGCTACAAGGCGGACAATACTCAACGCCTTACTCCACTGTAGCTCCAAAGGCGGGACCAACTCGTCGCCTTAATATGTTCTCCACGAACACTCCTAAAGCTCCTCCAGAACACTCCTAGGCGGGAAGACGTCGCCTATACAACAATATGTCAGACATAATCACAATATTCATAATCACTATATCATTATCTCAACTGTCACATAATACGAGCACCCAGCTCGATCACAAATCACAGCCTCAAGCACACAGCTTGGCTATCAAGCACAGACTACCCTAGTCACATCCGGGTACTCTCTCAGCCACCCAGACTAGTTCACCAAACACGCTTTCTCCATGCGCACGCCCAAGTCACAACATAACTTCCACTCACTCCATCATCCACCCATGAAACTGCTCTGTGACAATAGTTGTAATTTTGTGATGCTACACTTGATGGTAATATTGGTAGATGGCACTGCTAGTAGTGATTGTGTGGGTGCTACACTTGGTGGTGATGGTCGCAATAATAATATTAATAGTGACGATGGTAATGGTAGTTATGATTGTGTGGAGGCAACGCTTGGCGATGATGATAACAAATATGGTGTTGAGGATGTTGGTAATTTTCATAGTGATAGTATTGCTAGTGAAGATGGTAAGGATGATGTTGTGATTGTATAGATGATATACAGGGTGATGGTTACAGTGGTAATTGAGACTAAAAAGATGAGGAGGAGGAGCATGATGATAATGGCGTTAATTTTAGATGAAGATTTATTAGATGTGATGATTGGCAGTGCTGATGTAATGACAGAAGAAGTGATTGTGTAGGTGATGTCAGCAGTAGTAGTAGCTGTAATCAGTGTAGTTTCATCATTTTCTTCTTTTGTAACCTATGGAGCGTGGAGCCACCAGCAGCTGTGTCTCTTGCAGGATGACTGTACAAAGCATTCACATTCTGTTGCAGCAGTAGGTTCTCTAGTGAGTTAATTTGCATGATGGGATTGCCAGCCTCATGCACAAGCTCAAATTAGTTGACTTGTATGACATGCATGAAGGAGAAGAATCCTATTCTTTCTTTGTTTTATTAGAGAATCCCCACAACTACACAGGGTAGTGTTGGTATCATGATTGTTGTTGTGATTTTGTAGCAGTCTTGCTAAATGTACAGTGTGGTGCAGCGATCGTGGTGATGATTTTGGTGATGACAGTGGTAATAGTAGCCATGATTACATTGGCATTGATGTAATGTCATAATTTAAGTGCAGTGTCAAGTTCACTTACTTACTTAGTTTTCTCTTCTACCGTGAGGTGTAGAGGTTTGGAAGAGAGAGCGTCATACTATCCTATCGGCTGTCTTCCTCTTGGGCTGGTTCCATTCTAGTCCTCGGCCCTTCAGAGATTGTCTAATGTTGTCCTCTCTGCAGACTCTGGGTTCTCCTGGAGGTCTGGATTTCTGGCTCTTAGTTTCCCATACTTATCGTGGTAGCCGATCTTCTTCCATTCTCCAGACATGGCCAGACCATTGTTATTTGGACTGTTCTACTTGGGTTTGCAGTGGCTAGGTTTTGAGGCCTGACTTTATCATCTGGTTGTGGACCATGTCACTTATTGTTACTTCAACCACCTTCCTCAGATACCTCATTTCTGAGGTTTGGAGCTGGCTTTTGTGTCGTGTAGTCATTGCTTATGACTCACATCCATATGTCAAGACTGGAACATAGGTGGAGTAGTATACAGCCATCTTCATCTGCTTGCCAATTTCTCTTTTGCTGAGGAATCTTCACTTTATGGCCTCAAAAAGTCTCCCTGCTGCTGCTCTGTGGGTAGCCAACTCTTCTTTGATGCCTTCTTTCCAGTCTATAACAGCTCCAAGGTACTTAAAGTGGTTGACCTGCTCCAGGATCTGTTTTCCCAGCGTAATCTGATGCCTTCTTTCCTCTCATGTTATCACCATGGTTTTTGTTTTGTAGCTACTGTTGACCATCTCTCTCATTTCCAGTTCTTCCTTCCAGACTTGCAGTTTGGATTGAAGATGTGCCTTTGATTTAGCAATCAGGGCAACATCATTGGCAAATGCCAGCTCTGAAATACATAACTGTCTCATCTTCCAGTACCCCACTGAATACTTTCTTGTCCTCTCCTTACAAGATTTGATGACATCGTCCATGAGAATTATGAAAAGATAAGTTGACAGAATATCACCTTGTCTTACACCAGTGATGATCCTGAACTCTTCTGACTTATGGTTTGCGTCCTCATGCAAGATTTGAAGAAGCTCTGTATAGTATAAATCAGAGGTGTTTTAATGTTTTTCTTTGTCAAGCAGTCCCAAAGTATACTCCCGTAGACCTTGTCAAATGCCTTTTTCCAGATCCAAGAAACAAAGATGCATCTCACCAGTTCTTCCATCTTGATGCCATCTTTGCCACCATTTCCTCTTCTGTGATAATGCTTACCATTTCTGAGGCTTGACCTTGCTCACCACCAAGAAGCTCTGAGAAATATTCTTTCCATCTTTCCGTTACTTCCTTTGGGACAGTTAGCAATTTGTTTTGCTTGTCCTTTATAAGTTTAAGAGGGTACTGTTTTTCCTTCCTCATGTTCTGTAGGGTCTTGTAGCAATGAAGTTCATTGCAGTTATATTATGGAGGCTGTTGTTGATGTTATGTTGGTAGCTTTGTAATGTGAAGTTGCCATTAGGTTTGTTGAATTTTTGTAAGAGAATATTTTAAAATGATGATTTGCCCATCGTATTTGATGAGGACCATCGACATCTCATGTAATACAGTTTGTTCTGTGAGGTTAAGTGGGTACGCAAATGGCTGATCAAGCCAATGCGGGCAAGAAAAGTTCTGTTGCATGACCGACATACAAGGCCCGAACAATGAGATGATGTCGTGACTTGCGCGTGAATTGGATTAAAGTGAGGGAGATTTGTGCTGAGTCAGCCTCACTCTCTCGTCCATGCCCGATGATCTAGTGGCAGGACAATGTCAAGACAACTAATGAAGGGTCTGGATACAGCAGATGACCAAGGCTTCTTCAGTGTCTCGCCATGCTCTTAGCCTTCTGCAAGGCCTGCTGGTATCGCCTTTATGGCCGTTGGACTCAATAGTGGTCTCTTCCGCCCAATCCGCCAGGATCAGTCTTCACATGCTTGGGTAGAGAGACCCATGTTCACTGAAGGAGAACCTCCGGCTACCCTCACCTGGTTTAGCCCACCAGTCGAAGCGGTGTACTGGGGTGTGGCCACTGCGCATGCTACAGCTACATGGAGCCACAGGTATATTTTTAAATAATGCTATTAAAATTAACGATGGTGGTTTCCCCTTGCATTTTGTTGGTTTGTGTACAGGAGTTTCCTACAGCCTCTGACTAAGGAAAGTCTCGCCCACAAGGCAGTGGAGATGTGAGAGGTTAAGGCACCTCCATCTTGCTGGCTGTTACTTTATAATACATTAGAGCTTTATTCACATTTAACCTGTATATCTAGAGGGTGTTTAGCTATCCACCAACCAGATCCACCAACCAGATCCACCAACCAGATCAACCAACCAGATCCACCAACCAGATCCACCAACCAGATCAACCACACTTTCTTTGGACATGTTGCAAAAAGAAGAAAGCTGGAATATTTTGTGACAACAGGAAAGATTGAAGGAAAAAGATGTAAAGAATGACAAAGAGAGAACATGCTGGAGGAAGGGAACCTGTCACCTTACTTCGTAAAGCTGAGACCTATTTTAGTGAAAACTCTACCACTTCAGTCTGCCATCATGGCATGGAAAGATGTCAACAACAGAATTAATAAAGAGAACTGGAGATAGGAAATTGTGGAGAGACTTTGTTGCCTATGCTACCACCAGGCATGGTACTTGAAGAAAATAGAATGTTATATACACAGTGGATGTTGTAGTTTCAAGGCAGATAGTTATAAGAATACTACTTTTAGAAGAGTAGATTCACTTCTGAATAAAACAGCTCTGATTCATAGACATTTAAAAAAAAAACTGGTCTTTTACTATTTCAGATTTCATTGACAGAACCAAGTTCCCAAGAATGCCATGGCATGACATAGGATGTGTCTTGTATGGAAAGTCTGCAAGAGACCTGGCAAGGCATTTTATTGGTCGGTGGAATTTTACAAAGGTCTGTCACTGAATGAGTTATAGATGTATATTTATTTTCACAATGGTTACAATATTTGCAGTACTTCAGGTGAAGTGGCAGTTATCAAGTTTGTGTTGATTGTACAAACAGATAAAAGTTAAAAGTCAATGCTGTACTTCAGGTGAAGTGGCAGTTATCAAGTTTGTGTTGATTGTACAAACAGATAAAAGTTAAAAGTCAATCCTTATGCATCTTAAAGTAGTTTGGTTAGCTACCATACTGAATTAACGTGTTCTTCTTATTATAATTGTTCTGTTATAACTGATGTGTGTATTCCTTTTTAGTGCACCAATTTAAAATGTATTGAAAAGAATGTTGTGTTATGTTATTCCAATCCTCAAGAATTTGGAGATTTTTACCCTTGTGGCAATTTGGGGGTGTCGTTTTGGGCTTTCTTGCAACCCCATAGAACTTCCCTAACTCAGCGGGCGCAGCTAGTGAAGGTCACACCAGACCCACTAATTGGCATGTGTGCAATGACATGGGAAGGATGGTCCTCTACCCTGCAAAGGGGTCATTGAGGAGGGGGACTCTTATCGCCACCAGAGCTGATGGTGCAGTAACCGCCGCTACCACCCTGCCCAAAGACACCGTCCAAACAGACACATGTAGCTCTGCCTTATCATTTGAAATGGTAGGGCCCATTGCCAGGAGCATCACACAGCCTTTTGGGGCAGCATTCACCTGCGTTCATATTGAAAGAAAAAATTTGAATATTTCGTAACAACAAGAAAGATTGAAGGAATAGAGATAGAAGAAGACAAAGAGAAGATATACTTGACAGGTCGATATGGCATGGACAGAGGTTAAGACTTGACAGGTTGATATGGCATGGACAGAGGTTAAGACTTGACAGGTTGATATGGCATGGACAGAGGTTAAGACTTGACAGGTTGATATGGCATGGACAGAGGTTAAGACTTGACAGGTTGATATGGCATGGACAGAGGTTAAGACTTGACAGGTTGATATGGCATGGACAGAGGTTAAGACTTGACAGGTTGATATGGCATGGAAAGAGGTTAAGACTTGACAGGTTGATATGGCATGGAAAGAGGTTAAGACTTGACAGATTGATATGGCATGGAAAGAGGTTAAGACTTGACGTGTTGATATGCATGGACAGAGGTTAAGACTTGACAGGTTGATATGGCATGGACAGAGGTTAAGACTTGACAGGTTGATATGGCATGGACAGAGGTTAAGACTTGACAGGTTGATATGGCATGGACAGAGGTTAAGACTTGACAGGTTGATATGGCATGGACAGAGGTTAAGACTTGACAGGTTGATATGGCATGGACAGAGGTTAAGACTTGACAGGTTGATATGGCATGGACAGAGGTTAAGACTTGACAGGTTGATATGGCATGGACAGAGGTTAAGACTTGACAGGTTGATATGGCATGGACAGAGGTTAAGACTTGACAGGTTGATATGGCATGGACAGAGGTTAAGACTTGACAGGTTGATATGGCATGGACAGAGGTTAAGACTTGACAGGTTGATATGGCATGGACAGAGGTTAAGACTTGACAGGTTGATATGGCATGGACAGAGGTTAAGACTTGACAGGTTGATATGGCATGGACAGAGGTTAAGACTTGACAGGTTGATATGGCATGGAAAGAGGTTAAGACTTGACAGGTTGATATGGCATGGACATAGGTTAAGACTTGACAGGTTGATATGGCATGGACAGAGGTTAAGACTTGACAGGTTGATATGGCATGGACAGAGGTTAAGACTTGACAGGTTGATATGGCATGGACAGAGGTTAAGACTTGACAGATTGATATGGCATGGACAGAGGTTAAGACTTGACAGGTTAATATGGCATGGACAGAGGTTAAGACTTGACAGGTTGATATGGCATGGACAGAGGTTAAGACTTGACAGGTTGATATGGCATGGACAGAGGTTAAGACTTGACAGGTTGCTATGGCATGGACAGAGGTTAAGACTTGACAGGTTGATATGGCATGGACAGAGGTTAAGACTTGACAGGTTGATATGGCATGGACAGAGGTTAAGACTTGACAGGTTGATATGGCATGGACAGAGGTTAAGACTTGACAGGTTGATATGGCATGGACAGAGGTTAAGACTTGACAGGTTGATATGGCATGGACAGAGGTTAAGACTTGACAGGTTGATATGGCATGGAAAGAGGTTAAGACTTGACAGGTTGATATGGCATGGACAGAGGTTACGACTTGACAGGTTGATATGGCATGGGCAGAGGTTAAGACTTGACAGGTTGATATGGCATGGACAGAGGTTAAGACTTGACAGGTTGATATGGCATGGACAGAGGTTAAGACTTGACAGGTTGATATGGCATGGACAGAGGTTAAGACTTGACAGGTTGATTTGGCATGGACAGAGGTTAAGACTTGACAGGTCGATATGGCATGGAAAGAGGTTAAGACTTGACAGGTTGATATGGCATGGAAAGAGGTTAAGACTTGACAGGTTGATATGGCATGGAAAGAGGTTAAGATGAGATTTGTAAACAGTACTGGAGACAGAAGTAGTGGAGAGGCATGATTGCCAACGCCACCATTTTTTTTTAAACGTACATATCATTGAAGCATCTAATCGGCAGAGTGGTTAGAGCTCTGGTCTTTCACAGCGAAGGTGCTGGGTTCGATTCACGGTATCGACATGCTTTAGTCTACCCAGCTGTGAATAGGTACCTGACTTTACACTTGAGTTAGGGAAAGAAGAGGCTGCGAAGAAGACAACTGGTCACCCCACCTCTCGATGCTGGATCTAGTATAGTGAAATCATTCTCTTGTGGCAGGATCTGCTATGGGACTACCTTTTTTTTTTTTAATTCTTTTTTTTACCTATCATCACTTTCCTTTGTGTTCCTTCCAGAGCATGGAGCCACCTTTACAACTGGGTCTCTTGCAGGAAGCATGCACCAAGCAGTCATGTCCTCTTATTACAGTGGTTTTTGTGGAAATTTGTTTTACATGATGAGGTTGCCGGACTCATTCATAGCCTCATATTAATCACCTTGTGCCTGAGAGTAGAGGGGTTCTATTCTTTCTTTGTCTCAGCAGAGACCCTAGTCAACTTCACGGAGCACAAGGGGGTCTTCAGTTAACAAACATTTTTGTTTCTGTAAAGTCTTTCCTCATTTCACATGTATGTAGAGTTATTTTATCATTTATAGTTAGAAAACTATATATAAGAAGTAGCTACAATCTTACTTACTTACTTAGTCGTTCCCCTTCTACCGTGAGGTGTAGAGGTTTGGAAGAGAGAGCGCCAGACTATCCCATCAGCCGTCCTCCCCCCGGCCCGGCCCCACCCCAGTCCTCGGTCCCTCAAAGATTGTCTAATGTTGTCCTCCCAGCGGACCCCGGGCCACCCCCGGGGTCTGGACCCCTGGCCCCCTGCCTCCCATGCCTGCCGTGGTATCCGATCCCCTCCCACCCTGCAGACACGGCCAAACCATCCCAATTGGGACCGTTCCACCCGGGCCCGCAGGGGGTAGGACCCAAGGCCCTGACGTATCGTCTGGTTGCGCACCATGTCTCTTCTTGTTACTTCAACCACCTTCCTCAGATACCTCATTTCTGAGGTTTGGATCTGGCCTTTATGGGTTGCAGTCACCGCCCATGACCCGCATCCGCATGTCAAGACTGGGACACAGGCGGAGCGGCACACAGCCATCCTCGTCTTCCTACCAACCTCTCTCTTGCTGAGGAATCCTCGATTTATGGCCTGAAAAAGTCTCCCAGCTGCCGCCCCCCGAGTGGCCAACTCTTCCCCGATGCCTCCCTTTCGGTCTACAACAGCTCTGAGGTATTTAAAGTGGTCGACCTGCTCCAGGACCTGCTCTCCCAGCCCAATCCGATGTCCTCTTTCTTCTCGTGATATCACCATGGATTCTGTTCTAGAGCCGCCCATGACCATCCCCCCCTTCTCCAGCTCTTCCTTCCAGACTTGCAGGCCGGACCGGAGACGTGCCTCTGATTCAGCAATCAGGGCAACATCATCAGCAAATGCCAGCTCCAAAATATAGACCTGTCCCATCTTCCAGCACCCCACCGAACACCTTCCCGTTCTCTCCCCACATGCCCCGACGACATCGTCCATAAGGAGTATGAAGAGGTAAGGTGATAGGATATCACCTTGTTTTACACCAGTGGTGGTCCTGAACTCCTCCGACTTATGGTTTGCTGTCCTCACATAATTTCTGCAAGACCTGTAGAAGCTCTGTATAGCATGAATCAGAGGTGCTGGAATATTCTTCCTTGCCAAACAGTCCCAAAGTTTGCTCCAGAGGACCCTGTCAAATGCCTCCTCCAGATCCATGAAACAAAGATGCATCTCACCCCTATACTCAAGGGCCTTTTCACTCAGCTGTCTGAGTGTGAAGATTAGGTCTTGAGTACCTCGGTTTGCTCGGAATCCGCACTGGACCTCATCAAATTGTGGCTCAGCCAGGCGTCGGAGTCCCCGCCCCAGGACCCTAGAGTAGACTTCACTAGGGACACCGAGAAGGGACATGCCTCCACGGTCCCCACACCATCGACCGTCACCCCCCTTGAAAACTGGTGCCATGATGGCAATCTCCCAATCCTTCGGTATTGTCCTGTTGCACCACGCTGCCCGCAAAACCCCTAAGAGCAATAGGTCGCCTGATGCTCCCATGAACCCAACCATCTTTGGTGTTATACCACCATGCCCCGCCGCCCTGCCCATTTTGATCCTCTCCAGTGCTGCCTTCAGTTCTTCCATCTTTATGTCATCTTCACCATCATTGGTTTTCTCTTCTGCGCCAGTGTTCATCACCTCCGACGCTTCACCATGCCCACCATCCAGGAGCTCCGAGAAACACTCCCTCCATCTTCCCACCACTTCCCCCGGGGCAGCAAGCAACCTGCCCCGCCTGTCCTCTATAAACCCGAGAGGGCACCGTTTCCCCTTCCTCATGTTCCCTAGGGTCCTATAGAACAATTTCTGGTTTTCTTGTGCATCTTTCCCTAGCCTTTCTCCAAACTCTTCCCAGGACCTCTGTCCTGCTGCTAGCACTTTATTCTTTGCCTCCGCTCCGAGTGTCACACACTCTCTATATCTCTCCATCTGCCCCGTTGTGTCTCCAGCTCCCAAGTATTGCCTCCATGCCATCCTCTTCTCTCTCACTTTCTCCCCGACCTCCCCTGTCCACCAAGGCGTCCCCCCTCTCCCGCTCCCAAGCCGGACCTCACCACACACCCCTGCAGCAGCTGTCCCCATGATATCCTTGAATCCAATCCAGAGGGCCTCCAAGCCATCAGGCCGCCCCCCTGTGCCGCTCACCGCTGCAGCAACAAGCCCCTGATATCTGGTCTCAACTTCCGGCTCTCCCAGCCCGTAGGTCCCAATGCCCACCTCTCCCGCTCGCCCACTTGGTCTCCCGCGTGACGTCAAGCAGCCCCCAGGCTGAGCAACTCCCTCAGTTGCTCCCTTGACTGCCAGCAGGCAGCGACCACCCCCAATCTCCGGCCCCCTCCAGACTCCAGCACCCCGGACACACCTGAATGAGCCTCTCCGAACAATGGCACAGTCGATCACTGACCTCTCATTCTCTGTTGGTTCACATCTAGTGTATGCATGTATGCGCTTATGGGGGAACCCTGTGTTTGTAATGATCAGATTCTGCTCACTGCAGAATCTAAGGAGCCGCTTTCCACTGTCACCGAGAGCATCCCCTCCATATCCTCCGATAACTCCACCCCATCTAGCATGGTCACCTCTAACTCTGGCACCAAAATCTCCGAGCATGATAACCTCATCCAGGCAGTCATCCACTGTCCCTTGAAGCAGCTCGAAGAATTCCCCCTTGACCTCTGCTCTCTCATCCCCACTTGGCCCACACACCATGACCAGGCCGACCATGGCCTCTCCTTCCCCTAGTTTAACAACCATAATGCGCTCCGAGACAAAGCCCCATCCCCTGACACTATCTTTTTGATTTCGGGCCACAATGCAACCCACGCCCCCTCTAGCTCCCTCAGACATGGGTACACCACTGTAGAGCAGCGTGTTGCCATCGAGATCCATAACTCCTTGTCCTTTTTTCTTTGTTTCCGTTATAGCCAGGATTTCTAGTTTTGCTTTCCTCATCTCTTCCACCAGCTCCTCCTCCCTCCCATTTACACCTCCTGTGTTCCAAGTTCCACAAGTCGCAGTCTGCAGTCCATTCCAGTTCGTCGCCCCTAGAATCCGTCCGGCTCTCTCTCTTGTGTTGCTAGTAATCGTGATTTAAAGCAAACAGGTGATTGGCCTGTTGTGCCTTTGCATGGTGGAGGAGTAGCTACAATCAAAAACTTTTATTTGATAGACCGCAGCTTTATTGAAAAAGTAGAAGTAGATCGTGACATACTAAAGTGTGCACAGGCCTGCACTATGGGGGCTACCATTACCATCTTTAAAATGATTATTTAAAACTTTTTTGCTTGTTATTCATTCTTTTTAAATATTAGTTGCCTTTTTTTCTTGTGCAGTTGGAGAAGTGTAAAAGAAACCCAAATGTTCCCTTGTTGATACCAAAGACTCTAACGCACTGCAATATCACTCGGGCAATCAAAGATATCACCTTTGAAGTTAAAGCTCAGGTGATTGTTTTGTTCTGTTGAGCATTTTTTATTGTTAAATGATTCCATGTTTTATTTTGTTTGATGATTCCATGTCTCTCCTTCCGAATAAAATTTTCACAAAATATAGAATTAGCAGCATTACTAAATCACAAGATCAAGAGTACTGATACATTTGCCAGCATGACCTTCCTGATAATGAAAGAAACATGAGAGCAGCAGAAGTGAGTTTTTAAAAAATGGAAATGGAAGAAGAAACAAAGAAAGTAAAAGAAACGTTACTTATTTTGTAAAACTTTTTATTGAAAAAACAAAAATATCTAATGTAATTTATATTTTAATCTTTTTTAATTCCTGCATCAAAACCTGTCATCGACACTCTCCACTCTAAGCAACTGTACATGGGTACCTGACTTTGCTCTTGATTTGGGAAGGAAAAGGCAGCAAGAAATAAAACTGGTCACCCCACATCATTGAAAAAAAAGCTGGACCTAGTATGATGAAGTCTCTAATAGAACTTCACACCTCCCCGACAGTATTTGCTGTGTAACTTCTTCTCCTTGTTGTTATTTCAGCTAAGGTCTTTATGAGTACTTTAAATCACCCTCAGATCAATCATTTCCTAATGGTACATGGTATCAGGCTCCATGTAGTTCGGGGAGGGGTCTCTGACAAGTCAAAGAAAGAATCAGGCTACTACTGTGGTAGTCCCAAGAGGCAACTAATACGTGGTTGTGCAAGGAGCTGGCAGCCTTATCACATAAAACATATTGCTGTAGAAACCACCACTACAAGAGCATATACTTACTTAGTCGTTCCTCTTCTACCGTGAGGTGTAGAGGTTTGGAAGAGAGAGCGCCATACTATCCTATCGGCTGTCTTCCTCCTGGCCTGGTTCCATTCTAGTCCTCGGTCCTTCAAAGATTGTCTAATGTTGTCCTCCCAGCGGACTCTGGGTCGTCCTGAGGGTCTGGATCCCTGGCTCTGTGTTTCCCATGCTTGTCGTGCTAGCCGATCTTCTCCCATTCTGCAGACATGGCCAAACCATCTTAGTTGGGACTGTTCTACTTGGGTCTGCAGGGGGTGGGATTTTAAGCCTTGACGTATTGTCTGGTTGCGGACCATGTCTCTTCTTGTTACTTCAACCACCTTCCTAAGATACCTCATTTCTGAGGTTTGGATCTGGCTTTTGTGGATTGTAGTCATTGCCCATGACTCGCATCCATATGTCAAGACTGGGACATAGGTGGAGCGGTATACAGCCATCTTCGTTTTCTTACCAACCTCTCTCTTGCTGAGGAATCCTCGATTTATGGCCTGAAAAAGTATCCCAGCTGCTGCTTTTCGAGTGGCCAACTCTTCTTTGATGCCTCCCTTTCGGTCTATAATAGCACCGAGATATTTAAAGTGGTCGACCTGCTCCAGGACCTGTTCTCCCAGCTTAATCTAATGTCTTCTTTCTTCTCGTGATATCACCATGGATTTTGTTTTAGAGCTGCTTATGACCATCCCTCTCTTCTCCAGCTCTTCCTTCCAGACTTGCAGGTTGGATTGGAGATGTGCCTCTGATTTAGCAATCAGGGCAACATCATCAGCAAATGCCAGCTCTGAAATACAGACCTGTCTCATCTTCCAGTACCCCACTGAATACTTTCTTGTTCTCTCCTTACATGCCTTGATAACATCGTCCATGAGGAGTATGAAAAGATAAGGTGACAGGATATCACCTTGTCTTACACCAGTGGTGGTCCTGCTGAACTCTTCTGACTTATGGTTTGCTGTCCTCACATAATTTCTGCAAGACTTGTAGAAGCTCTGTATAGCATGAATCAGAGGTGCTGGAATGTTCTTCCTTGCCAAACAGTCCCAAAGTTTGCTCCAGGGGACCCTGTCAAATGCCTTTTCCAGATCTATGAAACAAAGATGGATCTTACTTTTATACTCAAGGGCCTTTTCACTCAGCTGTCTGAGTGTGAAGATTAGGTCTTGACAAGAGCATATGTATACTTTAATTCAGGCTTCTTGCAAGGGGGCCACAGCTGTAGTTGTGGTTCCATGCTCCGAAAGGAGTGAAGAAGGAAAATAAGAAGGACATTATTTCAGGTCTTATTGTTTCTACATCTCTAAGTGCCTTATGTGACAGCCTTAAGGCCACACCTGCACTGTCTGGTGCACTTTAACTGCCAGAAGCCAGCACCACATCTCTTATGTTCAGTTTTTCTTTTTCCTGCTCCCTCCTTCTTGTTTCACACAGTCCTAAGATGTTAATCTATCCTGCTGTTCACATGCTTGTTGCTACTTTGTTCATACAATGCCCTAACATTCCAGATGCAAATTCTGGAAAACCTCCTACATGAATGTACATGAGTCAGCTATCCAGACTTTTTTTTTTCAGCTGTCTGTAACATGATAACTCTCCTTGCTGGAGGATCAAACTTCCGTGCTGGGTGTTTTATTTGATGAACTGCTTAAAAATGTATAGCCAGCCAAGTTTCTACAGGATGGGGTTTCTGCAACATACTCTCATTCATCGTCACTTTCCTTTTCATTTTTTTTTTTCTTTTTCGTACGCCCGCTAATACTCGAGGCGAAATCTCAGGTTATTATTAATGTCTAAGCTGACATTGATTTTTACGTGAGTATCCTATTTTCTTGTACAGAGACAAGTGTCCCTCGCCATTCAGGCAGATACTCGCCATTTTCGGAGGTACCCATTAGAGCTGGGTCGGCTCAGGAGCTGCCAGTCCCTGGTCGATGACACTCCTTCAAATGTACTCTCCAGGTCTCGAGTTAATCCAGTCCAAATCCCGGTCGACGAAAAATCCTCAAATGCCGTCGCCCGGGTTTGATCCTGAATCACCCGGTCGCCAGAGCGGTGTTGTAACCACTACGTTAGCGCGGCTCCTTCCCTTTTCATTACTCATATGATGCAACCACCACTGGAGCTTGTCCTCTTAAAGGAAGTCTGCACCAGAGCATTCATGTGCTGTTGGAGTGATGGCTTCTGTAGCAGTTTGTCTTACATGATGGTGTTACCAGCCCCATGCACAGCCTTATTGCACAACCTTCAGTAATGTGCCAAGCTCTCCATCATTTCTATTTTCACTTCTTATGGAGCCACCACAGGAGCTTGTCCTCTTAAAGGAAGTCTGAACTAGAGCATTCATGTGCTGTTGGAGTGATGGCTTCTGTAGCAGTTTATGTTACATGATGACTTTGCCAGCCCCGTGCACAGCCTCATTGCACAACCTTCAGTAACGTGCCAAGCTCTCCATCATCATTTCCATTTTCACTCCTTATGGAGTGTGGAGCCACCATGACAGCTTGTCTGCTTAAAGGAAGTCTGCACCAGAGGATTCATGTGCTGTTGGAGTGATGGCTTCTGTAGCAATTTGTTTTACATGATAAGGTTGCCAGGCCGATGCACAATCTTGTATTTATTGCCTCTCACAACAGGCCTGAGGGAACGATAGTCCTGTTCTTTCTTTGTTTCATTATTGCTCAACTGTCCTTAGTCAACTTTGACAACTTGCCTGGTATGTTCCAGTTGTTTTATTCTTTACTGCCATTTTGGATCCCACAAAAAACACAGATTAACACAGCTGACTTGGCACACCTTTTGGTCTAAGTTCGATATGCATTCTGGGTGCTGGTAAAATCTACTTTATACTGGCATGTGTTTTTCACTGTTTCTGTTTATTGATTCACAGCCTTATGTTTTCACTACTGATTTTACTGATAATGTCTCCCATTTGTAGGTTCTCCGCAGTGTAGGCGGCTGGTCTGCAGGTATTGGGGAGGTAGATCAATCCATTCATGAAGCGTATAAGCACTGTATTGAAAATGCCAAGAACTACATTTATATTGAGGTATGTTCCTGTTCTATACGTCTTGCTGTTTACTTATTACAACATACAAACTAGCCCATAATCCTCTAAGCCTGAGATCCCACTATACTTGGATGAAGAGATTTTCATAACCCATGCAGTGCTGCAGCAGCTACATCAGAGACATTTGACACCTGCCTGAGATTCCATTACTGCACTGTGATTTTCAGAGCAGTGTTTAGGACAGTACAGGAGCGGACAGGTAACGCATGAACTGATAAATATTAATTTGTTTCTGAAGTAGTTTACTTTTCTTGAAAGGAAAATCAATTGGACATGCTCTGTGTAGCGCAGACAAAAGTGTGTGAACAGTGAAGGGGTAGAAATTTTGCTAGTGTAGAAAACCTTTACAGTTTGGAGAAAGCGTGAAATATATTACTAGACACTGACAGTGGCGACAGTAGTGAGAGTTTGTTAAGTTACGAAGAAATTTAAGTTACGAGGAAACTGTTAACACATTAACTACCGAATTTAAAAACACACTGTGGCCGAATTAAATTTTTCCCCATTTTCATCCTGTAGGTGTTTGCACAAAGTAAGCTGTAGTTTTCGTAATTGTTTACAGATTTTTATGAATTACTCGTCATTTTAAAGATAAATGAATGTACTATTACAATAAGCACCATTTGTAACTCTAATAGAGGTTGTTGCTATTTAACGGCTCTCCGTTGGCCGAGGACTTGCAATATTTTCACAATTATAACTTCTTGCGCCCTATCTCTATCAAAATCACTATTTCAATCAATGTGCACACCGTTTTCACTCTTGTCCTCATCGCTAGATCTATCAGTCAATTGTTGAAACAAGTTTCTAGCCTATTCAGCTGTTAGACGAGATGTATAAGCATTTTTTGTGGTCCTTTCATAGTTGCCACAGTAAACAGTTTTACACGATTTGGTAACTAACCCAAAACGCTGAAAAATATGAACATAATATCAACTTTCCAGTGTTCTACAACAACCATGCTTTGGGAATTTGTTTTCCGGTAGCAATTGAAAATCTCGAACCAGATCAGAAAGTGTTTCAGTACATTTTTCATTCGTTTTATTACTAAAAATAGAACGACGCGCTGAGCGTCTTGCAGTCCAAACGATAGGATTTCAAAAGCCCGTCCCACCGGCTCGCGGTAGTTAATGTGTTAAGTTACGGGGAAACTGTTAAGTTACGGGGAAACTGTTAAGAGATTAGGAAACTGTTAAATGATGAGGAAACTGTAATGTTACGAGGAAACTGTTATGTTATGAGGAAAAGAAGATTGCCTACATTACGGCCACACGGCCTTCGTCAGGGACAGATAAACAAAGACAGAAAGGAAAGAAAGCAAGTTAGCATTTCATATGCAATGATCACAGCAAGTGGAACAAAACTGATTTACCTGTCAGTCCTTCCAATGTTATTGTCATGCAAAATACAGATCATATTGGCAGCCCCAGTGCAGCATTAGACTTTCTATCATAGTTTGGGAGCAAAATACTTAGCAGAAAATAATTGAAATGACCAATCTCCTGCTGCTCAGACATTATAAAAAAATGAAAATGATTACTCTCTATGCAAATGGACTAAAATAAATATTGAATTGAATGCAGTTTTTAAAAAAGTGAGAATTTCAATGAACAATGTTGTCATTGAATGTTGATATGAACATGCATTCATTCCTTTTATTGTTTGCCCCCTTTATGGATCATAGAGCCACCTGCAGCTGGTCCGTTTGTATGAAGCCTGCACCAAACATTCACATGCTCTTGTAGTAGGGGTTTCTGTAACAATTTGTTTGACATCATGAGGTTGCCAGTTTTATGCACAGCTTCATTTAATTGCCTTGTAGGACATGCATAGAGGGAGTAATAGTCCTGTTCTGTCTTTGTCTCATCAGAGACCCCCCCCCCCCCCCCCCAGGTGGGGGGGGGGGGGGGGAAGACAGAACAATATGGATACTGTTTCAGTAAAATACCAGGTTTCTTTTTTTTATTTGTCTCAACATGTCGATAAAGTGTTCCAGAAAGATAGTTTCATAGCAATATGGAGGTTTCTTAATGTTGTTGATGAAAAGGTTTACAGTACTTGCACAAGTCAAATTTGTCAGAGCCAGTGAGTTTATGTTTTCGGCTGTGTAATTTCAGTTATATTTTGCATGTGATGTGATGTAGGCTAATATTATTATATGTATGTGTGTGTGTGTGTGCATGCATGTGTCTGTGAGGAAGGGGCGGAGGGTTACTCATGTTAAGTATTCCATTTCTGTGTCACCCCATTGTTTACCATGCACCTGTGTATCAGAATTGTTTTCAGAGCGTAGTAATATCTCTTTCTCACATTTCTCCCCAGAATCAATTTTTCATCACGCAAGTAGGAAACAACAGTGTTGTTCAAAATGGCATAGGCAAAGCTTTGTTCAAACGCATTCTAAGGGCTCACAGGTAATGTATCTCACCTGGCATGACTAGTGTAAATACCCCATTTTGGATTTAGATTATACAGTGTTTCTTCCAGTTCTTCGTCGAAACATATTTTTATGGCATCCATTTTAGTTTGGCAGCGCAGACATTACACATATGAAGCATAACTATATCATTTTAACAATAGATCAGAAGAAGATTATACTGACCAAACAAATAATAATACCAACAAAATAGAGAATAAGAAGACACTTTTTTTTTTAGGTAGTAAGCAGACGCGCGACAGAGTGGTTAGAGCGCTGGTCTCTCATGGCAAAGGTGCCGGGTTCAGAACACGGTAGCGACACGCTGCAGTCTACCCAGCTGTAAATAGGTACCTGACTTTGAGTTAGGGAAAGAAAAGGAAGAGAACTGGTCACCCCACCTCTTGATGCTGGACCTAGTATGGTGAAGTCTCTAACACTTCACTCCCCTACGGCAGTATCTGCTATGGGACTACCTTTACCTTTTTTTAGTAGACAGAAACGACTGCTGCGAGAGCACATGGATAATTTGATGCACACATCCTACAGCAGCCGTGCTGGATGTATGCTCCATAAGGAGTAAGAAGGAAAAATAAGAAGTAAAGACGTGGAGACACAAAGGACATGTTTATAAACTGGTGGAACGCTACAAGTGCCTAGTGCTCTAGAAAACAGGTTATATAATAGGAGCAGGATATTGATATGGTACATTATATATATATCATCATTATCAACCTTCAACTTCCCAACAAACTTATGTTAAGTCTTTCTGTCCCGTGCCGTCTGCTCAAAGTTTTTCCAAGTGTTCTTCATGCCCTTTCATGTATGCCATCAGTTCTCTTCTCCACATGTTCCTTGGTCTCACTCTACCTTTTTTACCCTGGGTATTCCACAACAAAGAACTGCATGGTAATGCTATCAATAGATTTCCTCAACATGTGTCAGTGTCCTGTCCATCTCCAGCATAATCTTATCTCTTGTTGCACTGAAGATTATATTTATCATCAATATTTAATATACGTACATAACATAATGTTTTAAATATATATAATGGCACAGACAAATGAAGAATAACAATAGAAACTTTTTTTTTATGGTAAAGACGTGAAGAGCTAATGGCAATCATGGGGAAGCCAAGGAAGTGTATATAAATTGATGGAAGGTTACATTTTCCTTTTGCAGTAGAAATCAACAGTCCTTAATCTGGACTACCCAGAGTTATAGAGGTAAGGGGAGACTACAAAATACAAGGAGTAGAGAACTGGGGGACAGAAATGAAAGGGATTGTTGTTGTCTAACTAGGGCTGCTGAGCTTCTCGCTCTTTAGCAGCCAATACCAAGTTGAAGACTTCTTGGTATTATCTACACTGTAGATCTAGGCTTTTCCTGTGGCTTTTCTGCCATTCCGAAACGTGTTAAATTGAAGTCATGATTCCATCATCGGCCCATAGTGAGATCCTCCTGCATGCAGACAACCAGGTAAAAATCCAGATTTAGGGCTGGGGCTCAAGTGACTCCTCCAAGCTTACTGTGCAATGCTGGGTTCTCAATATGTTTCACCACAGGAGGAATCCCTGGAAGTGTGTGGATGATTTCAAGAGTCAATGAGGGTGTAATTAGCCTCACAGACAGAGGTTCACTTCCAAATTTGAATACTGTAGCATTGCGCTTAGCTGGTGGTCATATAAGGATGATTTTAAGAGTCAATGAGGGTGTAATTAGCCTCACAGACAGAGGTTCACTTCCAAATTTGAATACTGTAGCATTGTGCTTTGCTGGTGGTCATATAAGGATGATTTTAAGAGTCAATGAGGGTGTAATTAGCCTCACAGACAGAGGTTCACTTCCAAATTTGAATACTGTAGCATTGCGCTTAGCTGGTGGTCATATAAGGATGATTTTAAGAGTCAATGAGGGTGTAATTAGCCTCACAGACAGAGGTTCACTTCCAAATTTGAATACTGTAGCATTGTGCTTAGCTGGGGGTCATATAAGGATGATTTTAAGAGTCAATGAGGGTGTAATTAGCCTCACAGACAGAGGTTCACTTCCAAATTTGAATACTGTAGCATTGTGCTTAGCTGGTGGTCATATAAGGATGATTTCAAGAGTCAATGAGGGTGTAATTAGCCTCATAGATAGAGGTTGACTTCCAAATTTGAATACTGTAGCATTGCGCTTAGCTGGGGGTCACATAAGGATGACTCCAGATATGCTTCCATGCATAAATGAAAGGGACAAAGAAGACATAGAAAGATCTTGAACAAATGGGACATGAGGATCTGGCAGGGATTTGTTGAAGGCCTCTGATACTTGAGGATCTGGCAGGGATTTGTTGAAGGCCTCTGATACTTGAGGATCTGGCAGGGATTTGTTGAAGGCCTCTGATACTTGAGGATTTGGCAGGGATTTCTTGAAGGCCTCTGATACTTGAGGAATAAAAGGGTAATAATGGGAAGAAGACTAGAAAAGAGGACAGGAGAAAGATAACAAAGTAGTGGATTAAAATGTAACATTTATAAAATACACAACATTGTATTGTAAAATGTGACTGATACGCCGTTGTTTTATATGTGTATGTTTTGGTTAACATGGCGTGTCTTTATACGAGACGTCAATATGTCTACTGACTTTAAAATGTTGTCAGTCTTGGTCGGGCTTACAAGGATTGCCGACTAATATAGAACGCGAATCATTAAACATCGTGGGCCGAAAGATGGGCCAAGGTTAATACATAATTTCACCAACTGGTAATCAATGTTGAGTGGAGTCATGGCTTGACATCAGACACACGTTTATTTGGTGGACGCAATACAGTAGATCAATCATTGTAGTAGTAGGCATCATATCAATAGTTTAGGTTATAACATCAAGACATCATAATTCATTGCGTTCTCATATAACTTTGATCATGGACTTCTATAACAACCGACCCTTCAAGTTTCACCAAACACCTTATAAATGAACACGAGAAACCAATATTTTAAAATATTACTTTATCCTCACTCAGTTTTCCAGTTCGTTTTCATTATTTTTTATTTATGCTTTGAATTTAGTATCCACTTCCGGTTTCCGGTTCAGTGGCAGACATTTTATTTCCAACATGTGACACACATCAGGGAGTGTTTTCTCTTATTTTCATAGTTTTATGTTCTCGACTTAATTCTCACTTTCTTTCCCTTCTGTTTTTTGTTTGTCCCTGATGAAGACCTTGTGGCCGCAACGTAGGTTTTTTCTTGTCCTTTCTCCCAGTAAGACGTATCACTATTTGTGTTTTTTTTTTTTCATTCTACAGTTTTACCCCCCTCTTACGGCAGTCCTCCTCATGTACTCATATAAATAAACAGTGCCATCTTGTTCTCTAAAACTACACCCTTCTCTTTCCTCAGGAGTAACAGCAATTTCAAAGTCTATGTTGTGATGCCGCTCTTACCTGCCTTTGAAGGAGAATTTGGCACAAACACAAGTGCAGCTTTACAGGCAGTCACCCACTGGAACTACTCCTCTATTTGCCGAGGTGGTTTTTCACTCATGGAGAAACTAGCTCAAGAAGTTCCAGACCCTAACAAATACATTGTGTTCTGTGGCTTAAGAACATGGGACAGGCTGGATGGTAAATTGGTAAGTGCAAATGATGTTAACAAATGATGTGAATAATATTTATTTATTTACTGTTTACAGGCCTCGGGTTTCCCTTCTTTATTTGTTTAACAGTGTACTCCAGCATTTTTGACATGCATGATGTGGAGTCATATATTATGCCTATAAAATAAATTTTTTTCTTGAAGTAGATTTATGGAATATGAGCATTGTCTTATTACCTGTACCCCATCCATTGCCTTTCACATATTTTAGCATTCTTTTTAATACTCTGCAGGTCTCTACTGGTTTATCTGTGTGTTTATTCCAGTTCTGCTGCTGATTCAGTGTCATGCCTAGGTATCTGGTGGATGAGACTATACTTAATTTTTTTTTTTGGTCCCTGTAGATTTATTGTCAGTTATCCTGTTTTTCACAACGGACTGATCATCCGTTTGCCAGTCACTTTGATTACAGAAACAACAGCAAATGGATTGATTTGCCGTTGCCCTAAAGACGCCACTAGGCGTGATGGGAAACAATGGCAAAGAAAACCTATCTGCTGTTGCCCTAAGACGCCACTAGGCGTAATGGCCACTGACTGCTTTGACGGTCGGTGGCTAAGGACGGAAGAAGAAGAAGAAGAAGAATCCTGTTTTTAACAATCCTATTTACACCAAAGAAAAAAAAATTTGCACAGTCTTCATTGCATTTAGCTGGTACTCATTTTCCCAACAAAGTTTGTTTCTTTATTTTTATGTAAATGTCCTTATATAATTTTGGAAGATTTTTCTCAGTCCTTCAGTTGGCCACATATCTGCACAGTGGGATAGTTTATTTTTAATAATCTAAAAAGTGTTGGAGCTAATACAGATCCTTGCAGAATTCCACTTTGTTTTTCAAATAGTTCTGAATTGTCATTTTTTGCCTATGCAGTGAAGCATTTGTCTTGAAGGAAGTTCTCTAAATACCTGTTCGCGTTACCTTAAGCTCCTATCTTTTTCATTTTATGTAATGACCTTCTCCAAAGCAGTTATCATAGACTTTAGCTACATCTAGAAGTAAGGCCTCTGTTTTTTTTTCTTTCCATTGAAATTCAAATTGTACTTCATGTTCTAGTTTAATTTGTTGATCCACGGTGTAATGATCCTTCCCAAACCCAGACTGAGTCGGGCTACCTATATTGTTTTTGTCCATGTAGAACCTCAGTTTCTTATTTACTATTGTTTTCAGTATTTTAACCAAGGGAGGAGTTAAAGAAACTGGTCAGTATGAGCTAGCATCATGTTCATCTTTTTTCTAGTTTTAGTATGGAATAATCACTGAGCTAGCATCATGTTCATCTTTTTTCTAGTTTTAGTATGGAATAATTACTGAGACTGTTCATGTCTGTGCATTTTTTTTTTCCTATATTCCAAATCCTGTTAAATAGAGTTATAATTCCTGTGGTCCTTTTTTTTTCCTTTTCAATATTTCATAGCTAAAGATGTCTTGTTTTGATGTGTTTGAATTTTCCTTAGCTGCATCTTGTGCTTCTTCCACTGTTATCTCTGCATGTGACTATAATAATTGTCCAGGAACGTCTTTGTTGAGTTGGATTGTCTCTTTTTCTGTCTATTGTTGTCTCTCTCAATAGTGATAATATCTGGACAGTACATCTGCTTTTTGTCTATCTGTATCTTCTTCTTCTTCTTTGATCCTTAGCCGCCGACCGTCAAAGCAGTCAGTGGCCATCACGCCTAGTGGCGTCTTGTAGGGCAACAACAAATTGATTCCACTTTGCTCGGTCGGTGGCCATCCTTCGTACAGTGCCCCAACTCTGGTTCATTCTTTGCATCTCAGCCTCCACAGTCCTCCGCCAGGTTGTTTTTGGTCGGCCTCTTTTTCGTTTTCCTTCAGGGGTCCAAAGCATAGCTGTTCTTGTGATGGCATCGGAATGTCTTCTGAGGACATGACCAACCCAGTTCCAGCGTCTGCCAGCTATGATGGTGTGCATGTGCTCTTGCTTGCTACGAGTAAGCAGATCTTGGTTAGTGATGGTATTCGGCCAAAAGATTCTGTGAATTTTTCTTAGGCATGTTGTGTGAAAAGAGGACAATTTCGACATTTCCTTCTCTGTAACTCTCCAGCATTCCGCACCATAGAAAAGCACAGAAAGCACACAGCTCTGATATAATCTTAATTTTGTGCTTGTGCTGTATTGGGAGGACTTCCAGATGTTGTTTAGGCTAAAGAAGGCTGTTCTTGCCTTATTCATTCTGATGTTGATGTCTTTGCCTGCCCCGCCGTCTGGTGTTACTATGCTTCCTAGGTATGTGAAGGTATCTGTCTGTGCCAATTTCTTATTCCTTACTGATATGGGCTCAGGGTTGCTCACATTGAGCGTCATGACCTCAGACTTCTTTAAATTGATGTTCAAGCCCACCTGCTGGCTAAACTTATTAAGTCTATCCATTTTTTCCTGGATGTGTTGATGTGAATGTGCTAGCAGTGCAATGTCATCTGCATATTCCAGATCTTCCAATGTAGAGAATGTTGTCCATCTTATTCCTCTCGGACTGCCCTCTGTTGTCTGGTGCATCACCCAGTCTATGACTGTTAAAAATAGAGTGGTTGATAAGGGGCATCCCTGTCATCATCTGTATCTGCTCCCTCCTAAATTTTTATTGTAGTTATTATACGCTTAATTTTTCCTAAATGGCCTTTAATTTATTCTACACTTCTGAAACAGTGTGTGTCTGACGGAATTCTTTCCAGTTCTTTTCTTTTCTTTTTGAATATTGCTTTATTTGTTTCATTTCTTATTTTATTATATTCTTTCAGATTTTATTTTCTTATGTATATTTTTGAAGATTTTTAATTTGTATTCTGTGCATTAGTCTGTCAAAGTGTTGGATTGTTTGTTCCAATGTGTATTCTTTATTTTTTTAATAATTCTTTGGTTTGGAATTACATGTTATGGCTTGTTGGATTTTGGTATGTTTAACTGCTATTTTTAGAATTTATTTTGTGAGATTGTCAGTAAATGTACCTACAGTTTCATCATCTACCTTATTTTGTGTCATTTTTTTTTTTTTTTGTACTTAATAAAATCTATCAAATTGCCTTTATTTTAGTAAAATATTGCCTTTTCTATCAATTTCTTTCATCTGTATTTGTCTTAGTATTGTTGTTTCAATGGGCAGATGATCTGAGTTAGTTTCATTCTGTATCTCCCATTTTTTATTCACAGATTGTGGTGTTATGCTGCTTGTCAGTTTGCTGCATTTTGCTGATTTGTACGTTGATTAATCCTTGCTGCTAATCTATCGTTCTCTATGATTAGTTCATTGTTTTCTGTGAAGTCTAACACTAGTTTACCTGATGTATCTTTTTTTTTGTAAGATGTTCATCAAATTCACAAACTTTAATCGTTTTTTTATTTTTTTATTTATCCTTTTATTAACTTCTGTGATTATCATTTTCATTATTATTTCCATTTGAGTAGTAGATATTTATTAACTTTTATTTATTATAACTCACTTCATTTATATTCATTCCTTCAAAATATTTTGTTGTGAATGCCTCCCAGTCAATTCTTTTGTGTGTTTCATGAACTAGGAATGCTAGAGGAATGCCCTAATATGCAGTGCAGAATGCTCGACCACTCATTTATGAAAGTTTGTAACTTATTGGTTGATTGTTTTGTTGTTCTCCATGTTTCAGGGCCATACAATCTTATTATATCCTATGTGAAGAATTGTACCAAATTTACAAACAAGGAAAACGCAGTAAACAATAACATTCTTATTTTTGTGTTGGACTTTATTTTTTTTTATTTCCATGTATTTCCCAAGAGAGAGTGCGTCACCCGAAAAGGAAAATGTATTTCCCAGCACAGTAAATGTTCCTTTTCTATTCTTATTTTGATATCGCTGTTTGTCCCTCCAGCACTTATTGTATTATTTTTTGTGTGAATGTTTTTATTTTCACTTTGCCCAATTCACACAAGGTAAATTTTTACTATAATCCCTTTGGTTATATTAGGGCCATGTTGGGGTAGACTTTCCAATACAGTTTTGGGGACATCCATGTTGCAGCCTCTTCCTTATGTTTCAAATGGCGCATTAGATCTTTAATATATAAGAGGATTAGGAAGTCACTTCTAATTTTTAAATTATTTCTTCATTCCTATCCAACTAATTTATGTGAAGTAAACATTTTAAAAATTTACCATTGACTTCCTGTTTTATTACATGAACATTACAACTCAACATGAGATCTGGTCCGTTCAACATATGATTTCATAGCGGGCAGCAGTTTTTTGGCTGTCTCTTGTAACTTTTTTGCTGTTTCAGGTTATTGTCCAATTTGGATTGTATTTTGTTTCTGCGAATAACACACATGCCAACTAGTACGGGTTATCCATATTCTGTACAAGTTTTTCTTTTTTAATATTTTTGTACAGGTATTTTGGCTTTTTGAAGAGCTTTTTCATATTTTTTTTTTTTTAACTTTTTTATCAAAAGGCAGTTATCGCTCATTGTTTTGACATTTATTTTGTGTATATACAGTGGATAAAGTGAAGATATAACAACTTAACAAAAGCTAGAGCAAAATAATTATTGTGAGGCAACAGAAATATTATACACCCCCTCCCCCCACTTCCAATTGTTTTGTGGTAGCATCTACTTGAAAGGGCAGGAAACATGCTTTTCTTGTACCCCTCCATAACGAATTGTTGTGTCACATGGATCAGAGCAATTAATAGCCAAATTACAGTGTTTCTCAAACTTGTGTGCACCAGGTAGCCTTAAACAGATTATAGTTTTTTTTGTTATTATGAGAGAACCCTTGCTGACCTTCGCACCAATTACCTAACACTGATAAATTTATTTAAGAACATCCCTTACGCATATATCTTATAAAATGTGCTAGTAAAGAAGTTTAAATGGCTTTAAAAACAAAAATATTAGAATTAATAACATTAACCAAATTGTAGGTTTTGTATAATTGTTCTGTACATCATGTCTGGTGACGCAGTCAGCGACTCATAGCTTGACTGCCTGCGTCAGGACCAGCAAACCAGAGCTGGTCAAGACCGCACTCCACCTCCACGTAGTGGTCCTGGAAACAGTCTGCAGCTGTGCAGGCTGGCTGAGCGAGTGTGGATCGAAATGGGAAGGCAAACCCGGTCCTAAAAAATGCCGTGCAGAAGTCGGATGTGTCGACCGAAAGGTGCAGATATCACAGCTACGTTGGAAACAGACACAACGCAACCACCGTCCTTTTCAGGGCGAACGAGGAAGAAGAAGAAGAATGTCTGGTGACAAATTACTATGCAGTATATAGTAACAACAGGAAAAATTGAAAGAAAAAGAGAGAGGATGACAGAGAGGAGAAAACATTGGATAGTTTGACCTCATGGCATGGGAAAAGTCTGCAGCAGAACTGATAAATAGTACTAGAGAAAGAAGTTTTGGAGTGAACATGTTCGTTTACGCCACCAGGCATGGCACATGACGAAGAAGACATTAAATATTGTCTCAGATTTGCTGTGTGCTTGATTTAACAAACTAACAGAATTTTAAAATTATTATATTTTATCTCCACATATTTACATGATTGATCAGTAAATAACAAATTAATCAAGTTTTATCTCATCAAGTTCACATTTTTGAATAACAAGTTGCCATACACGTTTTTCTCATCAAGTTCACAGTTTTGATTTTTGAATAACAAGTTGCCATACACGTTTTTCTCATCAAGTTCACCGTTGAATCTATGCATTAAAAAATGGCCATGTATTTTCTCATCAAGTTCACAGAGCTGATCTATGTGCACAGCAAACTGATGATTGTTGATGATGACACCGTCATCATAGGCTCTGCCAACATCAATGACAGGAGTTTGTTGGGAGCCCGGGACAGCGAGATAGCTGTTATTTTTGAGGACATACATAAGGTTAATGTAACTGTCAATGGGAAGCAGTACCAGGCCGGGAAGTTTGCATCTTCACTACGTTGGACTATTTTCAGGTAATGCTAACACTGTTTTATAATCACCATCACGGGCCACGTTCCATTGTGCTCCTTACTGAGCATGGAACCACCACTGCTGTTGGTCCTACAGGAAGCCTGCAACCAAGAGTTATGTTCTCTTGCAGCAGTGGTTCAAGTGGCAATTTGTTTTACATGATGAGGTTAGCCCGCCTCATGCACAACTTCATCTCAGTCACCTTGTACGACATGCCCTGGGGGGTGCAGTAGTCTGAATTTTTCTTTGTCTGTTCAGAAAGCCCCTGCGAACTACTTCTTCTTCAAGTATCATGCCTCGTGATGTAGACAATCATGTCTCTCCACAACTTCCTGTCTCTAGTACAATTTATCAATTCTGATGTTGACTTCTTTCCATGCCACAATGTCAAACTGCCCAGTAGCTGCTCTATTTGTCTTCCTCTTATCTCTTTCCTTCAATCCTTCATGTTTTTACATTATATTCCAGCTTTCATCTTCTCATAACATTGCCCAAAGAAAGTGGATTGCCCACAAACTACATAGGAAATTTTTTTAAATACGTGAATAAATTTTTGATAGTCACTCATAGTTATGGCAGTAGAAGAAGTGGTTGCTTCATAGAGTTATAGTGTCATCATTACCTGTCAGCTCCCCAGGGAGCATACACCTTACACATATGCATGCCAAGTCTTATCCTGTGGCATCCGCTGAAGGTATTTCCATGTCCTCTTTATCCTGTTCATTTGTCTCCAGTTCTCTTCTCCGTATGTTTTTTTTGGTCTCTCTCTACCTCCCTTACACCGGAGATTCCAGAACAAGAACGTCCATGTGACGCCATTGTATTCTAATTTTCTGCTGCACTGGCACTTGTCTGATTCTTGTCATCAGTTCCACTGGCACCTGTCTGGTTCTTGTCATCAGTTCCACATGGCTGATTTTGACACAATTTTTCTATTGCACGCAAGCACCCATGTATGAAAGTCTGTAACTTCTTGTACTCTAAACAAACAAGGCGGCAGCATAAATGAGAGACTATTAAAACTGACATCCTGGGACTCTGTGAAATAAGGTGCAGTTGTAGCATCATCATCATCATCATTCCTTTTCGTTCCCTGGGGAACATAGAGCAGAAACAGTTGCTCTCCATCGATTTTTACTCCGGGCTGTCACTTTCAGCTGTGCCCAAGTTATTCCAATTTCCCTAGCCTCGTCTTCAACAATTCTTCTCCAAGTTCTCTTTGGCCTCCCCACTCGACTGGAACCACTGTGGGTTCCAGTCAAGGGCAATCCCGGCTATGCTTGATTTTTTTCTTCTGAGTGTATGTCCTATCCATCCCCACTTTCTTACCTTAATTCTGTTTGTATTGGCTGTTGCCTGCATCTTTTCCTTAGCTCTATATTTGTTATTACATCTGGCCATCTTATACGGAGGATCCGTCGGAGACATCCATTTACAAATGTCTGTAGCTTGGAGGTGATACTCTTTGAGACATGCCATGTCTCTGAGCCATACAGCAAGACTGACTTCACATTTGAGTTAAAGATTCTAGTTTTGTTCTCTCTGGATATAGCTGAGGAGTTCCATATTGGTCGAAGGGCATTAAAAGTGCATCTGGCTTTATTTATCTTTGAGCAGACGTCACCATCTGTTCCCCCTCCTTTGTCAATGTTACTCACCAGTTATGTAAAGCTTTCTACTTCTTCAATGACTTGATCATTGATCTTCATCGAGTCCATCCACCTATTATTTATTCTCATTTCCTTTGTTTTATTTACATTTGTGTGTAGTCCCATCTTTGCTGCTTCTGTCACTAATCTATTTGTTTTCTCCTGCACATCTTGCTATCTGTGTGATAGAAGGCACAAATCATCTGCAAAGTCTAGATCCTCCAGTCTACTGTATTCTAGTTTTCTCTCCCTCTGTTGTCTGTCTCATAACCCAGTCTGTGACCATGAGCAAAATTGTTGGTGATAGCAGACATCCCTGTCTGACCCCACAGTGTACTGTGAAGGGCTCTGAAAGTTTTCCTTTGTGTACCACTTTGCATGAGGCCTCCTGGTAAAAATCTTGGATGATTTTAATAAATTTCTCTAGGATTCCATAATGTCTCAGGATTTTCCATATCACAGTATGATCTATACTGTTGAAAGCTTTTTCGAAGTTTGCAAAATTTATTTACAAGGGGGTCTGCCACTCATTTGATTGTTCTGTGATGATTCTAAGTGTTGCTGTCTGGTCTGTGTATGATCTTCCTGCACGAAATCCTGCCTGTTCCTCTCTGAGTTTGTCATCCACCGTCTTCTTAATATGGTCAAACAAAACTCTGGTCAAAGTTTTTCCAGCCACTGCTAGCAGTGTTATACCCCTCCAGTTGCTACAAAAAGTCAAATTTCCTTTCTTTGGCAACTTGATAATGTGGCCTTCCTTCCAGCTCTTTGGGATGGCCTCTTTTTCCCAGATTTTCTTGAAGAGCTGGTGTAGCAACTCTGTAGTGTATGGTATATCTGCCTTCAGGGCTTCCCATTTTTCCACTGTTTTATTGCCCGAGAGATGTCTTGTTTAGTGGGTGGGTTCATGTTGCACTTTAGTGGCTCTTCTGCTGGTTCTATGATGGGTTGCTTTATTGGTTGCTTTCGGTTTAGGATTTTCTTAAAATATTCAACCCATCTGGCCCTTTGTTTCTTTTCATTGCTAATGCTTTGTTCTTCTCTGCTCTTCACTGTTGTATTGTGGTTTAGCTGTTTCTTAGATAAAGTTCTAGTGATATTAAGAGTATATAATGTTTTCAAGTCTCCTTTTTTTGTGTGGCAATCTCGGTTTCCTCTTTTATCTTCCCTGACACTCTTTTTCACTTTCCTGTTTAGCTCCCAATATATTGTGAGTAGTTGTGTTTTCTGCCTCTTTACAGTTGTTTACTTGCTGTTTGATGTCTCTCCTTTCTCTTATGAGGTTCCATGTGCTTTCTGTGAGCCATTCCTTCTGTTGTTTATTTCTTTTGCCAAGAACTTCTTCACAAGTATTCCTGTATGCTTCCTGAATTGTGCACCAATGGTTATCTATACTTTCCTCTTCCAGGATCTCCAGTGCTTCAAATCTATTTCTCAACTTTAGGTTGAACTGAACTCTTGTGTCTTTGTTCATAAGGTTCTGGGTATTATACTTCAGGCTTGATCTTCCTGCTGTTTTTGTGTGCCCTCAATTTTATCCTCTGATGCCAGGAGAAGGTGGTGGTCTGACGCTACATCAGCTCCTCTCTTTACTCTAATATCTTGTAGGTAGTGTCTCCATTTTCTTTCTATGGTGAAGTGGTCTTTCTGATTTTGCATGTGCCCATTTGGGGAGCTCCATGTTGTCTTGTGTATGTCTTTGTGTGGGAAGATAGTCCCTCCTATAACCAGATCATTCAAATCACAAATATTTACAAAAAGCTCTCCATTTTCATATATGTTTCCTATGCCATTCTTTCCCATGATTAGTTCACAGTTTTTGTTGTCTACTCCTACTTTTGCATTTAAATCTCCCATTACTATCTTAATGTCTCTCCTGTGTGTTTTGTCCAGTGTTCCTTGTTCATCATAGAAATCTTGCTTCTTATCATCATCTGCATTGTTAGTAGGGGCATAACACTGAATGATGGTGATTTTTCTTCCTTTTCCCTGGAATCTTGCCGTTATTATCCTGGGTGATATTGGTTCCCATTCTATTAATGCTTTTCCGGCTTCATGGGACATCATAATAGCAACCCCTTCTGTGTGTTTGTGTGGTCTTCATCCTCGTGTCCTGAATATATGATATTTTCCCCTGTATTGGTCATGAATTCACCAGTTCCATTTATTCTCGTTTCTGCTAGACCTAAGAGTTTTATCTTGTATCGTCTCATCTCTCCAGCTACCTGTGCTGTCTGTCAGTCTTCCTGCATTGTTCGTATGTTCCAAGTGCCTATTCTAGTTTTTGCCTTCGTCATTAGAAGAGATATCGGCAGCCTTACTTCCATTGACTGGCTTTCATCAGGTGTCTGTGTCATACGTCTTTCTTCTGAGGATTCTTCCTGACTCTGGCTTTTGTTTCATTATTCAACTGTTTCCATTTCTGTGACAATTAGTTTTTTTCCTGCAGGGTTGTCAGCCCTAATCTCCAACCTCATTTAACCTGGAGGAAAGTGGAGGTGTGCCCACTTTGTCTGTCCTTTCCATTTTGACCTGCTCAGCTTGATTTTGTTGTAGCAAAGTGATGTTTTAATAGTACTGAATGAGGCCAGCTGTATATGACATCATACTCAGAATGAGGCCCACATTTGTGTAAAGATAATTGCATCCATAAGGATTGGATCAAAGTGGTTGAGATCAGTGAAGTTAGCTCTCAGAGCTATTGTGTTATGTTGTTGGGTGTAGGGTGGCTTGATGAAGAAAAGCTAGGTATAGATTGATAATATCTTCCATAAATGCATGGTGGTCTCAGCAAATCAAGTATCCATGTTTCCACTTTAAAAGAACAGATTACATCAATATGGGAGCAAATGAATTGGGCTATAGTATTTATACTTTTTAAAATGACTAATTTTTTTTTTTTTTAAACCTGTAGACTGGGTGGCACTTTTTTCTTTTGGGGTGTAATCAGGCATGGTGAACTTTTTCCTGTGGGTGTAATCAGTCATGGTGAACTTTTTTCCTGTGAGTGTAGTTAGCCATGGTGAACTTTTTTCCTGTGGGTGTAATCAGGCATGGTGAACTTTTTTTCTGTGTGTGTAATCAGACATGGTGAACTTTTTTCCTGTGGGTGTAATCAGCCATGGTGAACTTTTGTCCTGTGGGTGTAATCAGCCATGTTGAACTTTTTTTCCTGTGGGTGTAATCACCCATGGTGAACTTTTTTTAAGTGGGCGTAATCACCCATGGGTGAACTTTTTCACCTATGTGTATTATCAGCTTTGTAAGCATATATTTATTTACCTTGTCTATTCTGTGTCTGACCTTATATATCCACAGAGAACATCTTGGCATTCATGATGACCCAGATTTTGTAGATCTGACCGACATCACCTGTGATAGTTTTTACAAGGAAGTGTGGATCAAGAGGGCAGCTGTCAACACAACTTGCTTTGATAAGGTAGGCACACTGTCCTGAAGACTCTTGTTAAAAGGATACAACAATTATTAAACATATAGAAGAACAACAAAGAAATGTGTAGTTCTGTCTGGCAGAAGTAGTAGCTTTTTAGCAAATCTGATGTCGAGAAAAATGCAAGAAACATTTAATTTGGTTTCACAAAGTGATTTTCATGATGATTTTGAATGAAAAATGGTTCTGAAGAGTTTTTCATATTGTGGTTATATAATAACAAAAGATGGCAGATGTGAAACTGAAGTCAAGAAGAGAATAGGAATGGTCAAAGCAACATTCAACAACATGAGACAAATACTGACATCTAAAAAGTTAACTCACAAATTAAAACTGAGAAACATTAAGTGTTATATATATTCTTCATTACTGTATGGTGTAGAAACATGGACAAGCAATTAAAAGAAAGAATCAAGGCTCTCAAGATGTGGATTTATAAAAGAATGGGGCGCATCTCTTGGGAGGAGAAGAAAGCAAATAAAGTGAAAAGAGAATTTTCTCTTTCAGCTAAAATATTTTGGCCATATGAAAAGACAACACCTTTCTGAAGACCAAATCGGAAGGCAGAGTGGAGGCAAATATGCAAGAGGAAGGCAGCACTATTAGTTGGAAGATAACATCAAGAGATGGACAGGAAATAGTCTATCAGAGTGCACCATCAAGACAAGAGACAGAAGACGCTTGAGATCCATTGCATCCAACCTTCATTGTTGTGATGGCAGCTGATGATAATGAAGATTCGCTGCTGCCCCATGATATAAACTAACCTTCGATACATTTAATAAACATACCAGAGCATTGACTAATTCAGAAACATCAGTATGATTTCATCATCACCATCTCCTTTTATGGTCCTTATGGAGTATTGTCACCGCCACAGCATCTGGTCCCATGACAGGAAGCCTGCTTCAAAACATTCATGTACTTTTGCAGTGGTGGTATCTGTAGGAATTTATTGTACATTATGAAGCTACCAGCCCATGCAGAGTCTCATGTTAGTCACTTCTTATGGCATATGCCTGAGGGAACAGTACTCTTTTTCTTTCTTTCTTTCTTCCTTTCTTTCTTTCTTCCTTTCTTCCTCATTCCCTTTCTTTCTTTACTCAGAGATCCCTGGGAAATACAGGGGCCATCAATATGGTCCTAACGGTTTTCCTACTTTTCTCAGAATTTGACATCTCCGATATGCTGTCATGAAACACACAAAACTCTTTTTTAATAATTTTTCACAATTATAAAAGGCCCGTGCAAGATGTTTCTTATGATAGCAATATCTCATTATGTTTAAAAACTGACATGTCACTGATTTTGTAACACAGCATCATATATATATCATTCTTCACCAACTTCCTCATCATTTTAACCCAAAAGTTCTTTCTAGCGTAAACAGTTTTCCTTCATTCCTATGGTGTTAACTGCCTGTTTATGTTTCTTGTTCTTTTAAATAGCCACTGTTTTAATTTAAGTATATTGTTGAGATTCAGTTTTGGGTACTTTTTAACTATGTCATTGGAGCTTTTTTTCTATGGATGTCTTCTGCCATATGCACTGAAATTCTTCTTCGATATGTTCAGTCTACTGATTGGGTTTGGAACAGTGTTTGAAACATTTTTTCTCAATGTAATATGTACTTTGCTGAGTTACAGAATGTGCACGTACCACAGTCTTGTCCCTTCTTATTTCCACTGTCTTGAAGTATATAATTTCACAAGATTAAATTTTCAGTGCTAGGGATTTGATAAATAGTCATTTTTGGCTTTGATAAGCTCATACATTTCTTAACTATGTCTCTCGCTAGTTCTTTCACATTTCTTTTTCCTTTTATTGTCTGTTTGGTTATCTTCTTTGTCTTCTGCTGTCACTAGGATAACTTTTGGGTTTTTTAAATGATTCATAGCTGTATGTGTAAAATATGTTAGTTAATTTACGTTGATATGAAATATGAATGAGCTTAACCATACATGCCAACCCTCAGTGATGAAAAACCTGTACAAAAAATCCAAAATAATTCTACAAAGACCCAAAAAACCATACACAAACCGAAAAAATGTATCAAAAGAGCAAATTCATGTGAAAATATTTTCAATTACAGTGGGCTGCTTTATAATTGAGTCATGCAGCCTTTGCCTTTTTAAGCAGGTCTTCGCTTGTTTTAATACCCAAACAACAAGTGTCTGAGTTTATTTTACATTATAAAAATGATGTGATCCTGTCATCATTTATTCTATTTCTGCAATCAGTGTGTATTTTTGTCAGCATAGAGAAAAACCTCTCACAGTCAGCATTGCGGTGAGGCAGTGCGAATAAGCACTAAACTATGACGGCCAGACTGGACAATTTTGTGTTCAATAGGGCCTTATAAAAGCATTCTGAGACACAGTACTAAGGAGCAAGGGTTCAGAATCCTAAACCTAACGCTAAACCCAAACCTTAACCTAAAGACATTGGCGAAATCAAAGAAGACATCACACAGCTCATAATTTGCAATAAACTGACGCTAGCGTAATTTATTCTCTACCGAACTTACTAATTTTAATCATTATTTTAATGTACATTTCTTAAGCAGATTCAACAAGTTTTAGTGAAATCAAGTAATATGTAGTGGTATCCACTTTTTGTGTGCTTATTAGCAGCCATAAATAATAAATTATGCTAAACCTTATCATATATATAGTTTTCCAGCTCATTCTGTCATTCCATTCATAATGCTCCCGAAAATAGTAACACTCGCCAAAGAAAAGCGCGCAAAGGTTGGTGTGCATGCGCAATGTGAACAGCGTTAATGTTCAGACTTTGTACACAATTGTTTTAGTGCTATAATTAACAGGAATGCGCGTACAATGATTTAAGTTTTTAGCTTTTGTTAGAATAAAATCAACTGGTATTTTCCTAATGGGCGAAGATCGGCTACCACGACAAGTATGGGAAACTAAGAGTCCGGGATCCAGACCTCCAGGACACTGGGAGGACAACATTAGACAATCTCTGAAGGACCAAGGACTATAATGGAACTAGGCCAGGAAAAAGACAGCTGGTAGGACAGTTTGGTGCTCTCTCTTCCAAACCTTTACATCTCACGGTAGGAGAGGAACGACTAAGTTCGTAAATAAGGTATTTCCTGCTGCAGAAAAAGCTGTGACCTCGCTGGCGAGAAATTGGGTCAACCGTTCAGGCTCAGAACTAACATAAAAAGTTAAAGGTAGTCCCATAGCAGATACTGCCGTAGGGGAGTGAAGTGTTAGTGACTTCACTATACTAGGTCCAGCAGCGAGAGGTGGGGTGACCAGTTCCCTTCTTCGCTTCCTTTTCCTTCCCTAACTCAAGAGCAAAGTCATGTACCCATTTACATTTGGGTAAACTGGTGCATGTTGATACTGTGAATCGAACCCAGCACCTTTGCCATGAGAGACCAACACTCTAACCACTCTGTCAATCGGACGTTCCAAAACTAACATAGCGACTTTTAATAGCAGGCAAACAGCCGTGTTCTATATCACTTAGAGTTTAACAATGTTTTCTTGATCGAGCCAGTTTTCTCTCACGGACAGCTGTACATCGCATTGTCTCGATCAAGAAATCACAACAATGCAAAAGTAGAAATTAAAACAACAGAAAATCAAGGTACTCTTCTGATGGACAATCGGATATTCACTCCTAACATTATTTTTCCACAAGTATTTGAATAAGTAAAATTGCTGTTAAGTATTGGTGCTTTTGAATTTAATTCCCGTCATATGACGGGCTTTTACTCTAGTGAGAAAATAATTAGCTAAAAGTTATCAGACAATAAAATCTAATTTAATCTAAAAAACTATAGTTGTAATAATAATTTCTAAAGAAATAAAATGAATTACTTACCATTACATACTAGAAATCAATACTAAATAATAGTCTTGACTCCAAAAAGAAATCTCAAAGACACGTAATCATTAAAATAATCAATAACTAAATGTCAGCATTAGCGTAGAATGATGAATGAATAACATGCGGACTCTCGCAAATCGACTCTCGCAAATCATATCAGTTGAAAAGAAGCTACTTGATTTTATTGGTTGATTTTTTTTAAAAATTCACGTGGACTATCATCACGATGAAATCTCATTGCAAAAATCATACAGAAATGGGTAACCCGTATGACTTGACATGTATGGCTTAAAGTTAACTTACTTTGATATTAAATATAAATGAACTTATGTTGACCTGCTTTGATATGAAATGTCAGTGGGCTTACATTGATTTACTTTTATAGGAAATGTAAATGGACGAACCAGAACAGTTGCCAGACCCCAACATGTTTTATAATTTGGAGATGTGCCTTATTAAACTGATGAAGCTTTGGTCTAAGTCAGGGTGGTCCAACTTATTCAACTCCGAGGGCCACATAAATCAAAAATTTAAAGTTCACAGGCCATTCATGATCAAAAATTGTTTAAATGAAAGCTCAGTGAAAAATGGATGAAAATCGAAGAGTGTGAAATGAACCAAAAAAATTTTTTAATGACAATGAGCATTGAATTTCTATGGAAATAATTTTAGTTTTATTCTTACTTCCTAATGGAAAGTTGAGGGGTGTGGATTTTCTTTAACCATTCTCGTTACCAATGTCAATCGAACGGTTTCGGATGCTGACTGCAGGCAGTAAAACATTGCTTTTCACCGGATGTTTTGAGTCTAATCTCAAAAGTATTAATTATACTATATAATTTTAAAAATATTTTTTGTATGAGCGCGGGCCATAAAACTATTTTATGTGGGCCGCATTTGACCCTCGGGACTGCAGTCAGACCATGCTGGTCTAAGTTGATTGAGAATATGGTTCGCCAGAAAGAAGCAAAATTGTTGCTCTGTTTTGATTTATAAAATTTAAGTTTTTTTTGTTGTTTATTTTCACTGCAGGTGTTTAGATGTCTTCCAACGGACAATGTCAAGAATAATGCACAGCTTAGAGAGTACCAGGCCATCCCGTCACTAGCAAGAACCAATGAAGTGGAAGCCATGACCTGGCTAAAAAAGGTCAAGGGTTATTTAGTGCTCATGCCATTACAGTTTTTGAGAGAAGAGAAATTGACTCCTAAAGTAGGTCAGAAGGAAGCCATGCTACCGACACATTTGTGGACGTAATTTTACTGGTAACTGGAAACTGATGTACCAAAGAAGACTGAAATGGCAGCTCTGTTATCAATGAGAGATCTTTCTTTAGTCTGTGGACTCAGTCAAAGCAGAACTACATTTAAATTCAAGCATTAGCATATTATTCTTGCTGGAGGTTTGTAAACCTTTCTTTTCTTTCTCTTGTAATTTACCGTCAACCGTTTTTGGTTACTGCTGCTATAATTCTTTTTTTTTTTTTTTTGGTCATTTGTGACTGAAATATTCTTGGATTATAATTCACAGTCCTTTTGAAGTTAGGATGATATGTAACATATAAATATATGTTCCTTTACACATTCCTGTACATAAATGTGGCTGACTTACGCATACATTTTAATGCATTAGGACGTAAATGTGGCTTACTCTGCACATAAATGTTGATGTCTTGGGACATAAATCTGGCTGGCCCAGCACATAAATGTTGATGCATTAGGACATACATTGGCTGACTTACAACATAAATAATGATACATTATGATGTAAATGTAATACTTAGATATGGATGCACCAGGATATAAATCTGGCTGCCTCAAGCCATAATTTTTTTTTACCTATAGATGTTGCTATCTTCATGAGCACTATGGGAAATACCAGGCTGCATAGTTTTTATTAATTGCTAAATTAGCATTATTATATGCAAGCTTGCAGTATCAGAATCTGCTTTATTATTATTATTAGTATTATTATTATTATGATTCATACATGCCACATGCTATGGTTTACCCATAATCTGTACAAGGTGTTTGTTTTCAGATGTGTACATAACCACCGTCCTTTTCAGGGCGAACGAGGAAGAAGAAGAAGAAGATGTATACACCCTGTACATAATTTCTGTACAGGTTTTCTAACCCATTCTCCTTAATACTGTGTCTCAGAGTTCTTTTATAAGGTCCTATTGAACACAGGATTTCTTGGTCTGTTAGTGATAATTAAACACAGAAATAGACTAAATGATGACACCATCACATTATTTTTACAGTGTAAAATAAACTCAGACATTTATTGTTTGGGTTTTAAAATAAGTGAAGACCTGCTTTAAAAGGCAAAGTTCCCATGCCTCATTTATAATGCAGCCATCTGTAATTGACAATATTTAACATGAATTAACTATTTTTTAATTTTTTGTTCCAGTCTTTGTACAGGTTTGTGGATCTTTGTACAGGGTTTTGAATTTTTTGTACAGGTTTTTTATCTCTGAGGTGGGGCATGTATGATGATTGTCCATGTTTAGAGATTTCACCCAACAAGTGTGAGTAATTTAAAGAAGCTGAGTTTATAAATGTTTAGTTTTAAAGGGAAAAACATATATATATTAATAAATAGTAGAGTAATATGTTGAATGTTGGACATTCCAGCAGTCTGTAAAGTGGCTGGTGAAACTAGAATTTCTTGACTTGCAGATGACAATCATATTTTCATGCACAAGGTGTTTTGATTTCGTTAATTAAGCAGAGCTACTTACTGAACCATGGGCTACATATGACTAGCTCCCAGCAGCTGGTGGGCTGACCAGCTATTCAACTAGATGGTAGTGCCCAACCCTCATTGTTTCATGTTTTAAATGTTAACTCTAGGGGTTTGGAGTTTCCAAGAGGTATGGCATCTGCCTTGAATTATAGAGGTACTGGGTTCGAGTAGAGGGAATATAATTTATGGAAATTGTTTTTCAGAACCAGTAGTCCTAATGATGTCATACTTCCCACTGGTCTCATGGGTAAGTGAGATCAGATGTCTAGCCTTCTCGGATAAGGGCGAAAAAAATAAGAAGTCCAGTGTCCAAGTTGCGCATGTTAAAAATCCCATGGCAGTTGGAAATCATAAAGAGTAGGCCGTAAGGCCACTGCCCTGGCAAAATTTAAAAAATAGAAACCTACCCACCACAAAAATATTTATAGAATGTGTGATTCCTATATACACACATTGGGATTCTTGCCAGTGCACTGGAGTTCATGCGCTGTGCTGAGATCCTCCTTGTGTGATCTAAGGGAGGAGATCGGAGCACGGATGGAGTTATCTGTGTGCAATGAAAATAGTCCATAAAAACCAAACCAAATGTTAACTCTAGCTTAAATTAAATCTACTGCCTCTTGGATTGTTGCCCCATTTTATATATTTGACTATATAGACTGGTCTTCTCTAAAATGAACTATAAATACAGTAGCCTGGTATCTGATTTAGAAGCTATATAGTGTTTCATTTGATACAAATTTGCCATGATAAAGTACATTGGTTATTAATATACAGGATATACTAGATTTAGAATAAATCCTTTTTATATTTAATGGCTCGGTGTCTTGTTTGTGAGAAAGGAATGAGACTAGTAAATGATTTGTTACCATTGTTGTTTTATTTAGTTTTTGCTAGATGCTTTGTCATGAGTTTTTGAGAAATAAAGTAGTTATAGTGCATTCAGTGTATCTTTTACCAGAAAATGACACCAAGTCATTGTATATGTTCTTGTTTATTCTTTCATTGACTTTCTGCTGGATGTGCTGCATAGGTAGATAAGGTAATCCCATAGCAGATACTGCCATAGGGATGTGAAGTGTTTGAGACTTCCCTATACTAGATCCAGCTTTATAAGGTGGGGTGACCAGTTCCCTTATCATTGCCTTTGCCTTCTCTAACTTAAGAGCAGAGTCAGACGTAAACAGGTTTCGGCCCCAGAACCAAGGTAACTTTGTCGCAATAGGAAAGTGTTCTTAACTAGTAGTACGCTCTGTGCAGCATAGGCCTTCAGTCAATTGATGCCAAGCCTTCCTTTCCATTGAGATGTTGTTGTCATTGAGATGTTGTTGTCTCCAATAATTCAGTACCTGTTTTAGTTAACTCATAAAGGATGAGAAGCCAGCATTCAATGCCATTTTTTTCAGGTGCATATCACAGGAGGTGATATTTCTGGGCTGGTATATTTGAGCTCAATTTTTGTTTCATTGTGTCCCAGTTGTATATTTTATTAATCCTCATTCAGTTTCCTTTACAACTAAATATAACATCACCATACTTGTTAAAAAACTTGGAAAGACCCATACTTTAATTCTATGAAAACTCAAAGCAACTGAAAATTTCTTACGTCAGACATGAAAAAAAATTTCATGTTCTTTAAGAGTTAAAGCAATTCTGCATTATTAACATTTTCAAGACAAGAATTTATACAGTATGATGGGTGAGATTGCTGTATACTTAAAATACTTATTTGGATATACATAAATTGATATATCTGTGTGTGAACCTGACTGAATATTCTATGTAAGAATGGGCTTGTTTCCTAAAATGATTACAGCGTGCTGCAATTAATCCAGATAGTGTATAGCTAGATATGTGTGTCTGAGTTAATAAACTTTAACCTACCCATTTCTTCACATGTAAAGACACAATTTATTTTTTCTTCAATATAAAAAATAATTATCTGAAATAGTTTTAAATGTTTCAGCTTATGCTGTACATTTCTGCATTTGTGGGCCATATTTTGAGTTATTTAGCCCAGTATACATAATTCCTTTGCTGTTTACTTCTGGGTGTGCAGACTCAGTTTATTTTTAAACGCAGTGTGCTTATTTTTAAAGTGTGTTGTGTCTTTGTGAGACATTCCCTAGATTGTATAGGGATTGCAGTCATAATGTTTATCAGTAGTTTTATTACGTTAATTTCACAGCGAGACATTTAATAAAATGTGTCATTCATGCAAAACCTCTTGAGGCTGAGAGCCCTAGACATTCCAGGTGTTATTAATGCATACCTTGTTTATCCAGTTAGTATTTTGAGAGATGGTTGCTAACAGATACATTTTTTTAATTCAATGTTTTTTTAATGGTTATAAGCTCACTTATTCCCGAAGAATTCAAATTAATGGAGACTGTATGTAATTACAGAAGATCAGAGAGTTGGTGGGTAATTTTTGTAAATTGTAAATGGAAAAAACTGTAAAATCTTTTCAAGCTGCTGTAAGATTGCATTGAATGTGAGAGTGAGTTTTACTGACTAAACTGAATGTTAGGGTGCGTTTCACTGATTACACTGAATGAGAGCATGTGAATCAAGTATGTGTCATCATATAAAATAGAACAGGGCTACATTGAAATAGACATTTTTAAAAAATATTTAAGAATAACTTGTAACTCAAGTCTTGACATATCATATCATTACTGCACTATCAAAATGTTGTAGCTTTAGGTGTATGAATGTTTTACCAAGTTATTGAAACAGTGTGAGATATGTAAGTACTGTGGAATTTATGTATGAGTTTTGCAGGAAATGCAGCAATTACTGGTCTGAATTGAACACATTTTTTGTAGAAATGCCTTACAGAATCTCAGTTGTATCTTAGAGCCTGGCCTATATTTAGATGATGCAATTATGTTAGATATCTAATCTTAATGACTATGTAATTGTCATATATGCTTGTGTTATTTTTATTTGCCTTTCAATCCCTGTAAGGCACAAGTCTTCAAGCAGGCAGATCTCTGTGAACCTTTCTGTGCCTGACATCCTGTTCTAGTTCTTTCCATGTGTCATTGGTATTTATTTCTAATTCTTTTCTCTGAGCATTTTGTGATCTTCCCATATTTTATCTAGTTAGCTAATATTCCAGGTGCCTGGTCTGAAAATCTTTGTGGTTAAGAGAGTAATAAACATACAGGGGTATGTTGAAGGCACTTGTAAGAAATGAAGAAGTAGAATACTAGGCAACAGAAAAATAACAAAAGTGATAGACTTACCAGGGAATTGAATCCAGGACCATTCATACAATGCCAATGCCTCACTGTGGATTTGATTCCTCAGTAAGCCTATCACGTCCGTTATTTTTCTGTTGTCTAGTTTTCCACTTCTTTATTTCATATCAGTGCCTGCAACATAATTATGTGTGTTCGTTATTTACTGCTCATAGGCCTAAAGTTTCCCTCCTTATTTGTTTGTGTGTTCATACGTGAACGAGGGAAAGAGATTTAGCAGTCTGGTCACTTTTAGGTTCTCATTTTGTTTGGCATACAAATGTTTCAAGTGACTGCTTGAGTTAGTGAGGCATGACTGATGGTCACGTGAATAGTTTAACTGTATCTGAGAAGTGGCGTTGCTTTGTTAGCTGCATTATGCTGTAACTGCTAGATGTTGTTAGGATATGCATTTGCTGCCTGTTCTTGTTTCTCTATTTTTCCTTTCTTGATCAATGTTGCCATTAATGTTTTGTGCAGAGATTCTATAGCATTGTTGGAATTCTTGAATAATCTGGAAGATTAGTGGACTGTGTTTGTTGAATGTTTCAACTTGTTCATTTGGTCATACAATTTTTTAAGCCAGCCATTTGCCTTCCTTCCTGATGTGTAGGCTTAGCTAGACTTGTGCTGTTTGTTGGTCTTGCTGCATTATTTGTTCTATACTAAAAGTGTTTTAAGCAAAATCTACAGATATAACTTTTTGATGGTGCAGTTCATAAAAAAAAAATGAAATTTAATACTTTGTTTTTCCATGAACATTTAAAAAAAATTGTTCTTCACTATGTCAAATGTTTGCTCATAACAGTCAATAAGTGGCCTTCTGTAAGATTGCTAATTTTTTTTTTATTATTTCTCTAACTAAATATTGCTCATAAACTGTAAATTTTATAAACTTTTTGATCGTTCTTTTCAAATGTTTACGTTTATTGTTGACAAGTGATCTACAGGGATATTGTATCATTTGATACACATATTGTAGAGAGATCTATTTTTGTTTATGTCAGCTGTATCTTTCTTTTTCATACTGTTGTATCTTTATCTGTGGCTGCCATTAAATGAGCTGTCTTTCCATTTACATGTTTGCTTCAATTTTTCCACATTTTGTTTGTATAGTCAAAATGTTTATGCATCTTATTCAACATAATCTGTTTCTGCAGTTTTATTGCTTTTTTTTTTTTTTTTTTTTTGAAAATTATTTTGTTTGCAACTCCTCTTGGGCTTTGGTGGACTGAACTTGCCCTAGTATATAAGTATAACTATTTTATTCTGTTTATTCTTCATTTCGTGAGTCATAACAATTTTATTACTTTTTTTATCCTTGGGTTTGTGAACCCAGTTTCTTTCCATTTTTAAACAGCATTGCTTGAATTTTTTTTTAAATGATTAATCTGAAGGTTCTTTTACATTGTTTTTATTAGTATAAATTTCTAAAAGTTAATGTATGCATTCTGTCTTGTTTTCTGTGGTTTAAAGAGTTCTTGTACTTTTTTTACATTTTTTTTTTCAATTAAATAACAAACCTTCTAATAATAAACGTTTTCCTATTTAAGAATTTTTGTATGTGATCTGGAACACCACATTTTTTTCTACAGCTTCCTTTAGCCTAGTTTTATTTTCTTGTCGATGCTTTCATTGTTATTGGTAAACTCTGCATTTGTGTGCTTTATAGCAAATACTGATCTTATCTAGCGAGTAAAGAGAGATAATAATAGAATAAACAGACAGTTGACTAATGGACACTAGGAACCACCCAGTGCATTTGACAATTATTTACAGATAATAAAAGTAAGCATAGATTTGATTGTTCTTTTTTTTTCGGAGCTCATGGACTGTTAACTTATAAGATTCAATTGCTCGTTAAGAGTCAGTATTTCGGCATCTTGTAGTTCACCAAGGCGTGGTTTATTTCAAATTAGTCGGTGTTCGATGTTATTAGTAACATAAATCCATTTGAGTGTAGGGGAACTTCATGCCCAGCACCTGTAAGTGTTAACAATTTTTTAATACTGTCTCCTTCTTGACACTGCCAGACTTTCTGTTATAACTTTCCTGTGCCTCATCAGTAAATCTTGCCTAACTTTTTGATACCAGTGTAATCACAATGAAATCAGAATCACTATCCTGAGAAGACAATATCATAATTTTCATTTTTGCTGCTGATGGAGCATAGGATCCACGATTGTGGCTGATCCCTCTTGCAGGAAGCAGGCCTCAAGCATTCACATGCTCTAGCAGTGATAGTTTCTAGAGCAGCTTACTTTATATGTTGAGGTTGCCAGCATATAGTGAAAAAGAGAAGTAGAAAAAGATGGAGAGAAAAGGTAATGGACAGTTTGACACTATGATGTATTGGAAAGAGATGAATAGAAGTGATGGAGAATATGTGAGACCAAGATGTATGGAGAAACATGTTCACCAGCGCCGTATGGCATATCACATTTTTCATGAGTTGACCATGTAGAACTGTTTTCTAACAAGATTCTCCCTTCAGTGTTGTCAAAAAGAGTAAATAAAGACTTTATTAAATATTTTAATAAATTTTATATTAATTAAAAAAAAATTAAAACTGTATTCTTTAAATATAATAAATTATTATCTTAATTCAGTCCCTTGAGCTGAACCATGTAGCTCTCTTTTCTAACAAGATTCTCCTTTCAGTGACATCATAAAGAATAAATAGACTCCATCAAATATTTTAATAAATTTTATATTACATTTTTAAAAAAATTAAAACTTGTGGGTTCTTTAAATATCATAAATTATTAATATCTTAATTCAGTCCCTTCAGCTGAATGACATAGCAGTGTCGTCATAAAGAATAAATAAAGACTTTATTAAATATTTCAATAAATTGAATACGGTACTACCTTTTTTTATATTATTTTAATAAGACTTTATTCTTTAAATATCATAATTCAGTCCCTTCCGTTGAACCACTTAGAACTGTTTTCTAACAAGATTCTCCTTTCGGTGACATCATAATTACTACATTTTTGCTGGCTAGTCAGATCTGACTGAATAGATGGCATTAACATTGTATATATAGTGTGTGTGTATATTAAATGTATTCTTGTATTTTAGCCATATCTGAGGTTGCTCATTTTGTATTGATTCCAACTTACTTTTTTTAATAAAGGTGATGGCATTATGTGTTTTTTTGTTAGCATTTGCTACTGTAAAACATCATATTTTTATATCATCTCCCTTAATTTTTCAGCCTTGACCATTTATGTTGAAATTAAAATTCATATACAAGTGCATCTTTGAATCTTTTTTTTTTGAAACTTAATTTTAACTTATTTTCATCACTTCTTCCTTTTTTTTTTATTTTAACGTGCCAAAGACTGTAAAACGTAACAATATGCCTGTAGGTAAGAGATTAAGTTTGTTTTGAGTGTTTATATGTTACAATGTCAGTTTATGTTATATGTTACTGAGTAGTTTAGGTGCTTGTGATAGGTTACTACATAATGATTTGTTACTTCTGTACATGTTACAGAGTAGTGCTTTTTTTTTTCTCACTTCACTATAGGTTACAGAGTTCTATTTTGTTACTTAGTGCTTTTTTTTCTCTCACTTCACTATAGGTTACAGAGTTCTGTTTTGTTACTTAGTGCTTTTTTTTCTTCTCACTTCACTATAGGTTACAGAGTTCTGTTTTGTTACTTAGTGCTGTTTTTTTCTCACTTCACTATAGGTTACAGAGTTCTGTTTTGTTACTTAGTGCTTTTTTTTTTCTCACTTCACTATAGGTTACAGAGTTCTGTTTTGTTACTTAGTGCTTTTTTTTCTTCTCACTTCACTATAGGTTACAGAGTTCTGTTTTGTTACTTAGTGCTTTTTTTTTCCTCACTTCACTATAGGTTACAGAGTTCTGTTTTGTTACTTCTGTGTACATTGTGCAGTAATGTTATGTACATTCCTTAATTGTTATTCAGAATGACATCACTGCACTCCGGGTGAACCCAGAGGTGTTCATTCTTCCTCAGCAAATGCTGAAAGAAATGAATGCCGATTGTTCCTATAACACGCTGGTTGTAAACATGTCTGACCTATCCTGTGTTACTTAGCAGTGTTTTGTTACTGTTCTCTAACTTACAGTGTAATGGCTTGTTACTTCTGTGTAGGTTACAGAGTAATGTTATTTAAATTCTGTTAACTTTTATAATCCAATGTTCTGTTACTTACTTTTGGGTTATAGTAGAGGTCAGCAGCCCAGAAGCTTTTGGGATCTACTTTAGTAACACTGAGCCCTCTAAAGAGCTACCATATTGTGTGTGTGTGTGTGAGGGAGAAATTTTTAAAAGGCGGGGGGGAACCTTGCAAAGAAAAAAAATCACGTTCCTATCTCATGCAGTTCAGGAATATATTTTAGTAGCCAGCTCGAGGGTTTTCATTGGGAATGCTGAAAAAATACCTTTGATCCCGAGGACACCGCGATTTTAAATGCTGGCGAGAGCGGGCAAGTCCAAAATGTCCCTAGCTTACAAAGTCTTTCTTTTTTCCCCCACAATCAGCTAAAAATCTACCACATCACCCACTGGAACTACCGGTAGGTCGAGATCTACTGGCTGCTGACCTCTGGGTACACAGTAATCATTTGTTACTTATGTTTAGGTTACAGAGTAATGTTTAGTTACTTCTTGCAAAGGTCAGATGTAATATTATGTCAGTCATTAGGACTTTAGCTTACTACACAAAATTTGATTACTTCTCTAAAGGTCAATTGTAATATTATATCAGTTGTTTAGATTTTAGCTTACTCCACAAAATTTGGTTACTTCCGTAAAAGTCAAATGTAATATACTACTGGACAAAAGTTAAGGGCCGCCATTCAGTTTAGACAAGGTTTATATAATTGATTGGCAAACTGTAAAGACAAGTGAAAATGTCATTAAAACTGAGCTCAGAGAAATGTGTATACATTTCTGTGTGCACTAGGTTACTTTTTTTTTAAATGTCCAAAAACTGGGTCACTTTAACCCGCACGTGAAAATTGCCATTGTTGCTGCAAAAACTCATGGTTTTTGCCACACGCCCTACTAGTTCAAAAGGTGAAAAAGTGAGTTGAATTTGAATGCATGTGGAAAATGATCATCGGTAAAGAGTGTTCACCGTTGGTATGCAATAAATCAGTATGACAAGTGGTCGAAATGATCACTGCATTAGCCATGCCACCAAGGAGAAGTCTCAGCACTGTAGACCGTGGTCCAGCCATGGCATGGATTCAGGATGGTCAATCTGTTCGTCATGTTGCAAGACGTTTAGCAGTGTCCCACTCTACCATTCAGAGACTTCTTGAGAGATTTCAAACTACCGAACATTTAGGAAATCGACCCTGCTCAGGAAGAATTATATAAACCTTGTCTAAACTGAATGGCGGCCCTTAACTTTTGTCCAGTAGTATATTATGTCAGTCATTAGGACTTTATCTTACTACACACAATTTGGTTACTTCTGTAAAGGTCAAATGTAATATTATATCACTTGTTTGGATTTTAGCTTGCTACACAAAATTTGGTTACTTCTGTAAAGGTCAAATGTAATATTATATCACTTGTTTGGATTTTAGCTTACTCCACAAAAGTTGGTTACTTCTCAGTAGAGAAATGTTGTACTCTTTGTAGATTATAGAGATGTTTTGTTATGTATCTGTGGTTTGAAGAGTCTATAAGGGCATGTAGAGTACAGAGGGCTCTTATCATAACTTATCCAGAAAACCTTAAGTGTAAACATGTTTTAGTTACTGTAGTCAAAGAGTACAATCATTCGTTGTCCTTTAGTTGCCTGTGGAGCATAGACCATCATCATACTTACACCATGCCTTCCTGCCCTGCCATGCATTCAAGGTCTGTCCCCGCAAGTCCCAGTTTCATGTACTTTTAGGTCAACCTCCATTTCTCTTACCTAGGGTTGACAGACCAAGGACTGACTTGTAAGGTTATCATCTGGTTTTCTCACTGTGTCAGCTACTTTTTCTCACCTTATATTCTACTGGTATTTGTCTTGTACTTTCCATCGTTTCCACATTGTTGATCTTATCTTTTCAAACCTTCTGTACTGCCCCAGCACTCATTAATGGAAGTCTGTAACTTTTCTGGTTGTTTTGTCTTATTGTTCACCATGTTTTATAGCTATACATTAGCACTGCCTTGACTTTTCACTTTATGATCATTTTGTGGTAGATGTCTTCTTCTTCCTCGTTCGCCTTCAGACTTCTACATTAATGACTCTAATAAAGACAGTAGTCAGCTTAAGGTTCCTAACATCTCGTTCGCCTTCAGACTTCTACATTAATGACTCAAATAAAGACTAGTCAGCTTAAGGTTCCTGACATCTTGTTCGCCTTCAGACTTCTACATTAATGACTCTAATAACGACAGTAGTCAGCTTAAGGTTCCTGACATCTCGTTCGCCTTCAGACTTCTACATTAATACTTACTTACTTACTTAGTCGTTCCCCTTCTACCGTGAGGTGTAGAGGTTTGGAAGAGAGAGCGCCAGACTATCCTATCGGCTGTCTTCCTCCTGGCCTGGTTCCATTCTAGTCCTCGATCCTTCAAAGATTGTCTAATGTTGTCCTCCCAGCGGACTCTGGGTCGTCCTCGGGGTCTGGATCCCTGGCTCTTTGTTTCCCATGCTTGTCGTGGTATCCGATCTTCTCCCATTCTGCAGACATGGCCAAACCATCTTAATTGGGACTGTTCTACTTGGGTCTGCAGGAGTAGGATTTAAGGCCTTGACGTATCGTCTGGTTGCGTACCATGTCTCTTCTTGTTACTTCAACCACCTTCCTCAGATACCTCATTTCTGAGGTTTGGATCTGGCTTTTATGGGTTGTAGTCATCGCCCATGACTCGCATCCGTATGTCAAGACTGGGACATAGGTGGAGCGGTATACAGCCATCTTCGTTTTCTTACCAACCTCTCTCTTGCTGAGGAATCCTCGATTTATGGCCTGAAAAAGTCTCCCAGCTGCTGCTTTTCGAGTGGCCAACTCTTCTTTGATGCCTCCCTTTCGGTCTATAATAGCTCCGAGGTATTTAAAGTGGTCGACCTGCTCCAGGACCTGTTCTCCCAGCTTAATCTGATGTTTTCTTTCTTCTCGTGATATCACCATGGATTTTGTTTTAGAGCTGCTTATGACCATCCCTCTCTTCTCCAGCTCTTCCTTCCAGACTTGCAGGTTGGATTGGAGATGTGCCTCTGATTTAGCAATCAGGGCAACATCATCAGCAAATGCCAGCTCCGAAATATAGACCTGTCTCATCTTCCAGTACCCCACTGAATACTTTCTTGTTCTCTCCTTACATGCCTTGATGACATCATCCATAAGGAGTATGAAGAGGTAAGGTGATAGGATATCACCTTGTCTTACACCAGTGGTGGTCCTGAACTCTTCCGACTTATGGTTTGCTGTCCTCACATAATTTCTGCAAGACTTGTAGAAGCTCTGTATAGCATGAATCAGAGGTGCTGGAATATTCTTCCTTGCCAAACAGTCCCAAAGTTTGCTCCAGGGGACCCTGTCAAACGCCTTTTCCAGATCTATGAAACAAAGATGCATCTCACTCTTATACTCAAGGGCCTTTTCACTCAGCTGTCTGAGTGTGAAGATTAGGTCTTGAGTACTTCGGTTTGCTCGGAATCCGCACTGGACCTCATCTAATTGTGGCTCAGCTAGGCATCGGAGTCTCTGCTCTAGGATTCTAGAGTAGATTTTACCAGGGACACTGAGAAGGGATATGCCTCTATGGTTTCCACACTGTCAATTGTCACCCTTTTTGAAAATTGGTGTTATGATGGCAATCTCCCAATCCTTTGGTATGGTCTTGTTGTACCACGCTGCCTGTAAAACCCTTAAGAGTAATAGGTCACCTGATGCTCCCATGAACTTAACCATTTCTGGTGTTATACCATCATGCCCTGCTGCTTTGCCCATCTTGATTTTCTCCAGTGCTGCCTTCAGTTCTTCCATCTTTATGTCATCTTCACCATCATTGGTTTTCTCTTCTGTGCTAGTGTTTATCATTTCTGATGCTTCACCATGCTCACCACCCAGGAGTTCTGAGAAATATTCTTTCCATCTTCTCATTACTTCCTTCGGGGCAGTAAGCAATTTGCCTTGCTTGTCCTTTATAAATTTGAGAGGGCATTGTTTTTCCTTCCTCATGTTCTTTACTTCTACATTAATGACTCTAATAAAGACAGTAGTCAGCTTAAGGTTCCTGACATCTCGTTCGCCTTCAGACTTCTACATTAATGACTCTAATAAAGACAGTAGTCAGCTTAAGGTTCCTGACATCTCGTTCGCCTTCTTCTACTTTAATGACTCTAATAAAGACAGTAGTCAGCTTAAGGTTCCTGACATCTCCAAACAGTTTTTTGTTGAGAGAAGTGGGTTGTTGGCATATGCCACTCCGTTCACTGCTGTAAGTTGGCAGGACTGCTGCAGATGTTCATTTGTCATGATACGACTTCCGGCCAAGATGGCTACTTAATTTTTATGGTAGACTTGATTTCTTTCATTTTCATATATTTCCCGGTGCAGTGAAAGCTTCTATTGGTGTTTGTATTCTTTTTTTTAAATATTTTTTACTTCACCGTCTGCTCTTCCAACTTTGTCTGTGTTGCTGCCGTGATATGTGCATGAATTCACATCATGCAAGGATGTTTCTTCAAGTGCAATCTGGCTATTATGTGTTGCATTTATTCTCGTAATTGTTATCTTTTCCCAGTGTTTTCAGATCCAATCATTGTCATCTTTCGTCACATATTCTCGTTTTTTCCTTACTTCTCATTATGGTTATGAGACAGAAGAATCAGGTCAACAGCAAAATTCAGGTCATCAAGCTGTGTTGTTCACAATCATGGACACAAAGACTAGTTAAAAACATGGTATGTACTGCAAGTGCAGACAATTAAACCTTAACTCTAAATGTCTAAAGGAAACAGTGTGAAACTAACATTCATGACTGCATTATTATCTAATATTTTGTCAACGAGAATATACACTTTGTGATTTTATTGACAAAGTGTGATAAATGTAAATAGTTATAAAATCAGAGCTGCAAATTGGTGGGCAAATAATATGATATTTTCCTAAGAAAAGTATATCATCATAATTCCACAACTGTATACAATTTTTTTAAGTAGATATATACATACACATACATACAAACAAACACACACATATTATGCCCACATAATTTCTAGAGGTCTGAGGAGACTGAGAAAGAATGAGCCTACTGTTCCCTCAGAGGTTGAAAATGGGGCTGGCATTCTCACTATGTAAAACAAATCACAACATAAACCACAGCTGCAAAAGAGCACACTAATTGGTGCAGAGTTCCTGCAAAGTGGCCAGCTGCAGGGATAGCTGCATGCTTCTTGGTGTATATATATATATCTCAGATACTGCTGAGTAGAGAAGACTTTTATAATAAAATTAGAGAGAGAACACCACATGATTTTATTTTGTACTCACTCCTTGAGCTGTTTCATGTTTTGCAGTGTTTTCCCTCAGAATCAGCAATTTAAATATAAATACAGAACAGTAATGTTCTTAGCAGATGTAAAGTTTGTTTCTGGTAAAACTCTTGTTTAATTCATGTTTTTGATGTTGAATAGTACCGACCATTATACTCCGTTAAGTTTTTTTTTTTTCTCTTGAAATCTCAAATACTGCCTGCTGTATTCTCTTATTTTTTATTCTTCTCGTTTCTTCTGTTTCTATGCAACAATAGTATATTTTATACTAGACTTAATTATGAATGTTGTCAAACAGATTAATGTATCCATGAGCATCTGTGCACACTGCAGAATACAATTTTTATCTTTGGTTTTGTTATAAATGTGTGAACAGTCTGGATCTGAGGCCTTTTCTTTGGTAAAGTGATCAAGAAAAATGAAAACTTGGATTTAGTCTTGAAAAATGAAGAGAGAGAACAAATTGTGTGCTTGCTGTGTGAAACTGAGTTAATTTGATGAGTGAGTACATAATTTGTTAGAAGTATACAAATGATATGAATTTTAAATTGAACAGTCTGTTGAAGCTCATAATGATATGAATTTTAAATTGAACAGTCTGTTGAAGCTCATATGTTGTTAAGCTTGGTCAGTGTTTGTCATTTAAGATAATTCCAAAAATATTCATGAAATATACATGTCAGACTCCTGTTCCTGATTTATAATTTTTTAACATTAAGCCAGGGAAAAGACATGCAAGGTGATATATTCTGTGAACAGTGTGGTGAACGACTCAGGTTATTATGTGAAAAAAATAGAAAGGTCTGGATTCATTTCTTTCTTTTTTTTTTTTAACTGTATCACAGACATGTTGACATTGTAAGAAATTATTTTATTAATAAAAATTTATTCTTCTGACACGTCTGTTTTATGTTATACAGTATATGTAAACAATAAATGGGACTCCTGGAAGATAAAGCTACAAATAATAAGAATTTTCTTTTTTTTTCTCTTTACTGTGTTGCTTATCTGTTATCTTCTGTTCTTTTTTCTACATATGATTTGCACTGCCTGTTTTCTCTTTACCTGTCTGTATTTGTCTCTGTTGTCTTTTTCTACAAATGATTTACACTGCCTGTTGTCTTTTCTCTTTACCTGTCTGTATTTCTTGTCTCTGTTCTTTTGTCTCTTTACCTGTCTGTATTTCTTGTCTGTTCTATTCTCTTTACCTGTCTGCATTTCTTGTCTCTGTTGTCTTTTTTCTCTTTACCTGTCTGTATTTGTCTATATTGACTTTTTCTCTTTATGTCTGTATTTGTCTCTGTTGTCTTTTTCTCTTTACCTGTCTGTATTTGTCTCTGTTGTTGTCACGAAGTGGATGTAAGTTAGAGTGTGTCCAGTGTATAGACAAGACCCTAGTATGAGATAGACTGAGAAGATAGATTTAGATGTGAAAATTATAGTGAATGTGGACAGATGAGATTACTGGCTCGAGAGATGAGAACCGAGATTGACTCTCCCTTGCCACTTGTGACTACTATAATAGCTATAGACTCACCCCCTCTTACTGCCAATAAAGGAGATACAGTATCAATCAGGACCACAGACACCACTATACAGACAACATATAAGTACCGTATAGTTAGCTATAAATTAGAGAACCTGATCCAGTGGACATTTATATACTTTTATTACAAAAAAATATAATCAACATAATCAAATCACATAGAAACAAAATCAGTAATATGCAATGTTGCACAGACCTGAAAACAAGAAAGACAATTAAATTGGTAGATACTAGAAAACAACCACTTTCACTCCTATCACCCTGCTGGGGAAAAATAGACTGATTACTGAGTTAACCACAATTAATGGGTGGGGCCATCAACTTTAGCCACCACTCCCTACTACAATCTATTTCCTACTGTCACTGTCCTGCTGACACTGCCTAAACTATTGTCTACACACACCCAGCTTCCAGGTTCTTTAGGCAATATACACGCCGCTAATTTAACACTACTGGACTGCTACCCTAGTAGACTTAGATTACAACTATGGCTCAGAGTCTATCCATCTAATGGATAATAAAAGACCCTACTGGTCCTGTCTATTTTCTCCCTCCTTCTCTCTCTTTCTCTCTCTGCCTGGTCTCAGTGTCTCTCTAACACTCGATGTCTGCTGATGTGGCGTCTCCGTTACGCCTCTTCTCTTGATAACGTTCAGAACCAGGAATTATATCCCTGTCTCCTGCTTCTAATTTCTGCACTGATGACTTGGGTTTCAAGCTCGAGGTACTTGAATCACTTGTAGAAGCTTCACGGCTGCTGACCGACTTCTTACTTGCCCCGTTAACCCACTCGAGGTTTAGGGACAAACAGCTTTATTATGGCTGTATAACTTTAGACCAATCTCCCAGCCACGAGCTGTTGTCGGAGTGGTATAATGAGCTAAGAGCTCTGGATTAAAAGACAAATCCTGTTCCCAGCTGAAGATTGTCTTCGCTACCTGGGGAACATATGGTATTTCTTGCACTTTTTCCGATCTCTCGAGCTATATGCTCCTGAGATGACAACTTGCTGTTGTAAAGGACTGAGGCTGGTTGCCCCTCCTACAGACCGTGAAAACTCACTGTGGAACAAACAACACAACAGCTATATAACACGTCAAAAGTTACACATCTCAAACACTAAACTCCCTTCTCCCTTTAAATCAATTACAGCTTCCCTTCTCTATTCCCGCTATGCACAATGATACAATATATATATCCCCCACAAGGTCAACCTCCCAGGCAATCCCCTCTCTCTCCCGTTTCCGAAGTAAATATCGGCTGACTCAGATCTTTTTGTTCTGCATGACTAGCCACGTGTCACAACAATTTTTCACTGAGGACATACCTGTCCGAAAATACTTGGGCTACTTTTCTCCCTGACCCTAGGTGTACATTTATCAATACAAAATTAAATCTAGGCAGGTTGAAACCCGTCTCAGAAAACACTTCCCTTATCAAAATAAAATCTACATCTCTTGAAAATAAAAGGAATATCCCATAACAGAAATATAGATTACATCTCGTGCCTTCTGATTATACAACAATAAAAATGCACAATAAATAACGTACGCCAAAATTATGCTAGCGTATTTAAACTGCAATTAAACTATAAACAATCGAGGTTATCAATGTATCCCCCTGTAGTTAAATACACGTGTTCCTGTGTTCAACATAATGTTAACTTCACCCTTCTCAGGGTAACATTCCTGAATTAAAACTCAATGCAATAACCATGCCCACAGGCTTAAAATTTACAAAATCCCGATCCTGTTTATATACAGAAGTTTATCATAAATCAAAGATGCGGGTTTTTCCTACCAACTTTCTTTAAAAAATTTAGACCTTCTTTTAAATATTACGGAGCTCACATTAAATGTCTCAAAATCTTTACACACTCCTAGCTACGGCTATTATCATATAAAGACTTCTCTGCACCTCTTACATTAAATACTTTCTCTGAGATTGTAATTGATGGCCCTTCGGTTTAAGAACTAAATTAAAACCTCCTGAGGAAAGCTTATACTTTAACTGGCTAGTCTCTATTAGAAGCGAATTACAAGTACCACGCTAATTAGTTATGGCTTACCCAATAGATCAAATTTCTCACTGAAGAGCAAGTGCTATGACGTAGATTCTCATGGCTGAATATTCTTCGGACAAAAGGGACCCACAATTAATTTCCGCTAGTATTTATTACAGACAACGAGGGCAGATACGTCATCGTTGGCGTTCCTCTCCGACCAATGAAAACCCTAAAAAATTAAACAACCGAGCCTCCGCCAATAGATTTGAAAGCAACGCGTGAGTCATAAGATACAGACCGCGTGTCCAAAAAAATTGCGTCACGTTACGCGACGACCGCGATTCTTTTTAACAAAGAAACTGAGATTCCCTGATCGCGATTATCTAGCGACAAGAACTGGTGAAAAAACAAACTGGTGAAGATCTAATATTCTCCCCTGTAGTCTCTATTAAAACCGCAATTATTAACCCTACAGAAAAAGACCAAACTCGATATATTACAAAGAGAAAAGCATGGGAAACACATATAGTTTTCAGAGAGAAGAAGACTGAATCAAACTCATATAGTTACAGAGAAAAGAAGGCTGGGACCTGTTGAAAATAAAAGTCACAGTAACTCTATCACATTACTCCCCCCTTTGAAGTGCGGGAATCCATGCTAAATTTACTGACTCTTTATATTTACAAACTGGTCCCTATCTATCTCTGTCTAACGAGCTGTCTGTGAGCACTTCTTCTTCTTCCGTATTCTCTTCTTCTTCTTCGTACAAACTCCCATGCTCCGGTGGAAGAGTTGATCTCTCTTCAGACCTGTGCCATCTAATGGCGGGTCTGAATCTTGCCTTGCTATGTCCGTCAAAAGGCTGTCTTGGTCAGCTGACATAACCGACTGGCTCTGTGGCGGCCTGGCAATGGCGACTACCTTGCTGCGCGTCAGCGGGTTTGTGACCGCTGGTATATGGTGGTGCAGATGAGAACTGTCTTGTGCTTCCAGCATACAGTCTCCGATCGCTTGCTGAGTTTCTATTGAATCCTCACTGATCCCAGTAGCTTCTATCTTGGAATAAAGATAGGTAATATCTGCCCCTGGCAGTGGTTCTGTGTTCGCTCTTCCCCTACCAACGTGAAGTGGGACAGAGCTCTCCACTATAGCTCCTTGCGAAGTTGTAGGGCAGGTCTTCTCACTATTTTCTGGCCTTAAAAGTTTGTGAGATGCCCGTGTAGTCCCAGAGAGTCCTCCATCTGAAACCCTGGTTCTAAAAAAATTCTCAACCTTGCCCTCCCCGTCGAGAGTTAATGGCATCAGTTGGAAAGTGTCCTGAATTGACACTGGATGGTTTAAGATCCCGTTTGATCGCGGAGTTTCTGAGATAAAGCTCTCAGTGACTTTCTCCAAAGTTCCTTGAAGCAAATTTGAATTTTTATCCCTAGTTGCAGGCTCCTCGTTGCAGGAGTGATTTCCTGTAAGTGAGATATTAGGGTGGTGGGGCCCATCTCCGTTGTTAGGCAAACGGTCGCTCAGTCCCCTGTCCTCTTCCGTGTGAGTAACATGCTGGTCGTATGGGGCTCCAGGGCTGGTCGGAAACATATGTTCGCCCAGGCCGCTATATTCTGCCCTATGAAGTGTGCGCTGGTCGGGTGCATACGTCGTATCAATCTTGTCAGTATTCCCCTCGCCTGAGGGAGGTAATACCATCGGGGGCCTAATTCCCGACAACGAAGAAGGTACTTCCATAATCAGAGGCGTCACCACTGTTTGGACATTAAGCTGAACAGGGCTGTCAGGCGAATTCGCCTCTGCAAATAACATTCCACTGTCTTTAGAAGTTTCCATCGCAAGACAGTGATGTTTGAGCTCCTGCGGGGCTCTGTGAATTAGGGGTTCCCTCTTTTCACTTATCTGGCCTGCAGTAGGCCCCCTTGCGTTAGCAATGATCGGTGCAGGTGGGGTTCCCAAAACTAAATATGGGGCTCCGAGAATGAAGTCATAAACTGACTGTGCTGTTACAGCTGCTTTAATTGTGCCACGCACATACTTGCACTTCACCTCAATATTGGCTACTGGAAGACGCTGTGAGGTCCCTCTTCTCAAAACGCTACCAATATCAACTTTTTCCTTTGTCATCTGCCAGGGCTTCACCAAGTGGCGAGCGACTATACAGGGGTATGTAAGCCCACTGTCAAACAAACAAGTAGTGGCCGTTCCATTCACCTCAGCTGGTCCGCTGTTGGAGAACAATGCCTCTGAATGAATGGGCTCCCAAGTGTTCCCTTTTGTCGCTCTCACCGGCCTTAAACAAGCTGCATGATGAGCGGGTGGTTTATTTATACACCGGGATGTCAGTGAGAAGTGGTGCGACAGTACCGACAAGTCCTCTCATTATCTCCCCTGTTTCTGGCGGGTTCGTGAGAGGTCGCTCCTTGTGATCTGTTATGAGGCTGGGGGCACGTTATGACCGGGCTGGGGCTCCTTGTGAGAAGGCCCCTGCTGCTGGTGAGCAGGAGAAGAAGCCGACTGCGATGATGATGCTCCTTTGTCCGGGGCTGGCAGGTCTGGGTGTTTCCGTTTCTGGCCCAGTACTTCGGCCTGTGCCGTCTGGAACCTTTCCACAAACAGAATAATCTGGTCCATTTGCTGGGTGCCCTGCTCTGCCAGATACCTCCTCAAGTCGGGAGACATGTTTGCCTTTACTTATTCACACATTACAAGCTCTTCGAATCCTTCAAACGTTTTTGCTAGACCCGACAACTCTCTCCACCGAGTGAGGTAATTCCTCAGCCTTTCAGTGAACTGAGGAAAACTTCTCCCTTCTCCGGACGGCTTTCCCTGAACATTGTTTGGCATTTACGGGGGGTCCACTGGAATCTTTGCAACAAAGCATTCCTTAGTGCCTCAAAGGTGTTCTTGTCGTCTACGAGCATCTTGCTGATAATTTGAGGCAACACAGACTTTCATCCAACCCGTATGCCTTTGCCATCCATTCGAACTTCTCCAAAAATACGTCAATTTTCTCATTCCCGTTAGGGAAAGAGTCCATTGGAAAGTTCATGGCTGCCATCTGGGGGCCTCCATTTCCTGAGGTGTCTGCCGCCCCTGCTCTGGGAGAATCTCCATTCGCTGAACTGCCCTCCGACAATCTACTTTGCAGTTCCAGAGACCACATAGCAAGTTCATGCTGTCTCTCCGCTGCCTTTTCCCCTTTCGCTGCTTCTGCCCTTTGCCTTTCCTCAACTTCTGCAGCAGCTGCCCTTTCCTCTTTCTGATTATGCCTATCATTTTCTCTTATCATATAGGCCTTAGTCTCCTCCTTATCCATACCCATGTCCTGAGCAGCCTCACGCCAGGCAGCTCGTAACTTGGCCATATCCGCCATCTTACCTGACAACCTGCTGTAAGTTAATGGAATACAGAGAATGATAGAAAGAAGAAAAAAGGAACTACCTATTACCTACTCGGCAATACTTCCTCTCTAACCGCTGTCCCAAAACCCGACCTCACACTAGCACCAAGTCTGAATGATAACTGCTATCTAAAAATAATTGATTATGCAGCAACCTACAACTGAATTTACCTTCCTATTAGAGAAAAAAAAAATCAGTTAGCCATCAATTATCGCTAAGTCATCAAAAACTAACTACAACTACAATCTAACTTGACTGCCCTGTGGAAAAAAAATCCTATAACTGGATCAGTTCTAATAGCTCGAAGTCTAGGGGATATTAAAAGAAAATCTATTCTCAGAACTTTCTACAGAACCAATCTATGAATCTAGACAAGATCCCAGAATGATCCCAACAAAGATGATCCACCGGATGATGGCCGCCCACTTGTCACAAAGTGGATTTAAGTTAGAGATTGTCCAGTGTATAGACAAGACCCTAGTATGAGATAGACTGAGAAGATAGATTTAGATGTGAAAATTATAGTGAATGTGGACAGATGAGCCTATTGGCCCGAGAGATGAGAACCGAGATTGACTCTCCCTCGCCACTTGTGACTACTATAATAGCTATAGACTCACCCCCTCTTACTGCCAATAAAGGAGATAAGGTATCAATCAGGACCACAGACACCACTATACAGACAACATATGGGTACCGTATAGTTAGCTATAAATTAGAGAATCTGATCCAGTGGACATTTATATAGTTTTATTACAAAAAAATATAATCAACATAATTAAATCACATAGAAACAAAATCAGTAATATGCAATGTTGCACAGACCTGAAAACAAGAAAGACAATTAAATTGGTAGATACTAGAAAACAACCGCTTTCACTCCTTCTTTCACCCTGTTGGAGAAAAATAGAATGATTACTGAGTTAACCACAATTAATGGGTGGGGCCATCAATTTTAGCCACCACTCCCTACTACAATCTATTTCCTACTGTCACTGTCCTGCTGACACTGCCTAAACTATTGTCTACACACACACAGCTTCCAGGCTCTTTAGGCGATATACACGCCGCTAATTTAACACTACTGGACTGCTACCCTAGTAGACTTAGATTACAACTATGGCTCAGAGTCTATCCATCTAATGGATAATAAAAGACCCTACTGGTCCTGTCTAATTTCTCCCTCCTTCTCTCTCTCTCTCTCCACCTGGTCTCAGTGTCTCTCTAACACTCGAAGTCTGCTGATGTGGTGTCTCCGTTACGCCTCTTCTCTTGATAACGTTCAGAACCAGGAATGATATCCCTGTCTCCTGCTTCTGATTTCTGCACTGATGACTTGGGTTTTAAGCTCGAAGTACGTGAATCACTTGTAGAAGCTTCACGGCTGTTGACCGACTTCTTACTTGCCCCATTAACCCGCTCAAGGTTTAGGGACAAACAGCTTTATTATGGCTGTATAACTTTAGACCAATCTCCCAGCCACGTGCTGTTGTCGGAGTGGTATAATGAGCTAAGAGCTCTGGATTAAAAGACAAATCCTGTTCCCAGCTGAAGATTATCTTCGCTACCTGGGGAACATATGGTATTTCTTGCACTTTTTCCGATCTCTCGAGCTATATGCTCCTGAGATGACAACTTGCTTTTGTAAAGGACCGAGGCTGGTTGCCCCTCCTACAGACCATGAAAACTCACTGTGGAACAAACAACACAACAGCTATATAACATGTCAAAAGTTACACATCTCAAACACTAAACTCCCTTCTCCCTTTAAATCAATTACAGCTCCCCTTCTCTATTTCCGCTATGCACAACGATACAAAATATTTATGCCCCACAAGGTCAACCTCCCAGGCAATCCCCTCTCTCTCCCGTTTCCAAAGTAAACATCGGCTGACCCAGATCTTTTTGTTCTGTATGACTAGCCACGTGTCACAACAATTTTTCACCGAGGACATACCTGTCCGAAAATACTTGGGCCACTTTTCTCCCTGACCCTAGGTGTACATTTATCAATACAAAATCAAATCTAGGCAGGCTGAAACCCGTCTCAAAAAACACTTCCCTTATCAAAATAAAATCTACATCTCTTGAAAATAGAAGGAAAATCCCATAACAGAAATATAGATTACATCTCGTGTCTTCTGACTATACAACAATAAAAATGCGCAATAAATAACGTACGCCAAAATTATGCTAGCGTATTTAAACTGCAATTAAACTATAAACAATCGAGGTTATCAATGTATCCCCCTGTAGTTAAATACACGTGTTCCTGTGTTCAACATGTTAACTTCACCCTTCTCTGGGTAGCATTCCTGAATTAAAACTCAATACAATTACCATGCCCACGTGCTTAAAATTTACAAAATCCCACTCCCGTTTATATACAGAAGTTTATCATAAATCAAAGATGCGGGTTTTTCCTACCAACCTTCTTTAAAAAATTTAGACCTTCTTTTAAATATTACGGAGCTCACATTAAATGTCTCAAAATCTTTACACACTCCTAGCAACGGACGGCTATTATCACATAAAGACTTCTCTGCACCTCTTACATTAAATACTTTCTCTGAGATCGTAATTGATGGCCCTTCGGTTTAAGAACTATTTTAAATTAAAACCTCCTGAGGAAAGCTTATACTTTAACTGGCTAGTCTCTATTAGAAGCGAATTACAAGTACCACGCTAAATAGTTATGGCTTACCCAATAGATCAAATTTCTCACTGAAGAGCAAGTGCTATGACGTAGATTCTCACGGCTGAATATTCTTCGGACAAAAGGGACCCGCAATTAATTTCCGCTGGTATTTATTACAGACAACGAGGCCAGATACGTCATCGTTGGCGTTCCTCTCCGACCAATGAAAACCCTACAAAATTAAACAACCGAGCCTCCGCCAATAGATTTGAAAGCAACGCGTGAGTCATAAGATACAGACCGCGTGTCCAAAAAAATTGCGTCACGTTACGCGACGACCGCGATTCTTTTTAACAAAGAAACTGAGATTCCCTGATCGCGATTATCTAGCGAAAAGAACTGGTGAAAAAACGAACTGGTGAAAATCTAATATTCTCCCCTGTAGTCTCTATTAAAACCGCAATTATTAACCCTACAGAAAAAGACCAAACTCGATATATTACAATGAGAAAAGCATGGGAAACACATATAGTTTTCAGAGAGAAGACTGAATCAAACTCATATAGTTACAGAGAAAAGAAGGCTGGGACCTGTTGAAAATAAAAGTCACAGTAACTCTATCACAGTTGTCTTTTTCTCTTTACCTGTCTGTATTTGTCTCTGTTGTCTTTTTCTCTTTACCTGTCTGTATTTCTTGTCTCTGTACTTTTTTCTCTTTACCTGTCTGTATTTCTTGTCTCTGTTCTTTTTTATCTCTACCTGTCTGTATTTGTCTCTGTTGTCTTTTTCTCTTTACCTGTCTGTATTTGTCTCTGTTGTCTTTACCTGTCTGTATTTGTCTCTGTTGTCTTTTTCTCTTTACCTGTCTGTATTTGTCTCTGTTGTCTTTTTCTCTTTACCTGTCTGTATTTGTCTCTGTTGTCTTTTTCTCTTTAACTGTCTGTATTTGTCTCTGTTGTCTTTTTCTCTTTACCTGTCTGTATTTGTCTCTGTTGCCTTTTTTCTCTTTACCTGTCTGTATTTGTCTGTTTATCTTTACCTGTCTGTATTTGTCTCTGTTGTTTTTTTCTTCACCTGTCTGTATTTGTCTCTGTTGTCTGTTTCTCTTTACCTGTCTGTATTTGTCTCTGTTGCCTTTTTTCTCTTTACCTGTCTGTATTTGTCTCGGTTGTATTTTTCTCTGTACCTGTCTGTATTTGTCTCTGTTGTCTTTACCTGTCTGTATTTATCTCTGTTGTATTTTTCTCTTTACCTGTCTGTATTTGTCTTTTTCTCTTTACCTGTCTGTATTTGTCTCTGTTGTCTTTTTCTCTTTACCTGTCTGTATTTGTCTCTGTTGTATTTTTCTCTTTACCTGTCTGTATTTCTAGTCTCTGTTGTCTTTTTTCTCTTTACCTGTCTGTATTTGTCTCTGTTGTCTTTTTATCTTTACCTGTCTGTATTTCTTGTCTCTGTTCTTTTTTCTCTTTACCTGTCTGTATTTCTTGTGTTCTTTTTTCTCTTTTCCTGTCTGTATTTGTCTCTGTTGTATTTGTCTCTCTTGTATTTTTCTCTTTACCTGTCTGTATTTGTCTCTGTTGTTGTATTTTTTCTCTTTACCTGTCTGTATTTGTCTCTGTTGTCTAGGGAACTACATAATATAGTTAAAAAGTACTTAACAAGAACAACAGTTAATATATTGAGATTGGTGGGTATATGGCACAGAAAGTGAAGTTCCAGTGGTGTTGTTATAAAACATATTACTTATGACAAATGAAAGTCAATGAAATACCAAACTAAACATCTAAGGCTTTAATACGCCCCCCTTCCACCCCTTTCCCCTTTTTTTATTTTGTTTGGGTATTTTTTGGGACACACACACACATAATTTGGTAATTTTTATTTGGTCTATAAACAATCATTGGACGGGAGATATGATGCTGTGGTGAAATTACAGTGATGCAACGTTAAAATTCCTCCATTTTTAAAGTAAACAGGTAAAATAACATGTAGGGATAAAAATATAGGTAAGATATGCCGAGGCTTCTTCACCTACGCCAGCGTTTTCTAGGGTCATTGAACACTAACTAGTTAGAACATGCAAACTAAACGGACTATCCTTTTAGACGGGGTGGAAACGGAGATAAAAGAAAAAAATGTGACGGTCGGAACACGTGTTTGAATCTAAAGTCTAAAAGACGCAATTTGTAGTTTTTAAGGAAAAAAAAATTACGCCACTAGTTGACACAATGTAAGAAAGTGGACGAAAAAACGACCTTAGCTCTTGTTAGAAACAGACGTATCTTGGACGTTTTACGGTAATTAGTCGTTTTTAGTTTGAATATAGCGGCAAACGCCGTACACGAAGGTTCAAAAACAAATTTCAAAACTAACCTTGAAAAAAGTAGGTTTTTTCTTAATAATAAGTTTAGGAGAATAAAAACTAGCTAGTTTGATAGCCCATCTTAATCTGAGAAATAATATGCTTTTAATTACACAGACGGACAGATAACACGGAAGATATTGACGAAAGACTGTATTGTTCAATACAGACTAGCCAACAGTTATTTGTGCATATTTTCACTAAAGTTACATTTTGACGCGTCCTTGAGCCGAACGCATAAAACCAAACTGCAGGTGGACTAGGGGCAGGGTAGGAAGATAGTAGCTAAAAATAACTTAGCATAGAATCTTAGAAGTAGGGGGAGACAAAATTTGTGTAGTTTTTTCTTGTAGTTTCGTCCAAAAACAAGTGTAATTTTGGGAAAAACCAAGTTGGGACGGACAGACCGACAGAAAAATACTACACACTAGACAAAGACTGGACCGAAATTGGACATTTGTAGTTTGAATATTTGAAAGGTTGAGGGGAAGTCCGCTGATTGGACAGAAGTTTTCATATTATAGAAAGAAAGACGCCCGCTAGTGCCATTTTGTATAAGACTGTCCATTTACACAGTTCGTTAATGCTAGAGGTGTGATTTCCAGGAAATATTAAATATTATCAGTGGGACGCCAGAATCTAGCCAGCAGCTCAGCTGAGTTTTGCTAGTACAACGTAACTGTGTTTTCAATTTTGAATTGTGGTAAGGGAAAAAGCATTTACCTTTTTTATTTTAATATTTTGAGTGATTGATACTGCCATGTCATGAAAAATGATTACGACAAGTGAGTGCTTATTCTAGGTCCCCAGCAGCAGTCCAGGGCCTAGAGGCAAAACAAATAATATAGGAAAACATATATAAGACTATGGAAGACAGATCTATAGTTGAGATCAGTGGGAACATATTACCCACCTTATTGGATGGAAGAGGAAACTATTGAACATATTTAGGATGCAATGCAGTCATGGGAAACTAGTGCTAACTGATAACACCTGGGTGAGATGTGCTGAGTTGGTCAGAGAGATCTGACCCGATCTTTGTAATGTTTTTTTTGTTGTTATGTGTAAAAAATTGGTGCAGTAGGCAGTGTGTTGACACATGGCACAAATTTTGGTTTCAGAGTTTCTGGTCTGGCACTACGCTAGTGCCAGATGCTTTGTAGAAGTCCAAGTGTGGATGCCTAAGAAGCCTACCCTTGTACTCCAGCTACTGTGAGGAGTGGGCCACTTGAATTCTTTACTGCATCATCACAGGCCAGATAAGTGAAAACCTGGCCTGTTGTGGATTCATCAACACTTGTCCACAAATCAATGAATAAATAAAATCATGTTGTACAAACACTATACCTCAGTCCATATTCAAAGACAATGAACATTATAAACAGAGATTGGGCATGATGACACCACCCCGACTAGACATCCAGTGCTAGTTTTCAAAGACACTGTAGTTAGTATTAATATTAACCAATGTAACAATATATTTATGTATAAAATTTTCATTTGATTATTCAATATATATATGCACTTTTATTGATAAATACATATTGTTTCATACGTCCTGACCAGAAGAAACATTTGGTTCAGGACTAAATAAATTCAAAAAATTGTAAAATCTAAACTTCTAAAGCCAGTGTTAGTTGATTTGATCATAGAGCTTATTATTATTATTAGACTTAGTATTTACATGTGTGTGTCTGTGTGTTTAATTACCTACACATCACTTTTCATTACCCTAGACATTAAACGTAGCTAACATACATAAATAGTAGAATAAGTCTGTTTGAGGTCATAAGTGGTAGCAGAAAGGCATTCTGTAACTCACATAAATTTTTATCTTCAGGAGCCTTCACAGCTGACCTCATCCAGTACACTAGGTAACATAGCAACCATACAATAACATCAAAAACCACTACAGATGCCACTTTCACATATCGGCAACTGAGCATATTATCTGGACTCGCAAACCTTATACCTAAAAAGAACAAATAAAAAGGATTAAGAAATCCCATAGCAGATACTGCCTTAGGGGAGAGAAGTGTTAGAGACTTCAATGTACTTGGTCTAGCTTCAAAAGGTGGAGGTGACCAGTTCCCTTCTTCATTGCCTTTGCTTTCCCTAACTCACGAGCAGAGTTAGGTACCAATTTACAGCTGGGTAGACTGGAGCGTGATGCCACAGCATTTCAAATCTGGTACTTTTGCCGTGAAATGCCAGCACTTTAACCACTCTGCCAATCTGACGCTCAAGAAAAACAAAATAAACAGCAAAAAACATGCCAGGTGACTCCAAAAAAGTTAAACATTTAACAGATTAAAGAAAATAAATTCCTAGAGGACTCAAAATAATTACAAGATTTTTATTGTGGTCAAAGTACAATCATTATAACAGACAACTTGTGAACATTAATGTGTATGTGAAAAGCACGTCATTCAAGTCTCACAAAATTCAGATCTGCAGTTTAGTGGCTTAGGCTTTTTTTTTTTTTTTGTTTATTTGTATGTTATAGACCCAGGGAAATACAGCTGAAGTGCTTTCCAAAATTTTTTTAATGGGCCATAATATAACAAGAGTGTGCGATTGGCAGAATGGTTAGAGCACTGGCCTTTCATAGCAAATGTACCGGGTTCAAAACACGGCGCCACACTACAGTCTACCTGGCTGTAAATGGGTACATGACTGCCCTTTAGTTGGGGAAGGCAGCGAGGTAGGGAACTGATTACCCCACTTGTCGAAGCTGGACCTAGTACAGTGAAGTCTATAACAATTCACTACCCTACGGCAGTATCTTCTATGGGACAATCTTTACCTTTTGTAATATAATAGAGACATTTCTGGAAGTATCAGGATCGGCATTTTCATCAATTCACTTTGTATGTCAATTTTTGTTTGGTCAGCTCGTTAGCCGCTGACTTTCTGTAGAACTTTACCAAAAATACTGTGACACATTTTACATATGTTCTTTATAATCTTTATTTAGGACCTTACCGAAAATGCTGTGACATATTATACATTTTCTTTATAATCTTCATTTAGGACCTTACAGAAAATACTGTGTGATGCATGCCATCCATCAGTTGTAGTAATATAATAAGCGGAACAATGTCCGTGGCCAAATAAACACATAGGGGTATGTCGAAAGACACCTATCAACTTGAATGCCAATATAAGTGTAACACCTCTTCACAGTTCAGAGATACAATTTATTCAGGTACTGTTACAAGTATATGTTCAAGCCCAATGGCAAAGGCAGTAATGTGCAGTCTTCATAATGTCGTCAAGCAGTCCATTCCGCTATGGAGATGCTGTACTTGCATTCTCAAGAGTTTAATATATTGATACATTCAACACAATACTGAATAAGTACTCCCTGTAATACAAATAAGCTAGGGACACCTCAACTGAGTATGTTGGTGCCCTAGTGATGGTAAAACTCAGGGAAAAACACAGTAGACTGCAGGAGCACACACATTTGCGACCTCTCGCATTAAAACACAATCGGCATCTCTCCCTCGCAGACAATAAAACCAAACTTCTGCTCAAATTGGCGTCTGCTACCGTACTATCATACCGCCGGTATGACATCATTCCATTTATTTTGAGTCAATCCGTAATAAAATATAAGACATGGAGCTCTGTCAAGCTGAAGATACTCCACACATAATCATTATGAATTTTAATCAAACACTGTGACATACTAGATATGCTCTTTATAATCTTCATTTCTCTTGTCCTATTATTATATTTACATATGTATACATAATAGTCACAAAAAAACAACAATCTTGAAGTTACAGACTTTTATAAATGGGTGTTTGCGTAGAATAGGAGGATTAATATGGTATGACCAGGTCACCAATGTGGAACTGATGACAATAACCAGACAAATGCCTGTGGAACAAGAGACGAGATGGATAGGACACACATTGAGGAAACCTGCTGACAGCAGAACAAGATGTTCTGGAATCTCCAGGGTAAGAGAGATAGAAGGAGAAGAAAAAACACATGGTGAAGAAAACTGCAGACAGAATGAAAGGGATGAAGAAGATGTGGAAAGATCCTCAGCTGATGGCACGGGAAAGGAGGAATTGGCATGAATTTGTTGAAGGCCTATGTTCCTTTGGCAGCTGAAGAGTAATTTTCTAATCTAACTTGAATTGTCTTGTAATAAAACCTGGCCAGCTGTGATCAGCAACAAACAAAACATATACAAGTAAATAAACTATCTACAAACATCGTTTTTATATAACAGATAAACTGACGTCTGCTAGGCAATGTAAGAAATCAATAGAAACTAACATTCAAATAAGTCAGTAAGTAAAGTGACTTTATTAGCAGTGACCCTACCTTCCAAGAAGTTCAGTCCTGTTGTTAGCAGGAATATGCTGTTAGACATTTTCACGTTTGCAGACTATGCAGCACTAATCGTTAATTTATTTCTGCAGCATCGTGCAGTACAAGATGGTCCAGATCTTTTTTTTTATTTCACTTGCGTCATGGGAATGTCTTTTACCGTTTCTCTATAACTTTATGGATGATCTTGTTATGTTTGATCAAATTCATTAAGTCTTGCTGCTTTTGAACTGCTAGCAGTTCAGCAAACTTCATGAATGCTAGTGATTTCACGCTGACATAACAAAGCCCACTTCTATTTTTGGTCACCATTTTTTTTATTTTTGGCAAATCAGATCAATCCTTTATTAAAAGTGTTTCCACTGAGAACATACAGAACAGCATCAATAATTAGAACATTAATAGTTCGAAACATCAAATATCTGAACAAGCTAACAAAAAATAAGATTATTTTCATAAACAATGATGTCAAAAGATCTCTGCTTTTTTTTTTTTTTTTTTTGTGGCCATGTTGATAATAATTTATGTATATCATTTTGCTGATTTTACTTGGTTTCATATACCTGTGTAATTGTGGTTGACTGTTTCAATGATTCTGTTATGTATGAATAAAAAAAAAATTAAGTACAACTCCGTGTTTTTATTTTTAAACACATTTTGTTTTTAGTCTCTAGAAAACCGCTTATCATAACTCTGAAAATCTTAATAAACTTAAAAGCTGAACTACCCTCCCCCCCACCACCACCACTGATTCCAGTTAGTTTGGATTATTGATGGTCTACTGTAAGTTAAACTGATAACACTCAATAATTTGACAACATATGCTACACTAGCAACACTAGATCATTCAGTGACAGTGGTAACAATAGATCATTCAGCAACTTTCGTTACAGTGGTAACAATAGATCACTTAGCAACTTTCATTACAGTGGTAACAATAGATCATTCAGCGACATACATTACACTGGTAACACTAGATCATTCAGTGACATACATTACAATGGTAACAATAGATTATTCAGTGACATACACTACACTGGTAACAACAGATAATTCAGCAACATATGCCACACAAGATCATTCAGCGATATACATTACACTGGTAACACTAGATAATTCAGCAACATACATTACACAGGTAACACTAGATTATTCAGCAACATACATTACACAGGTAACACTAGATTATTCAGCAACATACATTACACAGGTAACACTAGATTATTCAGCAACATATATTACACAGGTAACACTAGATTATTCAGTGACATACACTACACTGTAACAACAGATAATTCAGCAACATATGCCACAAAAGATCATTCAGCGATATACATTACACTGGTAACACTAGATAATTCAGCAACATACATTACATGGGTAACACTAGATCATTCAGCAACATACATTACACAGGTAACACTAGATTATTCAGCAACATACATTACAAAGGTAACACTATATTATTCAGCAACATTACATTACACAGGTAACACTAGATCATTCAATGACATACATTACACAGGTAAAACTAGATTATTCAGCAACTCCTTGACTGCAGGTAAAATGGCACACTCGTTATTGTGGTTCTGCTGATGGTAGATCTGTTCAGCAAATCTGTTCAGCATTGTGCTGACTGCTTGCATTGCTGGGGTGTTTATGTGGGCCTGCTTGCTGTCCACCCTGGTCAGTTTATTGGTGGCCATCTCATACAGAAGTGGAACCACAATGGACTGCTCACCAGAACCAACGTTTAAACCAATACGTGTCAGCTGCAACTGAAATTGGAAATAGTCGCTTGTTTAAACCAATACGTGTCAGCTGCAACTGAAATTGGAAATAGTCATTTGTTTAAACCAATACTTGTCAGCTGCAACTGAAATTGGAAATAGTCGCTTGTTTAAACCAACACGTGTCAGCTGCAACTGAAATTGGAAATTGTCGCTTGTTTAAACCAATACGTGTCAGCTGCAACTGAAATTGGAAATAGTTGCTTGTTTAAACCAATACGTGTCAGCTGCAATTGAAATTGGAAATAGTCACTTGAAAGTAAAACATTTTGCTGTATATTCTAATGAGAACACAATATTAAGATTTCCAGCTGGTATGTTGAATTTTTGGAGGGAAAACTGTCTGCATACCTGTCAACCTCCTGAGACAAAAATCTGTACGCCGGACCAAAAATATCCTTACAAACACCGAAAAATCCTTACGCAAAAAATATATTAAAAAATTATACGCAATAGTTTTAAAATGAGAAATGACATATACAAATCTATTAGTATTTGAATTATTGTGATATAAAACATGCAAATAGTCTCATGCTGTTCTTTACATATAAAAAAACTTAGTGATCATGAGGTACACTATTCTTTTGATGTACAGTATTTTGTATTATAATCAACACATGCACTTTTAGCACTTTGCAGAATTGCATTTGTGGGCTTAAAGTCTGCACAGCATGTATCAATGTTAATCTTACACTGTAAAATAGAAGTGAAAGTGTTCGCATTCATGGACCTCCTGCAGTCTGTGTGGATTTTTTTCATCATTGAAAATGATCTTTCGCAGTCAGCTTTTGTTTCTTTGAATTAGGCTCAGCCATCATTCAGTGGATGAAATATTTCAACTAATAATCTTTGTAGACGAAGAGAATGATTAAAAAATACAACGAACAAAGCAAATGGCTAACAGCAACAACAACAACAAAAAAATAAACAAAATTATGAACAGAATATCAAATCTAGAAAGAAAAAACGTACCACCAAAAATTTACAAAATTATTATTTAAGAGTTGGTAGCCTAGACCAGTGATAACAGATTGCTACTTTATTAAAGATAAAATACTTCTATGGCACGCGCCTCAAACAGCCTCTGACAACCAAGTCCAGCTCCCGGCCTTCACGTGTGGCTCAATTTGAGCCCGGCGGAACTGTTTCCACTGACGGGAGAAGGGGCAAAGGCGAGCGACTGGCGCCTTAAAACCAGCAGCTTCGGGCAGATAGGGCTCGTGATCCTTGGTTGGTAGCTTATCTAAGAGAAGGAACTCTGAATTCAAACCACCGCTGCCTTGCGGGAATATCCATTTGTGGAATTGGCTTCGGGAGTAAACCCTGAGGATAAATCCGGAGTCGGAGTCCCTAAGGCAGTCTAATGTCGATTCGACATTATTCTGGCAACTCCTGCGACATGGCTGGTACCAAACTGTATCGGCTACTGCCGTTCCTTTGGATCTACCGGCTGTGTGGAGAGGGGGAACATGCTGCATGGGCAACAGCTTGATCTCCATATAACTGTGCCCAAGCTCGCGCCCTGGAGAGGACACTCCAGCTTCACCTATAGGTGTCGGCAAAACACGGGAAGTAGCAGTTACCGGTTATAAGCATTATGCCCAATTGGCGTAGGGCATGGCGCCAGGGGCTACTTCCGACAGTGGGAGAGGTTCTAGGATCTCACTGGACAGCTACCGCCCGCTTAAAGCTGGGCAGCCCCCAGTCAATAAGGTGTTGTCCCGCCACTGTCTGCTTTCCCCATTGGGTGCATGGGGATTAGGGTCAAACCCGAACTGTGGACAGAAAATTTTGCACCAAGCAATTATCGAAAAAATAGAAATAAGCAAACTCTCAGATTGGGATGCTGGAACGTCCGGACTATGTTGACTGGACTATCCGAAAACCTACAGGATGTAAACGATGTAAGGAAGACAGCCATAATTAATGATGAGCTTAAACGACTTCAGGTGGATATAGCTGCACTTCAAGAAACGCGCCTGACGGGCTCTGGAATGGTGAGCGAGAAGGACTACACATTTTATTGGCAAGGGAAAGATCTTGATAAAGCTAGAGAACACAGAGTAGGTTTTGCGGTCAAAAAATCGCTAACTAACATGGTTGAACCAGGCGAGAATGGATCAGAACGCCTGTTAACGCTCCGCCTGCAAACTAGCACAGGTCCCATCACCCTTGTCAGTGTGTATGCTCCTACTCTGTACTCTGCCTCAGAAGCTAAAGATGAGTTCTACGAGAATCTAGCAGCAGTAATCAAAAGCATACCTAGGCAAGAACAGCTTGTTCTCCTTGGTGACTTTAACGCTAGAGTGGGTGCCGATAATGTTTCATGGCCTTCGTGTCTGGGCAGGTTTGGTATTGGCAAGATGAATGAAAATGGACAACGGCTCTTAGAGTTGTGCGTCCACCATGACCTCTGCGTGACCAACACCTACTTTCAGACAAAACCCCAGCATAAGGTGTCATGGAGACACCCACGATCCAAGCACTGGCACCAACTTGACCTGATTCTCGTCAGAAGGCCACTCCTCAGGTCTGTGCTCTCCACGCGCTCGTACCATAGTGCAGACTGTGACACAGATCACTCCTTGGTTTGCTGCAAAATCAGAGCACAACCAAGAAAACTCTATCGTGTCAGACATGAAGGGAAACCACGCATTGATACCAGCAAGATGTCAGACCCTTTCATGATCGCTCAATTCACTGCGACCTTCAAGAAAGTGCTCAGTAGCCCTCAGCATGGTGATACTATTACAGAGAACTGGGAGCATCTACGGAACACCATTCAAAGTACTGCACTTGCCACCTTTGGTAAGAAAACAGCAAAGTCAAATGACTGGTTTGACGCTTCATCAGATGTGATGGCACCTGTTATTGAAGCTAAGCGCAGTGCTATGAATGAATACAAACGTTCACCGAGTGCCAGAACCCTACAGATCCTGAGGGCTACGAGAAGCAAAGTTCAACAAACTGCTCGACGCTGTGCAAATGACTATTGGCTCCAGCTCAGTGAGAGCATCCAGATCGCAGCGCAAACAGGCAACATTAGACAAATGTATGACGGTATAAAGAAAGCACTTGGCCCCCATAAAAGTAAGACGGCACCGCTAAAAACCATCAGCGGAGAGAAGCTAACCGATAAGGGTAAGCAGATGGAGAGGTGGGTCGAGCACTACTCTGAGCTTTACGCTAGAGACAATACCGTTACGCCTGCAGCCCTTGATGCTGTCAATAGTCTGCCAACTATGGAGGAGCTGGATGCCGAACCAACATTAGAGGAACTCAGTAAGGCCATTGATAGCTTGGCCTCTGGCAAAGCACCAGGCAGTGATGGGATTCCTCCTGATTTAATCAAATGCTGTAAGAGCACGCTATTATATCCCCTGCATAGGATGCTGTGCCAGTGCTGGGAAGAGACAACTATTCCTCAAGACATGCGAGATGCCAAGATTGCAACACTGTATAAAAATAAAGGAGACAGAAGTGATTGCAATAACTACAGAGGCATCTCTCTTCTTAGTATTGTTGGTAAGGTTTTTGCCAAAGTCATCTTAATGCGACTACACAAGTTAGCTGAGCGCATATATCCAGAGGCACAGTGTGGATTCCGAGCTGGCAGATCAACAACAGACATGATCTTCTCTCTCCGCCAGCTTCAGGAAAAATCAAGAGAGCAGAAAAGACCATTATATATCGCCTTTATAGACCTCACAAAAGCATTCGACCTGGTTAGTAGGGATGGACTCTTTAAAATCCTCCTGAAAATAGGCTGCCCTTCTAAAATGCTGGAAATGATAAAGTCATTCCATGACGACATGAAGGGAACAGTCCAATATGCTGGAAGCACGTCACAGCCCTTTGATATACGAAGTGGCGTTAAACAAGGCTGTGTTCTGGCTCCGACCCTCTTCGGAATCTTCTTTGCCTTACTCTTGAAACATGCATTCAGAGATGCAACTGAAGGAATATGCCTTCACACTAGGTCAGATGGCCGTCTGTTTTTAATCTTTCAAGGCTGAAGGCAAAAACAAAAATCAGAAGGGTCACTATAAGAGACTTGTTGTTCGCTGATGATGCTGCAGTCGTCACTCAAAGCCAACAGGAGCTTCAGAGCTTGATGAATCGCTTCACTAAAGCATGCAAGGACTTTGGCCTCACAATAAGTCTAAAGAAAACGAATGTGCTGAGTCAGGATGTGGGTGCTGCACCAGTTATCACTATCGATAACTATGAATTGGCAGTGGTGCACCACTTCACATACCTAGGGTCTACCATCAATGACAAACTCTCACTGGATACAGAAATCGACAGCCGCATTGGCAAAGCTGCAGCTACCTTTGCCCACCTCACATCGCGTGTTTGGGGAAACTCTAAACTCAACAATGAAGACCAAAGCTGCGGTATATAATGCCTGCGTCATCAGCACACTCCTATATGGCAGCGAGACCTGGACGACCTATGCTAAGCAAGAAAGAAGGCTCAATACCTTCCATTTGCGGTGTCTACGCCGCATCCTCGGCATCTCGTGGAAAGATAAAGTGACAAATGTCGAGGTGTTGTCACGTGCTGGCCTTCAAAGTATGTATACGCTGCTTAGACAGCGCAGACTTCGCTGGCTTGGCCATGTTCGCCGCATGGAAGATGGTCGCATCCCAAAAGATATCTTCTACGGACAATTAGCAGATGGCAAGAGAACAGTTGGGCGACCACAGCTGAGGTTCAAAGATGTGTGCAAGAGAGATATGAGGGCACTGGACATGGATCCAGCAACATGAGGCTTACTCAACGCAAACAAACTTTTTTTTTCTAGTTATATAGGGCCTACACAGAATATTATGACAATTTATCGGAAATATAGGCTATTGAAGGGCAAGATATCAAATCTAGGAAGAAAAAACGTATCACCAGAAATTTACAAAATTATTATTTAAGAGTTGGTAGCCTAGACCAGTGATAACAGATTGCCACTTCATTAAAAAATAAAGCAGCGAATCTCGAGCGTTGGCATAAAGTAGGCCTACTCAACGCAAACAAACTTTTTTTTCTAGTTATGTACGGCCTACACAGAATATTATGACAATTTATTGGAAATATATTGAAGGGCAAGAAATAGGCCTAACTGGAAAGATTAAGGCAGCGATTAAATTGCAACAAAGCAAAACAACAGCAATATTTAACCAAGTTATAAGTACTTAGCTTTTTTAAACAAAATGGCGTCGAAGTGTGGTGGCAAGCAAGCAAGCGTCGTCGTTGAATAACTTTAAAAATATGTCATGTCATGCTAGAAACCGAAAGTGTATGAGGTCGAATTCAAAGTGTTTGCCGAATTGTTGGGTATAAAAGGATTTGATTGGTTGCTGGGAGGAGAGACCTCAGTTTAAAAACGAACGCCGAGATTTCCGGAATTAAAAATATTAAAAAATTGGTTTAAAAAAAAACCTGGGCTAGAAAATATTTTCTGATTTAAAATTTTAAAAAAACTTGGGTTGGAAAATATTTTTAGAATTTAAAAAAAATTTTTTTTTTTTGGGGAGGGGGGAGAAAAATCCGTACAACGAGTCTGTACTGCCGTACACTGCTAAAAGTATTAAAAATCTGTACATTGTACGGAAAATTCATACAGGTTGACAGGTATGTGTCTGAATATGATAATGTACCATCTTGACTACAACTCTGCAGATGATGGGTTTCTACAGTTGCAAGAAATAACTTGAGTAAATGGTTCCAGAAAAGAAGACTTGGGAATCTTTAATAAAAACTGTATAGGTGTTAATATGGGATATAGGTGTTAATGGGAGAAGATCGGCTACCCCGACAAGCATGGGAAACAAAGAGCCCGGGATATAGACCCCCAGGACGACCCAGAGTCCGCTGGGAGGACAACATAAGACAATCTTTGAAGGACCGAGGACAAGAATGGAACCAGGCCAGGAGGAAGACAGCTGATAGGATAGCCTGGCGCTCTCTCTTCCAGACCTCTACACCTCATGGTAGAAGGGGAATGACTAAGTAAGTAAGTAGGTGTTAATACAATGGATGTAAATTATAATAATAATGGATGCAAATAATAAAACAATGGATGCAGAGCTAAAATACTGTGCTCTGCTTCTGGGCTCTCCCAATGAATCGTCACGTCCTACACAGAGACATTTCTCAGCTCCCCCTGCCTATCATGGGGTCAGTAGTAAGATCCTGCATGCAGGCAACCGGGTAAAAGCCAGAGTTACGTCTGGGGCTCAACTGACTCCTCCAAACTTAGTAAGCAATGCTGGTTTCTCAACTTGTTTCACTACAGGGGGAATCCCTGGAAGTGTGTGTATGATTTCAAGTCAATGAGGGTGTAAACTGCCTCCTAGACAGAGGTTCACATCCAAATCTACACACTGTAGCATTGTGCATAGCTGATGGTCATTAAAGGATGACTCCAGATATGCCTCCATGCATAACTCTGACTGAATATTCTGTCTATAATAACTCTGACAGTGAACATTCCGTCTATAAAAACTCTGACAGTGAACATTCCATCTATAATAACTCTGACTGTGAACATTCCATCTATAATAACTCTGACAGTGAACATTCCGTCTATAAAAACTCTGACAGTGAACATTCACAGTGAACATTCCGTCTATAATAACTCTGACAGTGAACATTCTGTCTATATCTTTGCCAACAGTTTTCAGTCAAGAATAAGTTCAATAAATGAAACCACATGAATTTCTTACCATAAAAATCACTTTTGTCCTGACGACAAAAGCTGGGACACCAACAGGAGAGATGAAGTGAAGTGATGGTGGGATGGTCAGGCACCACTGGACAGTCCACTTCATGGATCTATCAGGCATCTATAACGGGTGAAAATACAAATTTATTTTATATATTCTGAAATGCTTGTACTACTGAGATTTTTATAATCAATACATCTTTTATTAAAGTCTACTGAATAACTCAACTTTTCTGTCCAATAAAGAAAAGATCAAAATAATGAAAATCACCTTGGAATTTAATGACTACTGCCTTTTTTGTTGTTGAAGAAAGTGTAGTAGGGTGAAAAAAAATTAGATGCAACATAATAAAGAATAAGGAAGAGAGAGTGAGTGAGAAGGAGAGAGAAAGAAGGAAAGAATGGAAGAGTTTTAATCTTTCTGTTTTGTTTGTAGTCCACCTCTCTTGCTTTTAATGAAGTATAATTTGATGAAAGTGTTTCAATGGCATTTTCACAAAGTATTTTTGCTCATTTGTAAACTTACAACTCTCCATTTTGTCTGTTACTGAGTCCTAGTGTTAGTTTTCTGCATGTAAAAGTAACTATTATTATCATCATTAAGTGCCATGCTGTTGATAATTGCCAGCTCCTGGTATTTTCTTTGAGCTCTGCTGCTGACTCTCTCCTGTGGCTTTTCACTTAATCAGTTTAGTAGCTTCTCTTTCTTGCCTTTCCATCAAGTTTGCCTGCTGTCACTACATTTTGAAAGCATAACAAAAATGAAATGCCTCTTCCAGATATGTGCAGTGATCTACTATTTCACGTTGGTCTTTTTTTTTAAATCTTAGACTTTGTAAGTGTGATCCTTAAAATTCTTGCGTAAAAATCCTACCATGTGGCCTCCAGTAATCTTCATGTTTGTTCATTCACTGTCCATTATTTTCTACTTTATGATATATGAACTCTAAGTAATAATGGACAGCTTGCTTCCATACTTCCATTACGTCTGCTGCACAGAATGTTTTCTTTTTAAATTTTAAATATTCAATGAACTATGATTTTGCTTGGGCTATTCTGTTCTTTATTTCTCAGTTGCATCTTCCTACAAATGATAATAGTGCTAGCAAGTATTCAAAATTGTGTATTTACTTCAGTTTTGTCCAATTTATTTAAATACTGCATCCAGTATTTCTTTTTTTTTAAAGATGAGAGTAACTTCTGTATTCTTACATGTAGTTCAAGCCCTTTAGTTAAGTTATGTCACTACAATATCAATCATTGTAGTTCTGTGTCACTTTGGTTATTTAATCTATATTATCGGCATGTCAGAGATATTAATGGCATATCTTCTACTCATCTCGTTAAGTTTTCATTATACAGAAATAATGAACCAATTAGGTGACAGAATACATCCTGGTCTATCTTCCTGTTTTCTAAATAGTAATAATGCCTTAAAACCCATGCTAATTTGAAGAAAAAAATGCAGGGTGAATAATAATGTCTCCAACATTAAATGAATTTAATCTTTTACAAATCATGAGGCCACCACTGTAGCTGGTGGCATCTGCAGCAAGCTGTTTTACATGATGAGAGTGCCAGCCCAAGACACAAATTCACATTGTCACCTTTCACAATATGCTTGATGTAGCAGTAGTCACTACTGTAGCTGGTGACCTGTTTTTTGGTCTACCTCTGCCTCTCTTTCCCTGTGGATTCCCGAACAAGGACTGCCTTGTAATGCTTTCAGCAGGTTTCCACAATGTGTGTCCTATCCATCGCCAGCATCTTCTTCTCAACTTTTGTTCAACTGGCACTTGTCTGGTTCTTGTCATCAATTCCACATTTGTGACTTTGTCATACCATTTCAGTTCTTTTATTCTATGCAAGCACCCGTTTATAAAAGTCTGTAGCTTTTTGGTTGTTGTTTTTGTTGCTCTCCATGTTTCACAGCCATACAATAGGACTGACTTGACATTTGAGTTCTTATTTTTGTGTTGGCCCCCATACATAACGTCATATGTCAACAGTGGTCCTATTATTTCTTTGTCTTCACCAGAGACCCCTGGGAACTATACGGGGCTTTGTGCAATATGCTCACTCTAAATTAAAAGGTCAGGAGAAACAGTACTTTACTCTGGCAGAGAGGATGGACAGCACAATGAAGGTGTAGCCATTATTCTACAGAAAGGAATAGAAAGGTCATTACTGGAATGGAAACCCATCAACAACTGACAGATAAGAATAAGATTGAGAGGGAGATTCACCAACACTACAATAATACAATGCTACGCACCAACAAATGACAGAGACGAAGAGGTCAAAGATGAATTCTATCAACAACTGCAAACAGAAATGGAAGACACACCGAGATACGATCTTATCATAGTAATGGGAGACCTCAATGCGAAAGTTGGAACACACAATACATATAATGAAAGAGTAATGGGGAAATGCGGCAGCGGAACAGCAAATGAAAATGGGGATAAATTAATAAGTTTCTGTAGCATTAACAACCTGGTCATATGAGGAACACTTTTCCCACACAAAGAAATTCACAAATTAACATGGGAATCACCAAATGGCCGGGACAGAAACCAGATAGACCACATGATGATTAATGGTAGATGGAGACATGCATTGCAAGATGTGAAGGTAAGAAGAGGTGCAGATGTGGGAAGTGACCACCATTTAGTCGTAGCAAAACTGAAGGTGAAAATCAGAACTGCTGGACCAACTGTAACTACACAGAAAAGGTTTGACATCAGCAAACTGAAGGACCCCCCTTACCAGAAAAGCTTTTACGGCTGACATAAAGAAACGATATCAAATTGCCAAAAGTCAGGAAAAGACATCGACTGATCATTTAGACCAGAAATCAAACTTCATTTCAACAATATATAAAGGAAAGCAGCAAGTCATGCTTGGGATTCCAGGAAAGGAAGAAGCAAGACTGGATAACACCAGAAACATTAAACACCATAACGATGAGAAAGGAAATGAAAAGAAAGAAAACAGAAGCGAAGTCCCCCAGGTTAAAGCAACTATATAGCGAACAGTACAGTCAGCTGGACAAGGAAGTTAAACGCCAAACCCGAGCCAACAAAAGGAATTTCCTAGACGATCTTGCAAGACAGGCAGAAGAGGCAGCACAGAGAAATGAAGAAAGCACAGTATACAAAATAACTAAAACCATCAGCGGAAAACGAGGTGCAAACAATATTACATTAGTAAGAGATAAGCAAGGAAATCTCATCACGACAGCAAAGGGACAGGAAGCAAGATGGGCAGAGAATTTCAGAGAAACTCTGAACAAGGAACCACTAGAGACAAAGTTGAATGTTCCTGAGGCTGAAAATGATCTGGATGTTAATACAGTTGACATTCAAAAATCCGGCAACCTCCGGACCTGAGGAGTGCCGGATTTTTTAAAATGCCGGATTTTTTTATGGTTATATATGCTGTATATATTTAACGCCCTTTAAGGCGATCTTTGTCCTCTCAAGGCTGTGTGTGGTCCCGGTCGCCGGGTCCTCCCAGCATAGTGGAGGCAGTGAGCGAGAGCTGTGCCTGTACCAGACTGTCCTTTTTCGCGGACCTTCGGTCCCGAATAAAATTTTGGCTGGATGGAAGTATGGCTGGCATGGTGAAATGGTTTTATGGCGGCAAAAGTAGAGTACACTCGAGGGCAAGTTCGGGGCACAGTGGAATGATCATCCGCTTGCTTGTCACTGATCAAAGAAACAACAATTAATAATCTGTTGTACCAATAAACGCCGTTAGGTGTAACGGAACAACGGATAATTTCTTGTTGCCCTATGACGCCGCAAGGTGTGATGGCCGGAGACTGCTTAGTCATGTCAGTCAATGGCCAAGGGAGAATGATGAATGAATGATATATTTAACAGAAAATGACTACCTGTTTACGTTTTGCACCACTTCTTTTATTTGCTGAATCCATAATGGGGCTATACAGCAGCAAATAAATGATAAAATGAGAAGGAATGAGCAGGAATGCCTGTTAACATGTGCAAGCAAGACCCAACAGCTGCATCAAAATATAAACGGCTCCAGAAAACAGTCGCGCGCCAACGCGGTAAATTTAAAATTGTGCTCCGAAATCCATGCCGGAAATCTGAAGGAACCGGATTATCGATGGCCAGATTTTTGAATGTCAACTGTACAGACATTCTACGGAAGGAAGAAATCATCATGGCAATCAAAGGGTTAAAGAATGGAAAAGCTCCTGGCCACGATAACTTAAATGCAGAGCTATTTAAGACAGACCCTGAGCTAGCAGCAGAACTACTAGAACCACTATTTGCACAAGTCTGGAAAACAGGTACAACACCAACGGAGTGGAAAAAAAAAAAAAAGGTAAAGGAACCCGTTACACGCCCATTGAGGCATATTGGGAATATGGTGTTAGGAGTGGAACAAAGGAATAATTGTCAAATTGCCCAAGAAGGGAGACCTTGCAGACTGCAAAATTGGAGAGGGATCACTCTTCTCTCAGTTCCCAGCAAAATATTAGGCAGGGAACAACAGAATAATCTCAAAAGCAGTAGCCCAAAACTGGGAAAGACCAAGCAGATTCAGCAAAATTGAAGATGTGCAGATCACTCATTCCCTCAGTTCCAGCAAAATATTAGGCTCAGGATGGCATTATACAGTTGAATCTCAAAAGGCAGTAGACCACAAACTGAGGGAAGTCTATGGAAAAAGCAGGGCTTATGGAAAGAAGCAGCAAGTGTGCAATCATACATTTACCCTCAGGCCAACATTACATAGATCAGTGGGTCAGAGCAACCTAACCTTTGAGGTGAAGACAGGAGTACGACAGGGATGCCCCTTATCAACCACTCTATTTTTAACAGTCATAGACTGGGTGATGCGCCAGACAAAGAGGGCAGTCCAAGAGGAATAAGATGGACTACATTTTCTACATTGGAAGATCTGGAATATGCAGATGACTGCACTACTAGCACAATCACATCAACACATCCAGGAAAAAATGGATAGACTTAATAAGTATAGCCAGCAGGTGGGCTTGAACATCAATCTAAAGAAGACAGAGGTCATGATGCTCAATGTGTGCAACCCTGAGCCCATATCAGTAAGAAATCAGCAACTGGAACAGACAGACACCTTTACATACCTAGGATGCATAGTAACACCAGATGGCGGAGCAAGTAAAGACATCAACAACAGAATGAACAAAGCAAGAACAGCCTTTTTTAGTCTAAACAACATCTGGAAGTCCTCTCAGTACAGCACAAGCACAAAATTAAGATTATATCAGAGCTGTGTGCTTTCTGTGCTTCTCTATGGTGTGGAATGCTGGAGAGTAACAGAGAAGGAAATGTTGAAACTGTCCTCTTTGCACACAACCTGCCTAAGAAAAATTGTCCGAATCTTTTGGCCGAATACCATCACCAAACAAGAACTGCTTACTCGGAGCAAGCAAGAGGACATGCACACCATCATAACTGGCAGACACTGGAATTGGGTTGGCCATGTCCTCAGAAGAGACCCTTATGCCATCACAAGAACAGCTATGCTATGGACTCCGGAAGGAAAACGAAAGAGAGGGCGACCGAAAACAACTTGGCGGAGGACTGTGGAAGCTGAGATGCAAAGAATGAACCAGAGTTGGGGTACTGTACAAAGGATGGCCACCGACCGAGCAAAGTGGAATCAATTTGTTGCTGCCCTACAAGATGCCACCAGGCGTAATGGCCAATGACTGCTTTGACGGTCGGCGGCTAAGGATATAAGAAGAAATTAAAAGATCAAGGTAAGTCTCATAGCAGATACTGCCATAGGGGAGTGAAGTGTTAGAGACTTCACTATACTAGGTCCAGCAGCGAGAGGTGGGGGTAACCAGTTCCCTTCCTCGCTGCCTTTTTCTTCCCTAACTCAAGAGCAAAGTCGTGTACCCATTTACAGATGGGTAAACTGGAGCATGATGATACTGTAAATCAAACCCAGCACCTTTGCCGTGAGAGACCAACACTCTAACCACTCTGTCCATCGGACGCTCCACTCTAAATTACTCTATTATAATAAATGACAACTGATCAGCAACTCATGGGATGCTTGTTAACATCATGAGAACAAAAAAAAAATAATCCAGATATTTTTACTGATGCTTGTTACTTACCATGAAATATTTCTGTAGCTATCTAAAACATTTAATAACAATAACTTTCAATACATCATCATTTTTCTTCTTGCTGCTTACGGAGCAGAGTCACCGCTGAAGCTGATCCTCTTTTCAGAAAGCCTGTACAAAAGCATTAACATGCTCTTGCATTGTGCAGTGGTAGTTTCTGGAGCAACTGTTCAACCCCAGCCCCATATATCATTTCTTACAGCATGCTTGAGGGAGTAGTAATCTTTCTCTGTCTCATTCGAGCGCTGCCCCCCACCCCTCCACACATGAACTACACAAGGCTTTTCAATACATAATGAACATAAATAAGTTACATACAAGCTCCAACTTCATGATCTGTATGCAGTCTTTGACAATCCTGTATGGTGCCGAGATAATTCTACCCATGGCTGTCAGAGCATTCAGCTTATAAGGAGGACAGAAGACTTTCAAGTCAAAGAATTTTTCAAGAATCTGAAGTTCCTCTGCTGTCCACTTGTCCTGGTATTCTGTGAACAGGTCACAACAGGTCATAAAATACAGCATCTTACAAAATGATGAATATTCCGTTTGTAACAATATGTAGAACAGTAACAAATTATTAATATTCTATACATAACAAGTAAAACAATGTAGCATATTATGAAAAGATTATTAAGTTTGCAACAAGTCTCACAATGTAGTGTATGATAAAATGATGAATATTCAGTTTATAACAAGTCACATAAAGTAGAACAATATAAAACTATGAATATTCTATACATAACAAGTCAAACAATGTAGTACATCATGAAAAGATGAATATTAAGTTTGTAACAAGTCACATAATGAAGAGGGGGGTCGGAGTGGCTAAGAGGTATGGCATCCACCTCGAGTTCTAGAGGTACCTGTACCGGTTTGATTCCCAGTTGAGGGAATATAATTTATGGAAATTTTTTTCTGAACCAGTGGTTTTAATGATGTCATACTCCCCCCTGGTCTCCTGGGTAGTGAGATCGGATGTCTAGCCTTCTCGGATAAGGGTGAAAAAATAGGAGGTCCCGTGTGCAAGTTGTGCACGTTAAAAATCCCACGGCAGTTGGAAATCATAAAGTGTAGGCCTATCAGGCCACTGCCCTGGCAAAAATTTAAAATTAGAAACCTACCCACCACAAAAATATTTATAGAATGTGTGATTCCTATATACACACATTGGGATTCTCACCCATAGAAGAGACACAAAAACCATGATCCAGATGGAAAAGTACAACAGTATGCCAATGCACCCAATGAAGGCAAGACTAGATGATCTGGCATTGGGACGTCTAAAGCGTAGCAGCTTTGTGCATGGGGGGGAAAAGACTTATAAGACAGCATCAAGAAGACCTATCCATGAAGACAACACCACTGAAGCCCACCCTATACCCTGTACCATGGGAGCAGGCCAGCAGTGCCCTCCAAATTAATACAACAGTCAGTGGTCTCACAAGTGGATGTGAGTATAATGATCTGCAAAAACGAACTGCTACATTGAGTATGATCCAAGAAAGCTATCCCGATCAATCATGGATACATGCCTATACAGATGGATCAGCAACTAATGCTGTTAGGACTGGAGGTGCCGGTATCTTTATCTCATATCCTGACAACCACTATGAGACTAGGCACATTCCCACTGGTAAATTCTGTTCCAACTATACAGCTGAGGTTCAAGCTCTAGAGCAAGCTGCAAATAAGATTTATAACACCAACTCTGACTGCCACCAGGTAGTCATCCTCACAGATGCACTGTCTGTCCTGCAAGCTCTCAAGGGTGGTAAACTCCCGCATCTGAGAAATGAACTAATAGGCCAAAAAGAGAACCATAGTCCATGTGGTGCCCGGGAAATGAAAAGGCAGTAAACCTGTGAACAAGAAGATAATGAAGTCACATACTTTGAGAAAAAGAGAGCTATCCAGACTATCAGAAGAGAACAGAACCAACCCAAAGATGACTATCACACTCTCGACCGGCAGGGACAGATAACTATTTTTCGACTCAGGACAGGGCATAACAAACTGAATAAACACATGCACAAGCTACGATTGTCTGCTTCACCACTGTGCACATGTGGATTAAACGAACAAACTGCTGAGCATGTTCTACAGGACTGTCCTCTGTATGACCAGTTAAGAAAGATATACTGGCCGAATGACTCAACACTAAACTCAAAGCTATATGGAGTTAAAGAGGAACTTCAAACAACAGTCGAATTCATCATGAGAACCGTCTGACGGTGTAATCATCAAAGATGCGATCGCAAGAAGAAGAAGAAGAAGAAGGGATTCTCACTGGTGCTATGGAGTTCATGCACTGTGATGAGATCCTCCTTGTGTGATCTAAGGGAAGAGATCGGAGCACTGATGGAGTAGTCTGTGTGCAATGAAGATAGTCCTTCAAACCAAACACACAATGAAGTACTTTACCACAAGAAGAATATTAAATATGTAACAAGTAACATAATGTAGTACAATATTCTTCTTTGATCCTTAGCCGCCGACCGTCAAAGCAGTCAGTGGCCATCACGCCTAGTGGCGTCTTGTAGGGCAACAACAAATTGATTCCACTTTGCTTGGTCGGCGGCCATCCTTTGTACAGTACCCCAACTCTGGTTCATTTTTTGCATCTCAGCCTCCACAGTCCTACGGTTGTTTTTGGTCGGCCTCTCTTTCGTTTTCCTTCAGGGGTCCAAAGCATAGCTGTTCTTGTGATGGCATCGGGGTCTCTTCTGAGGACATTGCCAACCCAGCTCCAGCGTCTGCCAGCTATGATGGTGTGCATATCCTCTTGCTTGCTCCGAGTAAGCAGATCTTGGTTGGTGATGGTATTCGGCCAAAAGATTTGGTGAATTTTTCTTAGGCATGTTGTGTGAAAAGAGGACAATTTCAACATTTCCTTCTCTATAACTCTCCAGCATTCCGCACCATAGAGAAGCACAGAAAGCACACAGCTCTGATATAATCTTAATTTTGTAGTACAATATGACAAGAGGAATATTCAGTAAGTAACAAGTCATGCAATGGAGTACACTATGAAAAGATGAATATTTAGTATGTATAAAAGTCACACAAAGTAATAGATTATGAAAAATGTAGTACATTACAAAAAGTAGAATATGATGTAGTGAATGTATTATGAGATGAAGAATATTCAGTATGCAACAGTTCACATAATGTAATGAGTACATTATGAGATGATGAGTATTCAGTACATAAAAGCTCACATACTGTATGAATAGATTACAAGATGATGAATATTCAGTACATAACAATTCACATAATGTAGTGAATACATTATGAGATAATGAATATTCAGTATGTAACAACTCACATAATGTGGTAAATTGATTATGAGATGATGAATATTCAGTACATAACTCACATAATGCAGTAAATACATTACGAGAAAATGAATATTCAGTATGTAACAACTCACATAATGTAGTAAACTGATTATGAGATGATGAATATTCAGTACAAAACAACTCACATAATGTAGTGAATACATTACGAGATAATGAATATTCAGTGCACTACTACCACATTCACATCAACACATCCAGGAAAAAACGAACAGACTTAATAAGTTTAGCCAGTAGGTGGGCTTGAACATCAATTTAAGGAAGTCAGAGGTCATGACGCTCAATGTGAGCAACCCTGAGCCCATATCAGTAAGGAATCAGCAACTGGTACAGACAGCAGACAGACACCTTCACATACCTAGGATGCATAGTAACACCAGACGGCGGGGCTGGCAAAGACATCAACATCAGAATAAATAAGGCAAGAACAGCCTTTTTTAGCCTAAACAACATCTGGAAGTCCTCTCAATACAGCACAAGCACAAAATTAAGATTATATCAGAGCTGTGTGCTTTCTGTGCTTCTCTATGGTGCAGAATGCTGGAGAGTTACAGGAAAAGGAAATGTCGAAATTGTCCTCTTTTCACACAACATGCTTAAGAAAAATTCACAGAATCTTTTGGCCGAATACCATCACCAACCAAGATCTGCTTACTCGGAGCAAGCAAGAGGACATGCACACCTTCATAGCTGGCAGACGCTGGAGCTGGGTTGGCCATGTCCTCAGAAGAGACCCCGAAACCATCACAAGAACAGCTATGCTTTGGACCCCTGAAGGAAAACGAAAGAGAGGCCGACCAAAAACAACCTGGCGGAGGACTGTGGAGGCTGAGATGCAAAGAATGAACCAGAGTTGGGGCACTGTACGAAGGATGGCCATCGACCGAGCAAAGTGGAATCAATTTGTTGTTGCCCTACAAGACGCCACTAGGCGTGATGGCCACTGACAGCTTTGACGGTCGGCGGCTAAGGATCAAAGAAGAATATTCAGTATGTAACAACTCACATAATGTAGTAAATACATTCCGAGATAATGATTATTCAGTATGTAACAACTCACATAATGTAGTAAATGCATTATGAGATGATGAATATTCTGCACATTACAATTCACAAAACATAATTTACTGTGAGACCATAAGTGTCTGTAATATAATAAGACACAAAAAAGTACTCTATAACAGTGCAGCTCGAAGTGCTGGTCTGTGGACTGGTGGTGGTTAAATGCTACAGATAGTATTAAATCAAATAGTTTACACTATGCTTCACCTAATGTTTCCAAAGTTCTCAGCATGTGACTCAAATTTCCCAATGTTGTGTCAACAGCGGAAGTCAGAGAATATAACTTACACAGCCTGAGAACATCTGCATATATGTCTTGTTAGACAAGCTATTTTTGGTGCTGTACTATGTCTGTTGACTATAAGAAGATACAGCGATGGATGAGACACACTTTGAAGAAACTTGATAGCATTACAAGCAAGTCCCTGCTCTGGACTCCCCATTGTAAGAGAAATTAGAGGGAGACCAAATAAAACACGGAGAAGAGAACCGGAGGTTGAAATGAAAGGGATAACGAAGACACGGAAGGACCCTGAGTGAACAGCAGAAGACAGGAGGACTTGGCTTGAATCTGAAGAAGCCCTGAGATTCTCACGGGGGTCAAAGGCAGATAAATGATGATGAATTACTTCTGACAAACTACTAATGCTGGCTGGAACCATTATTGTAGCAGTACCTGGAGTTGGGGAGATCTTCATATGTAGAGACTGACAGGTGATACTGTTCAAGGACAATCTGAACTGCAGGCTCTCAACCTTGAAACATATTACACCAGGCTCATTTGTGGGAATTGGCTGGATCTGAAAAAAAAAAGGGGGGGGGGGGGGGGGTGGGGGGGGGGGGGGGGGGGGGGGGGGGGGGGGGGGGGGGGGGGGGGGGGGGGGGGGGGATGTAGTTCCAGTCTGCATTATGTAATTTACTACAAGGAATTAAAAATGAATTCCCTGCCTGATATCAGAAACATGACTAAAACAATTAAAAAGAAGATCATAACGTGAGCTGATAACACAAAAACATGGACACAGAACTAAAATTTAATCAGTACTGTAGACAGTACTGTATACTGTAGACGAATCTTTTGGCCGAATACCATCACTAACCAAGATCTGCTTACTCGTAGCAAGCAAGAGGACATGCACACCATCATAGCTGGCAGACGCTGGAACTGGGTTGGTCATGTCCTCAGAAGAGACCCCGATGCCATCACAAGAACAGCTATGCTTTGGACCCCTGAAGGAAAACGAAAGAGAGGCCGACCAAAAACAACCTGGCGGAGGACTGTGGAGGCTGAGATGCAAAGAATGAACCAGAGTTGGGGCACTGTACGAAGGACGGCCACCGACTGAGCAAAGTGGAATCAATTTGTTGTTGCCCTACAAGACGCCACTAGGCGTGATGGCCACTGACTGCTTTGACGGTCAGCGGCTAAGGATCAAAGAAGAAGAAGAAGTAGACAGCCGTAAAAGAGTGTTAGATACAGACAGCTGTAAATCCCTGGTTACTGACTCCTGAGACACGTGATAATTTAATGCCTAGGCTATTTATGAACTGTCAAATTTATACCAGTTAAACATATATGTATGTATGTATATGCCATCACAAGAACTGATATGCTGTGGACTCCAGAAGGAAATGAAAGAGAGCCCGACCAATAACTACATGGCGGAGAACAGTGGAGGCCGAGATGCAAAGCATGAACCAGAGTTGGGGCACTGCACGAAGGATGGCCAGCGACCGAGCAACGTGGAGGCAACTTCTTGCTGCCCTACAAGACACTATCAGGTGTGACGGCCAATGACTGCTTTGACAGCCAGTGGCTAAGGATCCAATAAGATGAATACTCATACAATAGGCATGTTTGTTCTGGCCCCCCCCCCCCCCCCCCCCCCGCCCCCCCCCCCCCTGGGCCCCCGCTGCCCCCCCCCCCCCCCCCCCACCCCCCACCCCGTGTAGTTCCCAGGGGCCATCCGAACAGGCAAAGAAAGAATAAGACTACTGAGCTCTCAGGCATGCAGCACAAGGTAACTAATATGAGGTTGTGCATCAGGTCAAACAACTGCCACAGATACCGCCATTTGTAAGAATATGTGAATGTTTGGTGAGATGGTTACAGTGGTGGCTCTATGCTCCCTAAGGAGAGCAAAGGAAAATGATGATGATGATGGTGATCATGCTGATGATTATGATGATGATGATTCTGATGGTGATCATGCTGATGATTATTATGATGATGATGCTTATGATGATGATTATGATGATGACGCTTATGATGATGGTGATGATTATGATTATTATTATGATGATGACGCTTATGATGATGGTGTTGATTATGATGATGATGCTTATGATGATTCTGACAATTATTATTATCATGATGACGCTTATGATGATGGTGATGATTATGATGCTTATGATGATTCTGATGCTGATGATATCTGTCCTAGTTCTTTGTTCACCTCCAGTATAGGGGGTTAGTGACCACTTAGACAAACTTAAAGCCTGAATTGTCTTTACAACTGTTTCCAAATTTCATTCAGCAACAAGCTTTTCATGTAACCTAACAGTGCTTGAAGACTCATTTGTGTGCACACTCATCCAGTTCTGCCATATGATCAGATGTTGTATATTTTCTTTCTGATTATCCTGTTAAACACTCAAGCTGTTTCTTCTGTAACTTCTAACCTATTACAGCTCTTTGATACAAATTACACAATTACTTCCCCTACCATTCTAATCTACTTGTTGCTACTCTCCTTACCGTCTGCTCTGTGTTAACCAATCTGCTAATATGCCTTTTCATTATGGTACAAGAAAAGAATCTGTCCAGTGGTGAAGCTGGTGTCTGCTGTACTGGGCCTTGCTGAAGTTCAGGGGTTGGGGTGAGCAGGGTATCAAAACCCTTATGAGACAAAACTGTTGGGATGGATGCAGCCCATGCTCGCTGTGGCAAGATGCGAGACTGCATGTTCAAACCTGGGTACACAGATATAAATATAAACTATGAAAGTAATAATATAAAAGAACATGTGTTAGCGTACATGTGTGTAAGTGAAGCAGAGAAAAACGAGGGAACAAGTGTATACTACAGAATGTGCGGTATACTACAGAATGTGCAGTATGCTAGAGAATGTGCAGTATGCTAGAGAATGTGCGGTATACTAGAGAATGTGCGGTATACTAGAGAATGTGCAGTATGCTAGAGAATGTGCGGTATACTAGAGAATGTGCAGTATGCTAGAGAATGTGCAGTATGCTAGAGAATGTGCAGTATACTAGAGAATGTGCAGTATACTAGAGAATGTGCAGTATGCTAGAGAATGTGCAGTATGCTAGAGAATGTGCGGTATACTAGAGAATGTGCAGTATACTAGAGAATGTGCAGTATACTAGAGAATGTGCAGTATGCTAGAGAATGTGCAGTATGCTAGAGAATGTGCAGTAGGCTAGAGAATGTGCGGTATACTAGAGAATGTGCAGTATAATAGAGAATGTGCAGTATACTATAGAATGTGTGCTAAAGAAAGCGTGCATCATAAAAGAGTGTTTGTGTGTGTGTGTGCGCATGCATATCATCATCATTTTCCTTTCTGCTCCCTATAGAGCATGAAGCCACCATTGCAGCTAATCCCCTTACAGGAGACCTGCCCAAAGCATTCAACTTGCTCTTGCAGCTGTGGTTTCTGTAGCAATGTATTTTTCATGATGAGGTTGCCAGCCCCCTTACACAGCCTTATAACAGTCACTGTGTAACAACATGCCTGACCATGCAGTAGTCATATTCTTCCATTGTCTCTTCAAGACTACATATATTGGTATCTTGATTTAAAGCATCCGATTGGCTAAGCAGTCAGAGCGCATGTCTCTCACAGCTGTTGCCGGGTTCTGGGATCGAAACTCAAACGCATCACGCTGCAGTCTAACCATCTTTAAATGGATACCTGAATCTGCTCACAGGTAGTGAGGAAGGGAACTACTCATCCCACCTCATACAGCTGTACCTAGCGTAGTGAGGTCTGAAACACTTCACACCCCTATGGCAGTTCTTCTCTATGTTTCAGAGTCTTTATAAAAGACTAACTTGACATTTGAGTTGAAGATTCTTATCTTTGGTGTTGGACTTGGTTTCTTACATCTCCATATATTTTCCAATGCAATGTTCCATATATTTTCCAATGCAATGTTCCATATATACCTGTCACAAAAAGTAGGGGATATTTTAAGATGGTATGTATTATTTTACAAAAGAGTGGATTTCGTATTTTAATGGTTGTATGGACATATCGAGCACGCTCTTCTCCACTCTCATGTGCAATATCATGTTGACCTGGTGTCTCGTGATGAGTAAGCCAATCCCAAGAACAGAGGTGGGGCCCATCCGTAAAGTTCACACATTATTCTTTTTCACAAAAATGCATGTATCTCCGGTTTGATGAACACTACTCACCATGGACAGGTATAAAAAGACTCTGCAACAGATACAATTTCTTTTCTTCATCATGGAACGTTTGACAGAACAGCAGAGATGGATAGGCATAGGCATGTTGCAAACCGGAAGTCGGCAAGTGGATGTTGCTCGGAACCTCAATGTTTCACAGTCAGTTGTCAGCAGACTGTGGAACAGGTATCAAAATTTCCGCACAGTGGCTGATCTGCCTCGGACTGGCCGCCCAAGAGTCACTACACGCCGCCAAGATCAACTTCTTGTTACTCAGGCCCTCAGAACTCGGACTCTAAATGCTACTCAACTTCAGCAACACCTTCAACAGACCACTGGGATCCGGGTCTCAACTCAGACAGTACAAAACTGTTTGCACCAAGTGCAACTGGCCTCACGCAGACCGTTTGTAGCTTTGCCCATGTCACCACAACACAGGCGAGCAAGAATGGATTGGTGCCAACGTCATCATCGGTGGACCAATCAACAGTGGGCATCAGTGATGTTTTCTGATGAGTCCCGTTTCGTTTTGGATTTTCATGATCGTCGAATACGTGTCTGGCGACGGTGAGGTGAGCGTTACCAGCCTCCTGCAACTGTTGCACACAACCGTTATGGAGGTGGCAGTGTAATGGTGTGGGCAGGCATCTGTATGAATGACAGGACCGACCTTCACAAATGCCAGGTCAATATCACAGGGCTCTACTACCGTGACAACATCATCGAGCCTATCGTTGTGCAATTTGCTCAACGGCACAGACCAGATTTCATCTTCCAGGATGACAATGCACGTCCTCACCATGCTCGCGTCGTCCAAGATCACCTTCAGATGCAGCATATCCGAACGTTACCGTGGCCGCGGATGTCCCCCGACCTGTCTCCTATTGAGCATTTGTGGGACCTCCTGAATAGACGCGTCCAACAACATCCAGCCGCTCCACAGACTCTTCAGCAGTTAGCCCAGGCCCTTCAGCAGGAGTGGCAGAGAATTCCTCAAGACAACATCAGAAGGCTTATTTGCAGCATGAGATGTCGTTGCAATGCATGTTTAGCAGCAAATGGGGGCCCTACACGTTTTTAGAAATATTGGAATATTTTTGTGAAAATGAAGTACCTACCCCGCCTTGGTTGCCAGTGCGACTAAAATCATGTGAGTAAAGCCATAACACTTCTTATACCGCAAATGTCTTGTTATGATGCTCAAGTTTACTAGTACAAAGGAATAAATGAACTCATTTGAAATATATTGTCTTTGGATAACTTTTAAATTCAATATCCCCTACTTTCTGTGACAGGTATATTTTCCAATGAAATGTTCCATATATTTTCCAATGAAATGTTCCATATTTTTCCAATGTAATGAAAGTTGTCCTGAGGACAGTATCATCTCTCCTCTGTTCAGTTGCTTCCTTTCTACGCCCTTCCACTTTCAAGTATATTTCATTATCATTCATCACCCGTCAGGTCCCAAAAGAGCATAGGCCTTCAACAAAACTTGATGCCAGGTCGTCCTGACCCATGCCATCAGCTCAAGGTCTTTCCATGTCTCCCTCCTTCCTTTCATGTCTCTCTCCAGTTCTCCATGTGTTCTTCAGTCTCCCCTATTTCTCCTACCCTGGGGATTCCATAATAAGGACTGCCTTGTAATGCTATCAACAGGTTTCCTCAGTGTGTGTCCTATCCATGGACAGCATCTTCTTCTTGAAATCTTTTAGTGCAACGATAAAATGTCATTACTTTCATACCACAGAGCATGTGTGTCAACCTGGCAGATGACTTCACACTTGTGACAGTACCTCCCCTCCATAAGATTCACTTACCTCCCATCCTGCCGTGTTCACCATCCCGGTGTGTCTGTGGAGAGTGGAGAGCCGGATGGCCAGGTGAATGCTGGGTGTGATGGGAGACAGGTGAAGGGTCCTGCACTGACGGAGACCCCACCCACCCGCCTCGAGCTCCCCCTGGAGATGGCATGGCAAGGTTTGAGCCTGGGAATGGAGAGCCTGCATCTACCATCCCTGAAATGTGATCAATTTTTAAAATAATAACCGTTCTAAATATTATATAACATGAGCAATGATCATAATAAAGGAATAAGACAAAAAGGTTTTCAATGATAAGAACAAAGAATTCAATGTAACACTGTATAGTAGGAATGTACAAACAATGAACGGTGCATTAACTCTCAAAGGACGAGGCAGCTTTCCCATTTCTGGCGAAAGAAATGTTCTGTCACTTTGTGTTGTTATATAGTGTTGAAGTTTAAGAGTTGGTTCTTACCAAGTTTTTTTGTGTGTAAAAAGCATGGCAATGTTACACTTATACATATTATATTATGCTTATTTTATACAGGAGATCGAATGAGGATTAATAAAATATAAAAAACTGGGAGAAAACAAAACAAAAAACTTTGTTCAAATATACTGGCCCCAGGGACTGGCCTCTCATCCTTTAAGATGTAACATTTTATTTCTGCTTAAATAACATGGTTTTACCTATTCAGGCACAAATGGGGTTACATATCATATATGAGTCATCTTTTCATACCTTAGATTTAACAAATAAAGGAGGAAAACAAACAAAATTCTTGTGCTTTTCAATCCCCCTTTTCCCCCAACAATTTGTTTGTCTATAATCAAAGTTGGCAGAAAAATTTAAAAAACCTGAACAAAAAAAACTCTGTTCTAGTGTTTTTTCCCCCAAGTTATATCTTGAAACTTGATCACACGAAGATAACAAAGATACAGACTGTGTCCTTGTACCAGTTTAGTCACTCATCCCTCATACCAGGTAAGATTTTAATAATCCCCATTCTTCATATCTGATAAATATCCAGTCACTCATCATCATTTTCTTTAGAGCTCCTTACGGAGTCATAATAATTGCCCCTTCAGTCATAACTGACTATGAGAATGCGCCAGAGGTAACAGTCCTCAGCTGCTTTTTTTTCCCTCATGTTCCTTTCAATGTTTTCTCCACTCCTCTGCTTGCTGTGAGAGATTCTTTTCGCCCAATCTGAGGTGGCGCCATAGGGACCATCGCCACTTGGTGCGATCAGCAGCTTCATTCTCCCAGGTTGCTGGATTTATGTCCAGTGCCCTCATGTCTCTCTTGCACACATCTTTGAATCTCAGCTGCATTTGCCCAACTGTTCTTCTGCCATCTGCCAGTTGTCCTCAGAAAATAGCTTTCGGGATGCGACCATCTTCCATGCGTCAGACATGGCCAAGCAAGTGTAGTCTGCGCTAAGCAGTGTATACGTGCTTTGAAGGCTAGCACGTCACAATACCTTGACATTTGTCCTTCCAAGAAATACCAAGGATGTGGCACAGACACCACAGAAGGTACTGAGCCTTCTTTCTTCGTTAGCATGGAATGTGAAGCTGCAACAGTAGCTGGTCCCCTAGTAGGAACCTGCACCCAGCATTCACATGCTGTTGTAGCAGTAGTCTCTGGGGCAATTTGTTTTACATGATGATATTCCCAGCCCCATACACGACCTCGTATTAGTCACCTTGTACGACACCTGAGGGTGGAGTAGATCTATTCTTTCTTTGTTTCTTCAAAGACCCCTGGGATTTGCATGAAAAACTAACACTTAATTTGTATACGGAATATATGAATAAAAACATTTCTGTGTCAGTGATCAAACGTGTGACCAAAAGAAAAAGTAACTAACCACTTAATTTGTATGATGAATTAACACTCACTTGTGTGAATGACCACATATCAGTCACGACGAAGAGTCACTGATCACTTACCTGGTAAAAATGATGTTACTGGAGACTGCATATGTAGGCCAACCAATGAAGACTGAGGGGACGGAGCAGTTACAAATGATCCTGGGGAGGGCACATGAAGTTGGGGATTTCCAGGGGAATTAGCAGTAAGCAGAGTACCAGGAGATGGTGTTCCCATCAAGGCTGCAGATGGTGATGGGTTAACCTGCACATGTGAAAATTCAAATTTGTGATCTTTAATTGGGAATCAGAAAGATCATCATAGGAAAAACAAAATTATAGTTGGCTACTCCTAAGATCACTAATGTGGAACTGATGAAATGAACCAGACAAGTGCCAGTGGAATAACCAATGTGGAACTGATGAAACCAACCAGACCATAGCCAGTGGAATAAGAGATGAGAAGAAGGTGCTGTTAATGGACAAGACACACACTGAGGAAACCTGTTGATAGTATTAGAAGGTAGTCCTTGTTCTGGAATTCCTAGGGTTAGAGAAATAGAGGAGACAGAAGAACATATGGAGAAGAGGACTAGAGACAGACATGAAAGGAAAGAGAAAGACCTTGAGCTGATGGCACAGGACAGGAAGGGCTATGCTTCTCGGGGAGCTGAAGGGTGATGAAAGAATTTCTACCCACCAAACAGATCCCAGGAAATAGAAGATGCCCCATGTCTATCCAGACTGTCTGTGTGTTTCTCTTCCTGGAAAGCATCTTCCATTTCCTGGGCAATCTAAATTATTTGGTCCTCTGTTGACTTGTGTTCTATGAAACCAGTCTATTGGGGTGTAATCCACTGCATTCTTTCTAGGTGGCATTGATTCATCTTTTCATCAATTTACCCATGCAGCTAAGTAAGCTGATAGTCAAAAATTAAAAAACTATTTATAATCTCAATTTTCAGACACTCCTCCACAACTTGGCTGCGAATGTAAAAGTGAAGATCACATGACAAAATATAATTACATTCAGCAGTTACGAAAAGAAATTTTTAAAAAACCACGACTCACTTTAACCACTATGTTACAAAGCATATTAAAATTGCAAAAACAATAACAAAGTGGCTGGTCTCAATATTTGTGCTTAAATATTGTTAAAATCTGCAATAACTGTCCAACCATTTCAACTCACTCCAGGCAATCTTGCAGATCCTGGTGATGCTGGAGTGTGGGGGTTGGATGGAGGGGTCATAGGACTATGGAACCTGAAGCTGTCTGCACGTGCCTGTGTCTGAGACTGCCGTGGTGCTGGTGATCCTGTATTTGGTTGCTGGGACATAAACATTTCACTTGGGTCAATGCCAAGAGGGGATGGTGGATTGTCATCAGCAGTGGTTGACTGACGTCGGCCCAAGCTAATGGAATCTGCTTCATCCACAAACATGGAGAGAAACGTCTGTAAAAGAGAATATTGTGATGAAAAAATAACTGAGCCAGAATGGTTATTATTTACAACTTTAAACTAAAACATTGCTAGCAATAATGGACCACTCTCTCATACTAAGCCTGTTAGTTCCTTCTGGCCTGTAATGCTGCTGCAAATCCTCTCCACCATTCTCAGTCTTTGGCCAACATTTGTGGTTCACATTCCTAGTTCTGATTACACTGTTCTCTACCAGGTTTTTGTTTCGGTAAGTCTTTCTCTTTTTTTTCTACGTCTAGTGTTTAAGTGGTCTCATTAAGGTGTCTGGGCCTCTTATTTGAACATAATCATCCATTTCCTCTTTGTTTTCTAGTCTAGTGTTTAAGTGGTCTCATTAAGGTGGTCTGGGCCTCTTATTTGAACATAATCATCCATTTCCTCTGTTTTCTACATCTAGTGTTTAAGTGGTCTCATTAAGGTGGTCTGGGCCTCTTATTTGAACATAATCATCCATTTCCTCTTTGTTTTCTAGTCTAGTGTTTAATTGGTCTCATTAAGGTGGTCTGGGCCTCTTATTTGAACATAATCATCCATTTCCTCTTTGTTTTCTACGTCTAGTGTTTAAGTGGTCTCATTAAGGTGGTCTGGGCCTCTTATTTGAACATAATCATCCATTTCCTCTTTGTTTTCTAGTCTAGTATTTAAGTGGTCTCATTAAGGTGGTCTGGGCCTCTTATTTGAACATAATCATCCATTTCCTCTTTGTTTTCTAGTCTAGTGTTTAAGTGGTCTCATTAAGGTGGTCTGGGCCTCTTATTTGAACATAATCATCCATTTCCTCTTTGTTTTCTACGTCTAGTGTTTAAGTGGTCTCATTAAGGTGGTCTGGGCCTCTTATTTGAACATAATCATCCATTTCCTCTTTGTTTTCTAGTCTAGTGTTTAAGTGGTCTCATTAAGGTGGTCTGGGCCTCTTATTTGAACATAATAATCCATTTCCTCTTTGTTTTCTAGTCTAGTGTTTAAGTGGTCTCATTAAGGTGGTCTGGGCCTCTTATTTGAACATAATCATCCATTTCCTCTTTGTTTTCTAGTCTAGTGTTTAAGTGGTCTCATTAAGGTGGTCTGGGCCTCTTATTTGAACATAATCATCCATTTCCTCTTTGTTTTCTACATCTAGTGTTTAACTGGTCTCATTAAGGTGGTCTGGGCCTCTTATTTGAACATAATCATCCATTTCCTCTTTGTTTTCTAGTCTAGTGTTTAAGTGGTCTCATTAAGGTGGTCTGGGCCTCTTATTTGAACATAATCATCCATTTCCTCTTTGTTTTCTACGTCTAGTGTTTAAGTGGTCTCATTAAGGTGGTCTGGGCGTCTTATTTGAACATAATCATCCATTTTCTCTTTGTTTTCTAGTCTAGTGTTTAAGTGGTCTCATTAAGATGTCTGGGCCTCTTATTTGAACATAATCATCCATTTCCTCTTTGTTTTCTAATCTAGTGTTTAAGTGGTCTCATTAAGGTGGTCTGGGCCTCTTATTTGAACATAATCATCCATTTCCTCTTTGTTTTCTAGTCTAGTGTTTAAGTGGTCTCATTAAGGTGGTCTGGGCCTCTTATTTGAACATAATCATCCATTTCCTCTTTGTTTTCTAGTCTAGTGTTTAAGTGGTCTCATTAAGGTGGTCTGGGCCTCGTATTTGAACATAATCATCCATTTCCTCTATGCTCCCTAAGAAGCATGGAGCCTCCACTGTAGCTAGTCCCCCTGCAGGAAGCCTGCACAAAGCATACACCTGCTCTCCTAATGCAGTGGTTTCTATAGCAATTTGTTTCACATGATGAGGTTGCCAGCCTCATGTTAGTTGCCTTGTATGACATGCCTGAGGGTGTCGTGGTCCTATTCTTTGTCTCATCACAGACTCCCGAGAGCTATACATGGCTTATCTGAACAAGGCCAATGTCAATTTCAGAACTTTCTGTTTATGATGGAATGCATATCTTCCTGTTCGCTTTTAGGAAGTTGATCTTGTGTAGCAGCTTCAGTTCCTCATAATTTTTGTTATGCGGCAGCTAAATTTTGACAAGAGAATCAAAGGACTGAAGAAATTAAAAAGTGACCGAAGACAGAACCACAACACAGGGCACTCTTGGGAAATGTTATCATGAAGCATTAGGATCCAACCCAGCAGCTCCATTTACAATAAATGCTACCAACAGACTGTCAAGTGGAGATGGATGTTTCAAAATGAGGCAGACTATGCATGACTAACATTTGTCTATAATCTCAGGAAGCATACCTTCAGTCCAGGTGTAGGGAAGAGGCCCTCTATTGGCTTGCTTGTATCAAAGAGGCTGTATGCTCCATCCCTTACTGCAACAGTCTTATTGCCTCGGAAGTGGACATCAATGCAGTGGCTGTCAGCAATACAAATCAGTGAATCTTGCAGTATTTATTATGAACTATATATTTACAATAAATAACAGTATTAACTAACTGAAAGTGTGTTAACAAATTGAAATGTAATCTCATGAGACTGTCATTTGTAAATAGTTTTGTGGACATAAATTACTACTTGTGTGAGTGAGTAACATACAGAAAGACAGACAGACAGAAAATCAAGCAGAAGCAATGAAAGGAGGCAGATCATCATCATAATCAGGATCTCCACAACCAAGGTTGGCAGCAATGGATCTCCAAGTCTTCTGTCTCTTGTTTTGATGATGTACTCTGACAGACTCTTTCCCATTTATCTCTTGAAGTTATCTCCCCACGTATAGCGCCATCTTCCTCTTGCACGTGTGCCTTCAACTCTGCTTCTATTCTGGTCTTCAGTAAGGTGTTACGTCTTTCTATGTGGCCAAAATATTTTAGCTAATTTTGATCTCCTTCATTCTCTTTTCATTCTTAGGTTTTCTAGGACAAATTTATTTGTTTTCTTCTCTTTCCATGAGACCTGCGCCATTCTTCTATGTATCCACATCTCAAATGCCTCAATTCTTTCTTCTAATTGCTTATTCATTGAGCATGGTTCTACACCATAGAGTAATGAAGAATATATATAGCATTTGATGATTCTGTGTTTTAATTTGTGAGTTAGTTGTTTAGATGTTAGTATTTGTCTTACGTTGTTTAGATGTTAGTATTTGTCTCATGTTGTTCAATGTAACTTTGGCCATTGCTATTCATGACATACGAGACGAATGAACAAACGAACGAACGAACTTTATTTTCAAAGGGTTAAGAATTGGGCACGCAGGCCCGTCTGACATTCTGCCCTTCCTCTCTCTCTCATCATATATACTATATACTATATCCTTTCATCCTCACATTTACTATAAGCATAATTTAAGGCATTTATCATTATAAAAGTAATATTACATTTGCAATAATCATCATAATTAAAGTACGTTTTTAACATTAAAAAAAAAGAATAATAATAATAATAATGAATGTAAAAATAAAATAAATAAAAATAAACATTAATAGATAGATAGATAGATAGATAGATAGATAGATAGATAGATAGATAGATAGATAGATAGATAGATAGATAGATAGATAGATAGATAGATAGATAGATAGATAGATAGATAGATAGATAGATAGATAGATAGATAGATAGATAGATAGATAGATAGATAGATAGATAGATAGATAGATAGATAGATAGATAGATAGATAGATAGATAGATAGATAGATAGATAGATAGATAGATAGATAGATAGATAGATAGATAGATAGATAGATAGATAGATAGATAGATAGATAGATAGATAGATAGATAGATAGATAGATAGATAGATAGATAGATAGATAGATAGATAGATAGATAGATAGATAGATAGATAGATAGATAGATAGATAGATAGATAGATAGATAGATAGATAGATAGATAGATAGATAGATAGATAGATAGATAGATAGATAGATAGATAGATAGATAGATAGATAGATAGATAGATAGATAGATAGAACGAACTTTATTTTCAAATGTTTAGAATTGGGCACACAGGCCCGTCTAACATTCTGCCCTTCCTTTCTCTCTTCTTCCATAGTTAATCCATTTATTCTCACACGTATCCTAAATGTTACTTAAATAATTAAATAACAAAAAAGTACAATAAAATAAAATCCCAACATTGTAACAGTACAATAACAGTTACACAGATTTACAGATGCGTATCATAATTTATACTAAACAGGACAAAATTAACTTTAAAACCTACATATGATGTTATGTAATTATTTAAGAACATAACGAAATTAGGGTGGCATATAATCTGCACTCATGATGTATTTGAAAAGTCTGTGATTGAATGAATATGGACTAAGAGTATTTTTTAAGTCGTGTGGAAGAGTATTCCACAGATGAGCAGCAGAAAAAGCTAAACTTTTCTTGAATAAGTCGAGCCTAGGCTTGGGCATGTGTAATTTATTTAAGCGTTGACTGCGTCTTCCGCTGTATTTGAAAATAGGCCACAGATACGTTGGAGCATTCTGTGACAAGATTTTGTGAATAAATTTGGCTTTGTTGAAGAGAAGGCGCTTTCTTAGTGGTAATATGTTAAGATATGTATATGCGTCTACACACTGTGTGAGGTTTTTGTCTGAAATTAGGCGCACTGCACGTTTTTGTAATGAATAGAGTATTTTAGTGTTGGACATGGTGCAGCCATCCCAAATTGTGGAACAATAGTCTAGATGTGTTTGTATCTGGGATGTATAGAACATTTTTCGTGTCTCCTCATCTAGGAAATGTTTGATTTTAGCTAACTGGTAAACTTTTTGTGCCGTTTGTTTGGTCAGTGCTTGTACATGCGAATTCCAACTTAAATGTTGGTCAATTATGAGTCCTAGTGTTTTATATTCATTTACATTTTCAATTAAAGAGGTTCCAATGTAGAGCTGAAGTGTTGTTTTCGGCGAGTTTTGTCATTTTTGTCTAGTTGATATTATCATACATTTTGTTTTAGTGATATTTATTTGCATGCAGTTTTCATTGCTCCACTTAATAAGATTGTCTGTGTCGTTTTGTAATAATATTTCTAGCGTGTTGCAACTTTTATCACTAGTATAAATGGTACAGTCATCGGCAAATAGGTCGCAGGATGAGTGCTCGATGTGTAGTGGAAGGTCATTTATGTAAATGGAAAAAAGTAGAGGGCCAAGAATAGAACCCTGAGGAACACCAGTGTCAATAATAGTTGGGCTTGACAAGGAATTATTGTACCACACTACTTGCTGTCTGTCGGACAGGAATGATTTAAGTAATGTCACTAGTTTAAAGTTAACTTTCATTGTTTCTAATTTTCTTATTAAAACAGCGTGATCTAACATATCAAATGCTTTCCTAAAGTCTACAAAGATTGCTCCACATATGTTATCGTTATTTATGTTTAGGTGCAAGTTGTCTATCATCTTAGTTAGAGCTGTGTGGCATGAATGCTTTTGTCGAAACCCTGACTGACTGTCAATTAGCAAGTCATTGCTAACTAGGTAATGTAGTGTTGCTTTATGTATGTGTTTTTTATCTAGTGGTTTAGAAAAGCGATGATAAAAGAGAAATTGGTCTATAGTTACCAAGATTACTGTTATCTGACGAGCCAGGTTTGAAGAGAGGATATACTTTGGCAATCTTAAAGGCCGAAGGAAAATAACTTTTAGCAATACATTGATTATATATAAAAGTTAGTGAATCACTAATAGCTGGTGCGGCGTAACGCAGTATTCGATTACTAATTCCGTCAAGCCCTGATGAGCTATTATCCTTAAGGCCAATAAGATAGTTATACACTTCATTAACTGTCATAAAAGGAATGTCGGGTGGAACTGAGTTTGTACATTTGTTCTCACAGAATGCTGAAAGTTTGTCTAAGTCACTAGAGGAAGGTGGTATTGTGGATTTCAGACTGTTTATTTCTGCTTGAAAGTGATTGCTGAAGTCGGTGCAAGTAAATGAAGTGTTGGAAGAGAATGAGTCTGGTGCATTACGTTTTTTCGCTAAGGTGTTAATTGCCTTCCATATTTCCTTACTATTTGATTTGTTCTGAACCATATTTCTAAAATGATTTTTCTTTTCTTTCCGAATTAAATATTGAACTTTGTTCCTGTATACCCTGTATGTGTTGAGGTCCTTATTTTTGTGCGCTTGATCTCTCTGCCTCATAGCCTCCAACACTTCCTGCGTGATCCACGGAGATTTTAATTGTCGTTTGACGCGAATTTCCTTAGCTGGTACGTGCGTGTCAAAAACATTATAAAAAATTTTTGTCCAGCTGTAGTGGTGTCTCCATGCTCCATAGGGTGCAAGAAGGGAAATGATATTGAATGGAAGGTACACTTAGCAGAATGAAAATAAAACAGCAAAGAAACTAAGATGCAGCATTAGTCAGACTCTAAAATATGACAAAAGAACACACATTAGAATACAACACATGAGAGTAGTATTAATGACCCACCTGCCCTTGCAGACGATTCTGACATGGCAGCTGGACTGAGGGATGGTAGTGAAAGTCTGGTTATGCTGCTTCGCATTCTGAAATACAACAAATCTGTCTGACATACAACAAATTTTAACATTATAATGAAAGAAGAAACTAATGTAATCATTAGTCAGGCTATCAAAATAATTTTTTCTACCAAGTTCTTTGATCTTCCAAGATGTCACCTTGTTTAAGTTTGCAGCAGACTTAAAATATTGAATTAAGGAACAACTCTTGCTGTTGAAATATCCAGCAAATGGTGAAAGCATAACTACCTGGTTTATGAGTGACCAAAAATGTATTAGAAGGATAGTAACGTGCACACATAGAGGAAACCTGTTGATAGAATTACAGGTAAGTCCTTGTTCTGAACACTCCACCTTCCACATGACAGTGTTGAAAATGGGAGACAAAGGAAAGCCCTTTCAATGACAGAATAACAAGCAATAGAAAACATGTAAGAGAAGGACAACATCCACAGCTCAAAGAAGTATTTCTGTAGTGTTCAAAGCAAGCCAGTAGCTAACTAAGCCCTACTCAACACACACACATGCACACACACACGGCTCCATAATTACATTAAAGTGATTTTCCAAGTGTGTCCAGACCTTTCAGTTCACTTCTGCAATTTAACCCAAGCCTCAGTGTGGGCAAACACCAAAAACTGACTAATCCAGAACTAACCAGCAACAAGCAGACAAATTTCTTCATTTAACACAGATTTATCTTGCTGCTGTCTAGGGGGGATGATAAGCATTTGTTCTTACAACCATTATCCTAATCATCAATAGAGTGTCCGATTGACAGAGTGGGTAGAGAACTGGTCTCTCGTGGCAAAGGTGCCAGGTTTGATTCACAGTATCGACATGCTCTAGTCTACCCAGCTGTAAATGGGTACCTGACTTTTTAGTTAAGGAAGGAAAAGGCAGCGAGGAAGGGAACTGGTCACCCCCACCTCTCGATGCTGGACTTAGTACAGTGAAGTCTCTAACACTTCACTCCCCTACGGATGTATCTGCTATGGCAGTGTTTCTCAATGGGGGAGGTACCGCCCCCTGGGGGGCATTTTCAAGATGTCTGGGGGCGTTCTGATGGGTCGCAATGATTGGGGGTCGCTACTTCCATTCAGGGGGGCGTTGTGTACATTTTTACATTTAGCCTCGAAAGAGAAGTATTGCGAAACGATGTGGCCCATCTTTCAGATATATCTGAAAAGTTAAATGAGGTTCTTCTTAAGCTACAAGGAAATGAGATCAGTCTGATTAAAGTGAAGGGAATTATCATGGGGTTCATCAACAAATTGACATTATATAAAAATAATCTTAGTCGCCGAGACCTTTCTCATTTTCCATGTTTACTGCAGTTAGGTGGGGACAGGCTTAAAGATTCAGATTTAGAGGTTTATTGCAATCATTTGGACACTATTAAAAATGATATGAGCATAAGATTTAAAGACTTGCAAGAACTAATAATACCGGATTGTGTGATTAATCCATTTGAATCAGACTTGGAACAAGTTAGTCAACATTTACAAGAAGAATTAATTGAGCTACAAAATGACTTCCAGGCAAAAGCACGATTCAGTCACACACATTACGAAAAATTTGGATCCAGCAGAGGCTTGCGTATCCCGTTCTTTGGCGTGAAACTAAATTGCTAATTACAGCATTCCCAACGTCATATTTGGTGGAGACGTGGTTCAGTGCAGTAGTGTTGCTACTACAAAAGCAACGAAACCGACTGCAGATTTGTAACAGAGGAGATTTGAGACTTCTTTTAACAAACTTAGAACCATATATTACAAAACTGGCTGAGTCACACCAAGCGCAAGGATCTCATTAAGCTTCATTAGTAAGTGAATTTTTATATAATTATATCATTATTATCAACTAATATTTTTTCATGTTTTCATGTTCATAAGGAGAGGGTTAAATATTCAGATTTGAAGATATATATGCAGTCATTTAGGCACTATTAAAATGATATGATTATGATAGTTATAGAATTGTAAGAACTAATTTTATATCATTTTCTCCGCCAATTTGTAACTGAAGGATAATGAACTTGTGGTGTATATAATTCCGCACTTAAACTCATATTTAATATAACTATGCTTTTATAAATGCGCTTTCTCTTTTTATTTATATTATAAGAAAATATAACTCATTGTCACGAAATGGTTTTCAGCTAGAGACTGCCTACGTATAGTGACAAGACCCTAGAGAGAAGAAAGACTGAAATGATAGATTCAGATAGAAATATAGTGCAAAATGTGAAAGTTGAGACCATTGGCTCCGAGGTTGAGAACCGAGGTTGATTCTTTCCTCGCCACTTCGGACGTCTAAATTGCTATGGCCTCGAACCACCTCTAACTACCCAAAGGGGATAAGGTTCAATTTAGATTCACATACACCACGATACAGACAACAGATAGCTACTGTACGAAATAGAAATGACTGGTCCAGACTATAAAGGTTCAAGTTTTATTTACACCTATAAACAAAACTCATATACATGTCAAATACATAAAATTGCAGTGTAAGTCCTCCTGAAACAAACAAATTCAGGAAGAAAAAATGACAAATGATGTATCATCAAAACCAACCCCACCCTTCACCCACAAGTTTCACCTGTATGGAGAAAGAAGGTAAGATTAAATGACATGAACCACACTGCACTTGATGTCGAGCCTACACTCCAAACTAGCTGGTCTAAATTCTAACTCTAACTCTAAGTCTAAGTCCACTGATAGCTGGAACGACTATGAAGTGTCTACACAATCTCTGCACAGACTTCGGTTCTACACCGCCTATCATGAAATCTCCCGAACACAACTAACTGCACCTCTAAACTTCAGCAGCTTTCTTCTGCTATGATCTTCAACAAAACTATGTCTCTTTTCTGGCTTTCTGTGCTGACTTCTGTAGAGAGAATGTTCACCCTGTCTCTCTCCACGAACTCTGGAACTGATGACTAAGGTTTAACAGAACCCCACTGGATTCTGGACTGGAACTGTAGTTGGCTTCTCCTAACACTCTGAATTTACCTGCCCGATTACCTATGACTGGGCGATGGGCTTTCGGCTTTATTATGGCCGTGACGAAGCGACAATAAAATTACAACAACGCTGGCAGCATGCCAAATCTGCGTGTGTAACAGAACGAGCGTCAGAGCTCAGGATTTATCCACCAAAATCCTATTCACTGGAACAATGTCTTCCCCTGCCTGGGAAAACATATTTTCTTTCTCTCCTTCCGCCCCTGGCAATTAACGCACGACTTTGCGTGTCTGCGAATGCCACAACTGTGCCGTGGGAGAAATTTTGTGGTATCAAAAATTCTGCTCTTCCCCACAAAAGCCGGTACCTGCTGTTTAGACAAAACAAAACAACAGCTAAACAAACCGTAATAATACATTTCTAATAACACTACCTCCCTGACTCTTCAACACGTTATGCACCTCCATACAAAAAATCATGCCAACACCATTCGCTCCTCTCCTGTTCCCTTCTCTACCTGAGCCCACAAGGTAAACATTGGCTAACCCAGATCGCCTGTTCTGCCTGACTAACTCCGAGCAACAACAATATTTTCACTGGCCCGGTCTGGGCAGTCGTACTGTGGCCTACTTCTTATGCTGACCCTACATGCAGCAAATTATTAACACAAAAATACTTTATCTCTAGGAATTCCTAAACTTCCCGTCAATAATAGAAATCACATTCAAAATGTAATACAAAATAATTCCCTTTTAAAATGACTTCTCCCATCTTCTGAATTCACAGAACAATAATGCACAATCAATAACATATAACCCTTTTAGATGCTAGCATATACATGCCTAGAAGTTATCCATAATGGTTATCAATTAAATCTCAGTAGTTACAAACACGTGGTTACAATTTTATGACCACGTGCTTCTCTCCCCCTCGTCCCTCTGAACATCGTATCAAATAAATATACCGTAATGAACGCACCCACTTGCTTCCAATTCTTTTCCAACCACGTGTTCCTGCATAAGTATACATTAATGACAGCACCCACGTGCTTCACTCTCTCTCTCCCCTCTAAACATCGTATTAAATAAATATGCAGTAATGAACGCACCCACGTGCTCCAATTAATACCTCTATCACTCCCGTGCTTACAGATAGATGGGTAACTATATAATATAAATAACTTGTAGCATTACATTCTCTATAAAATCACAAATACACAGACTCCCGCTATTCTGTACATTTACCTACGACAGAGATGCGGGTTTCTCTCCCGACCCACTTTGCAATACATACAAAGCACGTCCGTGGCATCTCAACTTTTTAACCATGCCGCTATTCCTGAATTAAGGAATTATTATGAACCTCTAAAGTTTCTCAAGTCTATCACTAAGATAGTATTTGATGGCTCTGAAGTTACGAATTTAATTAAACTCAACTTCCCAAGAAACTTACTGCTACGCCTAGACTAGAAAAATTAAATAGAGTATCCCACTACATTGCTTACCCAAATTCGAATTCCCACTGAAGGCGAACCGACTTGTTTCTGGCACCCGGCTTGGCAATTTACATTAAAAGAGAACGAGAATTAAATTTCGGCCCTATTTATCATCTCAGAACAGCACGCTGACCTCTTGACGTCATATGCGTGGCTTTAATTCTAACCCAATGGTTTCAAAACTCTCGGCCAATCAATCATCGAAAACAATTCTGATGCAATCAGTTACTGCTAACACGTGGTAAAAGGTCACTGACCCCCATCCCCCATTTAGACAAAGAAACGGGAATTAGTCCTAGCCCTATACTGGCAATGAAGCAAAAATGGCCGCAATTAATTTAACTCCCGAAAAATGCGTCTATGGCCACATGCCATATCTTTAAAAAAAGACAATCTGGTGCCAATCCTGATCTAGAATCTATAATCTTAATCTAGCAAAATGCTGCAACCATTCTTCCTACACACACACTCTAAACACATAAAGAAGAACCATAAAGCAGATGAGATCTAACTCCATCATGATCTCATCTTGAAAAAACGTAAATAATAGAAGGAGAAGAAACATGGAGAAGGATTACCTGTAATCCCTCCTAAAAATAGTGAACAAATTGCAAGGAGAAAAAGACATGGGCCATTTGAAAGACAGAATCTCAGTACTTTTGTCACACTCATTAACTGCATTGCTTTTTTAAAAGTATGGTGGAATACATGTATATGAGTGTGTGTGTGTGTGTGTGTGTGTTTGTGTATACACGATAAAGAGCAAGGGGGTGTTAAAAGGGTGGGGGGGCTTTTTAAAATATTAGTTGTCAAAAGGGGGCGTTGCTACTATCAGGGTTGAGAAACACTGTGCTATGGGATCAATACCTTTTAGCTCCTGGCAGAGCACAGGTCTACACCAAGATACAAAGCCCACTTGTCCTGTGCCTTCTGTAAGTGGGTTGTCCATGGCTTCTTTATCATTTTAATGTCTGTGTCTCCAGTTCTCTTCTCCATATGCTTTTCTGGTTCACAACTTCTGGCCCATGTGAATATCTCCTGTCCTCCCCAACCCAAGATACTAAATTGTCCAGAATAGTTTCTTACTGTCATCTTCTTAATCTCTTTCCATCAGTTTTGCCCATTGTCACAGTGTGTTCCAATTTTCCCTAAAAACTTGCCCAGTCAAAGCAATCTGTCTCTCTGTAATGATTGTTCTTTGAACTTCTGCTTTGTTCACGACATCTTCATAAGTCTTTTTTAGGTGCCCCTTGGGACTCCTCCCATTTTTTTTTTTTTTTAAAACCACATCTATTTTATTACGTAATATTTAATGTTGAATTCACTACACTTATTTTTCTGTTTCAACAATCCCCTTTTGTGGATTAAAAAAACCAAACAAACAAAACATGGACTTACTCCTTGTTTTCCGGCTGTTTAAAATGTAAAATGTTGTTTTCATCATTACATTTCATGAGTCATAATAACATTTCATATATTTCTTAAGTTTGATTTTAAACTCACTGTCATGGCTCCCAGAACTGCTGCAGACGGCAATTTACTGATGGACATCATCGGGGTCCAAGTGTCATGAAGTGTCTAAAAGAGCAAATCAAGAGACAGGGTTACAAAGAGAACTATCAACACGTTTATACAACAAACTGTCTCTCTTGTTGATTGAAACTGAAAACTGGCAAACACTTCAAGATGTCTGCTAGTCACCTTGAAGTGAACACTGGTGAAATACACCACCCTAACATCACATGTTATTTCAGCCACATCATTATCATTATCACCCTTCAGCTCCCCAAGGAGCATAGGCCTTCAAACTTATGCCAAATCTCAGTCCTGTGCCGTCTGCTCATGTTCTTTCCATGTCTGTCTCCAGTTCTCTTCTCCATGTGTTCTTTGGTCTTCCTCTATCTCTTTTACCCCGGGGATTCCAGAACAAGGACTGCCTTGTAATGCTATCAACAAGTTTCCCCAATGTGTGTCCGATCCCCCTCCAGTGTCATCTTCACATTTCTTGTTCCACTGGCACTTGTCTGTTATTTTTGTCATCAGTTCCAAAATTAGTTGATCTTTTAATACCACTTCAATTCTTCTATTCTATGCAAGCAACCATTTATGAACGTCTGTAGCTTTTTGGTTGTTGTTTTTCCATTTATGAACGTCTGTAGCTTTTTGGTTGTTGTTTTTGTTGTTTTTCCATTTATGAAAGTCTGTAGCTTTTTGGTTGTTGTTTTTGTTGTTTTTCCATTTATGAAAGTCTGTAGCTTTTTGGTTGTCGTTTTTCCATTTATGAAAGCCTGTAGCTTTTTGGTTGTTGTTTTTGTTGTTTTTCCATTTATGAAAGTCTGTAGCTTTTTGGTTGTCATTTTTCCATTTATGAAAGTCTGTAGCTTTTTGGTTGTTGTTTTTCCATTTATGAACGTCTGTAGCTTTTTGGTTGTTGTTTTTGTTGTTTTTCCATTTATGAAAGTCTGTAGCTTTTTGGTTGTTGTTTTTGTTGTTTTTCCATTTATGAAAGTCTGTAGCTTTTTGGTTGTCGTTTTTCCATTTATGAAAGCCTGTAGCTTTTTGGTTGTTGTTTTTGTTGTTTTTCCATTTATGAAAGTCTGTAGCTTTTTGGTTGTCGTTTTTCCATTTATGAAAGCCTGTAGCTTTTTGGTTGTTGTTTTTCCATTTATGAATGTCTGTAGCTTTTTGGTTGTTTTTGTTGTTTTTCCATTTATGAAAGTCTGTAGCTTTTTGGTTGTTGTTTTTCCATTTATGAAAGCCTGTAGCTTTTTGGTTGTCGTTTTTGTTGTTTTTCCATTTATGAAAGTCTGTAGCTTTTTGGTTGTTGTTTTTGTTGTTTTTCCATTTATGAAAGTCTGTAGCTTTTTGGTTGTTGTTTTTCCATTTATGAAAGTCTGTAGCTTTTTGGTTGTTGTTTTTCCATTTATGAAAGCCTGTAGCTTTTTGGTTGTTGTTTTTCCATTTATGAAAGCCTGTAGCTTTTTGGTTGTTGTTTTTGTTGTTTTTCCATTTATGAAAGTCTGTAGCTTTTTGGTTGTCGTTTTTCCATTTATGAAAGCCTGTAGCTTTTTGGTTGTTGTTTTTGTTGTTTTTCCATTTATGAAAGTCTGTAGCTTTTTGGTTGTCATTTTTCCATTTATGAAAGCCTGTAGCTTTTTGGTTGTTGTTTTTCCATTTATGAACGTCTGTAGCTTTTTGGTTGTTTTTGTTGTTTTTCCATTTATGAAAGTCTGTAGCTTTTTGGTTGTTGTTTTTCCATTTATGAAAGCCTGTAGCTTTTTGGTTGTCGTTTTTGTTGTTTTTCCATTTATGAAAGTCTGTAGCTTTTTGGTTGTTGTTTTTCCATTTATGAAAGTCTGTAGCTTTTTGGTTGTTGTTTTTCCATTTATGAAAGTCTGTAGCTTTTTGGTTGTTGTTTTTCCATTTATGAAAGCCTGTAGCTTTTTGGTTGTTGTTTTTCCATTTATGAAAGTCTGTAGCTTTTTGGTTGTTGTTTTTCCATTTATGAACGTCTGTAGCATTTTGATTGTTGTTTTTTTTGTTGTTTTTCCATTTATGAAAGTCTGTAGCTTTTTGGTTGTTGTTTTTCCATTTATGAAAGTCTGTAGCTTTTTGGTTGTTGTTTTTCCATTTATGAAAGTCTGTAGCTTTTTGGTTGTTGTTTTTGTTGTTTTTCCATTTATGAAAGTCTGTAGCTTTTTGGTTGTTGCTTTTGTTGTTTTTCCATTTATGAAAGCCTGTAGCTTTTTGGTTGTTGTTTTTGTTTTTTTTCCGTGTTTCAGAGTCGTACAATTTGATTAAATGTTTTGTAATAACTACCTAAACAATTACAGCTATAAAGTAATTGGTGAGAAATAATGAGCAATAACAGATTTAAAGGCAAGCCTTATTATTATTATTATTATTTTAAACACTATAAATTAAGATAAACTGAGTGGTACTCATCAGTGAGGCAGCAACTCATAACACAAAGCAAAGAAAAACAAATGATAAATAAAACAAATACACAACCAAATTCAAGAAACTGGATGTTTATAGCTATGATAAACTAAACTGCATTTATTTTTTTGATAGGGTTTGTTTGCATTTTGTCCGAGTACTATATTTTATTTGAAGGCAGGATGACACAGAATGTAAGCCTATACCAAACTGTATTAATTGTCCGGGGGGGGGGGGGGTGGGGGGGGGGGGGGGGGGGGGGGGGGGGGGGGGGGGGGGGGGGGGGGGGGGTTATAAATGTTGCAGTTAAAGGGACTTTTATAGCACTTTTCACATAATTTTATGCAGTAAACACTGTCGTACATTATATACTTGATATCGTCATTATCATCAGCTTCCATTTCCACAACATGGGTCGGCTGCAATCGATCTCCAATATCTTCTCTTGTCTTGATGGTGCACTCTAATACACTCTTTTCTGTCCATCTCTTGATGCTACTTATAGTGCTGTCTGTCTCTTGCACATTTTCCTTCACGTCTTTTTTCCATTATGGTCTTCAGCACGTTGTTATGTCTTTTTATATGGCCAAAATATTTTAGCTGTCTAATTTTGATCTCCTTTATTAATTCTCTTTTCATTCTTAGGTTTTCTAGGACCTCTTTATTTGTGTTCTTCTCTTTCCATGAGATGGGCCCCATTCTTCTATGTATGCACATCTCAAGGGCCTTAATTCTTTCTCCTAACTGCTTGTTCATTGTTCATGTTTCTACATTATACAGTAATGAAGAATATATACAACATTTGATGATTCTCAGTCTGAATTTGCAAGTTAACTGTTTAGATGTCAGTATTTGTCTCATGTTGTTGAATGCAGCTTTGGCCATTCCTACTCTCTTCTTGATTTCTGTTTCACATCTGCCATCTTTTGTTATTATATAACCAAGATATGAGAAACTCTTGACTTGTTCCAGGATTTTCCCATTTATTCTTATCTTTAAAGCTGGCTAATCACTCGCTTTGGTAATTATCATAGTTTTCATTTTCTCAATGTTAATGTCCAGTCTGTATTCACAAATTATACTGTTTACTTGCTTCACTAGTTCTTGTATATACCTGATAAAAGGTAAAGGATCCCGTTTACACGCCCATTAAGGCATATTCGGAATATGGTGTTAGGCCCATATTTTCTTGACCATCAGCACACTAGGGGGTGATGTGGTCAGCATCACGCCGGCCGCCTTAACCTTCCCAGAGTTGCTCTGGTACCCAATTCATGAGGCTGGGTCAACCCCGGAGCCGTTTGCGGTCTAAAAAGAATCCCACCTCAACTGGGGATTGAACCATGACCACTGAGCCAGGAAGCCAGTGCACTAACCACTGTGCTACCACAGCTCTCATCTTGTCATAAGGCTATTTTTAATATTATATCATCATGTCTTTTCCACATCTTATGGAGCATATAGCCACCACTGCAGCGGGTCCTCTTGCATTTAACCTAGTCAACAAAAAAGCTGATTCAATAAAGGGTCAAAGAGCAAACAGAATGAAATAAAGTGAACTCTGGACACTTCACTTAAGGCCCAAGGGCCACTTCACTTCAGGCCCAAAGGCTTCTTCAATTAAAAACTAAATATTAAACTTTACTTATGTTTCTAAGGCTGAAAGCGTATTTTATAACGTAACTTTTTAATATAAACTTGAATGCCATACAATTGCTTATGAAATGACCCATATTTACCTAGCGTGCATTAACAGGTGTTTTATTATAAAATGATCACTGAGGTATAAATGATGGGTCATATGTGGGCTGCTGGGCCAAAAGGGGTTCAGCTCTGAAAAAACAAAAATCATTAATACTTAAATATGGCTAGTATTATTTGCTACGTTCATATGACACTCAGCAAATAGTACTAGCCACAATTAAGTATTAACGATTCTTGTTTAAAAGTAATGTATCTTTCATATGACACTTAAGAAAGATTCATTATGTTTACATTTTTAAGAACATGTCTTTATAGAACTTGTATTGTTGTTGTTGTTTAACTAGGGCTGCTGAGCTTCTCACTCTTAAGCAGCCAATTCCATGTTGAAGACTTCTTGGTATTATCTACACTGTAGATCTAGGCTTTTACTGTGGCTTTTCTGCCATTCCAAAACGTGTTGAGTTGAAGTCATGAGCTCCAGTTTCTCCAGCTTGGCTTGATCATCACATTTGGTCCCAAGCTAGGAGTAGGAAGGGCGTGGCATACTGTGCACTCCCCACCATCCAAGGGGGCTCTCCAACTATGCAGAGCTAAAATGCTGTACTCTGGTTCTGGGCTCTCCCAAGGAATTGTCACATCCTGCACAGAGCCACTTCTCAGCTCCCTCTGCCTATCACTGGGTCCATAGCGAGATCCTGCTGCATGCAGCCAATGAGGTAAAAGCCAGTTTGGGGCTCAAGTGACTTCTCCAAGCATAGTGTGCGATGCTGGGTTCACATGTTTCACCATAAGGGGAATCCATAAAAGTGTGTGGATGATTTCAAGAGTCAATGAGGATGTAATTAGTCTCACAGACGTAGGTTCATTTCCATGTACGTATATTGTAGCATTGTGCATAGCTGGTGTTCATATAAGGATGACTCCAGATATGCCTCCATGCATTACAGAACCTGTATGTGTAAAAACTTTGTAGGACACTGTTCAGGGTAGGGTAATGAAGTTATTTCCTAAAACTTCACATTAAAAGCCGATTTAATTACCTGACTCAGCTGTGCTAAACTGCAGTGAAGGTTGAATTCTTCCTTCAACTGCAGCAGCATGGGAATGTGTGGATTGGCTGAGGCTGATGACAGGCGAGTACCCAAGAACAGCTCAAAACGTTTGGTCGCTGGTTTCCAGACTATACTGACCTGAAACCAAAAAAGACCACATTTGAAACTTTTCCTTTTGAGGTGCAAATCAGAAAGTACCTCACATTCTTCCTCAAGGTTCAAGGTTCGCTTTGGTTGGATTATGTAGTCATTATCATCACTTTCATTTTTGCTCCCTACGGAGCATGAAACCACCACTACAGCTGGTCCCCTTGTAGGACGCCTGCATAAAGAATTCACATGCTCTTATAGTGGTGATTTCTGTAGCAACTTGTTTTACATGGTGAGGTTGCCACCGTCATGCACAACCTCATATCAGTGGCCTTGTATGAGATGCCTGATGGAACAGTTATCCTATTTCTTCTGTCTCATCAGAGAACCCCAAGAACTACACGGAGCACACTTATGTAGTCATCTAGAGATGTTATCATGAGATTAGTCCAAACATAAGATGTTCATCCCAGCATTCAGTTGCTCTGTAAATTCAAACATGCCAAACAACTTCTGTTGTTCATTACAGCACTCAGTTCATCTATAAATTCCCACCTGCCAAATGTAAAATGTTCTTTACAGAACTCAGTTCATCTATAACTTCCTTCATAGACTGCATACATTTTTTTCCCCATAATTTAAGGGTCCGTTTTTATGAATAACCTTCCTGATATACTATTAATACTGCGAAACTGCCTTTACACACCTCTTGCTACTGTTAGGCACTGAATGTTTCATCGACTCTTTCCCCACAAAACAATATGCGCCACGTAACAGTTTACGTCAGAACATCAGCAACATATTTTTTAAAACCCAAACAAAAAACCAGCATACAAACAAACAAACATTCATCAGTTTATACTCTGCCTATTTAAATGTACACTTCTAAATATGGTGCTTGTGAAGATTCGCAGTCTATCTCCCAAACTAAATTATTGCAGAAGTCATGTTTAAAAATGTTACATCTACAGCAAATGGCAAATATAGATTAATATTTTCCTATAAATGCCAAACCATAGCCAGTTAAAAACACACTGAAAAAGCACACACACAAAAATAAATAAATAAAAAGAACAACAAATTCAGCTTAACCAGTCTACCCTGCTCATTGTTTAATCTGACATCCAGCAATGCTTACCAAACAGCACATATTTGGACCATAAGCCATGGTCAGTTTCCTGTAGTTATAAGACTGAATCTCCACTATAGATGACAGACTCGTGCGAACATCTATTAGAAAGAAAAGCAGCATTTGCAACAATCTAAGTAAATTTACACAGATTTATATATTCTATACCGGAGTGATGCTGACCACATCACCCTTAGTGTGCAGACAGTCAAGAAAATATGGGCCTAACACCATATTCCCAATATGCCTCAATGGGTGTGTAACGGGATCCTTTACCTTTTTTACCCTATATATAAAATATTTCCTAATCTGTCCATGAATTACAGTGGTCCAAAAGGGAGCAAAGAACAGTATCATTGTAATCTGCCAGCCACACTACAGAAGCCAGCTAAGGAGGGTTGGGCATCAGGCCAGCCACAGCAACTTATACAGCTGTCCAGTATCTTCTCTTTATTGCCCTCTACATCTCTTTTCCTTCAGTCTTTACTGCCCTCTACATCTCTTTTCCTTCAGTCTTTACTGCCCTCTACATCTCTTTTCCTTCTCTCTTTACTGCCCTCTACATCTCTTTTCCTTCAGTCTTTACTGCCCTCTACATCTCTTTTCCTTCTCTCTTTACTGCCCTCTACATCTCTTTTCCTTCAGTCTTTACTGCCCTCTACATCTCTTTTCCTTCTCTCTTTACTGCCCTCTACATCTCTTTTCCTTCAGTCTTTACTGCCCTCTACATCTCTTTTCCTTCTCTCTTTACTGCCCTCTACATCTCTTTTCCTTCAGTCTTTACTGCCCTCTACATCTCTTTTCCTTCTCTCTTTACTGCCCTCTACATCTCTTTTCCTTCTCTCTTTACTGCCCTCTACATCTCTTTTCCTTCAGTCTTTACTGCCCTCTACATCTCTTTTCCTTCAGTCTTTACTGCCCTCTACATCTCTTTTCCTTCTCTCTTTACTGCCCTCTACATCTCTTTTCCTTCAGTCTTTACTGCCCTCTACATCTCTTTACTGCCCTCTACATCTCTTTTCCTTCTCTCTTTACTGCCCTCTACATCTCTTTTCCTTCAGTCTTTACTGCCCTCTACATCTCTTTTCCTTCAGTCTTTACTGCCCTCTACATCTCTTTTCCTTCTCTCTTTACTGCCCTCTACATCTCTTTTCCTTCAGTCTTTACTGCCCTCTACATCTCTTTTCCTTCTCTCTTTACTGCCCTCTACATCTCTTTTCCTTCAGTCTTTACTGTTGTCATGGTATATTTCATATTATAAAAATGAGGTCCGTACTTTGGTGTCATTGTAGTGACATTAATTTCGTACTCCGATACAATATTGATCAATGTGCAAGAGAGAACAAAACTGAAATACTATCAACAAACAATGCAAAATGAAACTTTGCAATGTCATTCAACCCACCATTATAGGACTCAGCAAACCTCTGCACAGCACCAAACAAGTAAGCTATGGAAGTCCACTCATCCAACAAATCATGGACTGTCTTCTGAACATTATCACCATTCATATCTAGTGCCAGACACACTCTTTGACTTGGACCTATGAAAAAAAAAAAATCACCATGGTCATTCACAACTGTACTAATCTTCAAAAACAACAAAAACTATTAAAATGTGGCCAAAGGTGATGAATGATGAAAGTGTGTGAGGTATTCCTGAGTTATTGAACTTTGACTCATTTCAGCTTCTATGGACAGGGGTCAACAAAATACATTTTCATGGAGCAATGACGGGGGCTATAGCTAAACTAATAGTAGAGAAGTAAAAAAAAATAAAAACTGGTATGGTAGACAGTTTTACAAATGAACTACACCAGAAATACTGGATGCTTTAGGGATTACTTTTTGTCAGTCACAAACAGGAAACAAATATTATTATTAATTGTTAATTAATTAATTATTAATTATTTTTCATATGGCTGCTGTATATTTTCTTATAGCCTTTCTATATTAATCTCCTTTGTTTCCTGTTGACGACTAGATATTGCTATTGTTGAACAGAATCAACACCATTGCAATCCGGGCAAACCCACAGGTGCTCAGTCTCCCTCAGCTAATGTTGAAGGGTATGAATGCTAACTGTTCCTGTTGTATGCTGGTTATGTGCACGATGGATGCATCCTCTCATACGTCCATCCCTGCTAGCCTATGTCTGATGCCTAATTCCAGCAATCTTAGCCCTGTTAATTCATTTATTGCAGGCTGTTGAAAGCTTCGTGTGACTCTGGATGTTATAGGAATTTGATGTAATCTTTGAGCTCTTTCCGGGTTCATGCTTTCATTCTTGCGATCGTCTCGAGTATGATTATTGTTGAACTATATATATATATATATATATATATATATATATATATATATATATATATATATATATATATATATATATATATATATATATATATATATCTTATGTCAATCAACTTGATCTGATAACAGAACTGGGTTGTGAACACAACCATTAACGTGTTAACTTGCTTCAACTTTACTGAGAAGTCTGGAACAACTGGCCAACCGTTTTCACATTTATTACAACGATACTCAAGATAATCATGACAGTTCAATGGATACATACGATCAGATACAGGCACGCAGCTTCCAACCAAGTTTCATATTCTACCAAGACGTTTAAACCAGGCCCATATTCACCATGGCCCTTAAACACGTACAGTCAATTCCTGGCCCTTAAATATGAACCGTCAGTTGTCTACTGACTTAAACGACTAGCAATTCCACTAGTCAGAAATACATCAATCTGCCTTAACAGCAAACACAGAGAACGTCCAGTTCTCTAACAGTGCACATAATACTCTGCCTCCACAGGCTTGCACAATTACTATCAGTTCCCGAATTGGAACACATACATTGGCCACTATGGCTGATAATACAGGACACTCAGTCCTCAGACGGTAAACACATATGTCTGCCTTCAAGGCCAAAACTTTGGAAAAGAACCCAGGGCAACCCCTGTCACGTCATACTTCACCATGCATCTCATATTTTCACTATTTTTTATGGGAGTGCTCTGCGGTGCAAAACCACAACCGTGATTACTAAATGTAATCTGCTCTGCACCGCACAACAGCTCCCAACACAGGCGATCATTAATTGTCCTCAGTATCTCTCCCTTATTCATATCCAATGTCCTCACTATGGATGCTCCTGGAAGCCCCCGCAAACTTTCTTTATGATCTTAGTGCCCTGCTTGTCAATTAAGTCCTGAAAACCTACCTGATAAACAAATGGTGGTATTAACAAAAATGACGTCATGGAAGTTACAGACTGTAATAGGAGGGTGCTTGCAAGGAACAGAGGGACTGGTATAGAAACACAGGGTCACTTATGTAGAAATGACGGCAGGAGTCAAATAGGTGCCAGTTAATCAGCGGATGAGAAGAATACACTGGCAATTCGTTGGACACATGCTGAAGAAACCTGCAGAAGGCTTTGCCAGCCAGTCCTTCTTCTAGAGTCCTCAGGGGTGTGAGAGATGAAGGTGGGGCAAAAGACACTTGAAGAGAACTGGAAGCAGAAATGAAAAATGATGTGGGTGGGCATGGAAGACACTGAGCTGATGGCACCAGACAGGAAGACTTGGCATGTGTTTGTTGAAGGCCTATGCTCCTTGGGGAGCGGAATGGTAATGAATAAATTATTTATCTATGTTATTATTTATGTAGAATAACTTCAAACATTTAAAAAATAAAACCTGTTCAAAACATCAGACAAGCTTACCAGATTCTTTGATATGAATACTTGGCAAAGGTGATTTGTTGAAAATAAACTGGGGAAAGAAAAGAAGATTAAGGTATAATAAAAAACATTCAAAACTACAGATTCTATGAAAGGATAATAAAAACTTGATTTTATGAGAGGATGATTAAAACTATATATTCTATGCAAGGATGATATAAACTTGATTTTATGCGAGGATGATAAAAACTACAGATTCTATGCAAGGATGATATAAATTTGATTACATACGAGGATGTTAAAAACTACAGATTCTATGCAATGATGATTTAAAACACCAGAGATCCTTTCATGTGAATGTCTGAGAAAAAATTTTTTTTTTAAATACACTGGGGTATCACAACAAAACTTGTGGAACATAAACACAATATCAGGATTATGTTAGTTTGGCTATTTGTAAGGAATAACAGTGAAATGGGCGCAATTTATTAATTCTGCAGATTCTGAGATTTTGGTGTCACTTTTATATACATCTACAAATGTGCTAATACACACGCACTCATCCACACAACACCTATTTGGTCAGAAGATGTTTTATGAAGTTCTAATGAAAGTAATACTTTAACACCACATATGGTTAGAATAAGTTTTATAAAGTTGTAATGAAAGTAATATTTTAATATACATATGGTCAAAAGAAGTTTAATGACGATCTAATGAAAGTAATATTTTAATATTATTTGGTCAGAAGAAGTTTTATGAAGATCTAATTAAAGTATCAGTAATATTTTAACACCACATATGGTCACAAGAAGGTTTACAGAAGTTCTAATGAAAGAAATATTTTAACACCACACATGGTCACAAGAACTTTGACAGAAGTTCTAATGAAAGAAATATTTTAACACCACACATGGTCATTACATGGGTAATGCTTAGCTGGCAGAGTGGATAGTGGCGATTTGCTCCCGTGGCTAGGCAGTGGGTGTCGTTCGGAAGGTCCTGGTTCGATTCCCGGGTAAGCCTATCACTTCTGTTGTTTTTCTGTTGTCTGGTCTTCTTCTACTTTATTTCTCACTGAGTGCCTGATAACATACCTTTGTGTGTTGTTTGTTTATTTATTTATTTAAATATTTTAACACCACACATGGTCACAAGAAGGTTTACAGAAGTTCTAATGAAAGAAATATTTTAACACCACAAATGGTCACAAGAAGGTTTACAGAAGTTCTAATGAAAGAAATATTTTAACACCACATTTGGTCACAAGAAGTTTTACAGAAGTTCTAATGAAAGTAATATTTAACACCACACATGGTCACAAGAACTTTAACAGAAGTTCTAATGAAAGTAATATTTTAAAATAAACACATAATGTACTAAACTAGTACTGCACCGAGTAAACAATCATTAACAAATGCAATTTATCTTTACTTCTTTTTTTTTTAAACCAACAGCTGAAGTAAAAATATCTGTCACGTTGATTTAATAAGTATTCAAGAATTCAAAGACAGATAGAGAGACTCAGCCAAATTTTACAAAACAATCCAGCAATGAAATTCTAATCTTAATTCCTATTAAAGAAATTAGTCCACTTACAATTTTAAGCACAAATTTTACTCAAAAGTTCTGCACTAACCTCAACAATCCACAGCCGAGACAGTCTATTCTGTATCCTGAACTTGCACTGCAAAAGTTGCTTTCTTAGACCATCATTTGCCTCTTCTGGGAGACCCATAACTTCAGGAAAACTGGAATATCACCATTCACTTGTTTAAAAACTTGATTATAAACTGTTTTGTTTTAACATCAAAACATGCTGTATGTTTTCCTGCTAGATAGAGACTGCCCTGTAATGATACCAAATGGTTTTCTGAATGTTTGCCTTATACAACCCCTACATCTTCTCCTTCCACCCTGTTCCATTGGTATCTTGTTCTTTCCATCATTTCAACATGGTGTCATTTACACTAGTGATTTAATGTCCCTAACAAAAATAACAATAACCCTAAGCTAGTGCATTATTTATCTTTAACATTTCAACAACAAAATTCCAAACTTACTGCAAAATTCCAAGAGAAAGGCATGTTCCTGCTCCATCTAGTGTGCCACCATCATGGATGATTCCACGTTTGGATAACTAGATTAAGATTAAGGACTAGAAAGTGAGTCAAGTTGAATTAAAACGTGCATTATGCAAAGACTTACTTCATGTTTTTGTCTAAGATCTTTCCTTTCAAAAAGAGATTTATCAGTGTTTTCTTCATCAAGAACTATCTAATATATCTAAGATCTTTCCTTTCAAATAAAGATTTATCATTGTTTTCTTCATCAAAAACTAATATATCTAAGGTCTTTCCTTTCAAATAAAGATTTATCAATGTTTTTTTCATCAAGAACTAACTAATATCTTTTCTACAGGTGGATTTATTTAACATATACTATCTTCATATGAGGACTTTTCCAATATCGCTGCATGTTACATGGATTAAAGCTGTAAGACGGCTACAGGTCATTATCGTTTTATCTGAACGCCCAAAATATTCTGAAAATCAAGTTTCTTTGGGCTAATTTTCTATCACAATTTGGATGGTTCCTGACTATTTTGGGTGACTTTGGACTATTTCCTAACAAATTTTGGTTGACTTGTGGGCTAATTCTGAACACATTTTGGGTGACTTTGGGCTATTTCTGAACACATTTGGGCAACTTTGGGCTATTTCCGAACACATTTTGGCCAACTTTGGCCTTTTTTCAAACACATTTTGATCACCTTTGGGCTACTTTTTTTTAAAGCGATTTGGGCAACATCTTAAAACTGAAAAAAAAAAATCAGGTGTTTGAAACAAAGCTGCCCCTGATAATGTCATATAAAAGAATAGAGACTTGTAGAACAAAATTTGTTCTTAATGCCTTCATCATCATCATTCCTTTTTTTTTGTTGGTCCTATTTGGAAGATGAAGCTGTGACTGCAATCTGCCACTGATTTCTATTTTGAATGTTTTTAACTCTGCCAATGAGATCCTTGCTTTGTTTGGTTCCCAGGAATTTTTTGAAGAGACAAAGAATAAGTCTACTGCCCCATCAGGCAATACAAGACAACTGATCTAAGATTGTGCATGGGCCTGGCAACCTTGTCAGGCAAAACAAACTGCTAGAGAAATGACCACCGCAAGAAATATTATTCCTTGGGTGCAGGATTCCTGCAAGGGGACCGACTACGTCTATGGCTCCATAAGCAGTGCACAGGAAAATGATGATAATGAGATCCTTGCTACCTTGGCTTTTTCTGCCATTCTCCAGGTTCCCCTTGGCCTCACCATTCACCTGTTTCCCTGTGAGTTCTTGTTAAAGACATGTCTGGTTCTTTCCTGAGGTTGTGTCCTATATATCAACTCTTTCTCTCTTTAATCTCCAGTTGTATGTTTCTGTTGTCCGCTTCTATTCTCTAGGTTTGTTATTCCTCTCCTTCCTTTTGTGAACTTCTGGTAGCAAGCCTGGTTGCTTATAAAAGCATCTACCACTGAAACATGTCTAAATAAATTCATAAATATGGGCAATCTGAATCATCAAAGAGGCACTCAAGCTCCATTTCTAGGATCTAGATTTGAAATTCTAGAACTTACTTCTTCTCCCAAAAAGACATAGGGCATTTTCTCCTCACATCTGGCTAGAAGATAGGCAAGCTCACTAACAAAGTATGGAGACCCCTTCATTTTCTTTGAATCAGGTTCATCTGTATCTTCTCCAAGGAATATCTTGGGGGGAAAAAATGTAATAAAATGTTATGGGAGAAATGTTTGCAGAAATATTAAAAATGTATCACTACCATTCATGGTCACTATCTAAAACACAGAAGAGGATGAGAGGACACTAGACTCATGTTGGCCAAAAAAAAACGTGTTTCGCTACAAGTTTGAATTTGTTTTTTGGCTTTTCTTTTTAAAGTAGCTTTAGTGTTTTTCAGGCATTTTAAATTTTGACAAAGCTCAAAACAGGGTTGGTGTTACGTTAAGGCTAGCTGTTTGACAAAGCTCAAAACAGGGTTGAGGTTAGGTTAAGGCTAACTGTAACGTAAATATGGATAGCCAGTCTGGCAACATAGCAGACCTTGTCTAATGTCCTCATCATCTATAGAGGACGATAGCAATACAAAATATAGCATGCCTCATTTCAATCAACATAATAAACTTATATTTGAAGCAGAAATGTACTTACCTTGTTTTGCTATTTCACAATATGCTTTACTAGATTTTTTTATTATTATGTTTTTTACTTTCCCTATTAACACCAAAAAAAAAGAAAAACATTAGTTTCTCAGGGGTTTTTCCCCAATCAACTGCAGAAAGTTAAAATAACAAACATACAAAGAAATGGACAGATACATACAAAATGAAATGTATACCTTTCTCTTTCTTGTTAGACTGTCCATAGTTAGGGGAATACCATCTGAAAAGTTAAAAAAAAAAAAAGATAAAGTGAGTGATGTCTCTGGGCAATTGAAACCTTTATTATTACGTTATTCCTGGCTTCTTTTCATGATGAATTAGAAACTGAATTCATTCCATTTATCCTGTCATTCTAAATTTACAATTTAAGTTAGTAACCTCCTTCAGTCATAACTACGGGAATGCGGCTCTGAGGTACAAAATATCTTTGGGGATGTGACCATCTAATATGTGGCGGACATAGCCAAGCCAGCACAATCTGCGCTGTCTAAGATTTGAAGGCCAGCACGTGCAGAACCTCGACATTTGTCACTTTGTCCTTCCACGAAATACCAAGGATGTGGCAAAGACACCATAGATGGAAGGTATTGAGCCTTCTTTCTTGCTTAGCATAGGTTGTCTATGTCTCGCTGCCATTCAGAAATGTGCTGTTGATGCAGGCATTATATACCACAGCTTTGGTCTTCACTGTTTTTTACAATTACCCGCCTGTTTTTACTTATAAAATGAGAGTGATTTCAACTAAGACACTGCAATTATTATGGGCTACACTGGGAAATTAAAAAATTCAATTACAATGTAAAGTCAGTCCTACAGTTTGGCTCTGAAATATCAAGAACAACACAAGTGACATTCATAATGTTACAGACTTCCATAAATGAGTGCCTGCATACAATAGTAGTATTTAAATGGTACAACAAAGTCATCAATTTGAAACTTATGACAGAACCAGACAAGTGCCAGTGGAACAATTGATGAGAAGATGCTGGTGATGGACAGGACGTATATAAAGGAACCCTGCTGATAGCATTACAAGGCAGTCCATGTTCTAGAATTCTAGGGTAAGCAGAGGAAAAGTGAAAAACATGGAGAGGAATGCTGGAGACAGAAATGAAAATGATGAAGACATGGAAAGACCTTAAGCAGGTGGCACACAACAGGAGGGACTTGGCAAAAGTTTGCTGAAGACCTAAACTCCTAAGGGAAGCGAAGAATAATGATGATAATATTGGTGTGCTACTTAAATTCTATGGCAGGAAGTAGCCACCTAGGTGACCTTTGGGACTCGCAATTCTGGAGGAAATTTTGGAAAGAGTCATTCATATATTTTTTTGCAAACAGCAAATACATGTGTTAGGTACATTATGACATGTCTAATGTTATTTGTCAAAATATAAAACAAAATTATCTTTAAAATGAACATTACTGTTATCTCATCCTTTTAAGTAATGTTTTTGAAGCACCTCAATGGTAAAAATATAAAACAATGTTTCTTTGAACATTTCTCAGCAAATTTTAAAATATATTTTCAAGTACGTAATGAAAACAGCACCACAGGCTCGCAGTTGCCACACTATGGCCACCAATGCTCTACAGTCATATCGGTGGGAACTCTACCAACTCCTTAGAACAGGAGTCGGCAACTGGTCAATCACGCTCTACCAATAGATCTCAAGGGATGATTTGGTAGATTTCTAGGTGACAGAGGGAGGGAAAAATGAAAGAGTTTTTAAGCTAGGATAAATTAAGAGTAGCCATTTCCACCCAGCACTTAAAAGTGTGATGTTCTGAGGATTAATAAAAAATCCACGGGAGCCGCGCTAGCGTAATGGTTACAACACCGCTCTGGCGACCGGGTGATTCAGGATCAAACCCGGGTGACGGCATTTGAGGATTTTTCGTCGACCGGGATTTGGACTGGATTAACTCGAGACCTGGCGAGCACATTTGAAGGAGTGTCGTCGACCAGGGACTGGCGGCTCCTGAGCCGACCCAGCTCTAATGGGTACCTCCGAAAATGGCGAGTATCTGCCTGAATGGCGAGGGACACTTGTCTCTGTACAAGAAAATAGGATACTCACATAAAAATCAATGTCAGGTTAGACATTAAAAATAACTTGAGATTTCGCCTCGAGTATTAGCGGGCGTACGAAAAAAAAAAAAAAAAAAAAAATCCACGAGCTAGCTTATTTCTTTTTCTCTTCTTCTTGGATATTTTGCCCCTGACTGATGAAGCAGTCAGTGGCCATCACGCCTAGTGGCATCTTGTAGGGCCTCAACAAACTGTCCCCATTTTGCTTGTGTTAAAGAAGATTATTATGTAGTTTTACATGTTGGCCTCACTTAGATCTGTTAGCAGTTTAATCTACACAGTAACATTTCTATCTGGAGTCAACATGATGTTTTGCACTATTGTTAATTATAAATGAACGTGATAATAGGTTGACGTCTCTAGGTAATGATAACGTAATGATGTGCCACGCTAATTGATTCAAACGGTCGATCTTTACCTTTCGTTAAATGATTCCTTCAAAGCAAGACGTGATATATTTCGCTCCCATGCGAATTGAAGTTTATGATATTCTCCTACTTGGCTTTGGTGTACAAAGGTCACCACAAGTAATTTATTGATGTTGAACGCAAGTATACTAGTTCAAGAATAATTTAACAGAGGAGTCTGTTTTTTCGGGAGCTATCAAACATAATTTTAATCTCCATACTTTTGGTTATCGCTACTTGGATGGTTCGGATGCCGACACCTTCAGTATATAGGCCAGAGTATGTGATGATACGAAAAGGACAGTAGGAGACGCATTGTTATGCATGTATTAATAAGATGCCATGTACACTGAATTGTGGAACTGTTTGAACTAAATAAATACGTTTATAATTGTGGACCCAAACCAGGCGTTTGGAGCTAATGAATATTAATCATCTTCTTGATCACCCAAACCATTCGACAACACAGCACGATCGCTCATTCGCACGTATTTCATCAGTTCTCCCAACTACAAATAACAATAGATAAATAACGCAACAGAGGACATGGTGGCCAGTATGGGGATTAAAATTATGTTTGATAGCTCCCGAAAAAACAGAGACTCCTATGTTAAATTATTGACGATATCTGCTTATTTAGTTTATCTTTTGAAGACCATTTTGTGGGACTTAGTTCTTTGTTATATACTCTACGAGTACATCATCTGACTGCAAGACCTACTAAAGTCCAGATTGCTTTTAAAGAAATCACTTTTCTTGGACATACTATTGGTTCTGGTAGGGTTCAAACTATACCTCAAAATTTATCTAAGATTCTTAACTTAGCAATTCCGACTACAAAGAAACAAGTGCGCAGTTTGCTGGGGTTAGTCCAGTATTATAGCAGATTTATTCCAAATTTGTCCAGTATTACGTCTGTATTATCGTCCCTATTGCGCAAGGGAATGCCTATGAAGATAACCTGGTCGGAAAATTGTCAGTTAGCTTTTAACAAAATCCTACATGTGTTCTCTAAACCTCCTATTCCGAGGCTACTTGATATTGCCAAAATATATATTCTCTGAACAGATGCAAGTAATTTCGGCTTGGGAGCCAGTCTGCTGCAAGAACATAATGGAATGTTACATCCGACACTGTATATCTCCAGAAAGCTGTCTGAAACTGAAAGAAAATACTCCGTTATCGACAAGGAGCTTCTTGGTGTTGTTTGGGCTATACAGAAATTGGAGAGATACCTGCTTGGAGCGCCCTTCATAATCCAAACAGACCAGACATTATTAACAGTCAAGAAAAAAAGAAATAACATTGTACGATTAGTGATTGCACTTTGTGATGATCTTCACTTTACGGAGGATATCTTCCTGTAATTATGTATTGGTGGACAATAGTTTGATATATGTAACTGTAACATTACATTCTTTGATGGAGTTTAGAACTTAATTATTAGAACTTAAGTATTTTCTTACTTAATCTTCTTAGTATATTTGGGCGTTACAATTAATTAAGATTTTTCCTGATTTATTCCTTTACAAATAGACCTAACTTTATAGTACATTTTGCTAATATGGTAAGGGAAATAACTCTTGTTTAATTTTCTTTAGTGCATGATATCAATACTTTCTTCCCTTCTTTTGCATATATGTACTCTTACTAATCTGTTTTCTTCCTTTCCTTTTCTATTTGTCTCCACACTAATTGTTATTAACATTTGCCATGATATTACATGACATTACTTACTTCCCATTTCTTTTAAAAACATCTACACATTTCCTTAGTTCATTCTTCTTCTTCTTCCGTCCTTAGCCACCGACCGTCAAAGCAGTCAGTGGCCATTACGCCTAGTGGCGTCTTAGGGCAACAGCAGATAGGTTTTCTTTGCCATTGTTTCCCATCACGCCTAGTGGTGTCTTTAGGGCAACGGCAAATCAACCCATTTGCTGTTGTTTCCGTAATCGAAGTGACTGGCAAACGGGTGATCAGCCCGTTGTGCCTTAGTTCATTACTACACCATAATTTATTTAAAATACAATTTAGTTTAATCATTAATACACAAGTCATATGTAAACTTAGTAAATAATTGTATATTATATTGACTGTCGACGATTATATTTCGTTAATTAATTTCATACTTAGTACATATGTTCTCCTTTGTGCGACATACCATGTTTAGGACAACGACCTCAGACACTGTTTATTGTAAACATCTTTGGCCGTATATCCAATTTTAAAAAAAAAATTTCGCAATTCTTTTTTTATATTAAATTGATGTAAATTTTTGTTGATATTGTCAAAAAAAATCAATTATATTGATTTTTTTCTAGCCCACCGGGGGAGGAATTTGTTAAAGAAGATTATTATGTAGTTTTACATGTTGGCCTCACTTAGATCTGTTAGCAGTTTAATCTACGCAGTAACATTTCTATCTGGAGTCAACATGATATGTTTTGCACTATTGTTAATTATAAATGAACGCGATAATAGGTTGACATCTCTAGGTAATGATGACGTAATGATGTGTCGCGCTAATTGATTCAAACGGTCGATCTCAACCTTTTGTTATATGATTCCGTCAAAGCAAGACGTGATATATTTCGCTCCCATGAGAAATGAAGTTTATGATATTCCCCTACGTGGCTTTGGTGTTCGAAGGTCGCCACAAGTAATTCATTGATGTTGAACGCAAGTATACTAGTTCAAGAATAATTTAACAGAGGAGTCTCTGTTTTTTTGGGAGCTATCAAACATAATTTTAATCTCCATACTTTTGGTTATCGCTACTTGGATGGTTCGGATGCCGACATCTTCAGTATATAGGCCAGAGTATGTGACGATACGAAAAGGACAGAGGAGACGCATTGTTATGCATGTATTAATAAGATGCCATGTACACTGAATTGTGGAACTGTTTGAACCAAATAAATACGTTTATAATTGTGGACCCAAACCAGGCGTTTGGAGCTAATGAATATTAATCATCTTCTTGATCACCCAAACCATTCGACAACACAGCACGATCGCTCATTCGCACATATTTCATCAGTTCTCCCAACTACAAATAACAATAGATAAATAACGCAACAGCTTGGTCGGTGGCCATCCGTCGTGCCGTGCCCCAACTCTGGTTCATGCTTTGTATCTCAGCCACCACTGTTCTCCACCAGGTTGTCTTTGGTCTGCCTCTCTTTCGCAGTATTTCTGGAGAAGCTTATTTAAGTTCACTTTATTCATCAATCACACCAGACAGGAAAGTATTCTTTTCTTTAAAACCCCACACCAGACCTAAGGGTCTTTTAAATTTGGACATGCGCCCTAATATAATCGACTAGGTTGAACAGGACGCGCCTCGCCAAAACGAGGCAAAAGTTTTACATTAAAAAAAAAAAAACACATTCTTTTCTTTGAAGTGAACATTCGGTAAAATATCGAGTTTAAATTTTTCACTGTTCTGTCGATGGAAATGCATAAAACATGTCGTCTGGCAGAGACAACAGTTACATATCTGCCGTACCTATTCCAATATTCTGAAGCATCAAAACTGACATGACTTTATGAAGGTAGATCTTTAAAAGCAAAAAGACAGAAGTAATGGTCGTCTCAAAGAAAATGGCTTTCATACAATGTACGATCAAAGTAAATGGAACAGTTTTAAAACAGGTCAATAGATTCAAATACCTGAGCACAATAATAACAACAAATGGAAGATGCATCTCAGAAGTGAAGAGCAGAATAGCTCAGGCAAAAACAGCATTCTATAAAATGTATTTTATGCAACGATTCTTTGTCCATGTAAGTAAGAAAGAGAGTTCTTCCGTGTTATACAGAACCAATACTGACATATGGGAATGAGTCATGGACAGTTAGTAAACAAGTAGGGAAAGCACTAGAGGCCACAGAGATGTGGTTTTACAGAAGAATGTTAAAAATACCATGAACAGCCTAAATGCGTAATGAGGATGTCCTGAAAGAGGCCAATGCACAAAGGAAACTTATTTCACAAGTTAGAAAGAAGCAATCCACTTTTTTTAGGGATGTTACGAGAAGAGGAAAGCTGGAATATATCGTAACAACAGGTAAGATTGAAGGAAAAAGAGTTAGGGGAAGACTAAGAGAGCAAACACTGGACAGTTTGACATCATGGCATGGAAAGAAATCAACAGCAGAATTGATAAATTGTACTGGAGACAGGAAGTTGTGGAGAAGTAGATCTTTAGATAGCTCAGCATTTGTAAAGTAGATGCTCACAGCTCCTGGGTTACCAACCTCTGCCTGAGAACAACAATAATATACTAACTCATCCAGTATGTCAAATGAAAACTCCCTGCAAGCAGTCTTACCAAAAATTTTACAAAAATCTCCATGTGTTGTAGAATATGTATCAATAGGAGTTAACTGCCCTGCTTTCATGAAGGCTTTAACAGGAGTTTCATCGCTAATATCATCTTCCACACCATCAGCCGTGCACTGTGTGGTCTCCAACAAGTAATAGTTGATGTCCACTCTGCGAAACTCAGCCTCCCTTACTTCCACCACCTGCAAAGGAAAATTTAAAATTTCTACTTTCTGCAAGTTCACTGCAAGCTGTATTCATATTTTTTTCTCAGTCTACCTTATCTACCTCAGAAGGGACCCTGACACCATCATCAGAACTGCTATGCTATGGACCCCAGAAGGACGGCGAAAGAGAGGCAGACCAAAGACAACCTGCCGGAGAACAACGGAGGCTGAGAGACAAAGCATGAACATGAGTTGGGATATGGCACGAAGGATGGCCACTGACCGAGCAAAATGGGGACAGTTTGTTGTTGTCCTACATCATCACTAGGCGTGATGGCCACTGACTGCTTTGTCAGTCAGGAGCTAAGGATCCAAGAAGAAGAAGACCTTTTCTATGGATAACCTAAATTTGGGAGAAAAACCCAGACCAGTGTAAATTTCTGTTCTACCCAGTTTACAGTTCTTCTTATAATGGATCAAATATCAATTTTGTGGTAACAGATATTTGCAAGCTGAAAAAAAAGTCAATTCATTTTTTAAAATTTCTTTTATCCTCACTTGTGTCTATTGAATAGCTTAAAGAATTACTTCATCCAAGCATGCAAGGACTTTGGCCTCACAATAAGTCCAAAGAAAACAAATGTGCTGAGTCAGGATGTAGATGTTGCACCAGTTATCACTATTGATAACTATGAATTGGTAGTGGTGCCCCACTTCACATACCTGGGATCTACCATCAACGGCAAACTCTCTCTGGGCACAGAAATTGACAGCCACATTGACAAAGCTGCAGCTACCTTTACCTGCCTTACAACGCATGTTTGGAGAAACTCCAAACTCACAACGAAGACCAAAGCTGTGGTATATAATGCCTGTGTTACTGTAACTTCTATATGGCAGCGAGACATCGACAACCTAGGCTAAGCAATAAAGAAAGCTCAATATCTTATATCTTTTGTGTCTACACCACATCCTCAGTATTTTGTGAAAAGACAAGGTGACAAATGTCGAGATGTTGTCACGTGTTGGCCTTCAAAGCATGTATACACTGCTTAGACAGTGCAGACTACACTGGCTTGGCCATGTCCGCTGCATGGAAGATGGTCACATCCCGAAAGATATTTTCTACGGACAAACTGGCAGATGGCAAAATGACAATACAGGATATATACCACACAACATGAAGACATCAGTCTTTATAACATTGCCCACAAAACCTAAAGCAACAGAATGTTCAGACTTCAGAACAATCAGCCTGATGAGTCATGCAATTAAAATACTGCTCAAAATCATTCAGGGAAGAATAAAAATTAAGGTAGACAGCGAAATCCAAGAAGAGCAGTTTGGTTTTAGACGGAACAGCGGAACAAGAGAGGCATATTTTGCCTAAGAATATTAGCAGAAAAATATACAGAGGTCCAAAAAAGTATGTACATGTGCTTCATTGACTATAAGAAGGCTTTTGACAGAGTCCATCATGGGAAAATAATTGAATGTATCGAAGACATAGGCATTGATGGAAAAGACATAAAAGAACTGAGTAACCTTTATTGGGAGCAAACTGCTACAGTAAGATCTGGATGGAATTATTCACCAAACATAGACATAAAAAGAGGTGTCATACAAGGTTGTGTGCTGTCCCCCTGCCTATTTAATTTATACACCGAAATAATTTTCAAACAGATAAAGGAAATGCCAGGACTGAACATCAATGGAAGGTCAATAAACAACCTTAGATATGCAGATGATACCGAGTTGTTAGCTGAAAGTGAACAGGATTTGAAAGAACTAGTGAAGCAAGTGAACAGTATAAGTCATGAATATGGATTGGACATTAATATTGAGAAAACAAAAACTATGATAATTAGCAAAACAGACGATAAGCCCACATTAAAGATAAGCATAAATGGGAAAATCCTGGAACAAGTCAAGAGCTACTCATATCTTGGTCATATAATAACAGAAGATGGCAGATGTGAAACAGAAATCAAGAAGAGAATAGGAATGGCCAAAGCTACATTCAACAACATGAAACATATACTGACATCTAAACAGTTAACTCACAAATTAAAACTGAGAATCATAAAATGTTATATATATATTCTGCACTACTGTATGGTGTAGAAACATGGACAATGAATAAGCAATTGGAAGAACAAATTGAGACTCTTGAGATGTGGATATATAGAAGAATGGGGCGCATCTCATGGAAAGAGGAGGTCCTACAAAATCTAGGTATGAAAAGAGAACTGATGAGGGAGATCAAAGTTCGCCAGCTAAAATACTTTGGCCACATAAAAAGGCCTAACACCTTGCAGAAGACCGTAATAGAAGGGAGAGTTGAAGGCAAACGTGCAAGGGGAAGACAGCGCTATAAGTGGGAAGATAACATCAAGAGACGGACAGGAAAGAGTCTGTCAGAGTGCACCACCAAGACAAGAGACAGAAGACAATGGAGATCCATTACAGCCAACCTTCGTTGTGGAGATGGCAGCTGGTGATGATGATGATGAAAGAAATAATTTAAAAGTAGGAAGTGATTTTTCAATCAGTCTTACATTGCTTACTGCTTGCTCTGACAGTATATTCTGACATTAGTTTCTGTTCACCTCCTAATATTTCCTTCTCATCTGTATCTTTTAGTTCCTTTGCCCACCAACTTTTTCATCCTTATGCTTTTCAACGTAATGTATCTACTGGTATCACCAAACATATAAAAACATTAAAGTTATCTTCACCCGTGTGTTACCGGGGCCCGAAAGGGGAGCAAAGAATAGTAACACTGTCCCCTGCCAAGCTAGTCGTAGAAGGCGACTAAGGAGGGTTGGGCATGGGGCCGGTTACCCCATCCTGTAAAAAAAAATTTAAACCACAAAAAACTTCAACAAATATGGACAAGTCAAATAAAGAAAATAAAACACAGCCATCCAAGACAGGGGAAGGTCCTCTCGCGGGGAGGCGTATGATGCAACACAGAGAAAGCCGAAAGGAGTCTGTGTTGCTGACTAACCTTCTTTCTTCTAGGAGAACTTCCAGATTTGGCACCTGGAATGTTCGGACATTGAACGAAAAAGGGAAAGTGGCACAAGTAGCAGTAGAAATGAGGGAATACAAAATCGAGGTTCTGGGAATGTGTGAAACAAAGTGGAAGGGGGTAGACAGGAAGAAACTCATCACAGGTGAATTGGTGCTGTCCTCAGGACACGAAGACGAAAGTTCACACCACAGTGAAGGGGTAGCTCTTATGTTATCTAAAGAAGCACAGAAAGCACTCATTGAATGGGAAGCTGTGGGACCCAGAATAATAACAGCTATTTTCAAAACAGCTAAAAAGAAAATTCATGTCAATGTCATCCAATGTTATGCACCAACTAATGACAAAGAAGAGTCTGTGAAAGAAGCATTTTATACTAAACTACAGGAAATTATGGATAAAGTAAAAAGAAGAGACATCACAATTTTGATGGGTGACACGAATGCAAAGATAGGTACAGTCAATACCGGATTTGAAGAAGTCATGGGAAAACATGGGCTAGGAGTAATGAATGAAAATGGAGAACTATTCGCAAACTTCTGTGCTTCAAATCAACTGGCTGTAGGAGGAAGCATGTTTCCACATAAGAGAATACAAAAGGCAACATGGATATCACCAGACCATAGAACAGAAAATCAGATCGATCATATATGCATAAAGAAGAAGTTTAGATCATCATTGCAGGATGTAAAGGTATATAGAGGAGCAGATGTGGCATCAGATCACCATCTTCTGATAGCCAAAGTAAAAATGAAACTCAAGAGATATGCAACAATGCAAAATTATAGACAACAGTTTAATGTAGGACAGCTAAGAAATCAAGAAACAAGAGACAAATTTGCGGTCACAGTATCCAACAAATTCCAAGTGCTCCAACAGTTGGAAGATGTAGAGAATACAGAAGACTATTGGCAGCAGGTCAAAATGGTATGGAAGGAGACATGTGAAGAAATACTGGGGAAAAGGGAAAGACAACAAAAAGCATGGATAACAACAGAAACCATCAATAAGATAAAAGATAGAAAAAACAAGAAAGCAGAGTTAAACACAAGCAAAACCAGAAGTTCCAAAGCCAAGGCTCAAGAAGTGTACACAGAAGCAAACAAAGAAGTAAAAAGAAGTATCAAAAGAGACAAGAGGAAGTATATTGAGGAGTTGGCAAGAGAGGCAGAAGATGCTGCAGCCAAAGGAAATATGAGAGAACTGTATAGCAGCACAAAGAAGCTAACAGGGAAATACAAGCAAACAAGTTGCCTCATAAAAGATAAGAATGGGAAACTGCTCAGCAATATACAAGAGCAAATGAAGAGGTGGACAGAATATTTTGGGGACCTTCTCAATAGACCAGCTCCACAAAACCCGCCGGACATCCAGCCAGCAGAAGAAGAGCTACAAATTAACGGTGAAAGACCAACGAAGGAAGAAATAAAGAAAGCCATAAAGCTTCTAAGAGATGGAAAAGCGTCTGGACCTGATGGCATTCCAGCAGAGGCCATCAAAGCAGATATCGACACGGCTACAGAGATGTTATATAAATTACTTGGTAAAGTCTGGGAAAAAGAAGAGATACCAGCAGAATGGAAGGAAGGATATCTGGTTAAGTTGCCTAAGAAGGGAAATCTACAAGAGTGCACAAATTATAGAGGAATAATGTTATTATCAGTGCCAGGAAAGGTATTGAACAGGATTATCCTTGAGAGATTAAAGGAGTCCATAGACAAGAAATTGAGAGATGAACAAGCAGGTTTTCGACAAAACAGATCATGTACAGACCAGATAGCCACTTTGAGAATAATAGTTGAACAAAGTCTGGAATGGAATTCACCACTATACATCGGATTTGTGGACTACGAAAAAGCATTTGACAGTGTAGACAGAGAATCACTTTGGAAATTGATGAGGCATTATGGAGTTCCCCTGAAGATCATTAATTTAATAAAGAAAACCTATGAAGACATGACGTGCAGAGTTCTTCATGAAGGACAGCTTAAAGAACCATTTGGGATAAGAACAGGAGTGCGACAGGGATGCCTCTTGTCTCCATTTCTTTTCTTGCTGGCAATAGATTGGGTTATGAGATCATCGACAACACACAACAGAAATGGAATCCAGTGGACTCTGACTAAGCAGTTGGATGATCTGGATTTTGCTGATGATTTGGCTCTCCTGTCCCATAACCGTAATCAGATGCAGGACAAATTGGAAACACTCGATGAGAGGTCACAGCAATTGGGTCTGAAAATACACAGGGAAAAGACAAAAATAATGCGAATAAATGCAGGTAATGAAAACAGGGTTGAACTTGAAGAAACACCAATACAAGATGTAGAATCATACACATATCTTGGCAGTAATATAGATAAAGTTGGAGGGACAGACAGCGATATCAAAAAAAGAATACAAAAGGCAAGAGGAGCTTTCATTGCATTGGGAAATATATGGAGATCAAGAGAAATAGGATCCAACACGAAAATAAGAATCTTCAACTCAAATGTGAAGTCAGTCCTATTGTATGGCTTGGAGACATGGAGAACAACAAAGACAACAACCAAAAAGCTACAGACTTTCATAAATGGATGCTTGCGTAGAATAGAGGGATTAAAATGGTATGACAAGGTTACCAATGTGGAACTGATGACAAGAACTGGACAAGTGCCAGTGGAACAAGAGATGAGAAGAAGACGATGGTGATGGATAGGACACACACTGAGGAAGCTTGTTGATAGCATTACAAGGCAGTCCTTGTTCTGGAACCCCCAGGGCAAGAGAGGCAGAGGAAGACCAAGAAGTACATGGAGAAGAGATTTGGAAACAGAGGTGAAAATGATGAGGAGAACATGGAAAGAACTTGAGATGATGGCACGTGACAGGAGGACTTGGCAAGTGTTTGTTGAAGGCCTATGCTCCTTTGGGAGTGGAGGGTTATGAATGAATGAAAGTTATCTTCTTCTTCTTCTGCGTTCGGTTTGTAGTCATGCTAAATCTGCAGGCCTGTTGCCAGGACGAAGTCCACAGTCTTTTCCAGGTCGGCGCGGCAGCCCCATAGCTTCTGCTGGAGCTCATCACCTTTTGGCCAGGTCGCACGTCGCAATTTATCATGGGTTGGACAGTTCTGGAGAATGTGTTTTGGATTCTGGATATCAGTTCCACATGGGCATTCATTCGTGTGGGATATCTTGAGGCGATAGAGATGTCCAAGTAATCTGCAGTGACCAGTTCTCAGGCGGAAAATTGTCGTCTGTTGGTGTCTGTTTAGGTGGTGGATTGGGTCATCTCTGCTGTATATATCCCCTTCCTCCTTCCACTGATTTTTGTACTTGTTGTGGATGATGGTTTTTGCTTCCCGATAAGGCAATGGGTGGCATTAAAGTTATCTAATACTGATCTATTTCACTATTTCTCTTTGCGTTCTTAATTTCCTTTTTTTTTAAATGGAATTTTCTTTGTTTTTCTTTCCACTAAAAGTGTGATTATTCTTCTAAATATATACATTTCAAGAAATTCTATTCCTTCTTCCAGAGCTTCTATCCTTTCCTCAAATTGTTGTTTCTGTGCTGGATGCTGTAACTAGGAGTACACATGATGGTACTTGTGATTCTCATTTGCTAATTCTGTGTTATTTGTCTGGACATTAGCTATCTCATGCTGCTTAAAAGATAATTGGCCATTTCTGTTATTTAACTGGCACTATTTTTAGCAATTATATAAAACTGCTAATAAGTTTGTTCTGTTAATCCTTTTATGTGCTTTTCATCTATCTTCTTCCCCTTCTATTTTTTAAATCTTTCCTTCGAGAAAAAACAGTCTGAGGCACTGATGTCAGGTTTTTTTTCTTTAAATTGTGTAATTAATGTCAGAGCTGAGGGTAGAGTGCAGGGTAAGCTCTCAACTCTGATTAACTGATCCCAAGGGATGCATCTCAAATAACCCCTGACAGTTGTTGTTGCTGTTTAACTAGGGCTGCTTAGCTTCTCACTCTTTTGCAGTCAATATCAATTCAACTTGATATCTGACTCCTTGGTAATACCAATGCTGTAGATCTAGAATTTTCCTGTGGTTTTTCTGTCATTCCGAAACGTGTTGAGTTGAAGTCATGAGCTCTAGTTTCTCCAGCTTGGCTTGCATTTAAAAGATCATCACATCTGGTCCAATAGGCAACGGGCTGATCACCCGTTTGCCAGTCACTTCGATTACGGAAACAACAGCAAATGGGTTGATTTGCCGTTGCCCTAAAGACGCCACTAGGCGTGATGGGAAACAATGGCAAAGAAAACCTATCTGCTGTTGCCCTAAGACGCCACTAGGCGTAATGGCCACTGATTGCTTTGACGGTCGGTGGCTAAGGACGGAAGAAGAAGAAGAAGACATCTGGTCCAGAGCTAGGTGGAAGAAGCGTGTGGCATAATGTGCATTCCCTGCCATCCAAGCAAGCTCTCCAATTATACAGAGCTAAAATACTGTGCTCTGGTGCTGGGCACTTCCAAAGAATTGTCACATCCTACACAGAGCCACTTCTCATCTCATCCTGCCTATCACTGGGTCCATATTGAGATCCTCCTGCATGCAGCCAACCAGGTAAAAGCCAGAGTTACATCTGGGGCTCAAATGACTCAAGTTTAGTGTGCAATGCTGGGTTCTCAACATGTTTCACCACAGGGGGAATCCCTGACAGTAAATACTGAGTTCCAGATATTCTTGTTGTGGACATGTCTCTACTATAAAAAGGGCTGAGGGAGGAGCGTCTCTGGCACCCTAAAACCTCACTGCATCATCAAAAATCTTCATCTTCTTCATTCACCTTCAGACTTCTACATTAATGACTCTAATAAAGGCATTAGTCAGCTCACGGTTCCTTACATCTCCAAACAGTTTTTCATGGAGAGAAGTGGATTGCTGCCATATGCCACTCCGTTCACTGCTGTTAAGTTGGTGTCGTGTGAAATTCTAATCCACATATATAAACTAAAAAGTAAATGTAAAGCCTAACAAATAAATTTAATAAAAGGAAAGAAGAATGGTAAAGAACAGTGCTGTCACAATGACTGTACTCGAAATCCCCCTTGTTTTCTCCTTCGTCTGCAAATTGTAACGTTTCACGTTGATAGTAAAAGCCTACTGCTTCAATACCCGCTTTCTACGATAAAACGTGTACTGCCTTTCTAAGAAAAACCTTGAGATACGCAAGCTGACCTATATTTAATATTCCATTCATGTCATTTTATACACTAAGTTACCATAAACGAAAGACAGATGGACTAAGGATAGAAAGAAAGGGAGGGGCTGAAAGCCGGAACGCAGGCAATACTACCACAGTCTTGCGATACACAATTAATGCCACCCCTAACACGCGTGTAAGGCCACAAGCACTAACTTTTTCTCAAATCGACAGTGATAAAAAACACTACCCATACGAGAGTTAGGTTTTAAAAACTTACAAAACGCTTATTAGGAAACATGACATTATACTGGTTTACGTTTGAAAACATTACAGTACCCAGACACCACATCGATCGAAGTGAACGGGAGGTAGAAGAAAATGCATATTTTGAACGCAGCCACTTAGCTCCTTTAAATTTGTATATTTGGGTTCCTTAGGACTTGCTGACAAATAATATGTTAAGTGTTACGCAAATAGTCTAGGAATTAACAAAATATAGCCAAAAGAAATAGTGAGGGATGTCAGACAACACCAAAATCAGAATCGCTCAGTGGCAGATTTTCACACCACCATTGTATGGGAAATAGGTCCCCACGTTACCTCCTATTTGATTGGCGGAAAGTAAATGTAAGGCTAAACACGATTAGTCGGGCTATAAATACTATCTTTTGTTGTTAGGGGAGACGGAAGGAAGGGTACTTTTTTTTTAAAAGCTGTGTAAACATGGCACGATTGGTTAGACCCGCCAATATAGTCAATCAGAGGCGTCAGGTCAGCACCACATTTTCAAATAAACTTACTAAAGAACCAGTGCGTTGAGCGCCAGTGCATATTTTTCTAAATAAAAGCCTGGGACATCGGCAGATCGAAATTGTGCTATATTCATTGCCAGTCAACGTAACTGTGAATTATTCCATGAATTGTGGTAAGCTTGAAATATTTGATATCTTTTTAATGAAAATTGAATGTAAATTGATAATTTATGTCTGTATATATGTGTGGTTCAGTAGCGAATATGAGGTAAAGCCTATATAGTGCTCCAACCTGAACAGAAGGTGTCGGAGGAAAGTAAAACTACATGGAATTGCCAAACAGTACACTGACACCTATCTTATTGACTAGAAAGAAATCATGCTGGAATTGCAGAGGCGTAGTAACCATTAGGGAGGAGTATACTGGTGAAAATTGTTTCAGATGAAGATAGCAGTTGGCCTACCGCTCTGAACTCAGTGTTTGTTATGTATTGTGTTCAGTCTGGAAATTTATTATAAATTAGTTCTGAAATAGGGGTACAACCTTCTTGTTTCAGGGACCGTGGTCCTAAAGTTATTGAGCAGCACCTGGTCTGAGCTTTGCTGAACCTAGAGGCTGACAGCATACTCCTGGGTCCAGATAGTGACCAGTGAGGTGTCTCCAGAACACAGGGAGGCTATCGAGCAGAGGAGTCTTTTCCTGCCGCCATCACGAAAGATAAGCGTCTGTGGCCAGAGGGGCTCAACATTATGCCCCCCCCCCCCCTTCAAAATCTGACTTTATAATAAAACAGAGGGAAAATACAGTGTTTAAATTGATAGGAACTGTGAAACTTTTTCCCCATACTATTTTCCAAGATAAACAAACACTTGAAGTCATGATGACAAATAACAACATAGCTTGAAAAAAAAAACAAAACCAGTATTACCTCATATTACTACTACACAACTGACACACATAGGATAATATTAATAAAATATGTCACTACAAGGTTCATATTGATAAATTCTGTACATATAAATTGTAATTACAATTGATTGTGATTCCTGGTTCACTTTGTAGTTGAATCAGGACATATATATTAGTGAAAGTAATTAATACATATTTATATTTGAAACTTACCAGTGCCTCATTTAAGATAGTCTTATAGAGTGTTAAATGTTGTGAGTGTCACAGTGTTGTCAAGTGTGGTGGAATAAATTAAATTGTTTATCTGTCTGTTGTTGTTGTGACTTACACTTCATCATATACATACCCTAGACATTTAACGTAGTCATCACAATATTCCAGAATAATTCTGACTGAGGTATAATGTGGTAGCAAGTAAGGTTATCTGTAAAACACTACACCTATTAGATACAGATACCTTCACAGCTGATCTCAGTCAGTACACTAAGTCCCTATAAATATTTATAACATCCCACTTTACCACATATATTGGGGTCTCGCTCCAGGGATATTGAACTTTCTCCTGTTATATATATTGGGAATAATAAAGAATTAAAAGGTATCCTTGGGTGGAAATAAATGACGTTGAGCTCTCATAACGCAGGTGCCTTTGGTGTCTTTGATAAGTAATATTGAGTTGTTAAGTTTGACATGTTACAATTCGCCGATTTAGTAGACATTACCCGTGGCCCATTTACCTGTTTCAGAAAATCGGCGTGACCTGGTCCAAATTATGTATTTCGATACTGCTGCTGTAATCAGAAAAACTGCACACCCATTCAGAGTTAGGAATGACGGGGTAGAGCAAATTATGATTGCTTGCTATGTTCTTCCACTGCGGAAATGTGACAAATATATTGAACGGGAAGAAAGAAGGTTAGAAAAACCCAGGCCGAAAGAAAAATAGAGAAGTAGCAGGCCTGAGGAAGGATAATACTCCAAATTAAGATTGAGGCTGAGGAAGAAAGAAATTATTGAGGAAGAAAAAGATTGCAGAGAGGCTGACAAAGAGGCTAAAGCGCATTGGAATCTGAAAGAATGAAGACAGAATAGAGAAGGTTAGAGGGCTGCATAAATAGAAATTAAAGATTAAGCTGCAGGAAGCAGAAGTTATGATGGAAATTAGGCTGGAGAGCTGAGACTAAGAGGAGATGCATTGAGAGTGAGCGACTGCAGAAGAGGAAGACAGAATTGAGTATTAGCTGACAAAAGGATCAAAGGTTCAAGTCCACCCCTGCCTCCTAAGAAAGGAGGCTGCAGAAGTGAGGGAAATGGACTGGCGCAGCTCAGAGGCAGAAAAAGCGATCAGAGAAAGGGAGTATAGAATCGAGATTACAAGAAGGGAACATGAGTTACGACTAAGGGAGTTTGAGTTTCAAGGCCATGCGCCTGAAAATGGTGCCAGTCCCTTTGCCTCTGATGCTACGGTTACTCAAGGAGCCTCAACCTCAGCTATGAATTTTCATTTAGATCATTTTGTTGAGAAAGACGATGATATTGAGAGCTATCTAAATAGATATGAACTATTAGCTACCACATATGGGTTAGAGAGAGAAAGGTGGAACTTAAAGTTATCTCAAGGGCTTCGTGGGGCAGCTTATGAAGTTTTTGCCAAAATGAGCAGAGGTGATCAAGAAAATTATAACATGCTAAAGCAGGCTCTTTTGTTAAGATATGAAAAGAACGCAGAATTTTATAGGAAAAAATTTAGGAATGCTAAACTACTGTCAGGTGAAACCTATCACCAGTTCTCTGCACGGTTAGAGACATACTTGGAGAAATGGACTTCTCTGGGGAAAACCCAAGATCTTAAGGAAATGGTCCTTATAGAACAATTAAGAGAGTCCATGGCTCCAGACCTGAGAAAGTTTCTCATGGAACAAGGTGCAGAGAGGCTGGGTGAGTTGCTAAATGTTGCAGAAAGGTATCAAGCGGCTCAGGCAGAGGTATCAGGTAATAAAAAGAAACAGGTGGAAAATTTTAGGGCACCACAGAACTTTAATAAATTTGATCCTAGAGATCAAAACAAAGGTAAGCACCAATTTGATAGGCCACGGTATGACAATAAAAATAAAACCCCACAATTCGATGAAAGGAAATATGATGAAAGAAAATCTTTCAACCAAGGGAAAAGGTGGTGTAAAAATTGTCAGATGAACAATCATGACACTGACCGTTGCAGAAGGAACCCTATAGTTATGGCCACCCTTCAGGTCAGGTCGACCTCAAGACAGGAGGAGGATATTATGTTAGATACCACTCCAGAAGAGATGAGGAAGGCACAGGCTGGGGATAAGACCCTCAAGCCTTGTTTCAGGAAATTGTCAACTTGTCATACAACTCCAGGCAAGGGAGATTTTTACATGAAAAACAATTGATGTATAGGAAGACTGGAGCTAGATCCAAAGGTCAGGGACAGCTGGTACTTCCTAAAAGATATAGGGCAGACTTAATAAGGAGCCTACATGTGAAACCAGATGGGGACCATGAGAAGATAGGTACCATCATTCAAAAGGTGGCTCACAATTATTATTGGCCCAAAGCAAGATGGGACATTGAGAATTTTGTAGAAAGGTGTAGCATAGCACATGAGGGAACACCCACAAGTGGGAACATGGATCAGGACCTGGACACGCCCCGAGGCAAAATTAGGCCCTCTGACCAATAAAAATGGGAACATATAAATTTTGATAAAGTGGGCTGCCAAATGGAAATGGGAAAGGCTCCCTTTTTCACGACGGTACAGCTTCACTTTAATGTATTTTACCAATGGTGCCACTATGCAGAGAGTGCAAAAAAGATGTCTTACCCCAGGATAAGCCGAAAATCCCTCAATCGGACTTAAACAAACTGGAGGAAGAGGATGTAGAGAGGAAATCTCTCATCAAGAATTTTAAGTGGGGAGAAAGCCCCAAGAAAAAAATTGGTAGCGGTCGTTTTGTGAATGATAATTCTGGGAGGAAAAATCATCACTATAAAGCTTCGAGTGGAAGAGACCATACCGGTGCATGGACAAATAGGTCCACACAATTAAAGGTCCATATGTAGCTTTGTTAAGAACGTGGACTGATGAAAAGGCAGAGGAAAACATTACATCTTCATACCAATATGTGAATGAGCTGACCACTCGTTTAAAAACTGGCTGGAAAACTTGCCAATGAAAATTATTGAAACTAAGCCAGGAAGAAAGCATGCTGGCTGCCTATGGCTTTATAAAGGCGTATAACTGTTGGAAGGTGTGGATGTGCGAGAATACTAAGACCAGAGATTTGGCTGTGGGAGGCAGAGAAGGTACTGCTTCTCTTTTGGCCAGAGGTTAGTCAGAATAAGTTACAAATTGGATGGCAAGGTCCATATAACAGTTTTAGAGAAGGTGGTGTCTAGAAACAAATTATAAGAGATAGGCTAGATAATGAAGGGAAAAGAAGAAAATCTATCATGTGAATCTCCTGAAGAAATATTTTGGAAAGAGATAAGAGCATCAGGGAAATGAGAGAGACACACATTGTGTTGACCATTAGTTGTCCATTGCTCATGGAGATGAAAAAAGGAACCATAGAACCACTTTGTCATTCGTCATTTGTGAATAATATCCATTGCTACACCCTGTGAGACAGCATCGCACAGGTTGAAAATCAGTAACACATTTAACGAAAAACGGTCAGAAAGCAAAGAGTGAGACTGGAGAAATGCAATCTAGGTTCACTAGTCAGATAAATCATGACTTAAACAATCGATGCAGAGGTTCGTTAACCGGGAGACCTGTCTGATTCCGTACGACTAGGTGCATACAAACTCCTATTGGCGAAGGTTGGTATATGATGACTGATAACTGATAGACCCCTTGACACCAAACACCTTCTGTATTGGGGAAACGCCGATATTCGTTATTCCTTTTGATGCTAAGGAGAAAGCTTTTGAAGGAACGAGATAGAGCCGATGCATTTGTTGAAGGAAAGGGAATTATTTCGCAGCCCAAAGAGACGATCTACAGATGGAGCTCTTCGGGCTTCAAGTAAGTGGAATTCCTGAGTGTTGTTTGAGGTAGCTTCTTAAAGGAAAGCACCCTTCGTATGGGTAGAGTCACAGTGCGTAAGACATCTCTGTATAGTTTACAGGAGAATTGAATGCTGTATTCTAGTGACAGAGATGGACATGGTCTGGATACCATCGGTGCCGAGATAGCAATGAGTTGTCTGTTGTTTAGCTATTACATAGGAAACGTATAATGATGCCTGAGAATTTAATCTTCGTGCACGTTCTTCAATGTCAAAGTGGGATCTGAAGTTGTGAACAAAAAAAAAAGGAATATGACTATATCAGATTCCAGTAAAAGCCTGAGGTTTAGGAAAATAAAACCATATGCTATAGCATTTTAAGTAGACCTCAGTAAGGAGACACTATGAGTTTACTCAGATTGCCTATTTGGTAATGCTTCATGTTCAACGATGGGTGATTTAGAATGCGCCTCTTAGATAGTGGAGTCTTCTTACTCTAGGCATGATGAGAGAAATTATTAACCCTGGATCCTCTGAAATCTGAATAATCCATGTATAACAAACAAAAGTTCTCTATGTAAGATGAATATCCTATCAAATATTTCAGCCAAGTAAAAGAAATTTGATTTGAGATAATGGCAATCATTGAACTCTCTACTGAACCGCATGCTGTTTTTGAATCGTGAATTAAGGGAAAGCGAATTTAACCAGCCCGAGACACAGAAGACCAGCAAAACAGCTTATGTTGCGTTGTGGATGTAAAGAATTGGAATTTTTGGGGACCATAAACCAGAACAGTTTATCAGCATGAAACATGGTGACCCCTAGTGACCCAGAACTGAAATTTATTTTACTAGAGGAGAAAAACTACAGAAAAGAAGCCCCGCCCGAGACCAACACACCAAACCAGTATTTTGATCCCTCAAAGACGTGTTGAGGGATCCTTTGTCTCCATTGATCTTTGCTTTTTACGCTAAGATATTCTTCCCCTACCAACGAGAAGTATATCAAAAACTTTAATTCCATATGTGTTGCACCATGTGCAAACCTGTAAAAATGATCACGTAACAAAAAGGGACCCAATCCAGATCGCAAAATCTCACCAGACACTTGGACACTCACTCACACTCCATGCCCCCCCCCTGTGAAAATGGTGCTCTATACCAAGAAAAAAAATTGAAGGGAAAAAAGTCACACAAGTAAAACCCGTTATAAGTTTTTGAAGAATTACCCTGACCTAATTTACATGGTACTTCAATGATAATAATCCGTTTTCATTAGTAAGGAAATTTGGCCAGGTAAACGGAATGCAAGGTTTAAATATTTGGGGTTTAGGTGCGATCTTGTGCAGTGCAAACTTTCTCCTACTGACAGAAATCAGAGAATGTTTTGTGAGTATGGGTGGATATTTATATTTTAGCCCAGTGGGCATATGCTAGCAGAAAAGTTGTTGAATAAAGCTGAAAATCACAACCTGGGAGTCTACTCAACTAATGCGAAAAAGATTGGTCAAATGTCTTGCAAGTAATATATGGAGAGGTGTGCAAAAGACATAAACGAAATTCAAAATTTAATTTATTATTGGTAATGGGCCCATAGGTAAGATTCATTTTTGTATAGGTTCGCAAAACGGTAACTGTACTCACAAACTCTTTTTGGTTTGTTTTAGATTGTAGCTATGCTAATAAGGTGGTGATGAATTGCTAGGGTATACTCCGTTGGTAGGTTGATTCTGATGTGCTTTTTGGCCCTTACATGTTTTTGAAGTAGTTTTTAAGCATTTGAAAAATAAGTATTAAATCCCTGGTGTAAAAACACAAATCTTTGTTAAAGCGATTTATTTTAAAGGCCTGCCCCCCATTGTGTTTGATGTAGAATCACCGTAATCTACTGTTGATTAGAGAATAACTAAAATATATACCAGGTTGATCCTATGTGTGGGAATATGCAGGAATAAGGAGTCTGTTAAGGACTGACACAGGGTGGGATAAAATTGTTGTTTTGATAAAAAAAAAGATGGGGCCGTTAATTATTCCGTATGGAATATATCTATTTGTTGACATGTATATATAAATTATTGAAGTTAAATAAAATGTAAATGCCAATTAACCCTAAAACAATAAAAAATTAATAAAATGGAAAGAATGGAGAATGGTGAAGTTGTTAAAAAGTAGACCAGTGCTATGTGTCACATTCGTAATGAGAATAAGTGACTCGAAAGAGATACCCCTTGTGTTTTTTCCTTCGTCTGGCTTTCCTCCCTGCGAAAAATAAATAACGTTTGTCACAGTCTTTCACGTTGATAGTAAAAAGCCATTATGGCTGTAATTAAACACCACAATGAGAAGTTATTTGATAACTTTTCATTCGGGTAATGAAATAGGTACTAGGTGTGCTGTATTTCCGATGTGGGGAAATTTGAATTGAGCGATACTGGCGTAAATGAAAAACCTTGAAATTTTAATTTTATTCAATTGCTTCAAGTTCCTTCATGGTTATTTTTTTTCTACATTTAGGTAAGTTATCCAAAAACCGCAACGAACAGAATGGACCAAAAAGGACCTAGAGAAGAATAGGGGAGAGGTGGGGCATGAAAGCCGAGAAAACGCAGTTTGTTTAATTGCTAGAAAACACCCGACGCGTGGTCGCGCGAATACGCAATGATTTAAACAAATTAACTATGCTGCATTCGCCATAAACAATGACTGCGTGGTAAGGCAATCTTGGCAACTTTGTTTTTTTTCAGACGGACAGTGATGATTAAAAACACTAACCGCCTACCCATTGTCCCCCAGTGTTAGGTTTTATGAGTAATGAATCTGTATACATGAAATCGACTCAGTTAAATTGAGGTTGAAATTGAGACATCGTTTTATCATTTAGATTGGAAGTTACACGTTGTTTGAACACTGGGATAATCATTTTGAATACAGTGATCCTGAAACCTCCCTAGATTTTCGGAAGCAACAGGATTAAAAGGTTAGAGAAGTAAAATCTGGCATTTTATGAAGAATTAACGAAAGCCACGGTAACCTCACTGTGCCTGTTAACTTTTTAAATTATTGTTTGATTTTTGGGAATTTCCGCTTTAGGGGCAATGCTGACATAATAATAGGTGTAGATGGGGAGGTGTTGTGTAGTCCCCCATGGAGAAATGTAGGAATGTAGTAGATAATTAACCCAAATATAGTACCAAATGATAATATTGGGGGTGCCTGACAGGATCAATGAGTTAAAATACAGTTAATCTTGCTCAAGTAAGTAGATTTTGACCACACACTCACATATGGATAAACGTGTTTTGAAAAAAAATTAGTTTATCTTGGTCCTCAGAAAGGTTTTAATCCTACCGATAGTTTATGTTGAAACTTTGGCAATACTCCAAATTGATTTGGTAATGTGAAGAAATTAAAAGGCCCCTAACCACCACGATTAGTCGGGCTATAAATACTATCTTTTGTTGTTAGGGGAGACGGAAAATGGGAAGGGGTACTTTTTTTTGAAAAGCTGTGGTTGTAACATGGGACGATTGGTTAGACCCGCCAAATTAAGTCAATTCAGGAGGCGTCAGTTCAAGCACCACCACATTTTCAAATAAACTTACTAAAGAACCAGTGCGTTGAGCGCCAGTGCATATTTTTCTAAATAAAAGCCTGGGACATCGGCAGATCGAATTGTGCTATATTCATTGCCAGTCAACGTAACTGTGTATTATTCCATGAATTGTGGTAAGCTTGAAATATTTGATATCTTTTTAATGAAAATTGAATGTAAATTGATAATTTATGTCTGTATATATGTGTGGTTCAGTAGCGAATATGAGGTAAAGCCTATATAGTGCTCCAACCTGAACAGAAGGTGTCGGAGGAAAGTAAAACTACATGGAATTGCCAAACAGTACACTGACACCTATCTTATTGACTAGAAAGAAATCATGCTGGAATTGCAGAGGCGTAGTAACCATTAGGGAGGAGTATACTGGTGAAAATTGTTTCAGATGAAGATAGCAGTTGGCCTACCGCTCTGAACTCAGTGTTTGTTATGTATTGTGTTCAGTCTGGAAATTTATTATAAATTAGTTCTGAAATAGGAGGTACAACCTTCTTGTTTCAGGGACCGTGGTCCTAAAGTTATTGAGCAGCACCTGATCTGAGCTTTGCTGAACCTAGAGGCTGACAGCATACTCCTGGGTCCAGACAGTGACCAGTGAGGTGTCTCCAGAACACAGGGAGGCTATCGAGCAGAGGAGTCTTTTCCTGCCGCCATCACGAAAGATAAGCGTCTGTGGCCAGAGGAGCTCAACATTATGCCCCCCCCCCCCTCAAAATCTGACTTTATAATAAAACAGAGGGAAAATACAGTGTTTAAATTGATAGGAACTGTGAACTTTTCCCCATACTATTTCCAAGATAAACAAACACTTGAAGTCATGATGATGACAAATAACAACATAGCTTGAAAAAACAAAACCAGTATTACCTCATATTACTACTACACAACTGACACACATAGGATAATATTAATAAAATATGTCACTACAAGGTTCATATTGATAAATTCTGTACATATAAATTGTAATTACAATTGATTGTGATTCCTGGTTCACTTTGTAGTTGAATCAGGACATATATATTAGTGAAAGTAATTAATACATATTTATATTTGAAACTTTACCAGTGCCTCATTTAAGATAGTCTTATAGAGTGTTAAATGTGTGTGAGTGTCACAGTGTTGTCAAGTGTGGTGGAATAAATTAAATTGTTTATCTGTCTGTTGTTGTTGTGACTTACACTTCATCATATACATACCCTAGACATTTAACGTAGTCATCACAATATTCCAGAATAATTCTGACTGAGGTATAATGTGGTAGCAAGTAAGGTTATCTGTAAAACACTACACCTATTAGATACAGATACCTTCACAGCTGATCTCAGTCAGTACACTAAGTCCCCTATAAATATTTATAACATCCCACTTTACCACAGTTGGGCAGGACTGGAGCAGATGTTCAGCTGTCATGAGGCTGGTGCCACAGGAGTACAGATTTGTAGGACCAATCCTGCACTTGTGACATAAATGGTACCTCAACCTAGTGTGACCAGTGCATAGCCGCAAGATGATCTGGTCTCGCTTGGATAGCTGCTGATTGGCATCATCTTTTATGTGTCCCATTTGGACTTGAATATGGGGCAAAGTCTTTTACAGACAGGGGGTATGATGTGTTGGTGTTGTGGGTAGTGGGTTTCCCCCCTTGCTTCACCCTAGGCCTAGTGAATTCTTGTTCATAAAAGGAGCGACCATTGCGGTGTTAGTCTCTTGGCCTAGCAAAACCTCTCATACCCCAAGATCGTTGTGCGTGGTGAAGAGCCACACCCTCCTCGAGGTAGTCCTGGTAACTGAGGGTGCGAATCCTCAGGCTAAACACAACGGATCTAGAGGAGCAAACCTCGATAATAAAACCGGTGCACTACACCGTACACGCCCTCTGTGGGTGGGAAGGAGCCAGATGGATACTGAACAAGTCTTGGGAGTGGGAACGAGTGTGGACTGCTCCTTGAAGATCGGAACCCATCGTACAGGCACAGAGACTCAGGACGTGACGATCCTATTGTCTTCAACTCTTGGTCACATGCCTAGAGCCTCGGAGAACTCGGCGTAACCAGCAGGCAATTTGGTGGCGAGGAAAGAGCACTGTGAGCCCTACCTTGGCTACGTATCACAAGGAGATGCAGAAACACCCCTTTATCTCCCCCAGAGCTGGCACAGTACACTTCTGGCTCCTACCCAGGGCGGTAGGAAATCCACAGGCACCCCAGCATCACAATGCCATGAAGATGACAAAGCTGGAATTTACTAACTCAAACCTGGCAGAGCAAGTCCTCCATCAGATGCGGCCGATGCTGGGCCCACTGGCACATGGACACGTCCCGATCCCCATCGAGACTTGCCCGGGGAGCCCACCCCGGCTCAAAAAAGCAGAGAAGGCCACTCTCCGAACCTCCGATGTCTTGCGGGCAGTGTTAGGATGTGCAAGAACATGGACAGGAAGACTCCACAACTTCCCCACTGAAGACACGCCCACGACGACCGTTGCCTCAATTGGCTGTGTGTGGTGTACCCGGAAACGGGGCCTCCCAGTACTGAGGCACAGTTAAGTCCCCGATGTCACTTATCGGTGCAGAGTTGAGAGAGATGGCTGAGCATCACAATCCCCCCTGTGTTGCAGCATGATGAGAACCCAGCATTGCACACTGAGCTTGGGGGGATCACTTAGGCACCAGACTTAATACTGGCTCTTGACTGGATGGCCGCATGCAGGAGATTTCTACAATGGAGAGATGGCAGGTGGTGGGTATCTGGAAGTGGCTCTGTGCAGGACGTGAGGATTCCTTGGGAGAGCCCAGAACCAGAGCACAGCATTGTGCAAGCTCTGCATAGTTGGAGAGCCCCCCTGGATGACGGGGAATGCACAGTGTGCCACCCCACCTATCCCCAACTGCTAACTTAGAACCAGACGGGAAAGACAGATCTATTTTAAAGATAACGCAACCATATTTTCACCATACGAGCTCGGACGCCGCCTCGGTAAACAAGGTCCGCGCAGAGCAGTGACACCCCCAGGCTGCTTGCGAATAGTATACTACTGGGAACATAAACAGATTAGGGATGAGCCCACTCTCCCGTTGAAGAGGTGCTAAAGTCGTAGATACTGGGCCAGAAGGCGCACCGGAAACCACAGTATCACGCAACTCGCTTTTTTTTTATGGATGAGTACACCGTCAAATAAATCTTGTACTGGTGCTCGCCCTGTGGAGCTCCACCAGGCAGGTGCAGTGCCGGGCTCTGAGCCTCGACAGAGCCCACCCTCAGCTACTGGAGGACCCTCTAGACCGTCTTGCGGAGTCAGCAGACGGCGGAGGAGAACTACTGACCAAAACAAAACAGAAAAAGAGAAACCCAGAGTGCCACTTGTCATGATGCACTGGAATGCAGAGGGAGTGAACAGCAAGCAGGCTGGATACAGCAAAAAGACAGCTGGAAAACATCTTGTATGAGAAGCAAGTCAGTGTTTGCTGTTTCCAAGAGACTCACTTGAAAGCAGATCAAACCTTTAAAATAAGGGGATATCAATGCTTCAGATCCGACAGACAAGATAGACGAAACGGAGGAGTACTTACTCTTGTAAGGAATAACATTCATGCACACGAAAGGAAAACCTACATGGATGGAGCAGAATATCAGCTGTTGCAGATAAAGGTAGACAAGATGGAAATAGAACTCCTGAACTATTACTGTCCAAACAACAAACCCCTGAGTCTCAGCTCTATACAGGTACCAGCCACCAACTTTATAGCAGTTGGAGACTTTAATAGCCACTCCCAGAGCTGGGGCTATAACCATCTAGATCACAGAGGTGAAGAGGTTGAAACATGGCAAGATGATCACTCCCTAATCCTAGTCAATAATGCCACAGATACTCCTACCTTCTACTCCAGAGTATGGCACACAACTTCAACACCAGATCTTGCCTTCGCCACCCCAGATATAGCTGGATCTGTTAGTAGAGAAGTAGGAGACCAACTAGGGGGAAGCGACCATCGCCCAATCTTTCTTACTGTCCAGAGTGCAACTCTCAGTACAGGCCCAGCCATTACAAGATGGAACTACAAAAAAGCCAACTGGGGTTTATTCAGGCATCAGGTAAACACGCTGCTGTCTACCCTCAAGGTACAGAACAGAGACATTAATGAAGTGGTAAAAGACTTCAACAGATGCATACTACAAGCTGCAAAAGAAACCATTCCCAAAGGATGCCGGCGTAACTACATACCATACTGGTCCAGCACACTCCAAGAACGTCAGGAAGCTATGGACAGGGCTAGAAAGGACGCAGAGTCTCAGCCTTCACTTGAAACTCACAACAAATGGAAAAAGGCTGTAGCAGAGTTTCAGAGAACAAAGCTAGAAGAAAAACGGAAAAGCTGGAGAACTAAAACGGCATCGCTGAACCTTGAGAAAGACGGCAGGAAACTTTGGAGATTAGTCAAGTCTCTAAATGAAGAGCGTTCCTCACCTAGGCAGACTATCACATTGGATGAAGGTGGCAAACTTTTCAGAGGAAAACAAGCTGCAGACTTGTTTGCTAGAAGATACAGTTCAGAAAGCAACTTACCCATTAACATAGACCATCAGAGAGAGATAAGAAAAGAAATACTGGCAACCATGGGACAGACAGATACTCCTGCCCCAATGAGGGAACCCATCACACTAGGAGAACTACAGAAGGCTATTTCCAAGCTTAAGTTTCAAAAGTCACCCGGCCCAGACAAAATCAGCAACGAAATGCTAGTAAATCTGAGCTCAGCAGCAAAGACAAAACTGCTTGAGATATTCAACCAGCTGTGGTTGAAAGGAACGGTACCCCAAGTATGGAGAGAAGCCATCACAATACCCATACTAAAGAAAGGGAAATGTAAGACCGAGGCTGCAAGTTACCGGCCAATCAGTCTCACAAGCTGTGTTGGGAAGACTATGGAGCGAAGTCAACCACAGATTGAAATGGTATTTAGAGTCTGAGCAGATCCTGGTGCCGGAACAAGCTGGATTTTGAGAATGCTACAGTATAGAAGACCAAGTTACTTACTTGTCTCAAGCAATAGAAGATGCCTTCCAGGAGAAGAAAAAGGTCCTAACGATCTGGGTCGACTTCAAGCAGGCCTTTGACAAGGTGTGGAAAGATGGCCTTATTGCAAAACTTAGGAGAAGTGGAATCCAAGGCAACATGATGAAATGGATCCAGTCATACTTGCATAACAGGAGAACTAGAGTCACTCTTGACGGTCTGCAGAGCAGAAAAGTGTTGCTCCATCAGGGGGTACCTCAAGGAGGAGTAATTTCCCCAACACTCTTCCTTGTTTACATCAATCACCTGGTGAAAGATCTCCCCGCAGGAGTGAAAGCTGCCTTATATGCAGATGACCTAGTACTCTGGTGCGCTGATGAAAACGTCACCACAGCAAATTATAGAATGCAGCGGGCAGCAGACATGCTAGTGTCATGGGCAGAGAAATGGCTCATCACAATAAACACAGACAAAACCTCCACAACAATGTTCTCCCTCGCCCCCAAGGACAAATCAGCTAACATACACCTAGGGACAACCGTGATCAAGGAAGAAAGCTACCCCACCTATCTTGGGGTGACATTTGACCAAAGGCTTACATGGAATAAGCATATTGAAAATGCAGAAGGAAAGGCCCGAAGACGACTAGGCATACTCAGAAAATTAGCAGGTACCAACTGGGGAGCAAATGAACGAAATCTAAAGAAGATTTATAATGGAGTAATAAGACCACACTTAGAGTTTAGCTCAGCAGCATGGTCATGAGCTGCTAACTCACATCTGCAGTCTTTGGACAAGGTGCAAAATCAAGCTCTCAGGCTCATTACAGGAGCCATGAAAACTACACCAATATCAGAGATGCAGAAGGTTGCTGGATTACAGACATTGTCCCATAGAAGAGACACAAAAACCATGATCCAGATGGAAAAGTACAACAGTATGCCAATGCACCCAATGAAGGCAAGACTAGATGATCTGGCATTGGGACGTCTAAAGCATAGCAGCTTTGTGCATCGGGGAAAAAGACTTAAAAGACAGCATCAAGAAGACCTATCCATGAAGACAACACCACTGAAGCCCACCCTATACCCTGTACCATGGGAGCAGGCCAGCAATGCCCTCCAAATTAATACATCAGTCAGTGGTCTCACAAGTGGATGTGAGTATAATGATCTGCAAAAACGAACTGCTACATTGAGTATGATCCAAGAAAGATATCCCGATCAATCATGGATACATGCCTATACAGATGGATCAGCAACTAATGCTGTTAGGAATGGAGGTGCCGGTATCTTTATCTCATATCCTGACAACCACTATGAGACTAGGCACATTCCCACTGGTAAATTCTGTTCCAACTATACAGCTGAGGTTCAAGCTCTAGAGCAAGCTGCAAATATGATTTATAACACCAACTCTGACTGCCACCAGGTAGTCATCCTCACAGATGCACTGTCTGTCCTGCAAGCTCTCAAGGGTGGTAAACTCCCGCATCTGAGAAATGAACTAAACAAGGTAGCTGCCAAAAAGAGAACCATACTTCAGTGGGTACCATCTCATTGTGGTGTACCCGGAAATGAAAAGGCAGATAAACTTGCAAAAAAGGGAGGAGAATGTGAACAAGAAGATAATGAAGTCACATACTATGAGAAAAAGAGAGCTATCCAGACTATCAGAAGAGAACAGAACCAACCCAAAGACGACTATCACACTCTCGACCGGCAGGAACAGATAACTATTTTTCGCCCCAGGACAGGTCATAACAAACTGAATAAACACATGCACAAGCTACGATTGTCTGCTTCACCACTGTGCACATGTGGATTAAACGAACAAACTGCTGAGCATGTTCTACAGGATTGTCCTCTCTATGACCAGTTAAGAAAGATATACTGGCCCAATGACTCAACACTAAACTCAAAGCTATATGGAGCTAAAGAGGAACTTCAAACAACAGTCGAATTCATCATGAGAACTCGTCTGACGGTGTAAACATCAAAGATGCGATCGCAAGAAGAAGAAGAAGGACTTGAATATGGCTTTTATAGTTGTTTAGCAATTTCATAAGTTCTCGCTATATCATTTTGTTGCAGCGCTCCCCTTTCTTTAGCAAGTTTATCTACCTCTTCGTTGCCTGGAATGTTGCAATGGACTGATATCCACTGGACTGTGCACTTGTTGAAGCATTTGGCCAGGCTTTCAAGTAAATGAGACTTTATTAGTTTTGGCTTCAGATGAAGGACAACTCTGATATCAAACCCACAGGTGCCTTGCCAGTTAGACTCTCTTCGATTTATTCCAACTATGAAACAGCGACAGTCCATGTTTGTCACAGATAAGTGATGCTGAGAACTATCTTATATATTTTTTTTTTTTTCGTACGCCCGCTAATACTCGAGGCGAAATCTCAGGTTATTATTTATGTCTAACCTGACATTGATTTTACGTGAGTATCCCTTTATTTCTTGTACAGAGACAGGTGTCCCTCGCCATTCAGGCAAATACTCGCCGATTTCGGAGGTACCCATTGCAGCTGGGTCGGCTCAGGAGCCGCCAGTCCCTGGTTGACGACACTCCTTCAAATGTTCTCGCCAGGTCTCGAGTTAATCCAGTCCAAATCCCGGCCGACGAAAAATCCTCAAATGCCGTCGCCCGGGTTTGATCCTGTATCACCCGGTCGCCAGAGCGGTGTTGTAACCACTACGCTAGCGCGGCTCACACTATCTTATATCTAAGCCAACATCGTCAATATCTAGATGCTACTTCTCACCAAATAGTAACCTTGCTGCTTTGGTACTCTCACAAACAGCCTGGTGCTGGCTAGTTTACCCAAGGGGTGGTCGGCTGTGTTGATCAGTGGCAGAGTGGGCCTGCAGCTGGTCATCATCAGCTGAACACACTTCTCACACCGCTGTAAGACAAGCTGTACCCTGAGAAGAAAGTACCTTTGTCAGTGTCTTATAGAACATGTGTATCGAAACAGCAGTAATATAATTTACTTAATTAAACAAGTACATAAGTTCAATTTTTATAATTAACATGTGTGATCTAAGGCAGGAGATCTGATGGAGTTGTCTATATGCAATGAAGATAGTTCTTAACACCAAACCAATTAACACGCAGGAATCGATCAAACTTAATGTATGTAATACCACAGCCTTTTCATGGGTAGCGGTGTGGATGGAGTTGGAGGGGTGAACAGTAATATCAAAGTTGGAATGCATTGGGAAGTATGTGGAGGTCAAAGGAAGTCAGGTCTAATGCAAAAGTAGGAGTCTTCAGCTCAGGCTTCTGGGCTGTCCTGATGTGTAGCTCTCAGGCATGGAGACCAACAAGAATGACAACCAGAAGACTGAAGAATTTCATGGACGTGTGCTCGTGTGGAGTGCAGGAATTGAAATGGTGTGGCAAGATCACAAATGTGGAACTGACGGAAAGAGCTAGATGGGTGCCAGTGAAATTATACGACAGGATGCAGATGTTGGACTGAGCAAGTCCTTGTTCTGGTCCCTGGGTGAGAGAGGTGGAAGGAGAGTGAAGGAAACATGGAGAGGGGAACTAGAAATAAGCAGCGAGGGTGAGTACATGGAAAGACCTAGAACTGATTGCGTAGGACAGGAGGGTTTGGTATGTGTTTGCTTAGGGCCTGTGCTACATGGAGAACTGAAGGGTAGTGAATGAACAGCCTTTTCATCATCATCATTTTCTTGTTTGCTCCATGTGGACAATGGAGCCACTACAGCAGCTGATCACCTCACAGTAACCCTACACCAAGCAATCTGGCACTGGTGGTTTCAGTAGCAAATCATTTGACATGATGAGGTAGCCATTTTGGTATTCACAACAACAAATTTTTTTTTTTAAATTAAAGATTACTAATAGTAACAATATATCATTAACAAGAGATTCTCAATTCTGGACAAAATAGCTCAATTTGTAAAGTGAGACTTACTTTAGCTTCACAAGAAGCTTCTCCAACCCTCTGTGCTCACCATTCAAACACTCCTCTATAGCTTGAACTGCAGAATGATCTACAACAGAAAGCAGACAACAATATTATTAAAACTGTTCATCTTCATTACTGCTTTATCTACTTTCTCATTTTACACTCCTTAAGTAAGATAAGTTCCCCCCATTGCTGCTGGCCTCCTTGCAGGAACTTGTGCCAAAATGCTTCTTGTGCACATTAAACTGATAAGGAGTTAAATTAATGATATATGCTTCATTTCACATCCTATTTTACAACGCATGTAAGAATATATAAAAAAATGATTATACAGCATTGAAAAATGTATATGATAACATATATATATATATATATCTATATATATATATATATATATATATTATAGCTGTTGATAAAGTAACACATACCACATGATGGCACAGCTGCCATGTAAGATCCTGTCTGCACATCAATTGATATTCTCAGAACTTCTGATGACATACAAGGGTTGAGCACACTGACATGGAGGGCTACTGGCATGTCCCGCACTTCACCTGATGATGCATTTATCATATATAACAAAGGAAAGACAACATGTGGAGGAACAGACAGTGATATCAAAGGAGCTTTCACTGCACTGGGAAATATATGGCAGGAGAAATCAAGTCCAACACAAAAAAATGGTATGACAAGATCACTAATGTGAAACTGATGACAAGAACCAGACAAGTGCCTGTGGAAGAAGATATTTTTTTCTTCTTCTTCCTTGATCGTCCTGAAAAGGACGGTGGTTGCGTTGTGTCTGTTTACGCCTAAGCTGTGATATCTGCACCTTTCGGTCGACACATCCGACTTCTGCACAGCATTTTTTAGGACCGGGTTTGCCTTCTGTTACGCAGATATTTTTTCTAAAGACATTGTATAATCATTTTTCTAAAGACATTGTATAATCATTTTTTCTAAAGACATTGTATAATTAGCTTGTCTGAAATGTACACTTTAATTTTTTTCGGTCAAAGCTAGATAACTCTAGTTTGACTGAGATTACCACTTTCAATGATGGTTACCTTCTCTTGTGACGGGACACGTCGGTCCATATTTTTTGAACGATGTGTGACCATTCTCCTTATATGGTAGTATCGGTCAACTGTTTCTTGGAATGATTGAAACCGGTGTTGAGGTTGTTATTCCTGTCCATATAAGGCACGATTTTATTACAGATCTTTATCTGGAATGTTCCTTTCATCGTCTCGTTTGATTCTTGTTCAGGTGTATGCGTTCTGCGCATGTCCGGACGTTAGGTGTGTCTGGGAAGTTTTCCCGTCGAGGAGTCTATGGAAAGTTGTGAAGCAGAGAGAACGCTTCTTGCATCTCTGTGATTCTTGATAGGGAATTAGGAGCCTTATTGTGAGTTAGTTAGCTTACAAGGTCCTTCCCCTGATTATTCAAAACGCCTGGAGGCGTATGTTTTGTGTTGATTTCGAAACAAGGTAATACCTCATTTACGTCTCAAATCTGTAATCTAACTTTATGTTTGACAATGGTCAATCTCTGCTCACTCTTGAATTACAGAAATAGAGGTTCTTCTACTAGAAGTCACGCCCCAGGTATCTTCATACCTGAGATTAATATGTACACGGGTCATACTAAGCCCGAAGGACAGTTCTATGTTCTATGAACGTCGCCATGTCAGCGATTGCACCTACGTCGTGGTTAGACTTAGGAATGCCTGTAAAGGTCAGCTTGACCTATACTCCTGGAGCACCATCCTCGTGCGGACAATAATAGACTTATTTTTGTACATCTGATCTGCCAGCATCAGAGAGGAGTATTGATTATTATTTAATGAACATTGATGATATGCAGCTGACACTGTTGCAGGATTTTGATGAACCTTATGTATGCAGATCCATAAACAAACTTTAGAATGCTGACTACACTGAACTATTGACATCTATGACTTATGTAACGTATCTGTACTTGTGGCGTCAAATAAATGATGAAACGTCCAGAGCAGTTTACCCTTTTTATGACTTCGCATGTCATATTTCATGTGCTGTAACTCTGTGAACTTCCTCACTACTATACACACAGCAACAACAAAAACCAGATAAGACACCCTACACTTAAACTATAATATACCTGGTGTCGATAGGGGTGGTATTTGACAGAGCTAAAGATTTACAACATACTTGGACTTATACTTGCAACGTCCATAGTGGCCAGACAGTGTGGTCTGATCATCACTGAGTAAGCATCACCTAATCCACCCTTATCACCTTCCCATTGCGATCCACACTCGCTCAGCCAGACTGCACTGCTGCAGACTGTTTCCAGGACCACCACGTGGAGGTGGAGTGCAGTCTTGACCAGCTCTGATTCGCTGGTCCTGACGCAGGCAGTCAAGCTATGAGTCGCTGACTGCGTTCTCTATTGCTGCGTCTTTGGGTCCCGGAACAAGATATGAGAAGAAGACACTGGCAATGGATAGGTAACAATCTGATGATAGTACAGGTGCGTAACCCAGAATCTGAAATGCTTGGGGACAGCCGTTTTTCGGTTTTCAGATTTTGCCCAAAAAATCGCAATTTGTTTTTTCAGAAACATATTTTTTTTTAACTTTAAAAATACACATTAAATACCCGCACATGTAGCCTACGTTCAAGCTCTAATCCTCGTCATCAGTTTGGAGTCAGACATCTGTTGATGGACCAGGAATAGGATTTTCAACTGATGAATAGGCATTATCACAGATGGCCTTTCTGTAGACTTCTTCTTCAGCCGTTGTTAAAGTTTTCCTAGGAAGGTAGCGCCAGTACAGAGAAGTTTCGTCGGCATTATATGCTTGTTCGGGACTAAGATTTTCATGACAAATTATGTTTGCAAATTCGTCAATATAATTTTCAGCTGCTTCGTGGTCAGCAGAACCTTTGTCCCCACAGATTTTTAGATATTTTATGCCATGGCACTTCTTAAATTTCTGCAGCCACCCTACCAAATATTCACACTCGCCTTCAATGTTCAGTTCTTCATGGTATATTTTAGCTTGTTTCATGACCAACAAACCAGTCAGTGGCATGCGTTCACTTCGCCATTGTCGAATCCATTCCCTCAATACACGGTCAAGATCTTCATTTTTTTCTCTGTGTAAAGTTTTCCGATCTGACATTAGCTTTTGGTCATCACTGCCCCTGTAAAATTTCAGCAGCTTGTCTTTCTGTTTCTTTATGTCATATACTTGGTAGTTCCTACACCATATTCTTCTGTAAGACGAGTAACCGAGACACCATGCTCAAGCTTCTGCAATAACTCTACTTTCTGTGCTATCGATAACGACAAATGCTTCCTTTTCGTATTCTCACTGTTATCCACAGGAGTATATGCAGCTCTTTTTGACATTTTCACAATGAAATTAAACTCTAAATCACAAAATTAGCGCACAAATATCCAACTCAAAATGACAAAAAAGCTCAGAATTATCCACACACATGGCTGGTAGCAATGCCGGCACACTACAGACCATGCTATGTTTGAACATTCGTATGACCCAAAGATGCAGCAATAGAGAATGCAATCGGCAACCCATAACTTGACTGCTTGCGTCAGCAAACCAGAGCTGACCAAGACCCTACTCCACCTCCACATGGTGGTCCTGGAAACAGGCTGCATCACTGCAGTCTGGCTGAAAGAGTAGGGATCGAAGAGGGAAGGCAAACCCGGTCCCAAAAAATTCCATGCTGAAGTCGGATGTGTCGGCCGAAAGGCGCAGATATCACAGCTCCGGTGTAAACAGACACAACGCAACCAACATCCTTTTCAGGACGAACGAGGAAGAAGAAAGAAGAACATTCATATCACGCATTAGCGATTACGTCAGCATATATTGTACTAAGCATGCGCGGCATGAGCCAGATACGTGATAAACTGAACGTATTGCGTGGTCAATTTCTCGCATACCTGTAAAAATATCAACACGTGGCTGGACGCAGTGACGAGAGAAAACTAACAACACTTTAAAAATTTGTATCATGCGGTAGCGCTCACGTCAGCCTATATTGCACCTTGCGCGTCACGGCTGGAAACGTAATAAACTGAAGATTGCGTTTTTTTGGTTCCTTGCATACCAGTTTAAAAAAAAAAAAAAAGTTTTTGGATACCAAAAGACGGTTAAATTAGCCCAAAAATCGGCCAAAAAAACTTTAGGTTTTCAGAATATTTCGGTTTTTAGATGTTCAGATTCTGGGTTACGCACCTGTATTACAAGGCAGTCCTTGTTTTGAAATCCTCAGGGTAAGAGAGATATAGGGAGATCTAAGAACACACGGAGAAGAGAACTAGAGACAGATATGTAAGGAATGAGGTAGACACATAAAGATCTTGAGCTGATGGCACAGGACAGGAAGACTTGGCATAAGTTTCTTGAAGGCCTATGCTCCTTGGTGAGCTGAAGGTTATAATGATGAAGACAACATGAATTCACTGGCCTTCCTCTTTATTTTCAATGTCTGTGAAATCCCAGTCTTCTACAACAAAAGTCTCCAAAAGCTCCTGAATTTTTTATTCTCCCGATATCTATTTTTCTGGCTTCCATTTCATAAGGGAATAACACACGTACACAATATTTAAGTATTGATGAATAAATATTGCTCACATCAACATACAAATAATTATCATCAGACGGGCAGAAAAAGAGAGTCATCACAAAAAACTACATCTACTTACATTTGCCATCAACCATTCTCTGCATTTCTCTTGCTAGTTCCTGTTAAGAAAACAGCAAACAACATTGCTGCAATGTGTTATTTTTATTACATGCTAAAATGTTAAACAAACAGAAACAAGAACATGAAGAGTCCACATATGATCATTTTATTTTTAATACAAGAATCGTGGTATTTTTAATACAAGTTTATCATGTAATCTTGTTTTATTAACTCTTAAAGGACATGGTCGTTTTGCCATGTTTGAACAATGAATTTTCTGTTGCTTTGAATTTTCAAATGGTGTCAGTTCTTTTTAAGTTTTTTTTGTTTTTGTTTTTTTTGTAAATTTCGTAATGTTATATGTTGTTGTAAAAGAAACTGAATGAGGATTAATAAAATGGAAAACTGGGGCAAAATGGAATAAAAAATTTAGTTAAATATCAATCAATCAATACCCTTTAGCTCCCCAAGGAGCATAGGCCTTCAACAAACACATGCCAAGTCCTCCTGTACCGTCCACCCGCTCAAGTTCTTTCCATGTTTTCCTCATCATTTTCACCTCTGTATCCAGTTCTCTTCTCCATGTGTTTTTTGGTCTACCTCTGCCTCTCTTTCCCTGTGAATTCCAGAACAAGGACTGCCTTGTAATGCTATCAACAGGTCTCCTCAATGCGTGTCCTATCCATCGCCAGCGTCTTCTTCTCAACACTTGTCTGGTTCTTGTCACCAATTCCACATTTGTGTTAGTTAAATATACCGGCCCTAAAAACTGACCTCGCGTCACTAGTGCTTGGGAAAATCGGCCCCACTTGCTGGCCTCTCATTCTTCAGGAATTACTGAGACAGGAGAGCAGGCATGTCGTAACAGGCGATTAATATGAAGTTGTGCATGGAGCTGGCTCCCGTATCGTGTAAAATAGTACTTACTTTAGTCGTTCCTCTTCTACTCTCAGGTGTAGAAGTTTGCCATAGAGAACGCCACACTGTCCTTTCGGTGGTCTTCCTCCTGGCCTGGATCAAATCTAGTCCTCTGTCCTTCAGGGATTGTCTAATGTTGTCCTCACAGTGAACTCTGGGTCATCCTGGATGTCTGGATCCCTGGCTCTTGGTCTCCCATATTTGTCGTGGTAGCCGATCTTCTTCCATGGTTTCCCATGTCAAATAGTTCACTAAAGAAACCAATGTTGTGGAGAGTTTGTGCTCTGGCATAAGCTTCCTCAAGAGAGGACATCTGCAATGGTGGCTCCATGCGCCATAAGAAGTGAAATAGGAGTTATGGTGATGATAAGACAGAAGCAAAAGCTATGTTTATTAACACATACATTCAGTACATATGTAAATAAAGCCACGCTTCAAAGACACACTGAAAGCATCGTTGAGCAGCTTCAAAATTGATGTCTCCTCTTGGGAGAATATCACACAGGATATTGGCTGACAAACATTACTCAAGGCGCTCGCATTGCAGAACAGAATTTAGCTGATAAGGCAGAAGGCAAGTATGCTGCAAGAAAGGTCAGAATGCACAGCAACACTACTATCGACTCTAACCATGTGTGCCCCTACGTGGCAGGGCCTGTAGGGCCAAAATAGGACTAATTAGCCACATGAGATCACGGCACAGAGGTGTCACAACTCAAGTTTGAAGCTGTTGCCATCTTCGTTTGCGATGGGCAACTATTATTATTATTAAGTAAAGCCATTTTATCACCAATTGAGACCAATCATGACTGAATGATACCTTGAGTTTCGAGTGAGTCCTCACTTCAATCGTCTGCATCAGCAGCTTCTCAATGGAAAGATGGTCACTCTGAAACACGCAGCAAAACATCTTTGATAAATAACAACAGTTAAACTGGCTTTCCCACAAAGTAACTTGTATACGGACACAGGATATGTATATGACTGGATCAGCAAGTCATCATCATCATCAGCTTCCAGCTCCACAACGAAGGTGGGCTGCAATAGATCTCCAATGTTTTCTGTCTTGTGTCTTGATGGTGCACTCTGATACTCTTTCCTGTCAATCTCTTGTCTTGATGGTGCACTCTGATAGACTCTTTCCTGTCCATCTCTTGTCTTGGTGGTGCACTCTGATAGACTCTTTCCTGTCCATCTCTTGTCTTGATGGTGCACTCTGATAGACTCTTTCCTGTCCATCTCTTGTCTTGGTGGTGCACTCTGATAGACTCTTTCCTGTCAATCTCTTGTCTTGATGGTGCACTCTGATACACTCTTTCCTGTCCATCTCTTGTCTTGATGGTGCACTCTGATAGACTCTTTCCTGTCAATCTCTTGATATGAGCTTCCCACTTATTGCGCTGTTTTCCTCTTGCACGTTTGCCTTCACCTCTTCCTTCTATTATGGTCTTCTGAAAGGTGTTATGTCTTTTTATATGGCCAAAATATTTTTGATGCCTAATTTTGATCTCCTTCATTAATTCTGCTTGTTCAATGTCCATGTTTCTACACCATACAATAATGAAGAATATGTGTAACACTTGATGATCTCAGTTTTAATATATAGGTTAATTGCTTAGATGTCAGTATTTGTCTCATGTTGTTGAATGTAGCTTTGGCCATTCCTATTCTCCTCTTGATTTCTGTTTCACGTCTTTTTTTTTTTTTTTTAAATAAATTTTTGCCTCGCTTTGGCGAGGCGTGTCCCATTCAACCTAGTCGGTTATATTAGGGTGCATGTCCAAATATAAAAGACCCTTAGGTCTGAGATTATCTGTTTCACATCTGCCATTTTCCGTTATATGACCAAGATATGAGTAACTTGACTTGTTCCAGGATTTTCCCATTTATGCTTATCTTTAATGTTGGCCTATCATCTGTTTTGTTAATTACAGCAATAGTATGGATGCTAAATGGTGAAACTTTTAATACAGAATTTGCATATGAAATCAGTTCCCATGGAACAATGCCCCAGACTGGTAGGCTAAAAATATGAAATACTATACAAGGGAAACAAATGAACTATACCAAAACTGACAAATTCATCATCATCATCAGCTACCATCTCCACCACGTAGGTGGGCTGCAATGGATCTCCGTTTTCTGTCTTTTGATGGTGCTCCATTATGGTCTTCAGCAAGGTGTTAATGTCCTTTCATATGGCCAAAATATTTTAACTGTCTAATTTTAATCTCCTTCATTAATTCTCCTTTCATTCTTATGTTTTCTAGGATCTTTTGTTTTCTTCTCTGCCATGAAATACTTGTATATCCCATTCTTCTATATATCCATGTCTTGAGAACCTCAATTGTTTCTTCCAATTTCATCCATGTTTCTACACCATAAAAATTCACAAAATATCAAATATTATTGAGAGATTGCCCATAACACCTCACTGCAATAGTGGAAGGAAAAAAAAGATTGAGAGATTTGACTGAAGTATTGCTGAATGACAGGGTAAACCAGAAGTTACGTACTGTCACAGAAATATAGCTGTAGTATACCAAAATGGAAAGCTAAAAAATAAAAAAGTCAAGCAGTGATACATATTTAAAGCTGTTGAAGTAACAAGAAGAGACATGGTCTGCAACCAGACAATACATCAAAACCCAGCCCCTGAAGACTCAAGTGGAACAGTCCCAACTACAATGTTTTGGCCATGTCTGCAGCATGGGAGAAGATTGGCTACCATAACAAATATGGGAAACCAAGAGCAGACCTACAGGACAACCCTGAGCTCACTGGGAGGACAACATTAGACAATCTCTGCAGGACCGAGGACTAGATTGGAATCAGGCCAGGAGGAAGACGGCTGATTGTATTGTATGGTGCTCTCTCTGGCAAACCCCTATACCCCAGGATGGAAGAGAAACAGCTAAGTAAGTAAGTAATTAATTAAGTTTTTAATATGAGTTCTGCCTTATTTTGGTGAGGTGCGCCCCATTCAACTTAGACATAAGGTCAGTCAGTTATATTAGGGTGCAAGTCCAAATATAATAATAATAATAATAAATTCTTTAAGCGCCAAACACGGCGCATAAGGCAGAAACCAGTGCTCTCCAGGTTGTTCGTTGTGACGCCACTCCTCTTAGCTCTTGCACATTATTTAGGCCCAACGTTCTTCCTTCTCTTATTATTGTTCTTCTGAGTGTTTCTTTTGGTCTTCCTTTTTTCCGCTTACCCTCAGGAACCCAAGTGAGCGCCTGTAGTGGTATTCTGTTGTTTTGCATTCGTAGGACATGACCGATATATGACCATCGTCTTTTCCTTATATAGTCGGAGACATATTTCTGCCTAGAGTCTTCTCTTATTTGTCGATTAGTCTTGAATTCTTTCCAACTGATGTTCATGAGTTTTCTAAGACATTTGTTCTCGAATGTATTCAGCTTGTTCTCCAATGATTTTGTTATTTTCCAACTCTCACAGCCGTATGTTAACACTGAGATAACATTTGAATTAAACAGACGAAGCTTGGTATGTATATTCAATGATCGTAAATTTTGGTAATTAACATACTAATAGAACAGCTATGCTATGGACCCCCGAAGGAAAAAAAAGAGAAGCCGACCAAAAACAACTTGGCGGAGAACTGTGGAGGCCGAGATGCAAAGAATGAATCAGAGCTGGGGCACTGTATGATGGATGGCCACCGACCAACAAAGTGGAAGCAGTTTGTTTCTACCCTACAAGATGCCACCAGGCATTATGGCCACTGAGTGCTTTGACAGTTGGCGGCTAAGGATCAAAGAAGAAGAACATACCAATACAGGATGGTATTGAAATATCCTAATGTTGACAGTCTGAAGAATTAATTTAACACTACAAAGGAACAGTTGTTAAATACTGTTATTGTTATTGTTAATCAGAATCTACCTCACTGCACTCAGGGCAAACTCATAGGTGCTCAGTCTCCCTCAGCAAATGTCGAAGAGTATGAATGCTAATTATGCCTGTAGCACACTGCTTGTACATAAGACGGATGCATCCTCTCTCATGGCCATCTCTGTTAGTCCCATGTTTGATGCCAAACTCCTACAGTCTCAGCCTTGTTGATTCATCGATTGCAGTGTCATTATCTAGCAGGCGATCATTAATTGCCCTTAGTATCTCTCCCTTATCCATATCCACTGTCCCCACAATGGGTGCGCTTGAGGCCAGTCTGTCAGCTCTCTCATTGCCACATACCCCTGCATGACCAGGACAGAAGATACCAGTTATTGAAGACTTGAGGATTCTATTAATGTTTTTCATTACTGCCGCAGCCGTCCGTTCTTAACTTTCTGAAGCATGGCCTGAGCGTCTGAAAATATAGCTGCCTTGGTTAATGGAGTTTCAGACAGCCACCTCAGTGCTGCAGTAACTGCCTGTACCTCCATTCTCAGGCTGGAAGTTGTTGTCATGTAGGCCCTTTATTCTCGCAGAGAAGCCCCATCCTGATTTCTCACCATGCACTACAGACCCATCAGTGTACACAATGGCGTCATCATCCCCAGCATGATCACTTATCAGCTGATTAATCTCCAGCTCTGCTTTTCCATTGCCCCAAGCTCTGCACTCTCTGCCAAGGCTAATCATGACCAGCTGGTAGTTGTTAAATACTTCAAAATTATAGGTTTAAGATGCAAACATTTGCAAAACGTACTTTTTTTATGATAACACACACAAACATTGAATAAGATACCACACACTGAGAGGTCATTTAACATCTTTTATGCAAACAGCGAAGACAACAACCCATTCACTACTGCCATATACTTTTCATACCTTGATGGCAAGTCCAACTTTTCTGCTTTCTATTGGAGTCATTGGCGGCTGATGAGATATCTGAAGAGGCTTTCCTTCGTCCTCCTCACAGACATGAACACTAAGTTTGTACACTGAGTACCAAAGATAGATTGGGACAAGAATCATTAACACTGTGATTATATTACTATCACAATCAAAATTATTGCATAATGTAGAGTAATTTATATATAAGTTGTTGCAGCAAAATTTTTTTAAATACAAACCCTCATTACCAAGTTCTTCATATTAATTATTGTTAACGAATAAAGAAAAATCATTCAACACTCGGGTGAACAATAAAACTGGTTTGGTTTAAAGGACTATCTTCATTGCACATCCCAACTATATCAGTGCTCTGATCTCCTCCCTTAGATCACACAAGGAGGATCTCAGTACAGTGCATGAACTCCGTAGCACCGGCGAAAATCCCAATGTGTGTATACAGGAATCACACATTCTCTAAATATTTTTATGGTGGGTAGGATTCTAATTTTTAAATTTTGCCAGGGCAGCGGCCTTATGGCCTACCCTTTATGATTTCCAACTGCCATGGGATTTTTAACGTGCGCAACTTGCACACGGAACCTCCTTTTTTTTTCCTTATCCGAGAAGGTTAGGCATCCGATCTCACTGTCCAGGAGACCAGGGGGGAGTATGACATCATTAGGAACACTGGTTCTAAAAAACCATTGCCATAAATTATAATCCCTCTACTGGGAATCGAACCTGTTACCTTTATAATTTGAGGCAGATGCCATACCTCTTAGCCACTTACAAAACTGACAACCAGAAAGATACAAACTTTCATAAATAAGTGCATGCACAGAATAGAAAAACTGAAGTGGTACAACAAGATCACAAATGAGGAACTGATGACAAGATCACAAATGAGGAACTGATGACAAGATCACTAATGTGGAACTGATGACAAGATCACTAATGTGGAACTGATGACAAGATCACTAATGTGGAACTGATGACAAGATCACTAATGTGGAACTGATGACAAGATCACTAATGTGGAACTGATGACGAGATCACTAATGTGGAACTGATGACGAGATCACTAATGTGGAACTGATGACGAGATCACTAATGTGGAACTGATGACAAGATCACTAATGTGGAACTGATGACAAGATCACTAATGTGGAACTGATGACAAGATCACTAATGTGGAAATGATGACAAGATTATTAATGTGAAACTGATGACAAGGACAGGAGGTGAGGAGAAGATGCTGGTGTTAAGATAGGACATACATTAACAGCAACCAGCTGATAACATTACAAGGCAGTCTCTGTTCTTGAACCCCCTGAATCAGAGAAACAGTGGCAGACTAAAAACAGAATATGGAGAAGGGATAAAGATGACATTGAAAGACCTTGAATAGATGGTACAGGACATGACAGCCTGGCATGTTTTTGTTGAGGACTTGTGTTCTACATTTAACTGAAAGACACTCAAGATGACTGATGATTCAACACATGCAGCATGAACAGCATCATCTGCTGCCAGACATTTTTGTGATTTAACACATTAACCACCGCAAGCCGCTGTCAGCGGCTCACAAAATAATCACATTTGGACCGCAAGCCGCTCAGAGCGCCAATCTAATTTTAGTAATAAAACTAATTGAAAAATGTACTGAAACACTCTCTGATCTGGTTCGAGATTTTAAGTTGCCACCGGAAAACAAATTCCCAAAGCATGGTTGTTGTAGAACACTGAAAAATTGATATTATGTTCATATTTTTCAGCATTTTGGGTTAGTTACCAAATCGTGTAAAACTGTTTACAGTGGCAACTAGTGATAGGACTACAAAAAATGCGTGTACATCTCGTCTAATGGCTGAATAGGATAGAAACGTGTTTCAACAATTGACTGATAGATCTAGCGACGAGGACAAGAGTGAAAACGGTGTGCACATTGATTGAAATTATGATTTTGATAGAGACGGGGCGCAAGCAGTTATATTTGTGAAAATATTGCAAGTCCTCGGCCATCGGAGGGCCGTTAAATAGCAACAACCTCTATTAGAGTTACAACCGGTGTTTATTGTAATAGTACATTCATTTATCTTTAAAATGACGTGTAATTCATAAAAATCTGTAAACAATTACGACAACTACAGCTTACTTTGTGCAAACACCTGCAGGATGAAAATGGGAAAAAAATTTAATTCGGCCACAGTGTGTTTTTCAATTCGGTAGTTAATGTGTTAATCAAGAAAAATGCAAGTGCCTAATTTATTATCTAACAAAAACCAACAACTAAGAGTAACTTGATGAGCTTAATGTGAATTAAGACAGCCTATGTTCAAGATACTGCCATCAATGGTACCTATACCTTGTAGCGGTATGGCAGCTTGTGTACCCTGACAATCCCCAGAGCTATACCAGTGGGAGATTTACTCCTGGTAGGTTCAACCAAGCTGGACTGGTCTGCGTGGGTAGGGGTCAGACAAAAGCTGGTACTCTGGTCCTCCAGGTTGGGGGTTTTAGCACAGGGCCGACACCCCTGTCTATGTAAAACAATCGCACGTTACGGAAACAACAATAAATGGAAAAACTTTGCTGCGGGACGGACATCTGGAGTCTCAGGCTCGTATAACTGACAGTGGTGAAAGCCGAAAGGAAGCCACTGGCATGAAAACGGATGCCCCGACCGTAATACACGAAACCAGAATTGGTTTTTGGAACGTCAGAACTATGAATGAGGCAGGAAAGCTGAGACAAATCACAGCAGAGATGAGGAACTACAAGATACATATCCTGGGAATAAGCGAGAGCAGATGGACAGGTAGGGGGAGAATAAAATCAGCTACAGGGGAAACAGTACTTTATTCTGGCAGAGAGGATGGTCAGCACAACGAAGGTGTAGCCATTATCCTGAAGAAAGGAATGGAAAGGTCTTTACTGGAATGGAAACCCATCAACAACAGACTGATAAGAGCAAGACTAAGAGGGAGGTTCACCAACACCACAATTATACAACGCTATGCACCAACAAACGACAGCGATGAAGAGATCAAGGACGAGTTCTATCAACAGGTACAAAAAGAAATGGAAACTACACCCAGGTACGATCTCATTATAGTAATGGGAGACCTAAATGCGAAAGTGGGAGCACACAATAATTATAACGAAAGAGTAATGGGGAAATGCGGCAGTGGAACAGCAAATGAGAATGGGGACAAATTAATAAGCTTCTGCAGTATTAACAACCTGGTCATTGGAGGAACACTTTTTCCACACAAGGAAGTGCACAAGTTAACATGGGAATCACCAAACGGACGAGACAGAAACCAGATAGATCACATAATGATCAATGGCAGATGGAGACATGCACTACAAGACGTGAAAGTAAGAAGAGGCGCAGATGTGGGAAGTGATCATCACCTAGTAGTAGCAAGACTGAAAGTGAAACTCAGAGCTGCTGGACCAGTTGCAGTCAAACAGAAAAGATACAACATCATGAAACTGAAGGATCCCCTCACCAGAAAAGCTTTCGTGGTCGACGTAAAGAGAAGATATGAGATTATCAAAAGCCAGGAAAGAACAGAGACCGATGATGTTGACCAGAGATTCAACACCATCTCAACAATATACAAGGAAAGCAGCAAGTCATGCTTGGGATTCCAGGAAAGAAAGAGCCAAGACTGGATAACACCCGTGCTAACAAAAGGACATTTCTGGATGACCTTGCAAGACAGGCAGAAGAGGCAGCACTGAGAAATGAACAAAGCACAGTATACAAAATAACTAAAATCATCAGTGGAAAACGAGGTGCAAACAATATTACATTAGTAAGAGATAAGCAAGGAAATCTCATCACAACAGTAGAGGGACAGGAAACAAGATGGGCAGAGCATTTCAGAGAAACTCTGAATAAGGAACCACCAGAGACACAATTGAATGTTCCTGAGGCTGAATATGATCTAGATGTTAATACAGACATCCCACGAAAAGAAGAAATCATCACAGCAATCAAAGGGTTAAAGAATGGAAAAGCTCCTGGTCATGATAACTTAAATGCAGAGCTATTTAAGACAGACCCAGAGCTAGCAGCAGAACTATTAGAACCACTATTTGCACAAGTCTGGAAAACGGGGACAACACCAACTGAGTGGAGAAAAGGAATAATTGTCAAATTGCCCAAGAAGGGAGATCTTGCAGACTGCAATAATTGGAGAGGAATAACTCTTTTCTCAGTTCCCAGCAAAATACTAGGCAGGATAATTATACAGAGAATCTCAAAAGCAGTAGACCACAAACTGAGGAAAGAACAAGCAGGATTTAGAAAGAACAAAAGATGTGTAGATCATATATTTACCCTCAGGAACATTATAGAGCAGTGCTCAGAATGGCAAAGCCAGTTGTACATTAATTTCGTTGATTTTGAAAAGGCTTTTGACAGTATACATAGGGACAGTTTATGGAAAATACTGAGGGCTTATGGAATTCCAAGCTGCATAGTGTCAATCATAAAAAGCCTTTATGCCAACTTTACGTGCAGCATTGGGCAGAGCAACCTAACCTTTGAAGTGAAGACAGGAGTACAACAGGGATGCCCCTTATCAACCACTCTATTTTTAACAGTCATAGACTGGGTGATGCGCCAGACAACAGAAGGCAATCCAAGAGGAATAAGATGGACTACATTTTCTACATTGGAAGATCTGGAATATGCAGATGACATTGCACTGCTAGCACATTCACATCAACACATCCAGGAAAAAATGGATAGACTTAATAAGTATAGCCAGCAGGTGGGCTTGAACATCAACCTAAAGAAGACAGAGGTCATGACTCTCAATGTGAGCAACCCTGAGCCCATATCAGTAAGGAATCAGCAACTGGAACAGACAGATGCCTTCACATACCTAGGATGCATAGTAACACCAGATGGTGGAGCAAGCAAAGACATCAACAACAGAATGAACAAAGCAAGAACAGCCTTTTTTAGTCTAAACAACATCTGGAAGTCCTCTCAGTACAGCACAAGCACAAAATTAGAATTATATCAGAGCTGTGTGCTTTCTGTGATTCTTTATGGCGCGGAGAGCTGGAGAGTTACAGAGAAGGAAATGTCGAAATTGTCCTCTTTTCACACAACATGCCCAAGAAAAATTCTCAGAATCTTTTGGCCGAATATCATCATCAACCAAGATTTGCTTACTTGGAGCAAGCAAGAGGACATGCACACCATCATAGCTGGCAGACGCTGGAGCTGGGTTGGCCATGTCCTCAGAAGAGACCCCGATGCCATCACAAGAACAGCTATGCTATGGACCCCTGAAGGAAAACGAAAGAGAGGCTGACCAAAAACAACTTGGCGGAGGACTGTGGAGGCTGAGATGCAAAGAATGAACCAGAGTTGGGGCACTGTACGAAGGATGGCCGCCGACCGAGCAAAGTGGAATCAATTTGTTGTTGCCCTACAAGACGCCACCAGGCGTAATGGCCACTGACTGCTTTGACAGTCGGCGGCTAAGGATCAAAGAAGAAGAAGATGTTCAAGATAAAAAAGAGACTGGGGACATTTTCACAAAACAGAAACCACAATAAATACAACAGAATGTTCAAACTGAAGAAATCAGGGCAATTCCACAAAGTAAATACGGCAATTGTTGTTGTTTAACTAGGGTTGCTGAGCTTCTCGCTCTTTTGCAGCCAATAACAAGTTGAAGACTTCTTGGTATTATCTACACTGTAGATCTAGGCTTCTCCTGTGGCTTTTCTGCCATTGCGAAACATGTTAAGTTTTAAGTCATGAGCTCCAATTTCTCCAGCTTGATTTACATTTGAAGGATCGTCACATCTGGTCCCAACCTAGGCGTAAGAAGCATGTAGTATACTGTGCATTCCCTGTAATCCAAGGAGGCTCACCACCTATGCAGAGCTACTATATTGTGCTCTGGTTCTGAGCTCTCCCAAGAAATGGTCACGTATTGCACAAAGCCACTTCTCAGCTCCCCCTGCCTATCACTGGGCTCATAGTGAGATCCTCCTTCATGCAGTCAACCACGTCAAAGCCAAAGAGTTACGTCTGAGGCTCAAGTGACTTCTCCAAGCTTAGTGTGCAATGCTGGGTTCACAACATGTTTCACCACAGGGGGAATCCCTAAAAGTGTGTGGATGATTTCAAGAGTCAATAAGGGTATAATTAGCCTCACAGACATAGGTTAACTTCCACATACGTGTATTATAGCATTCTGCATGGCTGGTTTGCATATTAGGATGACTCCAGATATGCCTTCATGCATAAATATGGCAATAAAATTCACTTGTCATGAAAACTTGAAAAAAAAAACATAAACTCAAGCAGTATTAATAAAGACGCTTCTCTGTACAATACTCCATTCCGCAAAAATGAAATGTGCATATGCAATGAACACTTTCTAGGACAATAAATATTCTACAGAAAGTTGTCTTACCATTTCTCCCACAAATCATAATAATATGTTTAAACGTCCCATTTATATCAGACTGATTTCTGCGACATGAATGTACATGAGAACATAAAACGCATGCAGTCAAAAGTAAAGGATAAAAACACAAGGACAAGCTTGGCCAAGCTGGATACATACTTTCAAGAAAAACTTAAATCAACAGACATAAGTAAACAATGAAATCAGCTATGAAAAAAAAAATGAAAAAATTAATACAGAAAACACTAAAATTGACTAAATATACAAGAACAATGACCTATGTCAGAACTGTTCAAAATTAGATAAGCTACCCATTTCAATAACTAATCAAAAGTACCATACTATGGAGCAATAACTTGTGTATTAGTGAAAGAACACATACATATGAGAAAAAAAAGTAAAAAGCGATAAATATCAACAACAGATATCAGAAACAAATGAAATAATACAGAAAATGCTAAAATTGACTAGACTTAAGGAGAACAATGACCCATGCCTGAACAGCCCAAAATCAGTCAAGCTACCCAATTAAATAACCAGTCAATAGTACCTTTCTATAAAGTACTATGAATATTTGTCTATACTGAAAAAACACATATACTTACCTACATACAAGTAAAAAAGTAAAAAGCAACTAAATAAAAAAAGAATGAAATCAATAACAATGAGATCTAGCGAAATACGTCTCGTAAATGAAATAATTAATACAGAAAATACCAAAAACTGACTAAACTTTAGAAGAACAATGACCCATTGTTTGAACTGTCCAAAAACCAGTCCAAGTTACCCATTTCAATAACCAACCAACAGTACAATGTTTACCAAGAAAATTGTGAAGCACTTACTTATGTAATTATCTTGACTCTTTTCCTTTTTCATCTGATCCCTGTTACGAGCAAAAAATGGGTAAGTAAAAACTATGATCATTATTTCTAACAGAGCAAGGAGCCACGACTGCACCTGTAACTAAAGCACATGCTCCCTTAGTGGTGGTTTCTATAGCAACATTCATTCATTCAAGTACCGTGCCTAGTGGTGTAGATCATGTCTCTCCACAACTTCCCGTCTCAAGTACAATTTATCAATTCTGTTGTTGACATCTTTCCATGCCACGATGTCAAACTGTCCAGAATTTGCTCTCTTTGTCTTCCTCTCTCTCTCTTTTTTCCTTCAATCTTACCTGTTGTTACGATACATTCCAGCTTTCCTCTTTTCATAACATGCCCCATAAAAGTGGACTGCTTCTTTCTAACTTGTGAAATAAGTTTCCTTTGTGCATTGGCCTCTTTCAGGACATCTTCATTACTCTTTTTGGCTGTCCGTGGTATTTGTAATATTCTTCTGTAAAACCACATCTCTGGGACCTCTAGTGTTTTCCCTATTGATCAATAAGATGCCCGCTTCATGCCCATCCTCACATTAGTTGCCTTTTATGACATGCCTGAGGATGCAGTTGTCCTGTTCTTTCTAAGTCTCCCAGTGACCCCCGGGGAACTAAACTTGACCCCAAAAAAAAAAAGTGATAAACTTAATTTTAAACCAAACATCAAGAATAATATGAGCTAAGCCACATCTCAGAGTTTACTTCTTGCAATCAATGTACAGCATGGACAATCAACTTAGAACATCAGGGCAGAGGAAGGCCAAGAACCAGATGGGTTGATGAAATAGTTGACACAGTAGGGAATTCATGAGAAAGTTCATATCATGCTGTACAAGACAATAATTTGTCACAAACTTTCTGTCAAGCTTCATCATCATCATCATCATGTTCATTTGTGCACCTTTGTTAAAGTCAGTTTTGGTGAAAAGGATTCTTCCTTGTAATGAGGATTCTTATTAATTATTCTGCTGCTCATTATTATTATAGTTCCTTCATCACTGAGCAATTGTGCTATAGATGGTGTGTGCGAATGGTGAGCATTAATATAAAATCCAACTTGATGAAGTTGATAACGCCGTTTGTGTTAGAGTCCACACAACGATACAATTTATTACGCATACAATTCAATTATTCATGGAATTCAATAATACATTAGATCCGTGCAGTCCATTACAGTCCAGTGCAGTCCTTTAGATTAATATCTGTATCGTCAATAAAACTAGGCTGTATATACGTGATGCCGACGAACGGAACATCCGAAAGTGATTCCTAGAGGTTTGGCGAATGATTAATTAATAATAATAAATTACTCCCTTCTGTTCCTAATCCAAGGAAAACTATACATCAATTATGTTGCTCAATCACTGCATTCATTAATAATATGGCCGACCCCATGGCCTATCTTCAAGGAGGACATCTGCACGACTACTAGACTACTAAATATCGGGAGCGCTGAAGATCACGTCTGACTAGGACGGAATTCAAAATATGAAGGGTATAGAAAGATTGTTGTCATGCGGTAGCATAACAACGCCCCGCGTCATGTCTAACCATAGACAACTATAAAAATTTGCGTTCAATAAAAATATCTTAAAGCACAAAGTATCTTTTGTTTATAGCATACCAAAATGTTAACGCGTAACTTTAAAATGTTAACATATTGTAGTGGCTAACATAATTAAACATGTCGTAACAACCTTACAGAGCATGGAGACACAACTTCCACCGATCCTCCCACAGCAGATGGCCTACACCAAAGCATTCACAAGCTCTTGCAGCAGTGGTTTCTGTGGCAACTGAGGTTGCCAACTGCAGGCACAACCTCTTATTAGTCTCCTTGTCCGACATGCTTGAGGGTGTAGTAGTCCTATTCTTTCTTTGTCTCTTCACAGACTGACCCCTGGGAACTATGTGGGGCATTAAGCTTGAACTACGCACGGGCATTAAGCTTGAACTACGCAGGGCATTAAGTTTGAACTACACAGGGCATTAAGCTTGAACTACACAGGGCATTAAGCTTGAACTACGTGTAGCATTATATTTGAACTACACGGGGCGTTAAGCTTGGACTGCGTGGGGTATTAAGCTTGAATTATGCATGGCATTGAGCTTGGACTACGCGGGGCATTAAGCTTGATGACACAAACATCTCATTTTTTAAAAAGATACAGAAAAGACTAATACGTCAAAATTTAAGATGACAACCTAATTCATGACAACTATACAACAATGTAGGAGAAACAGACAATGATATCTTCTTCTTTGTTCGCCCTGAAAAGGACGTTGGTTGCATTGTGTCCGTTTACAGCGAAGCTGCGATATTTGCGCCTTTCGGCCGACGCATCCGACTTCAGCCCGGCATTTTTGGGACCGGGTTAGCCTTCCCTCTTTGATCCCTACTCACTCAGCCAGACTGCAGTGATGCAGCCTGTTTCCAGGACCACCACTTGGAGGTGAAGTAGGGTCTTGGTCAGCTCTGGTTCGCTGACCCTGACGCAAGCAGTCAAGCTATGGGTCGCTAACTGCATTCCTCACTGTTACCGCATCTTAGGTCAATGATATCAAAATAAGAATACAAAAGGTACATGAGCTTTCACTGCATTAGGAAATATATGGAGATCAAAGGAAGTCAAATCCAACAGAAAACTCCAGTCAGTCATGTTGCATGACTCTGAAACATAGAGAACAAGCAAAAAAACTACAGGCTTTCATAAATAGGTGCTTGCAGTTGAAGTGGTGTGACAAGATCAATCTTGTGGAACTGATGACAGGAACCAGTGGAAGAAGAGATGAGAAGAAGACGCTTTCGGTGGATATGACACACACTGACGAAGCCTGTTTATAGCATTACAAAGCAGTCCTTATTCTGGAATCCCCTGGGTCAACAGCTAGAGGAAGACCAACGAACACACGGAGAAGAGAACTGGAGACAGACATGAGGGGGGGTGAAGAAGACATGGAACGACCTTGAGCTAATGGCACAGGACAGAAGACTTAATGGTATAAGTTTGCTGAAGGTCAATGCTGCTTGGGGAACTGAAAGGTCATCATAATGATGAACAGTTACTCCCTATTTTTAGATTAGTATATCCTATTTAACTCTATACGGTACAAAAGAAACAAATGTTAAAACAAGGAATGATAACTGCCATCTGACTAGTGTTTTATCCGTTTTTTTTTTTCCCCTGATTGACAGAGTGGTTAGACTCTGGTCTCTCACGGCAAAGGGGCTGGGTTCAATTCACAGTATCGACACGCTTCAGTCTACCCAGCTGTAAATGGGTACCTGACTTTGCACTTGAGTTAGGGAAGGGAAAGGCAGCAAGGAAGGGACCTGGTCCCCCCACCTCTTGATGCTGGACCTATTATAGTGAAGTATCTAACATTTCAGAAAAGACAGCATGTAAATATATTTTCTGGACTGCCAAGGTTTGTCAATTTCTATGGTAATGAGTTGGAGTGACAGAAGACCAATGGCTAACAAAAACATCATTATCCCCATCATAGATTTCTAAATTACCTAGCCTATTCTCCTTCTTGTGGTGAGGCAGGAGGGGTTATCTAGAGTTTCTGTGTTCAATTCCTCGAAGTACTGTGACTATATTTCCTTTTTCTCTATCTCCCTTGTTGTCTAAATGCGTTTGACATATTTCAAGATATTCCGTTTGTTGTAGCAAACCTTTGTCACTTCATCAATCATTTGATTAACAGACTTCATTTTTTTTTAACATCAGTACCCAAAGAACCATGCTACATATTCTTCACCCACCTGTCATGCCATCAAAAACCGCATTAATAACTGATGATGGTAAAGGAAAGGGAAAGGCTACTTTACCTCCAATAAGAAATAGAAAGAGACTTGCTAAGGGAGTACTCCTCAATTCGAATACTATCTCGCAGTCTGTCAGTCATTAATCTCTGAGCCTGTTCCAAAAAAAACAAATTGTACACAATATCAAAAACTGATTTTGTCTAGACATTAACACAAAACAGCAAACAACAAAAATTTACAGACAAAAGTAAGAAAGTAACATGAAACATAAATTAACAAGCCGAAGGATACAACAAAACAGGCCCTCACTAGTTTACCACTCAAATTACTACATAAGCACATAAAAAGCACAGTTTAAAAACACTAAAATTTATGTTCATTTGGGCAAATTCTAACAAAAACATGCTAAAAGAGATCTTCAGATCAATGAGCTGTTACGTCTCCGTATAAATATCACTAAATTAATTCAAGTGCCATGAGTTTCACTGCAAAAAAAAAAAAAAAAAAAAACATGCACATAACATAGGAAAACTAGTTCTGCCAGTTGAAAATAGTGCCCACTGTTCTTACTCATAGCTCTATATGGTAGTTAAAGAGCCAATATTCTGTTTCATCCTTCCAATCTTCTAATCCTTCAGACGTATCAACATACTCAAAAGCTTTCACTCAATCTCTTCAGCTCACGTACATGAACCTTTGCCTGACTTCAACAAAGTAAACTAAATCATCTAAACCCAAACCCCTCAAGTGAAAAGTGTATGTGTAACTGACCTGAGAATGAAGAACCTCTAGCTGCAGAGACTGGCAGAAGGAATCTTTATTACTGATTAAGGAATCTGTGGTCACACAATGCTTCAATATGACATATATATATCATAAACAAACTAAGGCTGTGGTTTCTAAACTGTGTTGTTAAACAAAATCTGGCAGCATAGTGTCCTTATCTGACTCCCTGCTCTAAAATTTAATAGTTTAAAAACAAAAGCCCAATATTTATCAGATAGTAAACAAGGTAAGTTATAACAAATGTAATTTTTTTTTAAATTTTCCTGTTATTTTGGACCACTGATCATTCTTTTTCTTTTTCTGTCTGAAATGTGTTGGCATTTTTTGCCTTCAGACTATTGTTGACAAACTACCTATCTGACGTGTGCAGGAACTTTTTGCCTTGAATGACATAGTTCTTTGGCTCTATAGGGAATGCAAGCCATACCCCCACTTCCAAACAAAGAAAATTTTAAAAAAGGAGCACAAATGACTGCCTGCATTCTATAGCAATTATAAAAACACTTTGTTCCCTAGTGGTATAATCCCCATTCCATCCTCCTCAAATTTTTTTTAACAGAAGGATACGTAGCACTTTGTACAAGTCATGCAGCGGATGATCTACATGCAACAATCTTGACTGTGCCAGCTCATGAATGTAGTGAACCTGGAATGTAATTATATTTTTCAGTAATACAACTTTAAAATGTCATGTGTTTATCTGCAACACGTAAAATAATTCATACGAGTGTGAAAATGTTATAGTAAGTCTTCCATTCAAACATGATGCAAGATATCTCATACCATGTTTCAAAAGCTTAACATAACTGCCTTTCCTTCAAAATTGTGACATATTCTTTTATGACTAGTAATATGATTGGTATGGAGTCAGTTTTACATATGAACGATACAGTATAAGCATAGGACATTTTGGGGCCAACTGTTTGTCAGCATAAGTCAATTGTAAAATATTTATTAACAAATGTTTTTTTTATAAATTTTAAAAATATAGAATTAAGTTTTTACTAAGGGTTCATCCTGAAACATCCCAAGTTTGTAGCGTATTCTTCTTTTTCTTTGGTCCTTGGCCACTGACTGACAAAGATTTCAGTGGCCAACACACCTTGTAGCATTTTGTAGGGCAGCAACAAACTGTCTCCACTTTGCTCGGTCGACAGCCATCCTTCGTGTGGTGCCCCAGCTCTGGTTCATGCTTAGCATATCTGCCTCCACAGTTCTCCGCCAGGTGCCTTTTAGCCATCCTTGCTTCTGTTTTCCTTCTGGAGTCCATAGCATGGCAGTTCTGGGGATGGCGTCAGGGTCTCTTCTGAGAATGTGGCCAACCCAATTCCAGCGTCTGCCCGCTATGATGGTGCACATGTCTTCTTGGTGGCTCTGAGTTAGCAGGTCTTGGCTGGTGATGGTGTTTAGCCATTCGAAGAATTTTCCTTAGGCAGGTTGTGTGGAAAGAGGACAATGTACACATTTCCTTTTCTGCTACTCTCCAGCATTCTGAACCGTACAGAAATTATGCAGCTCTCATATATTTTTAATTTTGTATTTGTACTGTACTGGGAGCATTTCCAGATGTTGTTTAGGTTGGCGAAGGCTATTCTGGCTTTATTAATTCGGCTGCTGATGTCTTTGCTTGTTGCGCCATCTGGTGTTACTATGTTTCCTAAGTATGTAAATAAGTTTATATTTCCCAGCTCTTGGTCCCTCATTTTTATGGGTGCAGGATTTCTTACATTTAGTGTCATGACTTCTGTCTTCTTGAGATTCATTTTTGAAAATAAATAATAGGAACAAAAACAAACAAAAAATAAATAAAGATTGGTATTGAGCGTATTGTTTAGACGTAAACTTAATACCAATTTTTGTTTAATATTTTTTTTTTGGTTCTTATTATAATTTTTTTCTTTATCTCCCAGTTTTACAGCAGCCCCTTTATTATTTAAACCATTAGTAATATGATTCAATTATGACACAGTTTACTAACCTGCATAGAGTGGACCAAAGACTTGCCATCTGAAATATAAATAAATCACACCAATGTAAATAATGCTGAAATATTTTGTGGTAATATAAGTCTATGCAAGTTTGTGAAGTGGGCCAACTAAACATCCAATGCACAAAATAAAAAAATGATGTAAACTTTGAAAAATGCAGAGAACCAAGACACAGTTTAACTATACACAATTCTTATTTAAAACAATAATGTTAAGAAAGAACATGAATTGTGCACTAAAAACTTGGTGAATTATATGCCATAAAAGAAATTCACATATGTTGTTGCAGTTTTTATAGATCCAGCGGCTTTTGGGCTCTCACCCTTCAGCCCAGTGTCATGTAGTTGTATCTGCATGTATTCGCAACTTCTTGTGTTGCTCCACAGAAGGTGTTTCATTTATCTGGCCTTGGAGGAAGGAGCATTTTCCTAACATTATCGAGTACTGGGCATTCAAAGAGGTGGTGGTCAACAGGAACTTTACATATTAGTGATTAAGTCTGTAAGTCTTCCAAATACAAAGTTACCTGAGACGGCATGAATCACATCATAAATTCAAAAGTACATTCAATCTAAACGTTCCCTATATGATTATAAATGTGTTGACAAAGAGAAACATGCCCCAATAAAATGATAAAAAAATCATTTGTTCTGAAAAACTATGATCTTTCATACATGGCCAAAAAAAAAATTAATAAGGCATGGATATGTTCCCAGTTGTATACAGACTGGCAATGCAAGAAGATCAAAGTTTACCAAGAGAAGGAACTGAACAAAACTCACTTCCTGTCTCATGATCTTCAACCAGAAAGCTGACATCCAACAGGCGCCATGGTATTGTGGGACTGTCTCCCATCAGTGTCAGTGTAACCTGAATAGATGGAAAACACACCAAAAATATAGATTGAACAACATTTGAAACTGATCAGTCTGTATTTTAAATACATAGTAACATAAATAACGTTTTAAGTATTCTGTTACTATATGTCTAAATCAATTCCAAATGTGAATTTTGTTAACTGGGAATTATGAAAGTGAGACTGATAGTATCTGGTAAGACTTTTTCCTCAAACGGTTGGTGTGTGGCCTACACAGCCAATTCTGAATAACGGTATATTTGAACCCACACCATTCCTATGAAGAAAATGACGATGTAATAAGAAAGTTCCTGGGGTCTTTCAGGAGACAATGAAAGAAAAGTGCTTCCCCCCCCCCCCCCCCCCCCCCCCCCCCCCCCCCCCCATATCATAAGAGGCAACAAATACAAGTTTTGCATGGGACTGGCAACTTCATCATGTGAAAATAGCTTCTGTAGAAACCACCACCGCAAGGGCACATGAATGCTTTGGCGCAGGCTTGCCATGGACCAGCTGTAGTAGTGGTTCCAAGCTCCACTGGGAGCAAAGAGGGAAATAAGATGAGAGCACCCTTTTGAGGGTGACAATCGACAACGTGGGAACCATAGAGGCACATCTTTTCTCAGTGTCCCTGGTAAAATTTACTCTAGAATCCTGGAGCAGAGACTCAGGCGCCTAGCTGAGCCACAAATGGATGAGGTCCAATGTGGCTTCCAAGCAAACCGAAGTACTCAGGACCTTATCTTCACACTCAGACAGCTGATTGCAAAAGCCCTTGAGCAAAAAGGTGAGATGCATATTTGTTTCTTGGATCTGCAGAAGGCGTTTGACAAGGTCACATGGAGCAAACTTTGGGACTGCTTGGCAAAGAAAAACATTCCAACACCTCTGATCCATGCTATACAGAGCTTCTACAAGTCTTGCAGAAATTATGTGAGGATGGAAAACTGTAAGTCAGAAGAGTTCAGGACCATCACTGGTGTAAGACTGGGTGATATTCAGTCACCGTATCTTTACATACTCCTCATGGATGATGTCATCAAGGCATGTAAGGAGAGGACATGAAAGTATTCATTGGGGTACTGGAAGATGAAACAGGTTTGTATTTCAGAGCTGGCATTTGCTGATGATGTTGCCCTGATTGCTAAGTCAGAGGCACATCTTCAATCCAACCTGCAAGTCTAGAAGCAAGAGCTGGAGAAGAGATGGATGGTCATCAGCAGCTCCAAAACAAAAACCATGGTGATATCATGAGAGGGAAGAAGGCATCAGATTACGCTGGGAGAACAGGTCCTGGAGCAGGTCAACTACTTTAAATGCCTTGGAGCTGTCATAGACTGGAAGGGAGGCATCAAAGAAAAGTTGGCTACCCGAAGAGCAGCAGATGGGAGACTTTTTTTTCAGGCCATAAATAGAGGATTCCTAAGTAAAATAGAAGTTGGAAGAAGACAAAGGTGGCTGTATACCGCTCCACCTATGTTCTAGTCTTGACGTATGGATGCGAGTCATGAGCAATGACTACAGCCCACAAATGTCAGCTCCAAACCTCAGAAATGAGGTATCTGAGGAAGGTGGTTGAAGTAACAAGAAGGGACATGGTCCACAACCAGTTGATATGGTAAGGCCTCAAAACCCAGCCCCTGCAGAACTAAGTAGAACAGTCCCAACTACGATGGTTTGGCCATGTCTGCAGAATGGAAGAAGATCGGCTACCCACGACAAATATGGGAAACTAAGAGCCAGGGATCCAGACCTCCAGGACGACCTTGAGTCAGTTGGGAGGACAACATTAAACAATCTTTGAAAGACAGAAGACTAGATTGAAACCAGGCTAGGAGGAAAGCAGCCAATAGAATAGTATGGCGCTCTCTCTGGCAAACCTCTACACCCCAGGGTAGAAGAGGAATGACTGTGTAGGTAAGTAAGAGATGAGAGCATATAAAAGAAAGTACTTTCCCTTTGCTCTCCGACTCAACCCCATATTTAAATATATCCAATGATTAATCACACATCAATATGCTCAAATCATATGAGGCCTTCTGTACGAGAGGGGCGAGCCCACCATCAGACTGAATATTCATTTTTTTTTTTCATATCCTAATGCCTAATTTCCTCCTTTATCATGGTGGCTTATCGCTGTGAGGCTGGCTAGCCCTTATCATTTGTATTTTCGACTTATCTACAGTGCACCGTAAATGAAGCATTGGCTTCAGAAATGATTTAAACGACAATTTCTTTTTAAATAAAAAATGGCAGGCTCACCCTTGTTGTACGAAAGGCATCATATTAACTTCACAAAATTTATATTTTGATATATTCAATTTAATTTGTAATAATTAACTGATCAGTAACACAGCACGCACCATCTATTTGAAACATTAACTATGCTACTTTGTCATAATAAATTATCATCTTCACCATCACTAAAAGAAAACTGAGCCACCCAGCAGCTAGTCCCAAAGGAAGCTTGCACAAAGCAGTTACATGCTCGTGCAGCAGTGGCTGCTGTGACAATTTGTCTTACATGATAAGGTTGTCAGCCGCATGCAAAACCTTATTCATATTAGTCACTCTAAACAACATGCCCTAGGGTGTAGTAGTCCTATTCTTTGATTGTCTCTGCACAGACCCTCAGGACCTACACTGGGCTATAATAATTAGGCAAGACCCTCAGGACCTACACTGGGCTATAATAATTAGGCAGACCCTCAGGACCTACACTGGGCTATAATAATTAGGCAAGACCCTCAGGACCTACACTGGGCTATAATAATTAGGCAGACCCTCAGGACCTACACTGGGCTATAATAATTAGGCAAGACCCTCAGGACCTACACTGGGCTATAATAATTAGGCAAACACTCAGGACCTACTCTGGGCTATAATAATTAGGCAAGACCCTCAGGACCTACACTGGGCTATAATAATTAGGCAAGACCCTCAGGACCTACACTGGGCTATAATAATTAGGCAGACCCTCAAGACCTACACTGGGCTATAATAATTAGGCAGACCCTCAGGACCTACACTGGGCTATAATAATTAGGCAGACCCTCAAAACCTACACTGGGCTATAATAATTAGGCAAGACACTCAGGACCTACACTGGGCTATAATAATTAGGCAGACCCTCAGGACCTACACTGGGCTATAATAATTAGGCAAGACCCTCAGGACCTACACTGGGCTATAATAATTAGGCAAGACCCTCAGGACCTACACTGGGCTATAATAATTAGGCAAGACCCTCAGGACCTACTCTGGGCTATAATAATTAGGCAAGACCCTCAGGACCTACACTGGGCTATAATAATTAGTCAAGACCCTCAGGACCTACACTGGGCTATAATAATTAGGCAGATCCTCAAGACCTACACTGGGCTATAATAATTAGGCAGACCCTCAGGACCTACACTGGGCTATAATAATTAGGCAGACCCTCAAAACCTACACTGGGCTATAATAATTAGGCAAGACACTCATGACCTACACTGGGCTATAATAATTAGGCAGACCCTCAGGACCTACACTGGGCTATAATAATTAGGCAAGACCCTCAGGACCTACACTGGGCTATAATAATTAGGCAAGACCCTCAGGACCTACACTGGGCTATAATAATTAGGCAAGACCCTCAGGACCTACACTGGGCTATAATAATTAGGCAAGACCCTCAGGACCTACTCTGGGCTATAATAATTAGGCAAGACCCTCAGGACCTACACTGGGCTATAATAATTAGGCAAGACCCTCAGGACCTACACTGGGCTATAATAATTAGGCAGACCCTCAAGACCTACACTGGGCTATAATAATTAGGCAGACCCTCAGGACCTACACTGGGCTATAATAATTATGCAGACCCTGAAAACCTACACTGGGCTATAATAATTAGGCAAGACCCTCAGGACCTACACTGGGCTATAATAATTAGGCAGACCCTCAGGACCTACACTGGGCTATAATAATTAGGCAAGACCCTCAGGACCTACACTGGGCTATAATAATTAGGCAAGACCCTCAGGACCTACACTGGGCTATAATAATTAGGCAAGACATTGAGGACCTACACCGGGCTATAATAATTAGGCAAGACCCTCAGGACCTACACTGGGCTATAATAATTAGGCAGACCCTCAGGACCTACACTGGGCTATAATGATTAGGCAGACCCTCAGGACCTACACTGGGCTATAATAATTAGGCAGACCCTCAGGACCTACACTGGGCTATAATAATTAGGCAAGACCCTCAGGGCCTACACCGGGCTATAATAATTAGGCAGACCCTCAGGACCTACACTGGGCTATAATAATTAGGCAGACCCTCAGGACCTACACTAGGCTATAATAATTAGGCGGACCCTCAGGACCTACACTGGGCTATAATAATTAGGCAGACCCTCAAGACCTACACTGGGCTATAATAATTAGGCAAGACCCTCAGGACCTACACTGGGCTATAATAATTAGGCAGACCCTCAGGACCTACACTGGGCTATAATAATTAGGCAGACCCTCAGGACCTACACTGGGCTATAATAATTAGGCAAGACCCTCAGGACCTACACTGGGCTATAATAATTAGGCAAGACCCTCAGGACCTACACTGGGCTATAATAATTAGGCAGACCCTCAGGACCTACACTGGGCTATAATAATTAGGCAAGACCCTCAAGACCTACACTGGGCTATAATAATTAGGCAGACCCTCAGGACCTACACTGGGCTATAATAATTAGGCAGACCCTCAAAGCCTACACTGGGCTATAATAATTAGGCAAGACCCTCATGACCTACACTGGGCTATAATAATTAGGCAGACCCTCAGGACCTACACTAGGCTTTAATAATTAGGCAGACCCTCAGGAACTACACTGGGCTATAATAATTAGGCAGACCCTCAAGACCTACACTGGACTATAATAATTAGGCATACCCTCAAGACCTACACTGGGCTATAATAATTAGGCAGACCCTCAAGACCTACATTGGGCTATAATAATTAAGCAGACCCTCAGGACCTACACTGGGCTATAATAATTAGGCAGACCCTCAGGACCTACACTGGGCTATAATAATTAGGCAAGACCCTCAGGACCTACACTGGGCTATAATAATTAGGCAGACCCTCAGGACCTACACTGGGCTATAATAATTAGGCAAGATCCTCAGGACCTACACTGGGCTATAATAATTAGGCAAGACCCTCAGGACCAACACTGGGCTATAATAATTAGGCAGACCCTCAGGACCTACACTGGGCTATAATAATTAGGCAAGACCCTCAGGACCAACACTGGGCTATAATAATTAGGCAGACCCTCAAGACCTACACTGGGCTATAATAATTAGGCAAGACCCTCAGGACCTACACTGAGCTATAATAATTAGGCAAGACCCTCAGGACCTACACTGGGCTATAATAATTAGGCAGACCCTCAGGACCTACACTGGGCTATAATGATTAGGCAGACCCTCAGGACCTACACTGGGCTATAATAATTAGGCAGACCCTCAGGACCTACACTGGGCTATAATAATTAGGCAGACCCTCAGGGCCTACACTGGGCTATAATAATTAGGCAGACCCTCAGGGCCTACACTGGGCTATAATAATTAGGCAGACCCTCAGGACCTACACTGGGCTATAATAATTAGGCAGACCCTCAGGACCTACACTGGGCTATAATAATTAGGCAGACCCTCAGGACCTACACTGGGCTATAATAATTAGGCAGACCCTCAGGACCTACACTGGGCTATAATAATTAGGCAGACCCTCAGGACCTACACTGGTCTTAATTAGGCAATTTGAGAAGAAGCTGGAGATGGACAGGACACACAATGAAGAAACCTGTGGATAGCATTACCTGGCAGTCCTTGTTCTGAAATCTCCAGGGTAATTAAACAGGTAGAGGGAGACCAATGAACACTCGGAGACGAGAACAGGAGACAGACATGAAGGGGATGAAGAAGACGCCGAAAGACCCTGAGCCGATGGCACAGGACAGCAAGATTTGGTATAAGTTTGTTGAAGGCCTATGCTCCTTGGGGAGCTAAAGGTTATATTTAAATTCATTACTTGGTCAATAAAGCACAAACATAAAACAAGCAAAAAAAATAAACAAGTAATTTTTCAAATGGGAAAAAAGCTGCCATAGCACACTAATGGCACCCTGTGTAGACAAGTCCTAATAAACAACATAGAGCAAGGGTAGGCAACCAAGGTGCTGTAGGGATCTACTTTACAAACACTGGGCTCTCTAAATATCTACCATGATAAAATGACTGTTTTAAGGTTTCAGAGTATCTGGAATTTAGAATAAGCTCAGCCTATATGTAACTTTTATCTGTGCCGCACGATCTGCTTCCTACAACCCCATCATCAGAGCGAAGGAAAATTAAAACTAAATATTTTACCAAAAGTTAACTTCACTTCAAAGAAAAGATTGCTTTATATTTTATACAGTTCATGAATAAAGTGAATTTTAGTAAGCTAAGTTGTAGTTTTTCACTGGAAATGCAGCAATAGTACCTTTAAACCTGGGGACACCACGATATTAAGTGCCGGTAAGAGAGGGTGAGTCCGAAATTTACCGAGGTTAACAATTCTGTTTTCCCCCACTCAGTCATCTAGAAATCTACCAAATGATCATTGGGATCTTCCAGTAGATCAAGATTGACCAGTTGCCGACCCCTGGTGTTATAGACTCAGAAATGACACCTACCTCAAACTCATGCTCCACAAAGAATTTTACCCTTCCTTGATCTGATGTACGAAAAAAAAAATTTAGCATTACAATCAATTGAAAAATTACATGATCCAAAAATTAAAAAACAAGGGTTAATCACAAACATACAGAAAATTATGAATTAATCACTGAATAGCGTGGTTTAGCTCCTGTGGGTCTCTGCAGAAGCAAAGAAAGAATAGGCCTAGAGCACCGTCAGGCATGTCGTACAAGGTGACTAATATGAGGCAGTGCATGGCGCTGGCGATCTCATCGTATAAGACACATTGTCACAGAAACCTGCAAGGGACCAGCTGCCATGGTGAGTCCATGGCCTGCAAGGAGCGTAAAAGAAAATGATGATGATGATGGACACGATTCAATCACTGAGTAACATGAGTCCGTCACTGAGTAACATGAGTCCGTCACTGAGTAACATGAGTCCGTCACTGAGTAACATGAGTCCGTCACTGGGTGGCGTGAGTAATTTATTAAATGAGTTGAGTCTGTGACTGGTCACTCACTGGGCATGCATTAGCCACTAAGTGACATGAGTTAGCCCCTGAGTGACAATTAATCAATGAATTACATGAGCAGGCAATTAAATGACATGAGTGTGTCTTTGGAATCATCAGTCAATATATAACAGAACTTGGCTATAGTATGATATGAATGTAGTCATTAAATAAACATTTATAACACGTAAGGATGGGAAACCCGAGGCCTGTAAACAGTAAATAAATATTAGACAAACATAAAGGTATGTTTTCAGGCACTCGTAAGAAATAAAGAAGAAGAAAACTAGACAACAGAAAAACAACAGACGTGAGTGGCTTACCCAGGACTGAATATACATGATGAATGCATCCTCTCATACGTCCATCTTTTTATAACACACAGGGTGGGTAGCAGCGTTATTATTCTTCACTCTCCTTTCAGACCCCAGTAACAAGCAGGTATAATAATAATAAATTCTTTAAGCGCCAAACACGGCGCATAAGGCAGAAACCAGTGCTCTCCAGGTTGTTCGTTGTGACGCCACTCCTCTTAGCTCTTGCACATTATTTAGGCCCAACGTTCTTCCTTCTCTTATTATTGTTCTTCTGAGTGTTTCTTTTGGTCTTCCTTTTTTCCGCTTACCCTCAGGAACCCAAGTGAGCGCCTGTAGTGGTATTCTGTTGTTTTGCATTCGTAGGACATGACCGATATATGACCATCGTCTTTTCCTTATATAGTCGGAGACATATTTCTGCCTAGAGTCTTCTCTTATTTGTCGATTAGTCTTGAATTCTTTCCAACTGATGTTCATGAGTTTTCTAAGACATTTGTTCTCGAATGTATTCAGCTTGTTCTCCAATGATTTTGTTATTTTCCAACTCTCACAGCCGTATGTTAACACTGAGATAACATTTGAATTAAACAGACGAAGCTTGGTATGTATATTCAATGATCGTAATTTCCAAATGTTAGATAATCTATTGAAGGCGCTAGCTGCCAAAGCAATTCTAGTATGGATTTCTCTTGTTGTGTCACCATCCTGAGTCATTTTACTGCCTAAATAATTGAAACTTTCAACTTTCTGTAGTTTTTCCCCGTTCAAGATGATATCAAAGGTCTCGTTAGAAAAGTTCATAGCTTTAGTTTTAGAGGCATTTATTTGGAGACCAATTTTAACCGAGAGATGACACAAATTATTTATTACTTCTTGGGATTGTCTTGGTGTTGAACTTAAGAATGCTACATCATCTGCGAAATCCAGGTCCCCCAGGAATTTTCCATTTGTCCATTTTATACCCAATTGTTCATTGTGGGTATAGTTTCTCATAACCCAATCAATAGCTATTCCAAAAAGTAGTGGTGACATAATACAGCCTTGTTTCACCCCTGTTTCTACTGTAAACCATTCTGTATTCCCTTTATTTGTTCTAACACAACATCTTGCATTGTCATATAGCGCTTTGATTATATTCACATATTTTGTTGGAAAACCATAGATTGTAAGTATCTTCCACAATGATGGGCGGTGTAGACTATCAAAGGCTTTTTGAAAATCGACGAAGGTGATAATAAGTGGCGATTGCCTTTCCACTGATTCTTCTATAATTGTTCTTAGTGTGAATATTTGATCAATACATGATCGTTTCGGCCTGAAACCCGCTTGTTCTTCTCTGATCTTTTCGTCAGCATGCAATTTAAGTCTTTCTAACATCATGCAACATAATAATTTTCCAGGTACTGATAATAGAGATATACCACGCCAGTTATTACAGTCTGATAGATCACCTTTCTTCGGTAACTTTACAATAATACTGTCTTTCCATTGTTGTGGTGGTTGTTCTTCTCTCCATACTTCATTTATAATATCTAAAATTCTCAAGAGGTTGTTGTCATTAACTGCTTTAATCATTTCCCCTGAAATTTCGTCAACTCCAGCAGCTTTAAAAAGCAGGTATACATATATATAAACAACAAGCAAAATAACAAGCAGGAGATTGATTTGCTCATAACAAAAGTTAAAGAACCACAGCAGCTAATAATGCATAAACAGATTACAGAGAAAGTCCTGCAGATTAGACAATCTCAAACTTTCTGCATTCACAGATAGACAAGAACTAACATTTATAATACACCATCATCAACCTTCAGCTCCCCAAGGAGCATAGGCGTTCAGCAAGCGTCTGCCAAGTTTTCCTGTCCTGTGCCGTCAGCTCAAGGTCTTTCCATGCCTTCTTCATCCCCATCACGTCTGCTTCCAGTTCTCTTCTCCTCGTGTTGTTTGATCTTCCTCAACCTCTTGTAAACTGTGGACTCCAGAGCAAGGACTACCTTGTAATGCCATCAACAGGTTTCCCCAATGTGTGTCCTATCCCTCTCCACCACCTTCTAATCTCTTATTTCATTGGTGCTTGTCTGGTTCATGTCAGCAGCTGGCTTGTCCTAGCACTTCAATCCTTATATTCTACACAAGAACCCATTTATGAAATTCTGTAGCTGTTTGGTTGTTGTTTTTATAATAAGTAACAAAGCGTTTAATAGCACACAGGTAAAAACCAAACACACATGACATAACAAGATGTCTCAACAAAAGGCAAAAATGCAGATTAGTAATAAACAGTAACAACAACTTCTGATGAGAGAGATTAATTATAAACAGTAACAACTTCTGACTAGAGAGATTAATTATTCATTCATAACCCTCCACTCCCAAAGGAGCATAGGCCTTCAACAAACACATGCCAAGTCCTCCTGTCACGTGCCATCATCTCAAGTTCTTTCCACGTTCTCCTCATCACTTTCACCTCTGTTTCCAGCTCTCTTCTCCATGTGCTTCTTGGTCTACCTCTGCCTCTCTTGCCCTGGGGGTTCCAGAACAAGGACTGCCTTGTAATGCTATCAACAGGTTTCCTCAGTGTGTGTCCTATCTATCGCCATCGTCTTCTCATCTCTTGTTCCACTGGCACTTGTCTAGTTCTTGTCATCAGTTCCACGTTGGTAACCTTGTCATACCATTTTAATCCCTCTATTCTACGCAAGCACCCATTTATGAAAGTCTGTAGCTTTTTGGTTGTTGTCTTTGTTGTTCTCCATGTCTCCGAGCCAAACAATAGGACTGACTTGACATTTGAGTTGAAAATTCTTATTTTCGTGTTGGATCCGATTTCTCTTGATCTCCATATATTTCCCAATGCAATGAAAGCTCCTCTTGCTTTTTGTATTCTTAGTTTGATATCACTGTCTGTCCCTCCAACTTTGTCTATATTGCTGCCAAGATATGTGTACGATTCTTCAAGTTCAATCCTGTTATCATCACCTGCATTTATTCTCATTACTTTTGTCTTTTCCCTGTGTATTTTCAGACCCAATTGCTGTGACTTCTCATCGAGTGTTTTCAATTTGTCCTGCATCTGATTACGGTTATGGGACAGAAGAGCCAAGACATCAGCAAAATCCAGATCATCCAACTAGATTAATTATAAACAAAGATAAATTATATGCAATATCAATGATTTCGGAGCTGCGTAGCGCAGTGGTTAGTGCAGTGGCTACCTAGCTCAGTGGTCCATGGTTCAATCCCCAGTTGAGGTGGGATTTTTTAGACCGCAAACGGCTCTGGGGGTCGACCCAGCCTCATGAATTGGGTACCAGAACAACTCTGGGAAGGTTAAGGCGGCCGGCGTGATGCTGACCACATCACCCCTAGTGTGTCGATGGTCAAGAAAATACGGGCCTATCACCGTATTCCCAATATGCTTCAATAGGCGTGTAACAGGATACTTTACCTTCTGTTCCCTATCAATGATTTCATCATCATTTTCCATTTCACTCCCTATGGAGCAGGAAGCCACGGCTACAGCTGGTCATCGTGCAGGAAGCTTGTGCTAAACATTCATATGCTCTTGCAGTAGTGGTTTCTGTAGCAATTTGGTTTACATGATGAGGTTGCCAGTCCCGTGCACAACTTCGCGTTTGTCCCTTTGTGCAGGGTGTCCTAAATGTTACTGTGCCGTAAAGTACCTCATACAATGTTGCAGTACCACGCAGCAGTTTCTTCTACAGCAGATGTTATAAATGTCCACCATGGGCCTCAAGACGTCTGAACACGCTTCTTCATATTGTCGAAGGTCACGCCTAGGGTAGAACGGACAACTGACACATAAAAACCGCTACTCTAGTCTGCCGTATATTCAAGTGCACAGTAACTTTTCGGACACCCTGTACTATATGCCTAAGGGAGCAGGAGTCGTATTCTTTCTTTGCCTCTTCAGATTTAGGGTAACATTATTGTATCAAGGTACACACAATTCCCATTCTGAAAACCATACTTCGGGGGGGGCTCACCAATTTTCAGTCGTCTCATCTGCTTGGGCAGCTCATTTGAAACAAGTCTGTACTGAATTACTTCATTCAGCCGTTGCAAAGTCTGAGCTTTTTCTTGGGGTGTGATTGGATCTGGTGGAATAATCCTCTCCTGGGGGAAATAAAACAATTTAAGGAATGTACAATTTAATAATAAGAATGGTTCTTAGTGGGCTTTTTCCCTTTTCACCACTGGTAAAGTCGACCATTATCGTAAGAACCATTTGTACTATTGGGTTACTGATCTCATCTGATCAACTGCCGTCTTCACATCAAAAGTCAACTGCAATGGACCTCCAATGTCTTCTGTCTCTTCATGATATAGTGTGACAGACTCTTTCTTGCCCATTACTTAATGCAATTTTCCCCACATATATCAAGCTTTACTGCTGTATAAGCCTTCTCCACTTGTCACTCTACTTTTTACAAATATCAAGTTTTACTGAAGAACTAGTTTATTTACCATTTTCAGTCTAATTTACAAATACCAAGTTTTACCGCAGTATTATCTTAATAACCACTGTCACTCTAACTTACATACAGCAAGTTTTACTGCAGTATTATCTTAATTACCACTGTAACTCAAATTCACATATGTCATGTTTTACTGCAGAACAAGTTGACCTATACTTTAGAATGAAAGACAGTTTCACAAATGATCCAATAACCTCTTTCCATCAAAATGAAACATTGAAAGAATTTTTTTAAATGTATATGCAAAAAATACATTATTTCTTTACAAATACTGCAGTCTCCTATGGAGAACTGCACCATTTTTTATTCTGTGTATTCTTCTTCTTCTTCCAACCTTAGCCACCAACCGACAAAGCAGTCAGTGGCCAGTACGCCTAGTGGCGTCTTAGGGCAACAGCAAATTGATTTCTTTGCCGCTGTAGCCCATCATGCCTTATGGCATCTTTAGGGCAGCGACAAATCAATCAATTTGCCATTGTTTCCGTAATCAAATTGACTAGCAAACAGGTGATCAGCCCGTTGTGATTCTGTGTATAATACCACAAAAAGCTACAGCTACTTCGCTGATGATATTTAGTATTATATGCAAAGTGAACATTCATCATAATATTCCCTTGTGCTCCTTAAGGAGCTAGGAACCACAACTTCAGCTGGTCCCTTAGCAGGAAGCCTGCACCAAGCAGCCACATGCTCTTGGTGTATGGCCAACACAGCCTATTTTGAATGATGGGTATAAGGGTGAACCCGTACCACTCCTATGACGCAGTTTCAACCCTTCTCAGCTATATGTGATATCATGACAACAGTGTTACATGGTCACTTTGTTTTCCAGTCGCGTAAAAAAAAGAGCACGACAAGGTAATGCGAAATTAGCAATTTGTTTTACACGATGAGGTTGCTAGTGCCATGCACAACCTCATATTTGTCGCCCCGTATAACATGCCTGAGGGTGAAGCAGACCTATTTGTCACAGAACAGATTTATGCGGGTGAATAGTGGAGTGGTTGTTTTGGTTGAGTGCCACTTATGTTGCCGACATGTGAGTTTGGGTTAAATTCATATGCATGTAGCGTATCTGATTGCTGTTCACAACGTGTGAGTTTGTAGAGATGCTTCACATAAGCCCACGTTTGATGCGTGTGATGTCAACACAAGAAGGCAACTGACAAGGTACCTGGATGTGTGAGGAAGTCTGCTGTTATTTCGAGCTGGGCAGTGGAGTCGCTGTCTGGATGTGAAAAGGCCCAGATGTGATGATTTGAAGTCGTGTGGGTTTGCCATGCCAGAAATAACTTGTTATAGGTCCCACATATAAATTATACAGGCAAGGGCTTATGCCACCTAAGATGTGATTACATATAATTTGTATATTTGAGGATTCATGTTTAAGAAGTGATTCCATAGAACTTGTATATTCGAGGATTCATGCACTTCTTTTGAACTAACTTAACATGTACTTATTATATACCAAACTGTAGGGAAATGGATACAGAATTGTAATATATAATGTCTTTGGTAGTATTAACACAAGTGTGTTCGGTATACTTGAAACATTTTGCATGTAAAATTGAAAAACACTAAAATGTTAACTGTAGAATACGATCTTACCAAAGACAATTGTGTAGACATTACGTAATTTTCAAACAAATAAAGAAGAATAACGTAATATAAAAACTTTTTTACACTTGCTTAATGTTTTAATTGTCTGGTTGCGGATCATGTCTCTTCTTGTTACTTCAACCAGACGTTACGTCAAGGCCTAAAATCCCACTCCCTGCAGACCCAAGTAGAACAGTCCCAACTAAGATGGTTTGGCAATGTCTGCAGAATGGGAGAAGATCGGCTACCACGACAAGCATGGGAAACAAAAAGCCAGGGATCCAGACCCCCAGGGATGACAACATTAGACAATCTTTGAAGGACTGAGGACTAGAATGGAACTAGGCCAGGAGGAAGACTGCCGATAGGATAGTCTGGCGCTCTCTCTTCCAAACCTCTACACCTCACAGTAGAAGGGGAACGACTAAGTAAGTAATGTTTTAATAGTATCCCTGGCGACTAGGTTTTCATGGTTCAAACACGGGTGTCAGCGTTTGAAGGAATGTTTATGACCGGAAATTTGACTGAATAACCTGAACAGCTCCTGCACATAAATCCCGTGTGGATGGGAAGGAGCAAAGCTCCTGACCAGGTTGGAAGGAAAGTCCACTGACCCCCCAGCCTCACAACGACATGTCATTGGGCCAAAAGAGCTGGAAAGCTCGAGTGCCGCTGGTTAGAAAAAAAAAAAAAAGTATCCCTAGCTTCATCTTCTAACTAGGACTAGTGATTAGATGTTACGGTAGGTCTAGTTTTGTTGCTTTTTGAACGGCCAGAATATGACTATGCGCACTCATCAACTAAATCTAATGTGTCTAGCTTTTCTAGACGATTCCGTATTTTGACAACAAACTGTGACTACCAAACAATCATCATCAGTAATTTTTCAAAGTAGTTTGACACAATTATTTGCTTAGGAGACTTAGAAAATGTAAATATAAAGCGTGACATATTTCTCTAGCAATAACAACGAAAAACGCAAACACGTGAATTGTCACACAAATTGTGATAATAACATCAAAACATGCGCATGAGCTGCTTAACTACAGTCAAATTAGTTGTTTAAATAGTAGCGGAAGTCATTCTACGAGTTTTAAAATATGAACTGCATTAAACGGACTAATTTTTGGGTTTATTTGTGATTAACTAAAAACAACGCTCTGAGCATTGCGATAGCACAGCATGTTGAATTTTGCAACGCTCAGAGCGTTGGTCTGGAGTCAAAGAGTTAAGAAGTGATTCCATAGAACTTGTATAGGCGAGGATTCATGCCACTTAAGATACACCAACATCCGCTCTCTGAATGACAGACGTGAGGAAAAGGTACTCACTCACAGTGAGAAGCTTCTACGAATGCCAAGTCATCCAATGCATGCCAAACTCCATAGCTTGACAAAGAACAGGCTGAAAAGAACCAGCTTCATAAACATCTCCAAACATCTGCATCGATGCCATGAAGACCTCCTCCCAAAACAACCTACTGAGATTGAAATGTTAATTGACTATGAGGAGCCAGACCACTGCCATGGAAATATATCTATCTTCACAGAAGTCCCTGAAATAAAAAAGAAAGGCCACCAGACCCCTCAACAACTAAAAACCTTGGCTCAAGAAATGATTGAAGAAAAGTACAACCCGAAAGAGTGGACACACGCATACACAGATGGATCCGCTGAGGGAGCAGTAAAGAACGGTGGTGGGGGCATTTTTATAAGATTCCTAAATGGAAAGATCATCCAAAAGGCCTTCCCAACTGGAAAGATCTCCTCCAATTTCAGGGCAGAAGCTATGGCACTACTGCAAGCCCTGAAAATCTTCACCAGACCCGAACAACAACCACCAGCTAAGATAGTAATCTTCACCGACTGCAGATCATTACTGGAATCAATACAAAACACCAGAAATGATAACATGATGAATGAGATCAGATCTGAGCTTAACATCATCCAAAGGTCATCAACCATTGTCCTTCAGTGGTTACCCTCCCATTGTGGAATTGCTGGTAATGAGAAAGCAGATGCTCTATCAAGAAGTGGCAGTAAAATGGAACAATACAGCCATCCATTGCCGTATCAGGAAGCAAAAACCATAATCCACAACAAGTACAAAAATCAGTGGAAGGAGGAAGGGGATATGTACAGCAGAGATGACCCAATACACCATCTAAACAGATACCAACAGACCACAATGTTCCGCCCGAGAACCGGCCACTGCAGATTACTAGAACATCTCTATCGCCTCAAGATATCCCCCACACAAATGAATGCCCATGCGGAACAGGAATCCAGACCCCAGAACACATTCTCCAGAACTGTCCAACCCACGATGAACCGCGACGTGCGACCTGGCCAAGGGGTGCTGAGCTCCAGCAGAAGCTATGAGGCTGACGCGCCGACCTGGTAAAGACTGTGGACTTCGTCCTAGCGACAGGCCTGCAGATTTAGCATGACTACAAACTGAACACAGAAGAAGATGCCACTTAAGAAGTGATTCCATAATAATAATAATAATAAATTCTTTAAGCACCAATCACGGCGCATAAGGCAGAAACCAGTGCTCTCCAGGTTGTTCGTTGTGACGCCACTCCTCTTAGCTCTTGCACATTATTTAGGCCCAACGTTCTTCCTTCTCTTATTATTGTTCTTCTGAGTGTTTCTTTTGGTCTTCCTTTTTTCCTCTTACCCTCAGGAACCCAAGTGAGCGCCTGTAGTGGTATTCTGTTGTTTTGCATTCGTAGGACATGACCGATATATGACCATCGTCTTTTCTTTATATAGTCGGAGACATATTTCTGCCTAGAGTCTTCTCTTATTTGTCGATTAGTCTTGAATTCTTTCCAACTGATTTTCATGAGTTTTCTAAGACATTTGTTCTCGAATGTATTCAGCTTGTTCTCCAATGATTTTGTTATTTTCCAACTCTCACAGCCGTATGTTAACACTGAGACAACATTTGAATTAAACAGACGAAGCTTGGTATGTATATTCAATGATTGTAATTTCCAAATGTTAGATAATCTATTGAAGGCGCTAGCTGCCAAAGCAATTCTAGTATGAATTTCTCTTGTTGTGTCACCATCCTGAGTCATTTTACTGCCTAAATAATTGAAACTTTCAACTTTCTGTAGTTTTTCCCCGTTCAAAATGATATCAAAGGTCTCATTAGAAAAGTTCATAGCTTTAGTTTTAGAGGCATTTATTTGGAGACCTATTTTAACCGAGAGATGACACAAATTATTTACTGCTTCTTGGGATTGTCTGGGTGTTGAACTTAAGAATGCTAAATCATCTGTGAAATCCAGGTCCCCCAGGAATTTTCCATTTGTCCATTTTATACCTAATTGTTCATTGTGGGTATAGTTTCTCATAACCCAATCAATAGCTATTCCAAAAAGTAGTGGTGACATAATACAGCCTTGTTTCACCCCTGTTTCTACTGTAAAACCATTCTGTATTCCCTTTATTTGTTCTAACACAACATCTTGCATTGTCATATAGCGCTTTGATTATATTCACATATTTTGTTGGAAAACCATAGATTGTAAGTATCTTCCACAATGATGGGCGGTGTAGACTATCAAAGGCTTTTTGAAAATCGACGAAGGTGATAATAAGTGGCAATTGCATTTCCACTGATTCTTCTATAATTGTTCTTAGCGTGAATATTTGATCAATACATGATCGTTTCGGCCTGAAACCGCTTGTTCTTCTCTGATCTTTTCGTCAGCATGCAATTTAAGTCTTTCTAACATCATGCAACATAATAATTTTCCAGGTACTGATAATAGAGATATACCACGCCAGTTATTACAGTCTGATAGATCACCTTTCTTCGGTAACTTTACAATAATACTGTCTTTCCATTGTTGTGGTGGTTGTTCTTCTCTCCATACTTCATTTATAATATCTAAAATTCTCAAGAGGTTGTTGTCATTAACTGCTTTAATAATTTCCCCTGAAATTTCGTCAACTCCAGCAGCTTTAAAATTTTTTAATCTTTTAACGGCTTGTTTGATCTCGTCCAGCGTGAATTCATCGCAAGTTATTGGCAAGGTGGTTGTGGGTGTTTCATTATTAAAATCAGGTGTTACTGTTGGTGGTGGTCTGTTTAGCACCTCCATGAAGTGCTCAGCCCATCTCTTCATTTGTTCTTTTTCTGTTGGTATTGAATTCCCTAATTTACCTTTAACAGGTGTTTCCATAGCAGTAGGCTAGTGACATAGTTGTTTTGTAATTTGATAAAGGCACCTACTATTACCAGTTCTTACAGCATTTTCAGCTTCTACGGCCAGTTCATTGATGAAATGTCTTTTATCTCTTCGAGTTTTTGTCTTCACTTCTTTATTTAACAAGTTATAAGTTAGTTTGCAAGATTCAACTGCATTATGTGTACTTGCCGCTAGTAGTTTAAGTTTTGCTGTTTTCCTTTCTTGTATTTTATCCCAAGTATCTTCTCTCATCCATTTTTTCTTTTTACGTACTAGGTATCCGGTGGTCGCTACAGCTGCTTCTGTCATTGCTGTTCTCAGTTGTTCCCATTTAGTATCGATTGTCTTGGTGGTGATATCGTTGTCAATTTTGCCTAAAGCATCGAAATAGTTGTTCATTTTGACATTATATTCATCCTTTATATCATTTGATTGCAGTCTGTGTACATCTATTCTTCTATTTTTATTCGGTTGGTATAACTTCTTCAGTTTAATTCTCAGTTTAGCTATGCAGAGGTTATGATCGCTTCCGATCTCTGATTCCATAGAACTTGTATATTCAAGGATTCATGCTGTTTAAGAAGTGATTCCACAGAACTTGTATATTCAAGGATTCACACCACTTAAGAAGTGATTACATAGAACTTTTATAGGGGAGGATTCATGCCGCCTAAGAAGTGATTTATTGTAAGGTGATGTGAGTTTACTAGGTAAGAGGCTGCATGTCGCACAGAGATGTTATGTGTAGTGTTCGGCCCTGGTGTGGTGCCAATGTGTCTGAGAAGCCCATATGTGAACACTGTAATCAGTGATATTTCTTGTAGCCAGTGTTAGCTTCATTTAGTTGTCAGCAATGTTTGAGGTTGTCACTGATGCCCAGGACATACTTGTTTGATTAATTATATCGTTCATGAACTGTAATGTAGTGTTGTCAAGATTACTCAAGCTTCGCCAAGAGTAAGATTAAAACCTTCTTTCTAGACTTAACGATCCATCATGTCTTCCATCCTGTTTATGTGGATGTTTCATGATTTGGGACCAGGTCAGAAGGAAGACAGCCAATAGGATAGTATGGCGCTTCCTTCTCCAAACCTCTACACCTCACAGTAACTGAGGGATGATTAAGTTAGTTTTATGATTTGTCTTGATAAAATTTCGGTAGCCCTTCCCTGCTTCTCGACATTTTTGGGAGCTCATACAAAAGTAAGCACCAAATTAAACCTAAAATATGTTGTCAACTAACCCTGATGCATGTAGGAAGTCTAGGATAGGTTCCTGTGGTCAGTACATCAATAGCACACGGCAGCGAGAAGCTTGGCAGTCTGAAAGAAAAAATTAAATAACTCTTTGACTCTGGAACAATGCTCACAGCGTTGGTCAGATTTGACACCTGTGCCAAAAAACGCTCTGTGCGTTGTTTTTAGTCTATCATGAATTAAAATTACGGCACAGGGTGGAATACAACTGCGTAGTCAAAGAGTTAAGTATGGTCTCAGGATCTGTTCTCCCATTTCCTTTTCACCCCCTACAGAGCATGCAGCCACAGCTACAGCTGGCACCTTTGAAGGAAGCCTATGTCATAGTTTCTGTGCTCTTGAAGCAGTGGTACCTGTAGCAACTTTTCACATGCTGAGGTTGCCAACCTCAATCCAAAAACCTCATGTTAGTTGCCTCTTACAACATACCTGTGGAACCAGCAGTACTGCTAATTCTGTGTCTGTGGGAACTACACAGGGTCTTAGGATCAGCAACTAACCGTTAAAAAGAATGAGATCAGTCTTTATAATCTAAAGGTGAATTACAACAATGACTCTTTCAGTGATACCCATTTGATCAACTTGCATTCTGACAAGGTGTCCATATCACATAATAATCTGTCTCTCTGTGTAGGTGATGCATGGTGCTATTCTCAGAAACTTCCAGGCTTATTTTGTTTTTCCCCGTCTCTTATTAGCAGCATTTCACAGGCATCTCAAATCACATGCTGTGATCTTCCCATTCTGTGATTTAAACGGTGACTATGTCTGACACTATGAATATGTTATTTACAAGCCACAGTTTCGTCTCCATGAGTTAGCTGGGAATGGTCTAGTAATCTGCACTGGCCACTTCTCAGGTGGAAAATGACGGTCTGCTAGTGTCTATGAAGCTGGTGGGTAGGGTCAGATCTGTTGTATATATCTCTTTCCTTCTTCCACTGGTAGTTGTACTGTTTGTGAATAATTCATCTTCATGTTTTCATTATTAGGTTAATAAACCTAAAGAAGACTACTTAATGCCTCATCAGTGTCAATGTGATTCTGTCTAAACCATTGAAGGCCTTTTCATAGCCCACAAAACTAAAGTAAAGTTCCAATCTCTGTTCTAACATTACGGTTTACAATCTAGATTTTGCAAATATATTACTCTGCTTCAGTCAATGCTAACTTAGCAACAGTGTTAGCAGGTTTATACAAGACTATTTACATTTGCTTCCAAACTGCAATCTGGATTGCTATGAGATTCTGAAAGAGTTATATTTGTTAAGCTTGAGACAACACTAACACAGCCTGTGTAAAGTTCCACTTTTAGTACCAAAAAACTGTCCTAAATGAACCTACAGGATTGCTGATTGTTACTTTACCTTGCAGAGGCCAGGGTCTCCTTAGCCATTTTATGCAAATTGTCAGCAGTCTCTACAAAGAACATTGACTGCTGCTCCAAAAAGTTGCATATGTCCTGATTAGATTAAAAACAGAACATACAGCTGAATGGTTAAAATTATTTCTTTAAAATCATTAGTCGAGTTTTTAAACGTGTAACACAATAGGTACAGCTCTTGAATGTGACTGAAAACACACAAGTTTTCTCTTTAAATAATTGGATTGGTTCGTTTTTCTTGTTTTTTTTAATATTTTGCGCCTACCCAAAATAGCTTTCAAACTTCAATGCTTTCATTTATTAAACATGAACTGTGCACAAACAGAGGTTTTGTTTTTTATTTATGATTTGACAAACTGCTATGGATATTTGGACCTGATATCTATCATTTTTTTTTAATAACAAAATAAAGACATACATGCAAGATCATGTAGCAGCCATATATTTTCTAATTATCGGAGACAGAATATTGTAGCACACTGTATAAATTGCACATCTCTTACCACACACTTATCAACTTTAGAAGCACTGTTTGCCCACTTCACTAATGCTAGTAGTCTTACAAACAGCTGGCGGGTGCGGCTTGCAAACTGGAAAATTTCAATTTTTCTGTTGGATGAAAACAACAAAATTTGTATTAAAAAATGGCACACCTCATGTTCAATAAACAGTCAAATGCTATGTGCTGTTATCTTTACAACCACATTCAGATAAACTAACCCTGAAGTTCAGTCATATGCAATTAATGCATTAAAAATTTAGGAGGCAGGAGAGAATAAATTTGAATAAGAGAAGGTGGTAAGAGGATAAATAAATTCACATCTGCATAACTTAACCATGTTTTATATTATATTATCACTCCAAACAAAAATGACAACATCAGCAACCTGTGATGCATGGTGCAAAGCACAATCTTCCAACTACGAACAGAACACACCAGACCCAACAAGCATTTAAACAAATTAAAACCCTCACATGAACCTAACTGCCACAACTACATGCATCCATGTGAGACAGTTCAGCGTATGCTGCTAACTTAACCAGGACTCTCCACAGAAAGGAAAAAAACTACTGCCAGCTTCCCAACAATCAGTACTACTCAACAGCTTCAGAATACATGCAAATTCTTCACCTTGGCATTCGCTGTGAAAGAGCACTCAGCTCAGCAGCCCTGGTTAAACAACAACAATTACCAAAGGAGAAGAAGAAAAAAAAAAAAAAAACGTTTGCTTCAACTACAATACTGGACAGGTTTAAGGAATTAGTGTTAAATACAGTACCTGTCCATATCAGTCTTTCTGGGTAATCTGAAATAGTAAAAAATAAAAAACAATAAGTCATGAAAAAAATGAAATGATGTTCATTAATAATCTCGCTGATAAACAAGTAATTATTAAATATGCTCCACATTGTTATACAGGGTGGTCATACAGTCTTTCCCTGATTTCAAATTTTTACGAGATCCTCCAGATGTTAAAAGCATCAACGCTTGGTATATAAAGTTTACGGACACTGGCAGCGTCGGTGACATGCCCAGAGCAGGTAGGCCTCGTGTGAGTGAAGAAACTGTGGACGCAGTGCACACGGCGTTTCAACGTAGTACTCAGAAATCAACCTATCGTGCCTCAAGAGAACTTGCAATCCCTCGAATATTAGTGTTGAAAATCGCAAATATTGAAATCTACAAATAGCATAAAAAACTGTTTTAGTTCTGGAATAATTTCCAAAAAACCAAGTGTCTCTGCAGAGAATACTTTTTTTTAACATTTTTGAAATCAGGGAAAGACTTTATGACCACCCTGTGTATCTTAGAAACAGGTAAAGGTAGTTCATAGTACATACTGCCACAGGGGGAGTGAAGTGTTAGAGACTTCACCATACTAGGTCCAGCATCAAGAGTTGGGGCGACCAGTTCCTCACTGCCTTTTCCTTGCCTAACTCAAAGAGCAAAGTCAGGTACCAATTTACAGCTGGGTAGTTATATGTCTTAGTAAACCTTAACGCAGATGTGTTGGTGCCCCCCAAGGCCATATATTTTAAGGCTGGGTTCTTTCCTGCAACTGCCCTTAACAAATTATGCTTTTTTTTTTTCAGTCCTGTTCTCTAACAATTTTAAATGTTCATCTAAATTCTTATTTTTATGCTCTGATGGCTCCTAAGGCCAATAGCACAGTCTTTAAAAGCTAAGTTTAGTATGATTAAAGATCTTGACGTAGGAGAGTGAAGTGTTACAGACTTCATTATACTAGTTCCAGCTTAATGAGGTGGGGTGACAAGTTTCCTTCCTCACAGCCTTTGCCTTCTCTAACAGAGTCAGGTAGCCATTTACAGCTAAGTTGACTGCAGTGTGTTGCTACCGGGCTTTGATCCTGGAACCCGGTAACTTTGCTGGGAGACTACTCTGCCAATAAGATGTTCATTGCAGTATAAGAATTAAAAGAATAAGCTATATAATATAAATATTGTATATCATTTTAACTTTTTGTCCTAACATGTTTAATCTCACGGGCAGATTTTACTTATGATAATGCAAATCATGTTTTGATATTATAATAGTAGCCCCTTCAGTCATAAATAACTTTGGGAATGCGCCCCTGAGATGATAGGCTTCAGCTGCTTTTTTCCTGGTGTTCCTTTTTCTTCTGCTTGTTGTGAGAGCTTTTTGATCAATCTGAGGTGGCGCCATAGGAAACATCAGCAGTTTCATCCTCCCAGGTTGCTGGATTTATGTCCAGTGCCCTCATGTCTTTTTTGTACACAGCTTTGAACCTCAGCTGCGGGCGCCCAGCTGTTCTTTTGCCATCTACCAATAAATCTGTAGGGATGTGACCATCTTCCATGCAGCGGACATGGCCAAGCCAGCGTAGTCTGCGGTCTAAGCAGTGTATACATGCTCTGAAGGCCAGCATGTGACAGAACCTTGAGATTTGTCAATATGTCCTTCCACGAAATACCAAGGATGTGGCATAGATACCGTAGATGGACGGTATTGAGCCTTCATTCTTGCTTAGCACAGGTTTTCCATGTCTCGCTGCCATACAGAAGCATGCAGGTGACGCGGGCATTATATACCGCAGCTTCGGTCTTCGTCGTGAGTTTGTCTAGTTTCGGTCCTGTTTAGAGTAAAGTCAACCATTCGTAGTCATGGAGACAATGGCTAGAAAGTTAACAGATGAACTTAAAGTTAGAAAGAAAAGGTAGATACTGCCATTCAAGAGTGAAGTGTTAGAGACTTTGTTATACTAGGCCCAGCTTTATAAAGTGGGGACCAGTTCCCTTCCTCATCGACTCTGCTTTTCCTAACAGCAAAGGCAGGTATCAGAGCTAGGTAGACTGGAATGGGACATTACCAAGTTTTGTGCCCTGTAACTTTGCCATGAGACGCAAGTGCTCTAACCACACTGCCAATCAAAAGAAAGGTGGAAGGCGTAAAAAATGGACAAAATAGAGTTAACTAGACAAAGTAAGGAGAATTAGAAATACCAAACGGCAAGGAAACAAGGAAGATGTTGCATAAAACAAATCAATCAACGAGTGGGATCAATGAGTAAGAACAGGCTTTAATAACTGACCTAAATACAGTTAACATTAATAAACAAATGAACATGAAACTTACAGCTCTGATAACACAACCAGTTCATGGTATGTTCTTTGAAGACCATATTCAATAAGAACAGCTAGTGGAATTGTTCCCCCTGAAGATGGGCCAGGTGGAGCCATTAGCATGCCACTTTGCAGTGCCATGCTTTGAACCAAGCACAGGTTTTCTTTTAGTTTTGAACTCTGTTACAGGAGAAAAATATAAGACAACTCTCTTAACATGACCCTACAACCATGAGAGAAAAATAACTAGTTACTAAACATTTTTAAAAAAAAAATACTGCTTGTCTGTTATAACGTTTTGTCCAGAGAGACAATTTCTGACAAAATTTGAAAAACGCTAAGCAAGAAAATTATCTGTAATATAAATGACAATTGTACTCCCTACAGAGCACGAAGCCACCACTGCAGCTGGTCCCCTTGCAGGAAGCCAGCACCAAGCAGTCACATGCTCTTGCAGCAGTAGTGTTTGTGGTAAAGTGATTTACACGATGAGGTTGCCAGCCCCAACCTTGTATTAGTTGTCTCCCAGGGGTCAGAGAAGGCAAAGAAAGAACAGGACTACTGGCCCCTCGGGAAGTGACTAATATGAGACTGTGCATGGGACAGGACATCTCATCATTTAAAACTAATAGCTACAGAAACTATCCCTGCAAGAGAATCAGCTGCACTGGTGACTTTATGCTTCATACAGAGTAAACGGGAAATGATTATTAAAAAGATCATCAATGTAGCAGTGATCATTTCCAGGGATTCATAACTTTAAAAAAAAAAAAAATTATTTTTGTGTTAAACATTATATGCATTTAGATTAGTTTTCTCTGTTGCTTTCTGTCCCTGGCAAAGACTTTTGTAGTCGCAACGTTAGACCATTTCTTTAACCTTTATATTAGTAGACTTATCTGTAACCCTTTGCTCAAAATCCTCAAGGAAAGCTTTGTTTCGGAAACCAGATTTTTTTCACTTTTCAAATGTCGCCCAAATTGTTTGAAAAGTAGCCAAGATTCACCAAAAGTAGCCCAAGTATATCTGCATTTAAAAAATTGGGAACTGAGAGGTGACTTGTATTTGATCAGGAAGATGATGATGTGGCTGAATCAGATGTGTGTATTGAATATGGGCCTGATTTAGACTCCGACAATGACAAAAGTGAATCTAGGGAAAGACATAGGTCTAATAATATTGATTACAGATCAAACATAGGAGATAGTCAATACAGCCCACTTTTTTTTTAAATTTGTGACTGAGGTAGTCAATACAGCCTACTTTTGTTAAAATGTGTGACTTTGTAGGAACCCCGTGACCTAAACACACACTATATCTAGTTTATCTGGTCATGGACTTGAGACATGAAGGGTTCACAGCAAAAGCCATAGTGGAGATTATTAAAGGGCCTAAACATGTGGCAGACAGAGGGAACCTTTATGATGATCAGACCGCCTCCTGTATTGAGTTTCCTATATATCCAAAGTGAAGAATTGTACCAAATGTACAAAGAAAGAAAATGCAGTAAACAATAACTAACACTTTTCACCTGTGTGAAAAAAATGTTCTTGTGATTTCTCAAAGAACAAAATGGTCGATGTATGGATCTTTCTCCTTTGTATGGTTCTTTTTAAAATATTTTTTGTAGGCTACAGGTTTAATGAATTTTTTTGTACAGGTTTCCAGAATTTTAAACAGGTTTTTCGGATTTTTTTAAACAGGTTTTTCATCTCCAGAGTGTGGCATGTATGTCTTAATCTTTGATGTGACACGAATAAATCGCTGACGCCTTTAGGTTTATATCTTTACAATTCAGGGCCTCGGTTTATTATATGTTGTGTAAGCAGCGTACATTTGTTCAAATTCAATTCATATTTAATTCATTTAGTCCATAGTTAAAGACTAAATGAATTAAATATAAAAAAGGATGAAATAGAAAAAGTTACTATTTATGCCACTTAAACAAAGAATAGGAAACGGAGCCCGATATGTAAAATATTCAGTTTTTTTAAATTACTGGTTTAGTCTGATAACAAATTAATTATTTTAAGTATAAATCCAGTCTTTCATTGTTAGTTTACAGAATATATAATTTGTTTCGTTACCCCTATGGGAATTAACCAAAAGTGTCTTATTATCTTCACGCAACAATGCCAAGTCAAGCGTGGAAGATTTCACTTTATTTATCTGGTCGTTCAGCATCTGTTTCAATGAATTTGCCTCATCGTCCAACTTTTTTTCCTGTCTAAGACAAAATTCATAAAATTTATCATTATCTACATCCATTATCTTATTGTCATCAAATGATACACTACCATTTTCCCTTTTTTTTATTTCAGTTTTTGTCTTAATGCCCCTATTTAGACAGAACTGTTTATATTGTTCCGTATCATAGTAAAGGGATCCTAACTGTACATCATCAGTGAGAATCAATTCACATTGGATGGCCTGGTCTATACATTCTCGACTCCGGTTATGCACTTGCATATCTACAGTTGATTTCAAAAGTGAAATTTCAGCTTTAAGCTCTTGAATCTTAACACCCTGTGTATGATTTTCTATCTTTAAATTTACATTTGTTTGATCAAGTAATTTCAGTCGATCAACCTCAGACAACAACGACTGAATGTGCGCCCTCTGTGCATGAAGTTTTCTTTGGTAAGCTGAGGCATTATCTTGTGAAATCTTCAATGAGAGTTTCTCAACCTCAGACTCCAAAGATTTATGAACTTATCTACAATCAAATCGAATCCGCAAAAATATATCTCTTCGATTTTCATTGACATTTTCTGCGCATGCGAATATGACGTCATTGCATAGCAACAGTCGAACGATCATGAATGACAAGCAAAATTCAACGACATGAAATTAAACTTATCAAGCATCAACTACCGAAAGATTTCTGGTCACACAGACAGCATTTCTGCATGAAATATCCATGGTAGAGTGGCGCATATTGGCTCTGTGGTAACTATTCCGAAATTCAAAAGATAAGTACTGTTTGGTCCGTATACAAATGTTGAGTCCACGTCAGAAAATGACTACTCAGGAAGGTAGTAGTACTGAGTTGAATGAGTTGAAGGAAACCATAACTAGGCATAAGGATAGGGAGATTACCCTTACTAATGAGCTGATACATCAAAAAGGTGAATATGAGATGAAGCTGTCAGCAATGAATTTTGAAATTACAGGGTCGAATAATAGATTGTCGGAGTTGATAGTAGATATTACTAAATGTCGTAGTCAGAAGAAGGAATTAGAAGCCTCATTAGAATCCACTAGATAGGGGAAAACGGTTGATGTGCAACCTTAGTTGCTTGAGGTACATTGCAATGTATGTCCCTCATGTAATTATTATTCTTCCTATTGACTGTATGATTATCTTGAGCTTGAGTAAAATGACCCTTTTAGTTTCCCCGGAATGACCTCCTAACTATCAATGGGTGTATTGATAGTTTAGTATCAGTCCTCGTACTTAAATCATGTTGCAAAGTACGTTTCTCTCCTCTGTTGTTCCTCAATATATTTTTACCTGCCATTACATCGAGTAGACAATCGACCCTCTTTCTTAAATTATCCCTTTCAGAAGTCAGGAAAGTAATCTTCTGCTGTAATGAGTTTTTACATAGATTGCAATTTGATGAACGAAATCGAAAATTAGAAGAAGAAGAACGTCAGGATAAATTAAAGGAGGTTGCATTAGAGGAGAAGAAGGTCTCGGAGGAATATAGGGATTCTCCAGACAAGTTAGTTAATAAGGAACAGTGTGTTGATGTGGGATTAAATAAGTTCTCAGTAAAACTTGGTGTAGAAGGTAACATGTTAAAACCTATTGTCAAGGGAGAGTTGGCTTGTAATAATTTGATGAATAGTGATGAAGAAGTTGTACCTGCTTTAAAGGAGGAAGAGGAAGAGAGGAAAGCTACATTGAAACAGGAGAAAGAAAAACTTAGACAAGAAGAAGACATAAGGAAAGCTAGAGAGGAAATAGAAGAAATTGAGAAGGAAAACAGATTAAGAGAATTAGATGAAAATTTATTATTAGATAAATTTTTATGTCGTACAGCGTCGGATTTGACGGAGTTTGCTAACAATAAGTTACACTCTGTCCCACATATGAATATGGCTATGGACATAGCAGACTTACTAGATGGAGTGTTTCGTACTTTTGTGGAACGTTACGTACATGTCCAACATGGTTCTATATTGAATAACATTCATAATGCTATTCTTTGCGACGATGATTATGATAAACAAATGGACAACTCACGGAATGGGCTAGAAAGAGTGACAAATTTAGAAACCATTGATGAGAAAAGAGAGGAGGAGTTATTGGAGATTATTGCCAGTCAAGAACAGGCTATAAGGGACTTGCGAAAAGAGGCGAGTTTACTGAAGTTTAAGACCGATACTGATGATTCGAGATTGAGGACACTGGAAGTGGAGCTTGCAAATTCTAGGACCTCATCAGAATCCACTATGGGTATTTTTGAACATTTTCTCCAGGAGGGAGATAGATTGGGTTTACGTGGTGCAAGCTGTGAGGAGTATGCTATGGAACATTTTTTAATTCAAATGAGCCATGATCTTGAGGAGTTTGGTTGGAATGTGTGTAGATATGCCACTTCACAGAAGAAAGCAGTGAGACTTTATAAAATATTATCCACTATTATAATATACCTTATTGGTAAACAGTGCCACGTACATATTATCATAATCATTCAGTTTTTATTTATTTATACAGTTTGTAATTTATCAGTTATAAATTTATTGCCTGAATTAATAACATATGGAATACGTCTGAGCTCAGTTTCTGAATCCAACAATTATTTCAATGGCGTAGAAACTTGGGGTTAACTATGCTAATCTTTATCTTATGTTATTCCTTTTTAGTCCTTGTATGTGAGCTAAAATAATTGGTAGCTTTTCCTAAAATTTCCATGTAATATTTGGAATATTTAGTTGGAAATTCAGACTTACTGAGAAAAATAATATTAAGTAACAAGTACAGTGTTAAAGATTGAAAATTTGTGATATAAAAAAATGCTTTGATGGAAAAATTATTAAAACAAGCATTTTATAAAGATTTAAATAATTTTTTTTATTTCGTTGAATTATTTCTGGTACTTGTGTCTTTATTCACCGGCAGATGAAAATTGTTGAAATTTTCAAGCTAAATGGAGCACCGTACTTTTTCTTAAATTTTTTTTCTTAAATTCGAACGAAAAATCTAACACCATCTCCGCGTGGCAAATCTCTCTCTCAGTTCGCCAAGATCGTTAGAAAGTCGTCTTGGCTACTACCACGATAACTGGGTGCGCTCTCTCTTTCACTATGGCAATGTACTTGTGCGCTATCTCTTTCTCTACGGCAATGTACTTGTACGCTCCCTCTTTCACTACGGCAATGTACTTGTGCGCTATCTCTTTCTCCACAGCAATGTACTTGTGCGCTCTCTCTTTCACTATGGCAATGTACTTGTGCGCTCTCTCTTTCTCTACGGCAATGTACTTGTGCGCTCTCTCTTTCTCTACGGCAATGTACTTGTGCGCTATCTTTCTCTACGGCAATGTACTTGTGCATTCTCTCTTTCACTACGGCAATGTACTTGTGCGCTATCTCTTTCTCCACAGCAATGTACTTGTGCGCTCTCTCTTTCACTACGGCAATGTACTTGTGCACTATCTCTTTCTCCACGGCAATGTACTTGTGCGCTCTCTCTTTTACTAAGGCAATGTACTTGTGTGCTCTCTCTTTCTCTACGGCAATGTACTTGTGCGCTATCTCTTTCTCTATGGCAATGTACTTGTGCGCTCTCTCTTTCACTACGGCAATTTATCCATCCGGTTGTGTGGCAGGACATCAAAGGGATTATTCGTCTGGTTGGGTGATGGTGGTGGTAAGAGTCTCTCTTCTGTGGATTGAAGTGACGTCGATTTGTAGCAATGTAATTTATATGGTCCTGTGTAGGGAATGAAACAGCTCGATCGTTCTGTGATAATAAATATGTACATAATTTTTTGGTCATCTTCTAATACAAGCGTTAAACCAATGATCTTGTGATTTATGCCATCTTTAGCGCCTTTTCATTTGGTGTCACGAAATTGTGAGAGAAAGAGCATAAGAGTGTGACTTAGTGTGACTCTTCATTATTTTTATCTTAACTGTTTGCGGATGGAAGCAGTCATTTTCTTTGGATTTGTTGAAAGCCTGTACACCTTCTTTTCTGCTTCTACCTACCGGTGGGGTCTCATTTCTACTGTATTGTGTGCTGGTGGTACTCATAATAAGTCCCATTTGCCCTTTGTGAAAAGACTTGTCAGATACCAGGTGGTCCGCTCGAGCAGATGCAACAAAAGCACTTTTACACAGCTTTTCTGCAATAAAACAAGTCTTGAATGAGTGATCATGCAAAAGTCATATCCGGAACCTGTACCGCTCTTTACATTTCTTTCTATGCTTAATACATTCATGAGCCATATGCTGCCACCCCTACCTGCGAAAATGCATAATAGACTAACCTGCGACCCCTACCTGCGAAATAGACTAACCCCGCGCAGGCAATAGGCAAAAAAAAAAAAAAAAAAAATGTAAGAAAACAAATTTACGAAAAAGTACGGTGCTCCATTTAGCTTGAAAATTTCAACAATTTTAATCTGCCGGTGAATAAAGACACAAGAACCCTATTTCTATATATGTTATCATGATTTTTTTTTACATAAATGTATTAAATTAGTGAAATTAATGCGTCCTCCTTTTTTTACAACGTGTCCTTTTTTGGTCAAAAAATCAGAAAATGTCCTTTTTTTAAAAAAATATGGTCACCCTAGTTTAGATTTAAGTTTAGGATTCCTAATCCTAACTCTAACCCCTTATTTCTGCATTTCTGAAATCTTTTTCAGGCTGTATCGAATACACGACCCACTATTCTTTATTTCAACCTATTAAAGCTAATAAGACTACTAACAGTAAAAATCAGTCAATAAAAGGCAATTCAAGACACTTAGCTAGGGCCTACATCTCGTCAATTTTAAATAGGCTAAATATATTCTGAATAGGCCTAACGCACTTCAGTAGGCTATTTATTTGTTAGATAATAAAATATAAATTAGCTTGTATGACGAAATTTTCATTCGCACACTGCAAACTGCAGCGGAATAGCCACAATGACTTCAACTACAAGATCCAAACTATTATCTTGGATTCTTTGAGAGTTGAAACAATAATAAAAACATGGTCGAAAATAGGTAACGTTTTAAATTTTATTCGATTCGGGTTAATTAAGTCTTAAAATGTAGTTAAAATCCCTTGTAAGGTAATACTGTCTTGCTGTGCTCATAATAAATAATAATTTCACCTTTTTAAAAAAATATGCCACAGGTGTACTATATCAACCGACACAGAATGCGGCACGTTAATTCAAGTCAACAAAACGTCGCCATTTTGTATCGTTTCGGTGGTTTTCGATCAACTATTTTTTCCGATTCTATCATGTAGCAGAGTTATTATTTTTTTTAAACACTTTTTCTTTACTCTATTTGGACAGACTGGAGGCGCGAAATGATACCATATTCCCACATAGGAAAACAAAATTAATATATTGAATTAGCCACACTATATATCCCAATTAAAACCTAAGCAGAGGTTGAACGGGAAAAAAGTATAAAATGTCAAAAATGAAGAGTGAAGCAAATAATATAATATATGAATTTAATGAACAGTTATTGTTATTGTCAATCAGAATCGCACTCTGGCAAACCCACAGGTGATCAGTCTCCCTCGGCAAATAACGAAGCCTGTATGACAACTGTTCCTGTAGCGCTGTAGATTCTATTCACGCCGGATACAGTGTTGCCACCCTCAAATTGTGAAAAAAATCTAGATGGTACCTTAAAAAAACACCAAATTTTTTTTTAATTTTGGGCGACGGGCTATTTTTGGCTGTTTTAGGGATACTTTAGGCGAAAACCGAAAGTTGATTAAGGTGGCATTGCTCAACTAATGATCTAGGTCTAGGTAAATAAATTTAGGAGTGGCAACGCTGGCCGGATGTATTCTCTCACACGTTCATCCCTGCTGGTCTTAACGCCAGATGCATAGCTCCAGCAGTCCCAGCCCTCCCGATTCATCCGTTGCAGTATCGCTTTTTAATAGGCGATCATCAATTGCCCTCAGTTTCTCTTCCGTATCCATAATAAATGTCCCCACAATGGGTGCTGTCGAATCAGCATGTCAGCGCTCTCACCGTCGCTCACACCTGCATGATCAGATCAGTAGATCCACACCAGCACCCGAATATTCAAGACCTCTATGAATGTTTTCCATCCATTTCGCAGCCATCCATTCTGAACCTTCCGAAGCATGAATCGAGAGTCTGACACAATAGCTGCCCTGGTTGATGGAGTAATCGTCTCCGTCTACACTCTCTCGCTGGAGGTTGTTTTCGTGCAAGCTGCGCTCTGTTCAGCGCCGATTCTGTCCCCTCCTCGCCCTGAGCCAAGAAGCCTCATCCTGGTTTCCCACCACGGAGCACAGACCCATGAGCGTAGTAGTAGTAGAAGTAGTAGTAGTAGTTGTAGAAGTAGTAATAGTAGTAGTAGCTCTTTCAGTCATAACTGACTATGGGAATGGTGCGTCCTTGAGGTGATGGCCCTCCGCTGCTTTTTTTCCTGTTTCTTTCGGCTTGTTCTTTTCTCTTCTGCTTGTTGTGAGAGCTTCTTTTCACCCAAACTGAGGTAGCGCCGTAGGGAGCATCGCCACTTCGTGCGATCGGCAGCTTCATCCTCCCAGGTTGCTAGATTTATGTCCAGTGCCCTCATGTCTCTCTTGCACATATCTTTGAGCCTAAGCTGCAGTCGCCTGGTTGTTCTTTTGCCATCTGTCAGTTGTCCGTAGAAGATATCTTTAGGGATGCAACCAGAGCCGGCGCTATCATTAGGCCAACTAGGCAGCCGCCTAGGGCACAGACCTCAGAGGGGTGCAGTTATGGCCTTTGAGGGGCACAGTTTCATACAGAACTCCGCCTAGGCCGGTCCCAATCCCGGCTGAAAAAGGAGGAGGGCGGCCTGCATGGAGGCCGTAAGGAGGCAGCACCTCCACCATGCAAAGGCACAACAGGCCAATCACCTGTTTGCTTTAAACTTTTGATTATGAGAACTACGAGTACAAGAGAGAAAACGCGACTGATTCTAAAGGCGACGAACTGGAACGGACTACGGACTTATGGAACTTGGAACACAAGAAGTATAAATGGGAAAGAAGAGGAGCTGGTGGAAGAGATGAGGAAAGCAAAACTAGAAATCCTGGCCATAACGGAAACGAAGAAAAAAGGACAAGGAGTCATGGATCTCGATGGCAACACGCTGCTCTACAGTGGTGTACCCACATCTGAAAGAGCTAAAGGGGGCGTGGGTTGCATTGTGGCCAAAAATCAAAAAGATATTATCAAGGGATGGAACTTTGTCTCGGAGCGCATTATGGTTGTAAAACTAAAAGAAGGAGAAACCATAGTCAACCTGGTCATAGTGTATGGGCCACATGAGGATGAGAGAGCAGAGGTCAAGGAGGAATTCTTCGAGCTACTTCAAAGGACAGTGGGTGACTGCCTAGATGACATTATCATGCTCGGAGATTTCAATGCCAGAGTTGGAAATCACCATGCTAGATGGGGTGGAGTTATCGGAAGATATGGAGAAGATACTCTCAATGACAATGGAAAGCGACTCCTTAGATTCTGCAGTGAGCAGAATCTGATCTTTACAAACACAAAGTTCCCCCATAAACGCATTCATGCATACACTAGATGTGAACCAACAAATAATGAGAAGTCAGTGATCGACTATGCCATAGTTAGGAGCAGCTCATTCAAATATGTCCGGGATGCTAGAGTCTGGAGGGGGCCAGAGATTGGAAGTGATCACTACCTGCTTACAATCAAAAGAACAACTGAAAGAGTTGCTCAGCCTAGGAACGTCCCAACATCACGCAAGAAACCAAGTAAACGAGCAGGAGAAATGAGCATTAAGACCTACAAGTTGAGAGAGCCAGAAATTAAGACCAGATATTTGAGGCTTATTGCTGCAGCGGTGAGCAACACAGAAGAACAACCTGATGACTTGGAAACACTCTGGCTTAAATTCAAGGACATCATAAAGACAGCTGCTGCAGAAGCATGTGGTGAAGTCCGACTTGGGAACAAGAGAAAGAGGACACCTTGGTGGACAGAGGAAGTCAAAGAGAAAATAAGAGAGAAGTAAATGGCATGGAAACAATACTTAGGAGCTAAAAACACAACAGGACAAATGGAGAAATATAGAGAATATGTAACACTCTGAACAGAAGCAAAGAACAAGGTGCTAGCAGCAAAACAGAAGTCCTGGGAAGAATTTGGAGAAAAGCTAGAAAAAGATGTGCAAGAAAACCAGAAATTGTTCTAAAAGACCCTAAAGAACATGAGGAAGGAAAAACAATGCCCTCTCAAATTTATAACGGACAAGCAAGGCAAATTGCTTACTGCCCCGAAGGAAGTAATGGAAAGATGGAAAGAATATTTCTCAGAACTCCTGGAAGGTGAGCATGGTGAAGCATCAGAAATGATAACCACTAAGCACAGAAGAGAAAACCAATGATGGTGAAGATGACATAAAGATGGAAGAACTGACTGAAGGCAGCAATGGAGAAAATCAAGATGAGCAAAGCAGCAGGGCATGATGGTATAACACCAGAAATGGTTAAGTATATGGGAGCATCAGGCGACCTATTACTCTTAAGGATCCTACAGGCAGCGTGGTGCAACAAGACCATACCAAAGGATTGGATTGCCATCATAACACCAATTTTCAAAAAGGGTGATAATCGATAATGTGGAAACCATAGAGGCATATCCCTTCTCATTGTCTCTGGTAAAATCTACTCTAGAATCCTAGAGCAGAGACTCCGACGCCTAGCTGAGCCACAATTGGATGAGGCCCAGTGCGGATTCCGAGCAAACCGAAGTACTCAAGACCTAATCTTTACACTCAGGCAGCTGAGTGAAAAGGCCCTTGAGTATAAAAGTGAGATCCATCTTTGTTTCATAGATCTGGAAAAGGCGTTTAACAGGGTCCCCTAGAGCAAACTTTGGGACTGTTTGGCAAGAAAGAACATTCCAGCACCTCTGATTCATGCTATACAGAGCTTCTACAAGTCTTGCAGAAATTATGTGAGGACAGCAAACCATAAGTCAGAAGAGTTCAGTGTCGTGTATGATTTATCAGATAGGTAATAGATGTTTATAGCCCTGTCTAAGCAGAGGTGATAGTGATGACAATGTGAAAGTAAGGGGTAAGATATAGTTTTATCACGAGGTGATCGTGTAAGAGAAAGGACAGTCTCTGGATAGAATAATTTATCTAATCCAGCCTATCTGGACGACGATATTTAAATCAGACACACTTTCTCTCCTTGTACAAAAATACAAGTTACACTGCACTCACATGCACACAATTCTGTGACAAATATGCACGAACGTGAAAACAAACTATGAATAACATTTAGTGGATAAGGGTTGACCGACACGATAACTAAAGGTTTAATAAAGTTTATTATCAATAAAAGATCACAACAATAAGCATACACATCACTAGATTATAGTTTACAGACAAAATGAAAATTAATCAAATAGGTTCTCCCCTCTGGTAAAGGAAAAGAAAGAACGATCCCAACAGAGGTTAATTAACCCAAAAGATCAAAGGTTAACAATAAGTTATGAAATAGTCAGTATGGGAAAAGAGTAGGTTCCTAATGTAAACTATCCCGTGACTAATCAGATTATTGAGATAAAAAAAAAGAAAGAAGAAACCATATAAGTATATGATGTTAACAAAAGACCTAAGTTTCTTTCTCTGTTCATTCAATTCACATACACGCAGTGGCCACTTTCAGATGCACTTACCCCAGTAGTTGTCGCAGGCATTCCAAGGAAATACACTAATAAGTAATATATATATATTTAGTGTCAAATTTAAGTTTGCCAAATCCAGCCCCAGACTCTCCGTAGTTGCTGACTGCAAATTTCACAGGAGTCGCTAGAGTCGGTGTTAAATTTGTACTGGATACAATAAGTTATCTATGCCTTCAGTTGGTTGGAGTAAGGTTCATGCGTGGTGATCGCCGATGTAGAATAAATAGAACATATACAGTTCCTAGGTTGTTTAGCCTCAGGTGGCTGAAACGCTAGGTTTAAGTTACACAAGTGTTGCTGACAATATATTGCCACAGTAAATCTGGTAATAGTTCTGGTCCAGTTAATATTATAATTATTGTTCTAGTTTGGTCTCTCTCATAAAATGAAGAAGAATGGACCGCACAGGTCATAGGCCGAAGACTCAACAATATTATAAAGTTTCTGGTTGCTTATACAATTATAAGACTATAAGAACTCAAGTTCATATGGCCGTAAGTCCGCTAGTACGCAGGTTTGATCAGCCTAAATTTTAGGAAAGAAAATATGAACATTTAACAAAATTATCAATATCATATCTGACACGTGTTAAAAATAGGACATCTACACCACTGTGCTCCTTCCCATCCACAGAGGGTTTATCACAGGAGCCGTTCAGGCTATTCAGTCAAATTTCCGGCCGTAAACATTTCTTCAAACGCCGACGCCCAGGTTTGAACCATGAACACCTGGTCGCCAGTACAACGCCGAAGCCATTACACCAGCGCGGCTCCCACACCACTGTGTTATAAATTAGATTTAAAACACACGTGTCTAGCTTATCCTATCATTCTGTTAACGTGTGATATGAACACTAGTCATTTAAAAAAAAAAATTACATAAATTGGATAGAGTAAATAATATATGCCGTCAGGAGACAGTTATTTAATGTATGTACTAGTCAATTTAAAACATCTCTTACTGGAAAAATAGCGAGTAATTAAATTTACTTTACGGCTGGAAAGTTAGCTATAAGTTATTTAATTAGCACAGAAAATCTCAGTGAAATATATATTGAAAACTTTAAACACACTAAATCACTTCAAATCTAGTATATACAAATAAATTACCGCAATCAGAAAAATGAAACACTCGACGGAATCTATTAATTTTCACTCTGTACGAGAAATATTAAGATAACGAGCTAGTGAATTCAGATAGATTTCTGGCAACTGATCATGGCTATCGGAGAGACATGGTATATATTGATATGTTCCGTACTATCGTTTGTTAATGCGAAAGTCACACCACTGCCACACCCGAGCCAATTTGCCGTTCGATTTCTTGAATCAAAGGTAATTTTACCACCTCTTGACTTTCATCATCTCCGCCTTGCCAAAAATCAGCTACGCAATTTTCACCTGAAAGTTTTACAATCCAAGGTCCGTCTCACTGAATATCGTGTGTTCCCCTGATCAAAGAATCTATTACGCCATGCTCCGCGCTTCGCTCTCTGTTTCACATAGGGCTTGATTGCCAGATGGCCCCCGTGTTAATTAAACTGGTGAATCATTCGTTCATGTAGCAAAAGTATACTCTAGGTGGGGAGGGGCAAAAGTGGATGATTACTGCTGCACTGTTTTCATCTGTGACATTCAGGACCACCACTGGTGTGTCGCATAGAGATTATGATCAATAAATTTTCTAAATTTCCTTTTTTTTTCTACCCGTGTCCTCCACATTATTATCGCTCTTTTATCCTTTTCCTGTGTTTTTCGCATTCGTACGTTTGCGACTATAAACATTACTATTTTCCCATTCAAACTTTCGCCTGTTTCTTTTCTCATTTAGAAACGCACACGCATGTTATTATATAACGTGTCAGTCGCTGCAGTCAGACGTAATGTGTGATTATGTTTCATACTCAGACATAGGAGCAGACTTTTGGTCTAGCATTTTCACCTGACACGAACGTTTCTCCGGCGTGAGGTGTGATAACCGACATCTGCCCGGCGCAGAATGAGACATTTGTCTGGTAATTTCCTCTGTCACGGCACTCTCGGCCAGCTTCGTTAGCAGTGAGGTGTCTAAGACGCGTTTGGCATGTTATGTCCAGCGTCTAAGGTAAGTAGGTGTTAGGAAAGGGGAGAGATCGGGTTTTTGGAAATAGTGGGATCTTTTGTCTGGTTTAAGATATTAACCAGAGTCTGAAACTAGATTTTCATTCGTACTCCTAAATCTGCAGTAGACAGATCGCCAGGCTAGAAGAATATCTTGTGTATTGAAAAGTCTTTAGTTTCTGGGCAATCTTTGCCGAGTTCTAGACTACCATTATATTGAATGATTCTAGTTCGTGGTATTAATCTGTAGTTCTGTGCGGAGGTAAATATTATATATTAGATATCTAGTATTTTGTGAAGTGTTTAAAGTGTTAAATCGCTTATTTCATATTTTTCACTAGTTCTTTGTGCAGAGAGAATTAAAATATAGTCTGTATTATTTTCTAGTGATGTGTTTCAGTGGAAAGCAGAATAAATTATAATTTCTAGCTTAAAACTAGGTAGCTATAAGGAATTAAGTTTAACTGCTAAATAATCAGACGAGAATATTTTTCAAAATTAACTTATAACTGAAATGCTACATCAGTGAGTATTGACGGGACACGTATGTATTCCTAATTCAAGATGATTGATTTTATGAATATAACTTATTTCACGGGAAGTTTTAAATGATAAGTCAAGCTGTACGCTTGCAGTTTAAAATGTAAGTTATAACGAGTACATAGTATGTATAATTATTTTATATGTGTTTTTTCCTCTATTTAGTGAAGAAAACTGGGGTTGACCCAAACTTTGCCAGCGTTAAGTACTGATGAGTAATATCTGAGAAGAACTAAAACATGTTTCTTAAAAGACTTGGTGTAAAATCTTTACAAGACCTTTAAAGGCGAAATGACATAACGGGCCTATGGCGCCAGATTTTATTCTTCCTGAGAAAACTTAAGTACAGTTCAGCCCTTGTGGCAAGTAAACTATTACAAACAGTAACATTCCGCAAATTATGTCAACTTGTGGTGTTACCAAGAATTTTTTTACCTTTTGATCGAAGTTACATATCTGACATTGTTCCTAAGTAGCGGAAACCTCGTGATTCTGATCCTGTGAGCCCGCTTGAAAACTAATTCTTACCTGAACTGATAAAGGGACACTAACTTAAAGTCTGAACAAAATTATCGCCTGAAGAGGACGCTCCCCGGACAAATTGGATGAAACCAAGATCTGCAGAGCTGGGTATCCGCTTCATCAAACGATAAAACAGATTGTGCCATAACGTGCGCCAGACGGCGAACAGCAGCACGATTGTAGGTAAAGTTGTGTGAGACAGGGCCCTGATGAATGAACCGAGAGAAAGCAGGAACGAGTGACTCTTTTATGGTATACCAAATTTCACCCACTTTGTAATTTCTTTATGCAAGTTTTTTTTGTTGCAAACAAGATACTTTTTCTTAGGATAGATCATACTAATATCTAAGTCTGTTCATACCTTTAAAAGGGGAAAATCATTAGATTACCGCTAATGTATCCTTGATTCCTTGGGGCTATCACTTTCTTCTAACAGGACTGTGGGCATACCTTGAGGGATAAGATCATACTGTGGGTCTATCATTCTTGTAGCATTTTTATTGACATTTTGACTATTTGTATATGCTTTGATGTAATTTTATGTGTTGTGATGGAATTTTCTGATAATTAAAAATTCCCCTGAACTTAATCAGTGTGTCGGGTCAGCTCGTTCCCAAATATCTATATAATCATTGTTATAGTTTTCCCATGTGTGTGTGTCTACATGTCGTCAATTGTGTGTGTGTGTGTGTGTGTGTGTGCACGTGAGTGGTAATATATATATATATATTAATATATATAATTTATAGACTGTCTGACTCCTCTGGATCTGTTGTAGAAGATAAGCGGAGAGAGAGAAGATTCTCGCTTTCCGGGACAGCCTCTATAAATTTCTACCATCTCACTCGTGGAAATCTATTTCTACTATCATCTCTCACTGTGGCTATCACTCATTCTAATCTATTCAGAAGAGACCAACCCAAGTCTTAATTCCCCTTTCAAAAATGGTGTAAGACAAGGTGATATCCTGTCAACTTATCTTTTCATACTCCTCATGGAAGATGTCATCAAGGCATGTAAGGAGAGAACAAGAAAGTATTCAGTGGGGTACTGGAAGATGAGACAGGTCTGTATTTCAGAGCTGGCATTTGCTGATGATGTTGCCCTGATTGCTAATCAGAGGCACATCTCCAATCCAACCTGCAAGTCTGGAAGGAAGAGCTGGAGAAGAGAGGGGTGGTCATAAGCAGCTCTAAAACAAAATCCATGGTGATATCACGAGAAGAAAGAAGACATCAGATTAAACTGGGAGAACAGGTCCTGGAGCAGGTCGATCACTTTAAATACCTCGGAGCTATTATAGACCGAAAGGGAGGCATCAAAGAAGAGTTGGCCACTCGAAACGCAGCAGCTGGTCCCAACTAAGATGGTTTGGCTATGTCTGCAGAATGGGAGAAGACCGGCTACCACGACAAGCATGGGAAACAAAGAGCCAGAGATTCAGACCCCCAGGACGACCCAGAGTCCGCTGGGAGGACAACATTAGACAATCTTTGAAGGACCGAGGACTAGAATGGAACCAGGCCAGGAGGAAGACAGCCGGTAGGATAGTCTGGCGCTCTCTCTTCCAAACCTCTACATCTCACGGCAGAAGGGGAACGACTAAGTAAGTAAGTAAGTTTCACAGATTCATTATTTTTTAACTCATAAAACATGCAACTGACAATTTATAAATTTTGTAAAGATAAATACCACAACAGTGCTATGGAATATAATTAATTATAAATTCTTATGAACAAATTCTATATTTTGTGTTTTATTTATTAATTATTTTTATTTTTTTTTTAAATTTAGTAAAATTTTTGGGTTAGAAAAAAAATCACTTATTCTTCTTAGTTGGCAACATGTGTTGTTTACTGCTGGATACGTTACATCATGTCGTAATCGAGTCCTTGACATAAACCCACGTGCCTTTTTTGTTGTCCTGAAATGCAAACTTTTTAAACTTGGTAGTCAAAGATGCCGCTAAGTGTTGTCTGGAAGCCACTAGTTTCTTTAGTTTGGTTCAACGGAGCTATAATTATTTTTCTGCCTCGATTTAGCGTTGGCTAAGTCTAATTAGCCGCATATCAGGCAAAGGCATAACTGTTAAGTCAACGAGTGAAACAAGATGGGCGAGTTGGATCGATGCTTTCAATCTACTGAGATATCATCTTGGTAATATATATGATACTTTAATAGAGATCTTTGATGACACAAGCCAAAAACGTTCGTCTGGAAATACTTCCTGAATTGAAGCTAAGGCCCTGATGAAATTTGTAAGCTCAAGTTGGTGGTATCCCTTGTTACGTGGTACAATATATCACGCAGGCGTTTCAGTGGTGTGCTGCGTTCCGACCGCAATAATTTGTCTTCTCTTTGTTACTTTCCCAATTGTCTCCTGCTGGCGGAATTGTGGATTTTAAAGCTGCATCCAAGGTGGAATGGGCTCATTTTCTACACAAGACAACAGGAGGATGAGACACTTGGGAGTCATGACAAAGGTGGACCCTCCCCCCTTAGAGTGTAAAGGAGAATAATGGGCCGAAACACTTGTTCGACGGGGGGAGGGGGGAGAACTCCTTCTGATGATCAGATTGCCTCCAGTTGTATCGCTCTGTATAGAGTTTCCTATCATCTTTTTGATGTCAATCCTTCAAGCAAGCTACTACAAAACATGGAAGTTGATTTAAATTCAGCTACAAACCATTTGCTACTGACCAAGAATTATCTTGTGGGTTGCAGGTGTGATGAGGGTTTTCACCAAGTGTTTGATATATGCCACTGAGACTGCGAAGGTGCTAGAGATACTACCAAACTTTGAAACAGAACAAGTTAGAAAAAGGAGAAAGAAGCTGCAGTTTGAGCATGAGGCTTGAGAAGAAGCACCGCAAGAACCACAACAGACATTCAAAGTAGGTTTCTACTTTATTGTCTTGGACATGGCCATACAATCTGTTGAAGAAGAGATTCCAATAGCTACAACGATATGATTCCCTATTCGTCTTCCTGTAAGATATTTGCAGTATCAACAAAACATCTACTGAAGATGTACTTAAGGCTTGCAAGAATTTTGAAAAATCAGTGATGCACAATGGAAGCAGAGATATTGATGCTGAAGATCTGTGATGTGGGCTTATAGCAATAGCTTGAATACTTCCCAAGCCTATGCCGCCACAAGGATTACTTCTGTTCATACTACAGCGAAAACTCCTGAACAATGTGTCTAATATTTGTGTTGCTTTAAGTAATCTTTTCACACTTCCAGTGTCCAGTGGCAAGTCGTGAACGCAGTTTGTCAAAGCTCAAACTTATAAAAACTTACATATTGTCAACAGTGTTGCAAAAGAGTGATTGCGTCATTAACTAGGCTGGATTGCCATAGGGACATATCCGGTGTTACGTGTTGCGGATCGCGTTAATGTCACCTGTCTATTTGGTACCGTAGACTCGTAACATGGTTTGTACCCTGAACCAGAAACCTGGTTCAGGATCGCTCAAGGATTTACTTCGGATTTTGCACTAGTACCCTCTATTTAAAAAAAAAAGGTAAAGGATCCCGTTACACGCCCATTGAAGCATATTGGGAATATGGTGTTAGGCCCATATTTTCTTGACCATCGGCACACTAGGGATGACGTGGTCAACATTACGCCGGCCGCCTTAACCTTCCCAGGTTGGGGCTGGGTCGACCCAGGAGCTGTTTGCGGCCTAAAAAAATCCCACCTTATCTGGGGATCGAACCATAGACCACTGAGCTAGGAAGCCAGTTCACTAACCACTATGCTACCGCGACTCAGTACCCTCTATGGGGTCCATCAATGCCTCTGCTCTGTTTGGCAGTTACCGGTAGAATGGCTTAAAATTCTCCCTCAAAAAATGTCCCACTCGCCTTCCCTTGACCTCTAGGGTGGCCTGTTCATGGCACTGTTCACCTGCACTCATATACCCACACACGCACATAAATTTGTGTTGGAACTTGGTTGCAGGGTGATTAAATTCCTTCATTTTAAACTGGTCCGAGCGTTCTCAATGTGCAGGTGTAAGCAGAGCTCATTCCCCTTCCTTGATTTATGTGCCTATAGTACGTGACACAAAGGGTCATTTCTGGGCTGGTGTAGCGAACTCTGTGAAATAATCGCTAAATTCAGTAAGATTTTACTCCTATGAAAATAAATAAACCCGCCCGTGTGTGGTTGCCTATCGTCGTCTCTACGCCAGTAGAGCGCTGAATTTTGTGCAGTGGTAATGCTTAGAAAATGATCTCGCCGTCAAATCTTACACGCTTTCCTAGTTCGTCCTTGAGAATTAAAAACAACATTTTGCAGGGTCAAGGAGTATTTGTTCCAAGACCGAGAGAGAGAAGAAGGAAGGTGGATGAAGGAGCGACAGAAGAAATGCTACCATTGTCACGCGTTTGGGTTTTGAAACGCCAACTTGTAATGAGAGCGCGACAGTATTGCCTTTAGCAGATTTGAAAAACAAAACGCAAAGCCATGCATACATCGTATTATATTCTCGCAGTTGAAATGTATATACACACACACAGTCATCTCTCATTTCCTGTCTAGTAGTGTATTTCTGACGTAACCCAAACAAGTTGTTTTATTTTGAATAAAAATGATAGAGAAGGGGGAAAGATGGCCGACTTGTGGAAAAGTGTATAATTGACGACTAACAGTGACGAATATGAAAATCCAAACGACAATGAATATAGCCATAAAAATCATATATATATGGATAGCTTAGAGTCTCCTGAGCAATAATATGTTTTAATATACATAGTAGCCCAATTATTAACCAAGATATTGACGAACGGTAAGACGGACGGACTGTTGTTTTTGCTCATTCTATTTATAACATTATTTGGGGACGCAAGTTTAAAAAAGAGGCATTAGAGTGATTCAAATCCGATTGGTTAGTATAGGAGTATAGGAAGGAGGGTATTGGTTGGCCCAAAAGCTAAATATATTTTTGCAGACTCACTCCTAGTATGTTTGGAGTTGTTTTTTTTTTTCTTTCAAATTTGAATTGAATAGCTAGACCTCGCTGTGATTGGGCCAGTCTAGTGATATTGGCAAAAAGCTTCCAAGGCTTGTCGCCATTTGATACAAAATTGTTAGTATGCAAGCTGCGTTGAGAACAGCAGTGCTAAGAGTGAAATAAAATAAAAAACCTTGGCAGTCTGGACGAGGGCAAAGCTGAACTTATATATAAATGCTAATGCCAGTCAACGTATGTTTGTGATATTTCCATTGAATTGTGGTAAGAACGAAATTTATTAACCTTGTTATTAGAAAAATTTGGTGTATAAGATACTGCTTTATTGGGAATGTTTTGCGACTAAGTACATAGGTCCCCTAGCAGACTTATGCAGGGCCTATGGGGTTGCTCACACGTAGTAAAACTTACATGAGTTAAATAATTTAAAATGATTTCCACAGTTACCAGTGGGAAGGCTAACCCACATTATCCTATGGGAGAGGATCATTGTTGAAGTGTCAGAGGCGTTGTAGCCATTAGAGAGAAGAATATGAGCACTGGTATGAGTTGTTATCTCAGATGAAAATGGTTGAAATGGGTTGGTCAGAGGGATCTGACCCTTTTCTTTTTATTTGATTATACCATGTATTACTTGTGGAATGATATTGTAGATGTGTTATAAAGAATCATAACCTTGTTTCAGGGTTTTTGTTCTGGTACTAAGTTAGTGCCAGAACCCTGGTGTATTTTATCTTCGTGAGAGAAAATTGAAATTTTTGCTGGTACACGCTGTCTACCACACTACACCAGGGACTGTGTCAGATTGGTCATTCGGTTGAAATTTTTGCTGGTACACGCTGTCTACCACGAATCAACCCATGAAATATAGGAGATTGTCAGCATCATAACTACTACCAACGGAAGATAAGTGCCATTGTGTCGGCACTAAGAGTTCATCCACGTGTATTAAAAACTTAATAAATAAAATAATTTACTGTTGAATAAACATTCCACGAGAGATAGAGAAAAGAGAGGGTGTGATGATAATACCCCAACCCAATACAATAGCTAAATTACGTAATATTATAGTGCATAAAGTCAAAAATAAGACAGAAAATAAAAATTGAGTCCAGCTTCTTCGTCCCCACGCCAGCCCGTATGCGGATTTTGATAAGCCTTATAGCCGAATGAAAGATACTGTCTTTTCGAAATTTGTCCTTGAGATTAAATGTAACACTTGTGCTAGTTCAAGACGATGGAGTGATAGAATAAAAGAAAAGGAGGAGAGGGATAGAAAGACAGAACATAGGGATGCCGTCTCGCGTTGATTGCACAAAAGCCAACTCGCGCGACATAGCCTTGGGCGGTTCTCAAATTACGATACAAAACTAAAAAATGTTCGTCAATTGGATCATGTAAACAACCTTAGCTCTTATAAGGAATGACGTAATTCTAACGTACTACGGACAAGTCTCGGATTTAGTTCGAAAATAGTTAGAAAAAGAATGGAACACGTGGTAGTTTCTGGATTTGAACGACTAACATAGAAAAAAAAATATGGAATTATGAACCATAATACATAGGGCCATAAAAATTATATATTCGGATGCCTTATGATTTGCTGAGCAATAATATGGTGTCAGTTAAGCACTAGTACAATAAATAACCAAGATATTGGCAAAAATACTATGTATTGTAAGACGGACTGACGAAAACAAAAATCATGCCTGCTTATTTTTTTCATAGCATGTTTTGAAAAAAAGCTTTTGGGGAAATAAGGACTAAAAGGTACCTGTAATTTGATTGGCGGTAGTTGAAAGGAAGGCGCGATAGGATTGGTTGACCTAAAACTAAAAATATATTTGCAAGAGTAAACATATTAGTTCGGAGTTTTTTTTTTTTTAAAGTTTGATTCAAATGTTCATGGTCCGATTGGCCAATGCATTACATATTATCGAAAAACGTAGACTGCTCGTGGCCATTTTGAGAAAAATCTTTGATAACCAAGGAGCGATGAGAGCAGGCTTTTGCTTTTCAAACCTATAGAAAGCAGTCTGGACAAGGCAGATCTAAAGTGTGCCATAAATTGTTTGCAAGTCATCGTTCGCTTGTGTATATTTCATTGAAATTTGTGGTAAGATTGATTTTATTAACCTTTTATATAAAATAAAGTTTGAATGGGAGATACTGCAATACGACTGTAAGTAAGTGGGTCCATGGCAGACTTAGGCAGAGCCTAGAGATTGATCCATCATATGATAGACTATCAGAGAGGTGTAGAACTACAAAATTATATATGATTGTCATCAAGGAGCATAACACCTATCCTATTGTATGGAAAAAGATTACTGCTGGAATCGCAGAGGCGTTGTAACCATTAGGGGAGAGGAATACTGGTATACATTGTCACGTCGAAATATAATGGTAAAATAGGTTGTCATCAAGAGCTGACCCTATTCGTTTGTTTGTACTGTACCTGTAATAAATTGTGGAATATTATAGTATGCTTGTGTTGCGTGATAAATTCTCGCAACATCGTTTTATTTCAATATCTATTTTATAACGCAAGGGCAACAACTGCTTGAAATTTATAGTCACTTTTCTCGGTAAGCATTTGTCTTCTCGCGTTGGTATCGAATGCAGTTAAGTTTGAGCTGTGGTCATTTTGCGCTGGACTGCGCATGACTTGTCTTGCTTCTTGGTCGATCGGTTTCCGCCCACCACTAGTGGAGTGAGCGATTTGGAATGGCGAAAGAGATGCCTCGTTGAAGAGGGGATCTCCGCTTTTTTTTGTTCTGTCAGGGATGTGTAGTCCTCTTATGGATATGTCGTTTATTCGGGATAATACCTCTAGTGTATTTGCACATGCCGGGAGGCATAATATTTCTGTGTATTTCCGGAAGGCAAGGTAAATTAACATTTTCATTAACTCTATCGATTTTTGGTCGTGAACGATTTCTGGTTCATAGCCTGTCTTCGAAAGTCGTCGTCACGAGATGTTTTCCTAGCTCACATGTCGCTGTATTGTGCTGCATCGGTTGATGCAGGTTCCAAGGACCATTACTTGCTACTTTGTTAAATGAACTAGGTTTGAAAAACCTTTATTATCTAGAGGATATTTTTGAGGACATTATTTATACTTCGGCAGACGTGTCTGTCTTGCTGAAGTCAAACTAAGGAGAGTGAACTGATCTCATACATCTGGTTATCTCCTGGCTGTTATAGAAAGGGATGGAGTTTTTCACCTGACTACATTTACAGCACTTTGAAATATAACATGCATCTGACTCATCATTGTAATGCTGTCTACCGTCTATTGCTGTATTGAATGTTGCTGTGATAATGACTGTTTGATGTGTCTACATATTCGCGTAACCATTTTGTCACTGTGGCGTCCACAATAAATAATGAAGAAAAACGTCAACGGCTGTTTCAAGAATCATTGACTTTATACGTCGTGAGTTTACTGACGTCCTATGTGGATTGCCCTGTTATTTTTGTATGAACATTGTTTTGACTGAACACATCTGCACACCACACAAAACCAGACATGCGGATACCATCCATCATCATATGGCATCACGCATCATTTGGTGGCCATAAGCTGGTTTGATTCTGGTACCAGCAAACACGGGGTCCCTTACCCACTTCATTTTCAACAAGAATTCATCAGCATCCTTCAAGAAATTAACATTCTTCAATACAGTCAACATCTTCAAAATTTTCAAAGTACTCGGCGTTGCCCAGTAAAAATCAAAATTTCAACTTTTTGACGGAAACAAGAATTTGACAGTACCCGGCGTTGTTACATGTTGCCGGATAACTCGGACTGCTGTTATCTTTTACGCAAGTCAAGCAAGTTGCTGCTGTCAAGGTTCCAGTGCTGTCGTTTTTGTGAAGGTCAAGTGCCGGTTGAAACGGGTTGTTTTCTGAAGAAGGCCAAGTACCGATTTCCATCAACTTACTTTTGGATTAGAAGGTCAAGTGCCGAAACAACTCAACACACAGTATTTCAGAAGCTCTTGTACCATCGTGTTAGCAGTGGAAGCAGTTCAGATGTGCCATCATCGTTGGAGCTTCGCTCTTTAGGACGTTGATTGACATCCGTTTTTTCTGCTGTTCTACGATTGGAAGCCTATAAGTTAAGTGGCCTGTTTGTATGTAAACTGTGCCCTTATACTTCTGCTGAGTCTTCTGTGTATCATCTCATTCTATATGTTATATGTTTATATGTTATTCGTATATTTATATGTTTATATTTCAGCGGGTTCTCGGTTGGGTGGTGTCTCCGTTAGATTATGCCACGTCATAGAGGTCGTCTATTGTGAGCGTTTTCTGTAAGGTTTGCAAATTTCCAATACTGGAATTTGCTAAGCGACTTCTGTTGCTATTTATGTTAGCTGTGATGACATGTTTTAATATTGTTTTCGTTATTATTTCGCATTCTTTAGTTTTGTTTTGATTTGTTTGTATTTGTTAGCCTACTCTTGTCTATAATTTAGTTTCATACAACATTTTTGTTTATACACTGTGGTGTCATGTATTTTGTTTAATTCTATCGCAGATATCGTCACATTTTTTGTGATATTTCATTAATTTCTGCTTTATTTTTAGTTGATTTCTGCGAACGTTTTTGTATTGTTGCTGATCTTTGTTATTGTTTACATTGTTATTGTTTACATTGTTTGCATTGTTTACATTTTCAATGTTTACATTCTGCATGTGTTTACATAGTCATTGTTTACAGTTATAGTAATTAGTTAATGGGCTATGCTAATGCACTGTTACTACTACACTGATGATAAATGAATGATGAATAGTGTCGTGCACTATTGAATGAGAAGTGCACTTATGATCAAGAATTGATTGTTGATATTTCATATACAAGTTCTTTGATTGGAGACTTGTTTCCCACAGAGACTGGGATAATATAAGGTGATGTGAATATACAAGTGCTTAATTAAGACTTGTTACACTTAGGTTTGAAATAAATTAGTTAATTATTTCAGGTTTTGGACTTATATATTACTCATCATGTCTACATTTGAGCACTTTATTGAGCAGGGTAAATTGCTTGGGAAGACTGGTGATAAGTTAGAAGAATTTGCAACTGCTCGATATGATAAAGCAATGGAAGCTGAACAAAAGAAACTGCATATGGAAGCTGAACAAAAGAAACTGCAGATGCAGGTGGATGAAAAGAGATTCCAAATGGAAATGGAAAAACAAAAAAGGGAATCAGAAGCTGAGGAAAGAAAACTCCAGCTACAGCTAGAAGCTAAAAGACTTGAAAAAGAGGCTGAGAATAAAAGACTTGAAAAAGAGGCTGAAAATAAAAGACTTGAAAAAGAAGCTGAAAATGAAAGACTTCAAAAAGAGGCTCAGGCTGAGGAAAGAAGATTACAGAGAGAGAGTCTGATGAGAGGAAAGAGAAAGCAAAAATGGAACATGAAGAAAAGGTTTTAGCTTTAGAGTTGGAAAAATTGAAATTGACGAGCATGAGTAATGGTAATGATTCAAACAAGGGTTCATCTTCTGGTAAGGCTAATAATGATACTTTTAAGATTAAGTTACCAACATTTAGTCCTTCCAGTGATGACATAATGTTCTATCTGGACAGATTTGAACAAGCATGTACAGCTCATAACATAGACAAAGCAAAATATGTTTATCAGTTATCAGGGATACTGACAGGTAAAGCTCTAAGTATATTAAATATGGTGGATGAACCTGACAAGAACAATTATGAGGTTGTCAGGGCCGCTTTGTTAAAGAAATATCAGCTTAACGAAGACGGCTATCGTCTACAATTTAAAAACATGTTACCTGAAAATGGAGTTGAATTCTCCGAGTTTATTGCAAGAATACGCATTACTTTCTCACGATGGGTTGAACTATCTAAGACGGAAAAAACTTATGAAGGACTTATGGACTTAATACTTAGAGACAAAGTCATGTCGTCTGTCAATGAGTCTTTCCTTGCTTTCCTTCATGAACGTAAACCTAAAACAATAAAAGAAATGGAAGATTTCTGTTGCCAATACGTAACTGCGCACCCACACATAACCATGGGTAACTCTAAGGTGAAAGAAGGTTTACCAGTTGCTTCGGCAGCTCCGTATGGCCAAAACTTTGCTCGTAGATTCCAACAAAATTTTGATAGAAAGAGTAGCGGTAATTTCTGTCAAAATCATGGAAATCAATTTCATGGTGATTCTTCTTCGAAGAATTGGAGACAACCTGATAGTACTCGTTACTATCACCCTAATAATTATAAGCATTTCAAAAGAGGATATGGTAATAGAGGTTATTCCTGCCGAAGACCTCAGAACCAAACAAATAGATGTTCGCATCAATGTGAACATGATAGTAATCGTGGAAACTGGAATTCGAACCAGGATAACAATTACAATAGAGACAATAATAACTGCAGAGATAATAATAACTTTGATAACTTCAGAGGTAATAATAGTCGGGGTAGATCTCAACACAAAAAAAAGAGATATCAGCAGGCTAATGCTGTACAACAGGAAACTGAGGGAGCCTGTAATCATGTTGTTGATAGTAAAAACTTTGACGCTGTCACTGGTTCTGCTTTTGACTTTGAGAGAGCAAACAAATGCCCCCAATGCAGTACTTTATTCGAACCGGGTACCATAACTACTTTGAGTTGTGGTCACCCACTTCCCGCTCTTCCTGCTGCTGTTGCGCATGACGGGAGGGGTTCTTTAATTCTACATAAGGGTCTTGTTAATGATACTCCGGTCTCACTACTTTTCGATTCCGGATGCACCACTATTGGTGTTAGACAATCGCTTGTAGATCCATCTTGTGCTACAGGAAGGGTTATTAAATGTGTCACATTTGGCGGCACTCTAGAAAAATATCCTACTGCTGTAATTCGCATTGCCACTCCTTTCTTTACTGGAGATGTGCATGCTTGTCTCTTACCTAATCCTATTGCGGACCTTATTATTGGTCGTATTCACGGAGTTAGGGAGTGTACCCCACAGCAGATTGCTGCTTGGGAAGATAATAACATGCAAGCTACAAATGCAGTAGTTACAAGAGCACAAGCTCTACAAACACCCGAAACTTCACTGAATAGTGATAATGAAGTTGATAGCCAAGATAGTCACTTAGTAATCACTCGTGACTCTTTCATAAAATTGCAAGAAGAAGATCCTTCTTTAAAAAAATTCTTCGTTCTTGCGAAGAAAGGTGATCCGAATCAGGATACAAATAGAAACTCTTGGATTGCAATGAGAAACGGCGTACTTGTACGTATGGTACAAGATTCGACTACGTCGGCACATTCGCAAATTCTTGTTCCCAAGAGCATGAGAGTGCAAATATTACAACATGCTCATGACTCGCAATGTGCTGGACATATGGGTTTTTCCCGTACGAAGTCGAGAGTCCTTGCGGCTTTCTTTTGGCCTTTTGTCAATAAGGACATTCGTATTTACTGCCGATCATGCAAGGTATGTCAGGAGGTCAAATCTAGAGGACCACGACATGCTGCGCCTATCCAGGCTGCTGACATTCCTATTCGGCCGTTTCAGAAAATGGCCATAGATATTATTGGCCCTTTTAAGGTCAAGTCGGCCAGAGGACATCAGTTTATCCTTACATGTGTCGATATGTGCACACGTTGGCCAGAGGCTATTCCTCTTAAGAGCATATCTACTACAGATATCGCAGATGCTCTTTGGTTGATATTTTCTCGCTTGGGGTTCCCCAGAGAAATATTGTCAGACCATGGCACTCAACTCATATCTGACACTATGTCACAGGTAATGTCTACCTTACATATTGAACGATCTCTCAGTAGTATCTACCATCCTATGTCTAATGGGTTAGTTGAGCGTCTGAATAGAACGCTCAAGACTTTGCTTGGTAAGATAACTGAAGATCATCCTCAAGATTGGGACAGGGTTTTACCCGCGGCTCTCTTTGCCTATAGAGAAGTCCCTAATGAACACACAGGATTTTCTCCCTTCGAACTTGTCTTTGGCGCGCGTCCACGCGGCCCTATGTCTTTATTACACGATCTCATCACTGCCGATGATATTAGCGATGAAACTCAATCCTCATATGAGTATGTCATTGCTCTTAGACAAAAGATCATTGAGGCATGTAAGCTAGCAACTGCTTCATCAGAAATTGCTAAAGAGAAGGCAAGACAGTTTGCTAACAAGAATAGATGTCTACGACAACTTTGTCCAGGTGACAAAGCATTCGTCCTACTCCCCAGTAGGGAAAATAGACTTCTTATTGCATGGAAAGGTCCGTATGCAATAGTCTCTCGGATTTCCGATGTTGACTATGTGGTCGATATTGATGGAAAGCATAAAACTTTCCACATAAACATGCTTTCGGAATTTCACGAACGTCCGGACTATTTGCTGCCTATTTTCCAGGCAACGGATGATGCTCCTGCACCTCACGGTCATTATTCATCCCTGTCTGTCATACAGGATGAGGAAGCTACCTTCTCTGATGTCAATCTTCCCCTTCCAGTGGTTCCATTACATTCCACGGAATCTTGGAAAAACGTTTCTGTTTCTCCTAATCTTTCTGGTGACGAACATCGACAAGTCTCGTCGATGTTACAAACATTTCAGGATGTTCTCACTGACATTCCTGGACACACAGATGTCATAGAACATGACATAATTCTTACCGACAATAATCCAATTAGGGTTAGGCCGTATCCTATTCCTATACACTTTCAGTCGCAAGTGGAAAAGGAATTGGATGAAATGATTCAATTAAATATAATTGAACCATCGACTTCACCATATTCTTCTTCCATGGTTATTGTCCGGAAGAAGGATAAGAACATACGAATTTGTGTTGATTATCGCAAATTGAATCAGGTCACAAAGTTCGATGCTGAACCGATGCCTTTGTTAGAAGATCTACTGATTAGACTTTCTAATTCTAGATTCTTCACTAAACTTGACTTGTCTAAAGGTTATTGGCAAGTGCCTTTAGCAGAGCATGCCAAACCTCTTACTGCTTTTTCTACACCTAGGGGTCTATTTCAATGGAATGTTATGCCTTTTGGTCTCATGAACGCCCCTGCCACTTTCGTTCGCATGATGCGTCGAATTCTGTCACATCGTTCGGATGTCATCGCATACTTAGATGACATCTGTCTCTTCAGTGATACCTGGGAAGATCACTATTTAGGGTTATATGACTTACTGTCCACTCTACGTGAGAATAATTTGACAGCAAAACCTTCTAAAGCTTTTGTTGGTTTTGGTGAAATCTCTTTCCTGGGTCATCGTGTTGGTCATGGTCTCTTGAAGACAGAAGACCACAATACTTCCAAAATACTGAACATCTCTGTTCCTAAAACGAAGAAACAAGTTAGGAGTCTCTTAGGTTTAATTCAATTTTATGGGAGATTTATTCCAAATTTATCTTCGATCATGGCACCTCTCTCAACATTGTTGAAGAAAGGTTCGCCTAATCTGGTCCGTTGGTCTGAAGAATGCCAATCTTCATTAGACCAAATCAAGAATATATTTTCTTCTCCTCCCATCTTAAGATTACCTACTCTTGATAGGACTTTTGTTCTTCGGAGTGATGCTTCATCCACTGGGATTGGAGCAGCACTGATGCAAGAATATGCAAATACTCTGCATCCTGTTATGTACATTTCTAGAAAACTAAATGCGGCAGAGAGGAACTACTCGGTTTTAGACCGTGAGTTGTTAGCGATGGTTTGGTCAATTCTAAAGCTACAAAGATTCCTCCTGGGCGCACATTTCATTCTAGAGACTGATCAGAAAGCTCTTACAGCTATTCAGACTAAGAATTTGAAGAGTTCGAGATCCAATCGATATGCTATAGCTCTTCAACCTTTTCACTTCACGGTACGAGCTATCCGTGGTGCGGATAATGTGATGGCTGACATTTTGTCTAGATGCCCACATGACTCCAACTAATACTTCTGTCCTATATTTCCATATATTACAGAGTCATAACACACCTATATTACTACAATAGATTAGCACATCTGTACTCACTTTATATGTACACACTATCGTGCTTTGTTGTCATCTTCTTCTGTTCGTTTTTTAAGATGATAGAGGAGGACTGAGTAGTTAATATAAGGGCCGTTAGTTTACTAAACAGCCACAATTATTAATAATGTATTGTACCTTATGAAGCATATTAGTTATTAATTAGCATTATATGCTTGTACTTTCTCAGAATGTCATTGTTGAGCTGAGGACTTACCTTACTAGTATCAAGGGAGCCGCGCTAGCGTAGTGGTTACAACACCGCTCTGGCGACCGGGTGATACAGGATCAAACCCGGGCGACGGCATTTGAGGATTTTTTCGTCGACCGGGATTTGGACTGGATTAACTCGAGACCTGGCGAGGACATTTGAAGGAGTGTCGTCGACCAGGGACTGGCGGCTCCTGAGCCGACCCAGCTGCAATGGGTACCTCCGAAATCGGCGAGTATTTGCCTGAATGGCGAGGGACACCTGTCTCTGTACAAGAAATAAAGGGATACTCACGTAAAAATCAGTGTCAGGTTAGACATAAATAATAACCTGAGATTTCGCCTCGAGTATTAGCGGGCGTACGAAAAAAAAAAAAAAAAAAAAAAAAAAAAAAAAAACTAGTATCAAGCATGACGAGTTCTAGATTGTGTACTTACCCTCGGAATACCAGAGCATATGTCCTGGATCGTCATGTAGTTTAACTTTACTATGTACTTATGTCATTACATGTCAAATAATGTACTATTTAAATTTTCCTATCAGATTTGTACATCCATTTTTAAAGACAATATTAGAGTATGCTGTTTAATGATGATTATGGTAACTTGCATACGTATATTGTGTTTACATGCTAACGTGATGTGTGTTGGTGACACCTCCCCGATGTGAATATTTTTTGAGACATATTTATTTTTCTGTTGAGGTATATCCTCACCAGACACTCTATATTTAGCCTCATGTTAGGCAATTTAATTAATTATCAGCGCATAATTCGTGCGTTTTGAGCCGCTTATCGCATGCTCTTTGATATTTAAAAAAAAATATGTTCCACATTTTTTTTTTATCGGGAGGAGGTGGTGATATGTTGCGTGATAAATTCTCGCAACATCATTTTATTACAATATCTATTTTATAACGCAAGGGCAACAACTGCTTGAAATTTATAGTTACTTTTCTCGGTAAGCATTTGTCTTCTCGCGTTGGTATTGAATGCAGTTAAGTTTTGAGCTGGGGTCATTTTGCGCTGGACTGCGCATGACTTGTCTTGCTTCTTGGTCGATCGGTTTCCGCCCACCACTAGTGGAGTGAGCGATTTGAATGGCGAAAGAGATGCCTCGTTGAAGAGGGGATCTCCGCTATTTTTTGTTCTGTCAGGGATGTGTAGTCCTCTTAATGGATATTTCGTTTATTCGAGATAATACCTCTAGTGTTTCCCACATGTCGGGAGGCGTGATATTTCTGTGTATTCCATGAAAGCAAGGTAAATTGACTTTTTTCATTAACTCTATCGATTTTTGGTCGTGAGCGATTTCTGGTTCATAGCCTGTCTTCGAAAGTCGTCGTCACGAGATGTTTTCCCAGCTCACATGTCGCTGTATTGTGCTGCATCGGTTGATGCAGGTCCCAAGGACTATTACTTGCTACTTGGTTACCTGAACTAGGTTTGAAAAACCTTTGTTATCTAGAGGATATTTTTGAGGACATTATTTATACTTCGGCAGACGTGTCTGTCTTGCTGAAGTCAGACTAAGGAGAGTGAACTGATCTCATATATCTGGTTATCTCCTGGCTGTTATAGAAAAGGATGGAGTTTTTCACCTGACTACATTTACAGCACTATGAAATATAACATGCATCTGACTCATCATTGTAATGCTGTCTACCGTCTATTGCTGTATTGAATGTTGCTGTGATAATGACTGTTTGATGTGCCTACATATTCGCGTAACCATTTTGTCACTGTGGCGTCCACAATAAATAATGAAGAAAAACGTCAACGGCTGTTTCAAGAATCATTGACTTTATACGTCGTGAGTTTACTGACGTCCTATGTGGATTGCCCTGTTATTTTTGTATGAACATTGTTTGACTGAACACATCTGCACACTACACAAAACCAGACATGCGGATACCATCCATCATCATATGGCATCACGCATCAGAAGCATCTAGCATTAATAAAGTTAGTTTAGAAAGTTTATTCTCGTCTGATTATTTTAGCAGTAAAATTAAATTCCTTAATAGCCGACTGAGTTTAAGCTAGAAATATAATTTCTGTTTTCCACTGTAACTCGTCACTATAAAATAATACAGACTATATAAATTTAGCGCTCTGTGCCAAATCTAACTAGTGAAATAAAATAAGCGATTTAACACTTTAAACACTTCACAAAATACTAGAATATAATATATATAATATTTACCTCAACACAGAACTACTAGGAACTTAAATCACTTCGATCAAACTAAATGCCATCTCTATTAACAGAGATTCTTAGGAATCGAACGAAGGCTTGTTTTAGTCTTGACTGCGAAGTTACTGAGTGAAAATGAAATCTAACTCCCTCCAGTATATATGAAACACCAGACAAAGATGTACACTATTTCCATAAACTACGCAATAGCCTCCCATTTTCTTAACACCTCCTGTCTTCGCACCTCACGCCAACAAACTGACCGAGAAGCGTGCGTGTCATGGATAAACCCAGACTATATGTCTCATTCCCGAGCTCTGCGTGAGTGTCATATCACACTTCACTCTGAGAGAAACGTTAGTGTCAGGTGAAAATGCTAGATGGTATGACAACTAGCCTGACGAAACGCCCGCGACACGAGAAAAGTACAGACGCATGTCTGCTATCTCTGTCTGCCCAGACGAGTATTCACACGTTCTATCGTCCACTGACATCTAACGCAATAGAATGCATTTAAACGCTCTCTCTCTCTGACACGTTATGTCATAAATGCGTTTACCAGTATGGGAAAGAAAAATATTTCTCGCAAACGAATGGATGCGAAAAATACAGGAAAAAGGTAAAGAGTGATAATAAAAAATAGAGGATACGGGTGAAAGAAAAAGAAGAGGATACAGGCAATTTAATGATCATAAAACCTCTGTGACAGGGATCCATCAGACATATCTTTTTTTTTTTAAATTACTGTAAAAAAGATATCCCGTTCAACCTCTGATGGGTTATAATTAGGATATATATTGTTTTCAATTCCAAATAATATGAACAACCGCAGACATGAGAAAGTGATATCACATCCATCAAATCAATGTAAATAGGGACAATCACAATTGTGCTTATACGTTAAATAAGTAGAAAAAAACAAACAAGAATAAACTCTGAACAAGAACAATATTAAAGTGGAGGGGTGTAAAGGCCTGGTGGTTCTAGTTATATAACTGACTTTAACATATATTTAATTGACTTTCATCTGTTAATATGCATTGTAAGAACAGCATCAGACCTTCACATTCCCAGCCACTATATATTAACATTTGTTCGTGTTAAATATTGTTTGACTATATTATGCAGTATCATATTACGGGACCCAAAGACGCAACAATAGAGAATGCAGTCAGCGACCCATAGCTTGACTGCTTGCGTCAGGGTCAGCGAACCAGAGCTGACCAAGACCCTACTCCACCTCCAAGTGGTGGTCCTGGAAACAGGCTGCATCACTGCAGTCTGGCTGAGAGAGTAGGGATCGAAGAGGGAAGGCTAACCCGGTCCCAAAAAATGCCGTGCTGAAGTCGGATGGGTCGGCCGAAAGGCGCAAATATCGCAGCTTCGCTGTAAACGGGCACAACGCAACCAACGTCCTTTTCAGGACGAACGAGGAAGAAGAAGAAATATGTGGTTACTAATAAGAGGTTCTGCATGGAACTTGCAATCTCAACATGTAAAACAAATTGCTTCATAAACAACCAAAGCAAGAACAGATAAAGTTATTTGGCACAGGATTCATGCGATTGATGGTCCCATGCTCCTTAGGGAGCGAAAGTGAGATTAATAATGATTAAATTGATGAACGAAGTATTACAACTTCTTTCATTCATTAAATACCATTTATCACATAATAGAGCACAGCTCCGTTAACAAATTCACGCCAATCCCTTCTATCCTATGCCTTACTATAAGGTCGTACTATACTTTCTTTATTCTTGTCCCACCTATTTCTTGTTCCTTTCTCCGTGTGTTTTTATGACTTGGTGTATCCTATTCAACACCAACACGTTTACGTCACCTCTCGTTTCAATAGTATTTTTCTATTTCTTTACGTCAATCCCAAAACTGATGATCTTATCATACCATTTCAGTTGTTCTTTTCTGTGTAAGCATCCATTTATGAAACTTCTTGGCTGCCTTATTATCTGTTCTTCATATTTCAAAGTCGTACATCACCATCAGTTGCCGTGTCCACATCGAAGTTCGGCTGCAATGGATCTCCAACTTCTTCTGTCTCTTATCTTGATAGACTCTTTCTTGTCCATCTCTTGATGTTATTTTCCCACTTATAGCACTGTCTTCCTCTTACACGTTTACCTTCGGCTCTTCCTTCCATTGTGGTCTTCAGTAAGGTGTTAAGTCTTTTTATATGACCAAATAATTTCGCTAATTTTGATCTCCTTCATTAATTTTCTTTTCATTCCTAGGTTTGCACTAGCGCAGTGGTCTATGGTTCGATCCCCAGATGAGGCGGAAAATTTTTAGGCCACAAACGGCTCCTGGGTCGACCCAGCCCCAAATGGGTACCAGAGCTACTCTGGGAAGGTTAAGGCGGCCGGCGTGATGCCGACCACATCACCCCTCGTGTGCCGACGGTCAAGATAATATGGGCCTAACACCATATTCCCAATATGCCTCAATGGGCGTGTAACGGGTTCCTTTACCCTTTTTTACCTTCTTTGTTTGTGTTCTTCTATATCCTTGAGACGTGCCCCATTCTTCTATATATCCACATCCCAAAAGGTATCAGTTATTCCCTTTAAATTGCGTGTAAACGTGTTTTTTTTTTTTTTTTGACGTAAACGTGTTGGTGTTGAATAGGATACACGAAGTCATAAAAACACACGGTTCATGTTTCTGTACCAAACAATGAAGAAGAATACATATAGCATTAGATGATTCACGTACAATAGGACCGCGAATAGGATAAAGTACAATAGGATAAAGCCGTACAATAAGATTGTGAATTCTTATTGTTGTGTTGGGCTTCCTTTCTTTTGATTTCAGAATGTTTCTCAATGCAACGAAGGTGCCTCTTGCGTTTTGTATTCTTATTTCTGTACCTCCGGGTTTTGTCAATCTTCTTCTTCTTCTTTAATCCTAAGCTACCGACTGTCTTATCAGTCAGTGGCAACACGACTGGTGGCGTCTTGTAGAAGGCAGCGACAAACTGTTTCAACTTTGCTCGGTCGGTCGGCTTTCACCACTGTCAGTCATACGTGCCTCAGACTTCAGATATCTGTCCCCACATCAAAGCTGTTTCATTTGTTGCTGTTTCCGTAACGTGATTGCATTTTTATGTAGATAGGGGTGTCTGCCCTGTGTTAAAACCCCCTACCTGGAGGACCAAGGTGCGAACTTTAGTCTGACCCCTACCCGCGCAGACCTGTCTAGCTTGGTAGACCTGCCAGGAGTAAAACTTCTACTGGCACTGCACACTGGGTTTGTCAGGGTACTCAAGGCGTCTTACCGCTTCAAGGTATGGTTTTGTCCACCGTTACCACACCTCTGCTTTTTTCCCAAGATCTTGGCTTTTTCGTTCAAATCTTGGGATCTTGGCTTTTTTCTTGAGGACCTTGGCTTCTTTGGGGGGACAATGTGAGTGTGTGTCAGTAGGTCAAATATATGTCAAACTAGCTAATTATTTGTACCAACATTATGCCTACTGCACTGTACATTCAATACGTGCGGCTTTCATACTAATAGCCACTGCCAGTGTTACCAGTCAACATTTTGAAAAAAGGCTAAGATAAGACATTAAAAAAAAGCTGAGAGTGAACTAGACAATTTACAGGACCAATTGAAACTTCTATCAAATTCAAAAGAGTCTCTTCAAAACATGGCTAATCTTGAACCTGGAACTTTCTGGTTTAAGTTGAGAGCAATCAAGGATGGGTATGATCATTTGAAGTTTGGACTGCTTTCCAAATTTATATGCGGTATAATGGCGTTACCACAAGCATCAGCATGTGTAGAGAGAATATTTTCGCAAGTCAACATTGTGAAAACAGCTCGGACAAATAGATTGCATGCCGTCACTGTCACAAATAGGTTATTAACAAAGCAAACCATATCAAGAAAATGTGTTGAATGTCACTCCCGGACACCACCAAAATTTCTGATTGCTGACGTTGTAGAATGACGTTGTTATCATAGTTACTTAGAAAGAGGGAGAGAAAAATCGAGACATTCAACTTTCGTCATGCTGCCAGAAGATGATTGTTACGTACATTTATTACCTAAGGGGGTAGTCGTCGGTCCTGCCAAATGTACGCACCAGTCTTTATATATTTTATTATTTGTGCGTTCGATTGATTCACGCACTGACGTGCACAATGCAGTGTGAGTTGCTTTGGACGCACGGGTAACCTAGTTTGGGGGATTGTGACGTCATGTTTTGAACGGGGCAGTGCGGACTTTGTTATGTCCGAGATATATATTATTGGAATCTTCTGGCAGTTTTGTATAAGCCAGTATGTTATATTGATTCAATTGGTATTCTTGACGAAGCCAATGATGGAAGGATCATGTAAGTGTCGCCCCGGTTATATTTGTATATTTATTGCCGTAAACTAAAGTATCAGGCTGCTCCCAGTTGTAGTCTAGCGGGAAGTCATCTTAGCATGTAATTTCCTAGAATGGACAGACGGAGTCGGTGGTCATATTAGATTACCGTAGAGGAATAATACCTACGTGTAAACCAGTTTATTTATTCGTATGCTTCATATTTTATATGCCGTACATTCTTCTATGCCAAAGTCGTGGCATGGATGTAAAGAGAGGTTAGCCGATTCAGAACTCTAACCTGAATATATTGCTGTGGATGTTTATAGGACTTAATTCTTGAAGAATCACTAAGAAGCTGAGAGTATTATCAGCAACTTCAAAGTATGACATTTTGTACCTATAATCTGTAACTATGATCGTCTCGTTCCTTCGTATGTGCCATGTTGAATAAACTATATGTACAGTAAACCGACTTGTGTACTACCATCGAGTGAACAGTTTAAACACTACCTGTTGTAGTTCGTTTTTCACAGAACAGTTTATTGACATTTTGTTTCATATTACCATTCGCGTTATGAAGACCAATTCAATTACCATAAACGGCTACAACAGTAATTGGTGCGCCAGCGTGGTCTGAAATTTATCATTTCAAAGGATCTTACTCAATCAAATTAATCGTTTGAAAATAGAATGTGTACTTTCAAGGCGACATCATCGTCAAGTTGGAACTTGTTGTCAAAATGAATCTTAATCAACTGACCGTTACGAGATTCTCAAGGTCATCTATCAACCTTCACTTCGGGTTGTACAGGGACTGACTGCCTTCGTTATCATTTCGTGCGAGCTGATGCTGTATTCGCAGATCGAATTATTTTAGCTTCAAACGTACATCCACGGAGACAAGGCACATTGTTTTTTCCCGGCACACGCGAGCTAAGTATAACTTGTATCCGTTATACATTTTATTATTATTAGCTGTGCCTTAATTGCTTATGTCCACCTTTATATTTTCCGTGTTATGTGTTATAT